>WOXC01009253.1:0-600000 GCA_011680675.1 Gymnobelideus leadbeateri | reverse complement strand
AGAATGTGATGAATTGATACACTTAGATGCTTTCTGCATTCTAAGCAGTAGTCAGAAATGGGACTTAAGCCCAGGTCTTTCTGACCCCTCCGGCATATTCTTGTTACACAATTTCTTGTTGCCTTTCTGTCTTTTAATTCCTGAATTTGCTCATAGAAATAAGAATGTATTCTACCCCAGACCTCCAAAAGCCTTGGTTCCTCTTCCTACATTAACTATAGTGGATTCTGTTTTCTCTCTAAAACCTACAAACAAATATGAAGTGACCCCATTGGATGACAAGCTACAGTAATGATTTCACAAGAAAAATCACATCTAGGATTCATATTGCCTAGGCCTTTTAAGGGGTATATCTCATAAATCCTATTGAACAACCAGCCTCAGGAAGTTGTGGTCAATTTGAGCTCACCTTCTTGTCCCTCATTTCCCCATAGGGGCCTGTGTTTCATCTCTGTTTTGTTTCCAATCATTCCAAGATGATGGTTATAGAGTACTGTAGCATGCCAAAAGGACGAACGACACCTATAAGTCAAATTTCTGAAATTGAAGGGCTAATCAGAGAATACCACAACTCCCTCTACAATCCCACTTTATTGCAGAACGTGATCTGACCCCTACCATTTTTTTTTACCAGATTCATCACCTGAACTCATATCTCCTAATCATGGATATTCAGAGGATTGGAAGGTTTTTATTAGATGCTATAGTCCATCTGGTCTGTCTTTGAACATGCATCATGAATCTGAATTGTGTTTACTATGTCAATGTGAAACCCAACCTGCTTGCCCAGTGCATAGTATGGCACAGCCAGTTAGCCTTAGCAAGCTAAGCAATATTATGAAGAAGCTAGAGCAAGAAACTCTTTGCTTCCCAAACATGCTTCATAAATTGTAGACATCCTGACTTATTCTTTCATGGGGAAAATGGAAGAAACAGACACTATTCCTATGTAGATTCCCAATGCTAAGGTGCCTCTGCCACAAACTGGCCTGGTTCATACCCAGAACTCTTTCACCGAGACAGATAATGCACAGATGCTTTTAGGAATCAGAGAAGACCATTAGAATGTCTGCTATAATGAAACTTAAGAATAAAACATAATTTACATTCCTAGAAGAAGAGTGGCACTTGGATTAATACCAACCAAAATTCTAAGAAGCAAACATATCCTTTTAGTCAGTCAACAAGCATTTATTGAGTGCTTGCTATATGCCAGGCACTAGACTAAGTCTCTGTATCATATAGCACCTCAAAACAAGACACTATGTAATGAATCTAGGCAATCCTAGTTTAATGAGCTCTTCAATACTGGGACATAATCCCAGTCCCCACTGAGTGATTCTAGCTCTTGGGGACCATGATGACTAAGGCCTAGCACATGTAAAGCATTTGGTTTGCACACTTAGGACCTCCTGATCATCTCTTCCACTGGATGGAAGAGTTCTTTGGGTGATTTGGTCTAGAGGGGACCCAGGGACATGTGGGGGAAGGGGTAGAAAAGGAAGACTCTTTTATATGCCGAATAAACTGCAGAGAAGAGTGATCTGGCCCAAGAAATCTAGTCTGTGAACTCACTACTGGTTAGTTTGCTGTGGCTTTTTTTAAAGCAAAAAGGTAATTTAATATATAATCATTTATATAAAATCTTTTAATATGTTATTTAATTATTAAAATTTACATAAATAATATTGATATAATTATGTAACATAATCAGTCACATTATATATGATTGATTGTATAATTATGTAATTAATTAGATGATATAATTAATATGGTATATGTGGGATAGATATCTGTATAGCTATACAATAATATAGATAAAATATAGGGCAGCTAGATGCCACAGTAGACAGGGCTCTGGACCTGGAATCAAGAATATAGAAGTTTGAATCCTGCATTCAACACTTCCCAGTTGTGAGACCCAGAGTAAGGTACTTATCCTCTGCCTTCCTCAGTTTTATCATCTGAAAAAATGTATCACCTTTCTTCCAGGGATTTCATGAGGGTAAAAACAAGATAATATTTATAAAGCACTCCACAAATCTTAAATTGTATAAATGCTAGCTATTATTGAATAAACAAAAAATGCAAGCTTTAAACAAACTCATCTTATTTGAGGACTCATTAAAATGGAGTAGGTTTTTAAATTGATAGAAAAAGTCAAATAAAACATTTCCAGTTCTCCAGAGGACGAGAGAGAATACAGACCTTGATTTTTTTTTTTTTTGTGGTTAGTGAAATAAGTTTATTAATCTTGAGCACACTTGGGAGGGTGACAATGTTGGTCTCTGAGGTTTAAAATGGGGTGGACTGGAGGGTTTGGGAGTGGAGGTCTCAGTTTGGGAGCAAGAGGAGTGAGGTGAGTGATAAAGGTAGGGTTCTTTCTTTGCTTAGGTAAAGGTGATCTATAGGTAACTGGGCTCTGTTGCTTAGCAACTGATGGTGCCATTAAAGATAAAGGCAGAGAGAAGTGGGCAGGCAGGATGGAGCACTAGGCAGTGTCCTCTTCCTGAAGCATCAGAGTTTCCCTGGCCTCAGGGCTCTCCGGCTCTTCCACAGGGCTCCTCTGCAGCTCTAGCTCCAACCCTGGTTCTGCTTCAACCACTACCCCTGCCTCAGGCTGGTTTTTAACACCCTGGCTAGGGCCCAATCGAGGAGGCTTGGTAGGAGTGGGTTGGAGGTGGGGCAGGGCCCTTGCTCTTTCTAGTGGACAGTGCCCTTCGAAGGCTTTGCACCTTCTCTACGCCAGTACGCCGAAGCCGCTTGGCCCGGGATTCCGCTGGCTCTTCATCTGAGCTCTCCCTTTCTTCCAGCTCTTCTGGAGCCTCTGGTCCTAGTTCCTTTTCTTCTAGCTCTGTGGATTCTGTCTCCTTCTGAAAAGCTCTGGCTGGGATTTCTGCCTCCTCCTTGAAGAGCTGCACGTGCAGCTGGCCGCTCGTGGTTGGCCTCGAGCCGCTGCACCTGGAGCTCGCGGTGGACGGCGCGCTCGCGGGCGGCATCGGCGTGCGTGCTGACGCGCTCGTCCTTGTCCAGCAGCTGGGCCAGCGTGTTGCTGGTGTCCCCGTGGCTGTGGCTGAGCGCGCCCAGGCCGCTCTGGATGCGGCGCACGGTGCCCGTGAGGCCGCCCCGGCGCTCCCGCACTGCCTTCAGCATGGTGGACAGCTTCTCCAGTAGTGTCACCACTGTCACCGCGTGCGCTGGGCCGCGCTCTGCGGCTTCAGCCGCCGTCACGCCCTTCCCCATGGCCCCTCGAGATGCCCGCGCCCGAGCTTGCTCCGATCTGGCCAGACCTTGATTTTTAAGTATACCTGTTGCCTTTAGTTAATAGACTGAAACAAAATTTCATTCAAGATCCTGTGTTACTGTTTCTCTGCTGCTGATAAGAAGAAATCCATGTTTCTAGAGAACTTTAAAATAGGCAAAGCAATTTCCTCACTGTAACCTATATAGGAGAGGTATTTTGGCTATTATTCACTTGTAATGAATGAGAAAACTGAAGTTCAGAGAGATTGTAGCCCAAAGTTAAGTTTATAAATGCTGGGCTTGGGATTAGAACCCAGGTTTCTAAGATTAGAGCCAAGACTCCAAGCTCAGCCTTCTTCCCCCCCCCCCCCCCCATTGTACCAATCCTGCCTTGGTGATTTAAAGATGGAAACAGGAATCTGATTAGTGGTATATAAAGTACAACTCCGTGAAATTATCTTTAACATATGCGGGCTTACATGATGTTGAAGAATTTCTGGAGTAGCTTGTCATACACATACATAAACATTTGAACATCTGAACATTTTTAATAATTTAGTACATCAACAGAGATCGGTAAAACATTATGATTTGAATTTCCAGTAAAGGAAGAATATTCCATGTCAGTTTTCCCCAGCCAAACCTTGTCACGGCCTCCTTTCTTTAATAGTGAATATGGTCACCCTCCACCCCACCCAGATTCTTAAGGAGCTTTTTCAGGCGAGGACTGTCTCACTTCTAGATGCCTTTAGCACCCAGCTCAGTGCCTGGAATATCAATGAATACTTAAGAAATGCTTATTGAATGATTTGAGTGTCACAAATTGGTTTTTGTTTCCTTGACAGCATAGTATCTAAAGCCGTAGAAATAGACAAGTATATGAAAAACTATACTGGCTTTAAAAAATGAATAAAACAACTTTATAGAAGACCAGCCCACATAGCAACGAGGCACAAAGCTCGAAGTCTATGGGATAATACTGACAAATGTTTTCCTTGATTTTATAACCTATTCTCTAGAATCATAGATTTAGCTCTAAGGAGGGTCTTACAGGAAATCAAGTCCAAGTCCTTCTTTCTACAGACTTAAATACTGAGGCCCAGAGCTGTTGAGCAAGCTGCCTGGGTCAACAGCTAGTAAGTGCCTGAAGGGTAATTTGAACCCACGGTTGCCTTGATACCAAATCTAGATTACCCCATTGAGTATGAAGAAAGCAAGATTCAATCCTTAACATTGGTGACCTGCAGATCAGTCACTTACTTGGATTTGGAGATTTTTGAACAAAGGCCTCTCTCCCCTGAAGCTTTCTGCTCTCCTCCTCTCTAACAACTGTTTTACCGGAACGTGGAGGAGGGAAGCCGTGCACAGGGTAGGCAGGCCAGATACCTCGGGGACACACTTAACATAGACAGCTGAGAAACAACTGCAGTGGACATAATGAAAGTGGTACACGTGGGTGTTTTGCTATCAGGAATTGGGCAATGTGCTGTTTATGAGAGAAATCAATGGAGCTGTTAGAAATAACAGGGCTCCCACCTGAAGCATTACCATGGACTGTGCACGGGACTCAGAGTGCAGACATCCTGCTTCCCACAATTATTCATTTGTGATTGTAGTCAAGAGATTTGTCAAATCAATTCAATTCACGGGCATTTATTAAAGATATCTTGTGGGCTAGGCTCTGGGGATACAAGACAAAAATAAAACCTTCACTGTTGTCAGTGATCTGTCAATGTCTTGGGAGAGGAGAGAAAGGAGAAAGAGAAGGAAACACATGCACTTACAAATGTATATAAAATAAATACAAGGTAATTTTTATGGTTATTTACCTCTTTGAGCCTCAGTTTTGCCATCTTAAAAGTGGATAGATTGTATACTACCTACCTCACTATGCTTTTGTGAAGAAAGTGTTTTGCAAGCCTGGAAATACCATTGTCTTTGCTATTTGTCCTTTGTCTTAGTAAATTGGATTTAAGTGAGGCAAAGCTGTACAGAGTGGTCAGCCTCACTCTCCTCCAGAGTCCAGTTTAGGTTTTAATGGCTTAGAATGAGTGTAAATACCAACTGTTTTCTGTTCTGCCCAGATACTCTGAGGGTCTTCCCCTTCCAGATTGAAATAGTGATTTATTATTCTCTTGATTTCTGCCTACATTAGGAATTTAGTGATCACTGACATTTGTAAAAGTATTTTTTACATCAGCTCCTATGGTTGCCATACAAGCCCTATAAAGTAGATGGTACAAATACTAGTTGCCATACAAGCCCTATAAAGTAGATGGTACAAATACTAGTACCTTCATTGTTCAGATAAGGAAAATGAGGGGCAGAAAATCTGAGGAACTTTTGCCTACAATCAGAGCTAGTAAATGGGAGAGGCTAGATCAGCATTCAGATTCTCTGAGCCAAAAGCCAATGCTCTTTTCATCAATCAACCAGCAAGCATTTATTAGGTACCTGCCTACTATGTGCCAGGCTTTATAGTTGGTGCTGGGTATACACAACCTTTTCCCTAAAGTAGCTTACATTTTATTCAAGGAAACAGTAAGTACACCTATAAATCTGTACAAAGAAAATGTAGGACTCCATGACTGGATATGTAATGTGAGTGATAGTGTAATGTTGTGGACCTGGGTGTCTGGATCAGTCTGAAATAGTTAAGTTGCATGTTTTAAATCTGAGATGCCTATGGGATCATGGATAGTGTTTTGGTTGCCTTTTTACTACCCTAAATATTTATTATACTTTATGTGCAAGAAAAATGCACCTTTTCTTCAGTTGTACAGTAATGAATGTAATAATTCATTATATTGCAAGGGTGTTAATTTTTCCCCCAGTGACAATTGCTTTTGAGTCTACCAACCCATATGTTTACAGTAATTGACTCAGTGCTTAATAAATGTTTGTTGTTGAATAGCCTCTGTGGTCAAGGAATTTATTTATTTAAATGGTAGGATTGGAAGATGAACAAAAGATTAGTTCAACCAAACAAATGTACCCCAAAACCACTAAGTAATGTCGATTGTCATTTCATCTTTGGTAAAGATGAAACAAGAATTTTGTTGTTGATCAGTCATTTTAGTCATTTCTGACTCTCTGTGACCCCATTTGGGGTTTTCTTGGAAAAGTTACTAGAGTGGTTTGCTATTTCCTTCTCCAACTCATTTTACAGATAGGTTAAGTGACTTGCCCAGGGTCACACAGCTAGCAAGTATCTGAGGCCAGATTTGAACTCTGGAAGATGAGCCTTCCTGACTCCAGGTCCTGAACTCTGTCCACTGTACCACCTAGCCAACCAATACCACAAATAATGATAGTCAATTCAGGTTAGTCTTTGAGGACTACTTGGAGAAAGTGCATTTTGATTAATCCTTGATCCAACATAAGTACTCAGTAAATACTTGAACAGGTTTTGATGAAGGAAAGAGGCCTTCTGTTAATGAGAGAAGTAAGGAGAGTTCTGTGGCCATGTGGGTATATAGCAGAAAAAAAACAACATAGTTGACAATCCAGAGGCTGGAGTGACAGAATTGTCATGATTGTTAACAGTTGTATTGTCTGGAGACCATGAGTTCCATGCATTATGAATGAGGAGCTCAGTTAGATTTATCATCTTTTGGTTCCTTCAGCAATAATGACTCTGGGCCTTCTTCCTTGAATTGAGGGAATGCAAAAACTTCATGTATGAGGATTACTTAAATGAACGAGTAACTTTAAAAACTTAAGAAAGCAGGCTTGGTAATTGTTCTCAAGTACTTGAAGAGCTTTCCTGGGAAAGAGATTTATTCTGTGTCACTCCTGAGGACAGATCTTGAACCAACCCACTCCAGAAGTTTTAGAGAGACAGATTTCAACTCTGAATGAACTAGAACTTAAAATTAGAATAATCTAAAAATGGGCTGCTTTGAAATTGAGTTTCCTGTATGAAGGCTAAGTATGGAAATGGTGTGGGGGCATTAGAGAAAGAGTTCATGCATTAGGCATGATTTTGGACAACCTGACCCTTAAATTCTGTTCTAGTTCCAAGATTCCATAAGTTCACTATAAAAAAAAAAGCATTATGTCAAAGCACTATTTCTGATGAATTCAATGAGCATTTATTAAGCATCACTACTTTGTGCACTAAGTACAGGAGATCCCAAGTCAAAACTAAAATAGCCATTTCCTTCAAGGAGCTTGCAATCTACTTGGGAGGAAGGAAATAATCATTTATTAAGTGACCTCTATGTACCAGGTTTTGTGTTAAGTGCTTTGGGAATGTTATCTCATTTGATCCTCACAACAACCCTATGAGGTAAGAGATATCATTCCCATTTTACAGTTGAGGAAACTGAGGCAGGCAGAAGTTAAGTATTTTAGGCCAGATTTAAAATCAGGTTTTCCTGACTCCAGGACCAACGCTATCTCTAGGGAAGATAGAAATTGTACTGAAATAAGGAAATGCAAAGTATATAGAGTAATTTCAGTAGGGGCATAACACTAACACCAGGGGAAGGGAGATATAAGGAAAGAACTTATGTAGGAGAGGTGATGCCTTAGCTGAGCTTTGGAAGAAGGTAGGGATCCCAAGAAGGTTCTTGTACTAGGCCAGGGTGGGGAACTTGAGGCCTTGAGGCCTCAAGTGCAGCCCTTTGTCTGAATCCAAACTTCACAGAATAAATCCCCTTAATAAAATGATTTGTTCTGTAAAACTTGGACTCAGTCAAAAGACTGCACCCAAGGATCCAGAGGGCCACACTTGGCCTTCAAGTCACAGATACCTCACCCTTGTACTAGGCCAGCACTAACCAAGCCAATCTGGTGGCCTAGATCTGAGGGCATAATGAAACGAAACAGTGATACTTCACCAAAAAGTTAACCTAATGTGGTCAGTCAGTAAATATTTATTAAGCGCCTGTTATGCTACAGGCACTTTGCTAAGCACTGAAAAGCCAAGGGTATGAAGACAGTTACTCAGCAATATTTGAAGGGTGGGAGGAGGGACATTTAGGAGCAGAGAAAAGATAGCTTTGAGGATAAAGTGGAGAGCAGTGGTCTGAGGCCTGAAGCCTCTCTTGTCCTGGCTGTTTTTGTGCCCAGGCTACCAGGAAGTTGTCAAAAAGCAGGAACTTTAGTTCCTTGAACCAATTAAATCTTAGCAGACTGTTTCATTTCCTTGTTAGGGAAAAAAAAACTAGTCTAACCTGCCTATATCAGGGCCTTGGGTTATTGATCCCACCACAGCTTGATTTGAAATTTGGAGATAAGCTCTGAAATTATGATTACACAAGTGGTTTTGTTTTTTTTATTTTCGGAACTTCAACAATTTTCTTTTTGGTCAATTAGATAAGTGGCATTCTTTCTCTTCTGCAACTAAGACCTTGCAGACAGGACAGACAGAACCAGGTAGCAGCCTTTGTGACCAGAATTCCTGTTTTGTCTTTGACATTTCTACTAATTCTAGACACCAAGGGAAGAGATCTGCCAACTGGAGAGAGAGTGGTTTGTTTCAGTTCCATTCTTTGCCTTAGACTACCTGATCCTCACTGAAGGTCTCAGGCAGACAACAGCTTAGCATCCTGGGAATAGCTTCTCATTCCCAGGGTTGTGATAAGGGGTGGGGAACCTGTGACCTCAGGGCTGCAGGTTCCCCACCCCTGGGTTATGATTGTCATCTTTAACAACAAACTTTTACTAGATGCCTAAGGGTCACAGGGCACTAATTCCCTAGATGCAGAGTGAAGCTGTGACAAGAGATGGATGCTATCCTCCATCAGACTTCAAGACAAGGAATGATCTTACCAAAAGATTTCCTTATTTTTCATCTATGAGCTCAGTAAAAGAAACATATGCTCTATTCAGTTAGCTCAGTGTAACTAGAAATTCTCTTATTTGGATGAATGCCCTTTCTTCATTTGGAATTGAAAAGAAACAAATCCTAAGACATGAAAAACAATTCAATAAAGTTGTTATTGTGGTCAGTAACTGTATTGGTGTGTTATTAGTGTTATCTCGTCGCATGTAGTTATATAGGAATAGTTATGCTCTTTCCAAATGTTGCAAATTACAACATTGGTTGGCTTTTGAACTGATGGCTGATGAATAATTCACAGTGGTTTGTTTTGAAAACTCAAGAGACTTGGGAAACTAGGGATGACCCACAGGCATATTATTGATATAGTCTTGAAAAATACCATGACTATGAGATTAAATTAGCTTTGGAGATCTTGTAGTCAAACCTTCTATTTCAACAGTTGAGAAAACCGAGGCCATAGAAGTTCAGATTCCCGTACCACACAAGTAGTTGGAGGCAGAGCTGGGATAACCCTCTTGATTCCTAGCCCAGTGCTCTTCAAGATAAGCTGGAACATTACTTGTAAAGCAGTCCTATGCTGAATGGAAATAATTCTGTATCTCAGGACTTCTTTCGCCCCCTCCTCAGGCATTCTTTAGTGTTCTGTTGTCTCTATTCAGATACAGCTTGGCTAACAGGAGGGCTAGCCTCAGGAAAATTATTTGGTGAAAGGGGAAATGAAGGGTCTTGAATGTTGAATGAAAATCATCAGCCTTTGTTTCTTTTAGTTGGCTTTATCCTTTGGCCAGAATACTGTTATTCTGTACTCAGCTCCATTTGTGGTCCTTGCTATCAGGAAAAACAAGTCAGCCAAAAGAAGCATTTTTTTTTAAGGGAAATAATACAATAAGGGGAAAACCATAAAGAATAAATAGAAGTGAAGAAATAATCATGCTATAATCTCTTTTGTCCATCAAAAAACAAACGAACGAACCAGATGTACAAGTGGGCCACACAGCAAGGCAGCTGAGAAACGCAGGAGGGGACATGGACAAGAAAAATGAGTAGTGATAGTCCTGGGGTAAGGGTGAGGGGGTGGGTGGGGTCATCAGAGTTCAGAGGAGACTGGTAGTTGAGCTATGACTCCAAGAATTGCTGACAAGCTTACTTGCTAATGAGAGGTAGAATCAGGCTAATTTGGAGCTTTGGTGGCAGAGTAGTGAACTATGAGTAGGGAGCAAGATTCTAATCGTGGGATGTGTCATTGTCTTGTTTCTCTGGAGATATAAATGGTTTGTGCACTCTGTGTATTCAGAGTGGTGACAATGTTTTTCTACATAGGTGAAGAGGGAGTCAATGGCCAGGGGCAAAATAGTCAAGCAAGTGTGGGACTCTGTATGTAAGGCCTATATTTATAGAGAGATATGATATTAAAACACTTCACTTTGCAGGAAATAATATATAAATGTTGTTTGTTTTTCTAAGAGACAAGGCAGAGAAACCTCCCCCTCAGAAAACATCTATTTGGTGAAATAATCTTTCCCTAGGCTTGATTTAATTTGTTATGTTTATGTTCATCTGAAGGATGTCATTAGCTTAGATTTTTCCGTGTTAATTCTCTTCCTTATAGTTTAGCCTTAGATAAATCAGTTCATTTTCCTGGTCTTCATTTTTCTCATCCTCAAGATGGAGTGGGAGATGGAGAGGGGTAGGGAAGTGATAAAGTGATTGAGAAATCCCTTCCAGCTTGAGATCTTGTGGTTTGAAGAAATGTTAAGCAGCAAAGCCAAACCTCCCAAACAACCCCTTTTCCCTACAGAGGCCTTTAAAACACCTACTATATGCTAAGATATAGACATAACAAGAAAGGCAAAACACAATCCCTTCTCTCATGGAGCTCCCAGTCTAAAAGAGGGGACAACATACAAATAACTACGTACATGAGATTTTCAGGATAAATTGGGGGTCACCAGAGAGAAGGCATTAAATTATTATTATTGCAGAATAAAGGGGAGTACCCTACTCTATTGGAGGGCCATTTATAACGCATAGAGGAGGGCCTTTATGAATTGTTGATTTTTTTATAAATTTATTTTAGGAGAGTATCATGGCCAAAGCTGTTTCACAGCTCCAGTTTGAAATTCATGTATGAATGGCCTTCTTTTTCATGCATGCATTAGATACAGTAGGAATTTTGAGATGAGCCATGATGTGTGGAAACCTTAGTAAGAGAAAACTTGCTTCATTGTGTTTACCATCTGATTCAGTGCAAAGTATCCTATTGACATAAGCTTTGTTATCAAAGTAGTATTGGTTATTGATTCACTGATCTAGTTCTGAAAGGGGCTTCAGCAGCCATCTAGTATAGCCCCTCTCATTTTAAAGATAAAGAAACTGCGATTTAGCCTGATAATAAATGACTTGACCCTGGTCTCACAGGGAATAAGCATCTGACATGAGGTTTGAACACAAGGACTTTAAATCTAGAGCAGCATTCTTAACCTAGGTGAATGAAGTTGTTTTTGTTTTTTAGATATTGTAATAACTCTATTTCAGTATGATTTGTTTTCTTTGTAATCCTATGTGTTTCATTTTATGCATTTGAAAACATTGTCCTGAGGAGTGGCCCACAGGTTTCACCAGACTACTGAAAAGGTCCATGATTCCCCAAAGGTGAAGAATCTTTGCTCTAGGGACAATGCTCTTTTCCCATTTTTTGATGCTACTTCCAAATGAAAGTGTCTTTTTTTTTCTATTAAAGTACTGTTCTGTGTCTACCCCCTTTTTTTCCTGTTAAAATGAATTAAACATTAAGATCCTATTTCCTGCCTTAAGTGAAGTCTGGGGAGACATTAAAGTATTTTCTACCTAATTTCTATCCTTATGTTTCCCAATGCAGTGATTTTAATGTTGAGTAGTTAGTAATATTTTTTTTTTAAGGGTAGTTGGGGTTAAGTGACTTGCCCAAAGTCACACAGCTAGTACGTGTATCAAGTGTCTGAGGCCGGATTTGAACTCAGGTCCTCTTGATCCCAGGGCTGGTGCTCTATTCACTGTACCACCTATCTGCCCCAGTAATAAATATATATATATATATATATTTTTTTTTTTTTTGCTTTTTTTGGAGAGCAATTGGAGTTAAGTAAGTTGCCCTTACTTACAGCTAGTTTTTTTGTTTGTGTATGTGTTAAGTGCCTGAGGCCAGATCTGAACTCAGGTACTCCTGGCTCCAGGGCCAGAGCTCTACTCGCTATGCCACCTAGCCACCCCAATATTTTTTTTTCAGAATTTTGAGGCCTTAATGAAAAAGGAACTGGGGTAGGTTAGGTTTTAAAACATCTTAATATAAGTAGTCAAACTGGAAGGGGGGTGGTAAAGAATATTTTATATGAAAAGTGGAACAATATCAAAGACTAAGCTTTTAAAGAAGTTATATAATAACTTCTTATGGTTTTTAGGAGGTTTTAACTAGCTGATCTGTCATGATTAATTTCTAAAACTTTATCATGTAAATTAGTTACTTAGCAGTGAATATTTAAGCTAATAAGTGAAAGAACATATAAATGAATCTGCTGAAAGTCAAAATAAAGGAATTTGGGTTCGTCATTGGATCTTAGATATAGGGCTGGAAGAGATCTCTGTAGCAGCAAGCATCCTAGCATACCCAGTATGGCTCCTAGCACAGGTTCTTCAATCTGCTTTTCTAAAGGAAAGCAACTCAAAACATATCATTTACTTAGTTCTGGGGGAAAAGTCAGCACCCTAAACTTCAGAGAAAATACAAACAGAAATTACAAGCAGACAAAAAAATACAGACAGAGGAAAACACAATTCAAAATACCAACTGACAGGGCTTCTAGCTTTCTGACCATTACATACATACATTGTTAGTTACCAGGGAGAGAAGCACCAACATCTGGGTTTTCAAAAGCGGGGGCTAGACAGGTAGTTGAGTCTCATCTGGCCAAATCACACAACTCTTCCCATAAATGAGCCTCAAAACAAAATCTCACCTCAGAGTATATATACATATAAACATACATATACATATATAGCCTTCTTCAGGGTCAGAGAACATCACAACCTTTGTGACCCACTGCCTAATTACAAAGTAACAAAAGATGTGGGCCTTTCTGAAAAACTGGGCTTCAAGTGAGGCCCATTAAGGGGCAAGGAAGCTCTTCTAATTCCCTAGTTCTATTAAGAGGCAGGGAAGATCATCAAATTTCCTTACCATTGCAGGATCTTAGAAAGCTATCCTAACCCAATGCTATTCATTCATTCATGAATACTGAGGCTCAGAGTCAGAGTGAGTTGTCCAGTGTCTCATAGGTAGTAAATAGCAGAATTGGTATTTGAACCTAGGTTCCCTGAATCCAAATCCTTTTTATTGTAGCATGTGTTGGATGTTTTGCAACTAGCAATGACACATATTAAGTTTAGATCAACAGCTCTTAGCATGTCACAACAGTATAATCCAGTAGCAACAAAATCACTCAGCAGTGTGTTCCACCAAAACTGGTGTGCCTAATTATCATTGTTATTTCTTAGATGCAACTTCCTTTATACTCTATTTTTTTTTTTTGGAGGGCAATTGGGGTTAAGTAACTTGCCCAAGGTCACACAGCTAGGTTTTTGTTTGTGTGTGAGTTAAGTGGCTGAGGTGGGAACCGAACTCAGGTCCTGACTCCAGGGCCAACGCTCTACTCCCTGCGCCACCTAGCCGCCCCCTTTATACTCTTTAAACAGCTAGACTTGGTTTTGGAATGCTATGATAATAAATTTTAAGAATAAAGGCTGTTATAAGTAAATTTTCCTTTATAAGAACATATCCTATTATTAATTAGAGGTCCAGTTGTTTGCTTTCTATCACAGAGTTAATTGTAAAAAATTAGATTTCTTTTCTGAATTCCTAATAAAATGAATTATTAATTTATAAAATTAAGTTAAATTAATAAAGTAAAAATAAATTCTGAATTCCATAAATAAAGGAAATTCAAATAATTCTGCTTTATGTATAACAAGCATTTAATAAATTTTTTTAAAATTTAATTGAATAAAAGTTGAGTGCCTGTCACATAGTAACTGCATAATACATACTTGTTGACTTGACAGATACTACTATTAACAACAATAATTATAGCTAACACTTACATAGTACTAGGAAGACCTGGGAACAAGTCTACCTTGTAACATGATGCTTTGTGACCCTAGACAAGTTAATTGGCCTCTCTGTACCACCACTAACTGACTTAAATTATACTTCTGATGTTGATGAGTATTAGTTACAGGAACTTTCTCACCTTAACTTTCCTATACCACTGAAATCACAATGAAAAAAAAATTACAACAAGGTTAGATAAGGATTGATCAATTGATGAGGACTTCAAAAGTAAGGCCAAAAAAATCCATTTGAGTAGACAGTAGGGGAATATTTAAGATTTTTTAATAGAGAAGTGCTATAATGAATGTAATGTTTATATTATTTTATTATTAATAATAATGGCAAATTGTTTACTTTATCTTTGTATAAGAATCTGACCCTGAGACTTGTGAGGAAACAAGATCTGGCCAGAGGTTAAGTGAAACAGAGAAGGGCAGAGGAGAGAAGGGATAATGGAATGCTTATGTGAGAGCTTAGGGGTTGGTGTTTCTGATTTTATAAGATCCTTCCAAATATGAACAAAGTCAATTAGGGCTTGGGACATTGGCTTATCCTGTCTCTCAGTATGTGGGGTGGTGACTATAACTATATTCAATACTAATACCAGAAAGTATTCAAGACAAGCTATCCCAGGGCCTCAAGGACAAGAACCATTGAATAATAACAATAATACTCTTCATTAATAATGTCCTATTCCAAAGCTACATTGTGACCTTGGGTTTTTAAGGACTATGCTGTTCATATGAACACCAGCTCTGACACTGCCTGATAAGCTCTTCTGTATGTGTTATCCTGGTCAAGGACTGACTAGTTCTAAAGAACAATTCCTCACCAGAAGGCTGGTTGACAGGTAACCAAGTTTTTTAACCACAGCAATTCATGAACTCTCATTTACTAAGGCACAGAAAAGGCTATAATCAGTGACAGAGGAGAAAGTACCCACACTAATGAAATCCTAGGTCCTGGAAGTAGCTTGCTCAGAAAACCTATTGGGAATGTTACTAATAGGATAGAACTGTCTTGGCTCACTGCTGTATAACACATTACGTGATACTATAGTGCATTTGGGGTTTTTTAAAGCCCGTTTTAGAAGTCTTGTCACCTTTCTGTGTGTCTTTTATGCATCTTTGCCTTCTTTGTCTTGTAATTTCCCTCATTGTTTTGGTCTTCCCTTAACTTTTTTCTGGGTCCTTTTCTACTGCATAAACCTGCCTTCCATTTTGTATTCTGGAAGTCCTTCAGTGATGCATCCACTGTATCCTGGGCCATAGCCAGATTCTGGAAGAGAATGAGGATGACAACTATGTGCAACTCTGCTTCACTTAAATCCAGTTCATGCTGGAGTCTAGATATCACCCCATGATGTCATTGGTCCTCTTCTAAGACAGAGGATGAATAACAATGTGAAAGTCCTTTCAATATTGGGTACTTATGTATATTCTCAGTCTCCTTATTTCACATGTCTAAAACAGAACTCATGATCATTCCTCTTTAAACTCTCCCTCTTCCAGATATTCCTGTTATTGTTGAGGGTACTACAATCCTGCTAGTCACCCAGGTTTGCAACTTTGGTATCATTCTCATCTTTTCAGTATAATATTTTGACAAATCTTCTCATTTCTGCCTTCACAACATCTCTCATATGTCTCTTTAATCAACTAGCCATCCCTTAGTTTCAGGCTCTTATTGTGGCTTGCCCTCATCACCCTTCTAATTGATATCAGTACCTCAAGTGTCTCCATTCCAATTCATCCTCCATTCATTTGCCAAAGTGATTTTCCAAAAGTATAGGTCTTACTCTATCAACCCATTATTGAATAAACTCCTGGTGAATGAAAGGATGGTGTTGTTCTTGTATATTGTGCTGCTTTACTCATTATCATGGTAAATCATGGTAAAATGATACTATTCAACCAGCTATACCAGTCATACTACTACTGCAGAAAAGTAAGCTGTTTCTGAAAAGGGGAGTTTCTTATATGATCATGTAACTGTCATTTATTCATGTGTTTAATTTTAAACTGCAATGAAATTTATCCTCTATGGAAACTGAGGCAATATATCAAATATATGTGGTACTCTTCCACAGCATCAAAGCCAACAGAATTGGAGGGGACCTTAGTCCTATGTAGCCCAACCCCAATGTTTTGTGATTGAAGAATCTGATGCCAATATAGGTTATGTTACTGGTTTGTTAAATCAAAAAAACAATACATTTCAAATTAATTTTGTGAAAAAATTATTCCAATCCAAATTTGGCCCTCAATTTCATGAATAAAATTTTTGAGATGATTATTTGTGGTCTTAAAGATTTTCTTTATAGTTTTGCACATTAGATTATCTTTTTTCCTGTTTTTAAAAAATCTATATAATCTACATGAGTGCATATAGATGATAGGCAGTATAGCATGATGGATAGAGTCCTGACTTTCAGCCACTCTCCAAGACTGTAGGTTGATGTTGAGTTGCCAATCTGCTTTGGAAAGACAGACTTTCCACCCTTGAGAGTTCCATACAGTTGATCACAATTGCAGTAGTAAATCTTGTATTTGTATAGCATTTTACAGCTGTGTTAAGGAAAGCAGAGTTTTATTTGCCTTTGTATCACCTATCATTATTGCAATTAATCCCTAATAGAAAATCGTTATTGACTTGAATTTGCAGAATTAAATTAATCCTTACAACTATCCCATAAGGTGGAAAGGCCAAGTAGTAGAATTGCCAGTTTCTACAAAATAATTAACTAAAGTTCTAGAGAGTTGTGAGTTTTGTAAAGTTAAGTGTCAAGTTAAGTGCTAGAACCAAGATTAAAAACTCAATCTTCTGATTCCTATTTATGTTCATATTTTTAGGAGTTGTACATATGATTTTTGGAAAAAGAGATCCCAGGTTATCATTCTGAAACTAACTAAAGCAACCAGTCGGAAATATGACCAAGGAGATCAGAACACTGCAATAGTGAAAAAAGAAAAGTCATACAAGTGTGGAAATTTGAAACTGTAATTGAAGCTAATTAATTATCATTTATTTGGGTCAATGGAAAATAGCCTTGCAATAAATTGCTTGACAAAGTCAGAGGCAATAACAAAGAAGTGCATGTTCTGGCAGGCCCTGTCGTGTTGGGTAGATTGGAGCAAGGGCCTGGTGACAGACAGTTTGTCATTCCTAGTGGCAGAATAGGTAAGCTTAGAGAAGTTCACATGGAGACTGGATGCAGATTGGTAAAGTTTTTGGTTGTCAGAATGTGAGAATTAACAATTTCTCAGCATTTATTTTGCTTCCTGTTTCTAAGCTAAAGAATCATCTCTCCTAAATGTACTATGGTTCTATTTTTCTTTTTTTTTTTAAAGCAATTGGGGTTAAGTAACTTGCTTAAGGTTACACGGCTAGTCATTATTTATGTGTGGGTGCTTATTTTCTGAGGCCGGATTCGATCTCAGGTCATCCCAACTCCGAGGCTGGCGCTCTTACTCACTGCGCCACCTAGCCGCCCCATATGGTTCTATTTTTCACATTTCTAAGTGTGACCTCTATATCAGGAAATCCTAGCACATTGTATCAAAAGCAAATTCTAAGGTCTTTGATCTGGCATTCAATCCCCTCTGCCTACCTTCCTAGCATTTTTTATCCTACTGCCAGTTGGGTATACACAAAGCTTTCTTGTGTAAACCTTCTCTTCCTACCGAAGTTTTATATATCCTTTAAAATCCCATTTAATTTCTGTGTCACCAATGAATTCTTCCTCTATACTTTGACCCATAATATAATCTTCTTCTTAGGAACTCATTCTTCCTAGGAACTCAAAAACATTTAATCATGTATTGCTTTAAGAAATCTTAGTATTTTTTTTTTTAAGCAATTGGGGTTAAGTAACTTGCTCAAGGTTACACGGCCAGTCATCATTTGTGTGTGGGTGCTCATTTTCTGAGGCCAGATCCGATCTCGGGTCATCCCAACTCTGAAGCCAGCACTCTTACTCACTGCGCCACCTAGCCGTCCCAAATTTTTTAAATCTTTTTTTTTTTTGAAGGGCAGTTGGGGTTAAATGACTTGCCCAAGGTCACATGGCTAGTTTTTGTGTTAAGTGTCTGAGGCCGAATTTGAACTCAGGTCTTCCTGACTCCAGGGCTGGTGCTCTTTTCACTGCACCACCTAGTCACCCTTCTTAGTATTTTTTAATGTCTTAATATTGTTGTTCTTTATTTACATATGCTTAGCTTTCTCCTCCTACAAACTTCAATTTAGTTTAAAAAAATTATTCAGCTCAGATTATGTGTTGTCACTGTACTAGCCCTTCAGAACATACAATAAACATGGACTGGGTCCCCCAAACTCTCTAGAGGTTTACAATCCAGTAGGAAAACTAAGAAAATATACAGATAACCAACATACTCTAAAAAACCTGTAAAGGGGGCGGCTAGGTGGCACAGTAAGAGTGCTGGGCCCGGAGTTGGGAGGACCCCAGATCGTTCTGGCTTCAGAAGGAAATGTCTTTACATAACAATGAGATCAAGGAGAAGAGGAAAGAGGAAGATTTTTTTTTTTTTACCAAAGAATAGTTCAATTTGACTATAATATACAGTGTGTGGAGTTAAGAAATATATGGTAATTCTGACATTTGGTTTCAGCCGCCTTGTGGAAGGCCTTGAATAGCAGACTAAGTGGTTGGTATTTTATCTGTTAAGCATCAAGGAAGCATTGAATGTTTTTGACTAGTTTTTGAGTAATTTGATTACATATATGAATTAACAAAATTAGTCTGGTGGATGTGAAAGAAAGATCGAATATGGGACAAAAATTATGATCTGAACTACTGTAGTTCACCTGGAAAGGTGGGACCAGGTGTGAGGGATACAGTGGCAGGTAATTGAAATGGGGATGGGTGGTGAAGAAGGAAGAGGTAAAGATGTCTTCCCCAATAGAAGAAAACCCATGTTTGACTCCTAGTTCTGTTACTTACTAGCTTTGTAGCCTCATTGTTAAAATTGTCAACAAATTTAACACCTGACATTTGTTAATAGTGCTCACACCTCTCTGGAACTTCCTTCTCTGTCATTGGAATAGCTTTGCCATTCAAATACTTTTTTCCTCTGTCCCTAAATCGTGGTAACTTAGAAATTTCTGGAAGTCTCAGTTTCCTCCTGGGATAGGGTTGTAAGAATCAAATGAGTTAATATGTGTAAGGTATAAGAGGTTTTGTAAACATTAAAATCAGATAGGAAATTTTCAGCCTTTAAGAGTGCTGTTATCATTAGGTTATAGTAAAGACATTACTGTGAAATGTTATATGTGGATATCCTGCAGTGTTCTAATATATTTCCTTCCTTCAACAAACATAAACTTCTTTGGGGAAATCAAGAGTTGATATGTCTCAGCAAACATTGAGGTTTCTGTTTTTCTCTCTAGTTTGTATGTGTAATATTACACTTGTTTTGGCCTGAACTTTGACTTTAGCATATCATCATTGCCATCCAGCATTCAAGTGCCTACTATTGGCCAGGCACTATGCTAATGAGATATAAAGGAAGGCAAAAATAATCCCTACCCTCAGGCACCTCACACTCAAATGGAGAGACAATGTTCAAACAATTATGCACAAACAGTGTGTCTGTGTACAGTATAATTTGTAGTAATTTCAGAGGGAAGACCCTAGCAGTGTGGGAAAAGACAGTCAGGACAGACCTTGTACAGAAGTAGTATTTGTAAGAAGTCTGGGAAGGTAGGAGACAGAACAAAAGTTGTGTCTGGGAGTTAATGAAACAACCGATTGATCATTTCTGATTTCTTATCATTATTGGGGAACTGGAAACTGGATTTATAAATACATTGATATATACATATTTCAAATGCAATATAGAATAAATATAATAGGACTTTTTAAAAGAAATGACCAAGTGGCTTTTATAATAGAGGAATGTATGAGATAATATATAATTCCTGGTATAAATTGATAATTTATAATGTCATATTCCTGGATGTCAGTGATGCCAGAGAAGCAGGTAAAGGCTACAGCTTCCTCAGAGTGGTCCTGACAGGTTTCAGACAGCAGCCCTATCCCCCAAAAAAGTCATCACTAGTCTGTGAACATGTTTTTCTTCTAGATAACCAGTTTCCCTAAATGCTGAGTTAATGAATAGAAATATTATGTCTAGTCAGCAGACATTTCTGGTACTTGGTTAAAGTTATTATTAAGGCCAAGGTCTTCCACTGCATCTGGGGCCATCTCCAGTCGTCCTGATCTGTATCTGGCTACTGGACCCAGAAGGCTCTGAAGGAGAAAGTGAAGCTGGTGACCTTGTACAGCCCTCCCTCACTTAAATCCAATTCACTTGCAAGTCATGACATCACCTCCCTGATGTCAGGTCCTCTTTGCGAACAAAGAACAAACAACAACGTATTTGGGGGTTTTTGCACAAGACAGGCATATATCCTGCCCTTAAGGCCATTTCTTCAGTATCTCATGTGTCTCCTTTATAGCAATTAAATGGATGTTAAGGAGCAAACCCTTTTCCATCTCCAGATTAAGTATGAATAACTGTAGGTTCATTTGGTAGCAGGTGGTGTGATGGTTATGGGTATTCTCTAAAGTATTGATTAGACATGCCTATGTAACAGGATAATAAAAATCTAGATGGACCTCTTGGGACATATATTGCTTTTGTTGTCATTGTGTGCAATTTCCTTATTTAGTGTACTGTTAGGTAAATAAGTTTTATCAAAGATAATAGCTTTACAGATTGATAAGTGAGTTGTTATAAAAAGCTTTGTGATAAATAACTGTTATTGTTGGTTTAATCCATTTTTTATTGCTCAAAGAAAATATCATTTTTTGTACGTGCTGGTGAGCGTTCATGAAAATACATAGACACTTTTAAGTATAAATTTCTTTTGTTGTTTGTTGTTATCATCCAGTTGTTTCAGGTGTGTCTGACTCTTCATGATCCCATTTGGGGTCTTCTTGGCAAAGATACTGAAGTGATTTATCATTTCCTTCTCCAGCTTATTTTACAGATGAGGAAACTGAAGCAAATAGTGTTGAATGACTTGCCCAGGGTCACACAGCTAATAAGTGACTGAGGCTGGATTTAAACTCAGGAGGATGAGTTGTCCTGACTTCATTCTGGGTACTCTGTCCACTGGACCACCTCACTGCTCCAAATCTCTTTTATTACTCTGGGGTTACTGCAACATTAGATGATTGCTCTCCCCACAGTTTAGGGAAAATAAGAGATACTAGTATCATATATTTTGATCTGAAAGGGACCTTAGAAGTCATTTAGTACAGTAGTTCTCAAAGTGTGGTCTAGATACCCAAGACCCTTTGGGGGGATCCAGAAAGCCAAAACTCTTTTCATATTAATAGTAAGATATCTTAATTTCTAACATGACAAATATCAATAGCTATTCCCTACATAAACAAGATCTTTTGGTGGGGTCCTAAATAATTCTTAAGGATATAAAAGGATCCTAAGATCAGAAAGTTTGAGAACCACTGGCCTGATAAACCTACTCCTTCTACATTTGAGAAAGCTGAGGACCGAAAAGTTAGATGACCTGTGACCATGGCCATAGAAGTGACTAGATGACAGGATTGAATTTGTGCTCTCTAAATCTAAAGTTCTCTCTGTCAATTAAGGCATTAATTCCCTGTAATTGAAGTTAGCTGGGGATGGTGGAAGTGAAAGTTATTCCAGAATCTTGAAATAAATGTTTTTTGTATCCATTGTTTTTTTTTTTAATTTAAAAGACCACACATTTTTATATATTTTACATATGTATATGTGCACATATACATATGTATGTTTGTGTACACACCTCTACACACACAACTATGGAAGCAGCAGGAGAATCCGTTCTGGACTAATATGGTCTATTTCTACATAAAACCCCCCTTCTATTGCCTTCCCGCTGAATTTTCTTTTAAAGTCTCCATGCCATTATTTCAGTCTTGCTGCTAGGAATAATGGCCTACTATATATAATGTAAGAATTCTGGTCTTCACAACTAGGCCTCTTGCTTCCCTTTCAAGTTTTAAGTATTATTTCCATCCATGAACTTTTTGTTTGATAGAGCATGGAGGCAGGAAGGCCTGAGTTCAAATGTGAACTCACACACTTATTGCTAGTAAATGTACCTGTGTGACCTTGGACAAGTCACTTATCCCCATTTGCCTCAGTTTCCTCATCTGTAAAATGAGTCGGAGAAGGAAATGCTGAACCACTCCAGTATCTTTTCCAAGACAATCCCAAAAGGGGTTGGTAGGAGTCAGACACGATTGAAATAAATGAACAATAACAATAAACTGACCTACTTGCTCTTCCTCGTATCTTCTACCAACTTTGCACCAGCTGTCTGTCCTCTATTCTAGCATGCTTTCTCTCCTACCTCTGCCTCCTCATTTCTCTTCCTTCAGTACTTAGCTTAAATCTCACCTTCTGTTGGAGGCTTCCTTTGCTCTTCTGCTATTAGTACCTTCCTTCTGAGATTCCCTTCCATTTATACTTTCTCTGTCTTTTATTTATATAGCTACTTTCTATGTTATCTCCCTTATTACAATGTGATTTTCCTCCCCAGTGACCTTTTCTACATCCCTAATGCTTAAGACAGTGCCTGATAAGCATTTAATAAATGCTTGTGGACTGACCGACTCTCCCACATTAGCTTTCAAACTGAACTCTTTAAGGGAAGATTTCATAGATAATGGTCACTTCTCAATTGTTAAAGTCAGTTGAAAATAAGTTATAATGGAAAATCTGAGTAAAGTCTACTTTTGAATTTGAGATTGTAAACTGAAATAGGCCTGTAGAAGCTGTCAAACCATTGATTATGTTGGGACTCATCTTTGAAGATTTTCCTCAGTAGCTAAAAGTGGTACTGTCTGTCTGGTTTGTAGTTTTGTGGTTATGAAGCCCAAGTCCGAACTGGGTGAGATCTCTTTCCATACATACTAACTCACTGAGTGACTCCCAGAAAGTTTATTTAAACACTGCTCTTCACTTTCCTTGAATGTAATATAGGTATTACTAAACCTGTTTGCTTAAGAAACAGTGGAATTGTGCCACCTTTTAATTGTTAGATTATTTTCTCAGGTTATAATAGTGTTATTATGATTTTTCTCAAGTAGTTGAGAAAGATGAGGAGGGGAGGAGAAAGGAAAAAAAGAGAGACAAAGGGAAAGAAGCTCCTGTTCCCACTTCCCTACCCCAAATGAGCAAATCTAAGGTTAAAAGCTAGTACCACCTGATTGGGTAGGAAATCACAGAATGTGTTCGTAGAAGACTTCAGCAAAGTCAACCAATGGGAAAGCATCTTTGCATGTAGTCCATGCATGGTTCCTTCTGTACACTCAGGTTTACATATGGCTACTGGTGGTGGTAGGTGGTGGTAGCCTAGACAGCTGATTAAATATCTGTTTTATGCCACTGGCACAATGTCTAGAATGACAATTTTTTTCTTCCATTTGACTAAACATGAATTCCATCACTACATAAGGTTATAGCAATGAAAGTGTTTACATGCTTGTGGTTTTGCTATCAGGAAGTAAATTTTTTAGAGACATCATGACTAGCTAGGTTGTACCAAATCATATTAAAAAAATGTCACCCTTCCAGCTGTTGTTATGCTGTACTTTAAGAACGTTAAAAGGGTATATATCTTTTGGTCCAAACTTTTACTAAGATAGCTAACTGTATTCTTAATTCTCTCTTCCTCCCTCTCTCTCTCTCTCTCTCTCTCTCTCTCTCTCTTCCTCTCTCTTCCCCGCCCCCACATGTATATGTATGTGTATACATGTATATATATATATAAAATATATAAAAATTTGATCTTTTAAGTTAAAAAACTTTAGATACACCAACTATCAGGACTAGCCTTAGGTTTTTTTCCTCTTTATTTTTCTTTGCCCAGGAAGGTTAAGCAGGAAATGGGACTTGTTTCTGCATTTTCATTCATCCTTTTCGACGTTTCCCAAATAATTTTTATCTTTTTTTAAAAAGAATCTTTTAAATTTCCTTAATTAAAAAATAATATAATGGGGAAAGAAAGATACAAATTTGAACTCTGATTTAAGAAATATGCAGTTGTTTCTAGCACAGTGAAGGGGAGCTTTTAGTTGAAATTCTTTATTTCTCACAAAATAAAGTTTACTTCTCTAGTTATTACCAAACCATATTCAAAAAAACATTTTTTACTTCCTGTTGTATGTCTTATACAAAGAGTCTTTTTAAAATTCAAAATTATCCCTACTTTCAAGAAATTAATAGACTACCTGGAGCAGGCATGCCCTTGAGGTCACATCAGAGGACCATACTTAAGGACCTAGAGGGCCACATGTAGCCTTGAGGCCGCAGGTTCCCCACCCCTGACCTGGAGTAACAAAATTTGTACCAAAAACCAAACAAATAAACTCCAGGAAAACATAATATCTGCTTTATCCTGTTACTGAGCTCTTACTGATGTTGGCACCACACCCTTGGCTGTCCTTGAGGACATCATGTTAGGGCAAGTTTACTTGATGATTTTTTTAAATGTTAGGCATTAGGCTCTCTTCTATTTTAAATCCTCTTACGTGTTCAAGAAGATGGCTTTTATCTAAAATGAGTGAACAGGAAAATAAACTGAACTCAATTTAAAGTAGAAGATACTCAGCACGTTCACAAAACTCTAGGTGTCAAATGTGTTTGAGTAATTTTACAATAAATTATGAATGGACCATGTGTTGTTGGGGTGTGTCCACAGTGGAGTTAGGAAGACCTGAATTCAAGTCCTTCATCTTGCACATACTAGAAGCATGATTCTGGCAATTCTCTTGACTTTTTAATGCTTTCAGACCAATATCTAAGATTGTAAATTACAAAGTAATACAGCTCTACTCCTGTATAAAAAAAATGATCAAGTCTGTGTAAGTTACTTTAGAACAGCAAGAAATTTGACTATCATTTTTGGCAGCATGAATATATATATATATATAATGTATGAAGTGTGGGGTCCTGATATGGTTGATTTATGTCTCTTTTGGGAGGCAAATTATATAACCTTAGTAACTGTCAGGTCAGTCATTGGTTATCATTGCATGTCTGTGGCATCACTGTGAGACTGGCATAGGAGATTTTAAATTAAGACAATTGTTTATATTAAGTAGCATGCATATACTTAGTTAAGTAATTATTGTTTATGTGTATATTTTATTCCTAAATGTTGTGAGCTATGTATATGTGTAAGATAATGCAAGGCCACATGAGTATCCTACTTCCCCTGTAGGTATACTATCCTCTCCTTCCCCTGCCCCAGGGGAGAACTCAAAAAGCATGAAGGGAAGTTGGAAACAGCTATGTTCTGTCCCAATTTAGGATGAGCCAAGTGGAACATGCAACTTTGAAGTCTTGACTAACTGGAGAGGATGAGACAGTGCTATGTTACACTGTTTTTTAAAAAATAAATTAAGGCCACCTAAGTGAATCTGTTGTTTTATTTCCATGCCAAAGGTAACACAATATTGTCACTGCATAGAAACTGTGGTGGGAAGGACCTATCCCCCCATTTGCCTTGGCAAAAGTCAAACAAACATCATGCCCTTGGGTTTCTGTGCAGGGAATTAGCCTCCTACTACACCAAACATGAAACGTCTCCAGATTCATATATAAAGCAATCCTAGCATTCATTATTTAGCTCTAGTAAATGGGTGGGGGGAATTCAGCCACCAAGGAAATTACGTTTCCTTCTTTGTTCCTATCACCTTATCATTCTCTACCACATTTTTCCCATTTCATAGTTTTTCATTTCTATATATGTACTATCATTCCCTTGTTAGATTGTCAATTCAATAAGGTCAGGGACCATGTCTTAAATTATTTTTTTAATCTCCTCTGCCACACAAAGTAGGAATTTGAAAAATAGCAAAATAAGAAAGGATGGATAGATGGATGGATACCAGGGGGAATGTTAATTACTTCTTAGTCAAAATTTTTAAGTCCTTGGGATCTCCCAACCTGCTCATCCCACCGACTGTCAGTCATTCCCCATATAGACAGGATTATAGTGGAAAGAGAGAGTCTAGTAGACATACCAGGACTCTGAACCCAAGCACCCTACCAGTACCCCACCTTCCCATCCAGGGAGGCCACCAGCCCATCTTCCAACACAGTCCTTCTCAGTCATCATCCAGAGGAGCAACCCCAGTAATTGCTTCTCCATGCTGTAGCACCACCCTCTCCTCAGTATATATACCCACTGTATCTAAAAAAAAAAATTCTGGCACTGCCATAGGGACCAACATCAGAAACTGATAAGGCTTTGTCAGTGTATGTGCTTTGCTGTTGTGCCCTAAGGCCCACTGGGCTTTCTCCCCTTACTTCCTGTATGGGCCATCTTCCCCAACTAGAATGTGAGTTTCCTGAAAACAAGGACTATCTTGATGTTCTGTTTGTATCTCCAACCCTTAGGACAGTGCTTTGAACATTGTAGGGGGTCAAAATATGTATTTTTTCTTTCATTTATTGATGTGGATTCAGAATGACCCAAGTTCTAATCTCACCAGGGCTACTTTTTACTTGTATGACTTTGAACAAACCATTTAAAGTTTCTGGACCTTAATTTCCTCTTCTGTTAAGATACGGGGATTGGACTAGATCTGTAATGTCCTCTAACAAATGCTCCACATTTAGTAATACTTTGATCTGTGAGTTTATCTCAATTCCTAAATGAAGAATGGGTGGATCTTGCCATTGCCCATCTGATTCTGTGGACTTGAAATCTTCCACCTACTGTTATACTGTGCTCCAAGAGTGTTAAAAAAAGGATATATCTTTTGGTATAAACCTTGACTAACTTTTTTCTTATGGCATCATAAACATTCATCTGTTTCTATTTATCATTCCATTGTGTGATACAGGAATGAGAATTCTTGAAAGCCACCCTCCCCACCCCAGTGTCCCCACACCAGGATTTTTTTGGTGTGAGAGTGTGTGTGTGTGTGTGTGTGTGTGTGTGTGTGTGTGTGTGTGTGTATGTAAGTGTAAGTAACTTTCCATAACCTTTGGAATACCTCTGCCTGGGATTCAAATTTCATTACTTAATTCTAATAGAAACACACAAACAAGGAAGACTGTAGAGGGTCATCTCTTAGCAAATTAGTCATTTCCTTCTGCTAATGTTAGATATTCACGCTGCTTGTCATATAGAGGGTCAGTACTATCAATCTTAAGTCCTGACTGTGTCTAAGAAACAAATTTCCTTAATCTAATTTAAAAAAAAATACATTCAGAACATAAAAATCATTGGAAAATATCAAGTAAACTGTGTTTCTAGTGAATTACTTCCTCATTTCCTATTCAGGACCTTTATGCTATTTATTCACAAAAGCCATTTTAAACATTATACCCTATAATATGAAACTGTATGTAATAAGGGGACAGCCTATTCAGTTAAATTATAAAAATACACTTTTAAAATTTTGCATTTATCTTATTCAGAACTTAAGAAATAAAACAAGCATTTCCATTACATAGTAGAATAGGGGAGAAAGGGGGTGATTATATATGTAACTGCAAATCTGTTATGTACAATTTGATATTTTAAAAAAATTTATATTAAAGTTATTGTGTAACTTTCTTTCTTTTTTCTTTTTTCTCTTCCCACCCCCAGAGATTGCTACCATTAAACATAAATGTGTGTGTACATGCATATGTGCATGCATGTGTCAAATCATTCCATAAATATTTCTATTTACCAGCTCTTTCTTTAGATGCAGATAGTGTCTTTCTTCATTTGTCCTCTGTAATTAATTTGACTATTTGTAATAGTCAAAATGATTTAGTTGCTCAAAGTTGTTATTAAAACAATATTCTTACTGTATACAACATTCTCTTGGTTTTACTTATTTTGTTATTCATTATTTCTTTCAAGTCTCTCCATGTTTTTCAAAGATCATCAAGCTTTCTGAGATCATCATTTCTTATGGAATAATAGTATTCCATCACAATCATACTCTATAACTTGTTCAGTCATTCCCCAGTTGCTATAAGTCAACTGAGTCAACTTATAGCTTCTATATCTTGGACTTTTAATTGTTTATGGACATCATAAGCATGTACCCTTGAAGTCAGACAAGTGAGGTTCAGATCCCTGCTTTGCTTCTTATTCTCTGTGACCTTGGAAAAATCAACTGACATCTCTAGGTTTCAAGTTCCTTATCTGTAAAATGAAAGATCGTATCAGGATGACCCCTAAGGCCTTTTCCAGCTCTAAGTCTATGATCCCATGTTTATATGTACTTGTATATGTGTCACCCCAAGACTTGCAAATATTCACTTATCAAAGAATAACAATATATGTTGGATATTCAGCATTTTGTACTAGATACCATGTTTGATTGCTTTGGAAATCCACTGTCTTTGGAGACACCAAGGTCATCCACTAGGTCATCCTGGGCCATCGCCAATAGTCCTGACTTTTATCTTGGCCACTGGACTTTGCTGACTCGGGAAGAGAGGTTGAGGCTGAAGACTTTGTGCAACTCTGCCTCACTTCAGTCCAACTCTCATGAGTCAAGATCTTATCTGTGATGTCACAAATCCTCTTCTAAAGTGAAGGATCAACAAAAACAACACAAATCACCACCTATTTCCCTATTCTAATTCAAGTCAGTAGACCTAAATTCTGCATTAGGAGACACTGGGGATCAAAGTACACCTCTGACATGTAACTAGCTATATGACCTTGGGCTGAGGCTCAGTTTCCTCATCTGTAAAATGGGGATTATAATGATACCCATAGTATTTACTTCATAGGGTCATTGTGAGGAACATAAATGTGATCAAATAAGCTTATATGAGGTCAACTGCTAATCTTAAACACTGTAAGCTATTCTTACCACTGTAAGCTTCTATTAAATATAACTGGGAAATGCTCTGAGTCAGGGGTGGGAAACTTGTGTCTTTGAGGCCACGTATAGCCCTCTAGGTACTCCAGTGCTGCCCTTTGACTGAATCCAAACTTCACAGAACAAATCCCCTTACCTAGAGAGCCAAGAATTGTCTCAAGGCTGCAGGTTCCCCACCCCTGCTCTGACCTATGTTGTAGAATGAGTGGACAGTTAATTGATCTCAGACATTTATTAAGTATCTACTATATGCCAAATACTGTTCTAGGAGCTAGGAACACAGAGAAGAAAACAGAATTCTGGTCCTAAAGGTTATACTGTATGGATAGCACCAAGAAATATAGTAAGATTTAGTCCATTCTTTTGACTCTTCTTCCTAAAATAATTTTATGTCCTATAATATCTCTCATACCTGGCATTGTGTTTTGCTTTGTGGAAGTCTTGTATAAATATGAATGGATTACTTTCTTATTCTTCCTTTTGCATCCCTATTGGCAAAAGTTTTTCTGACATTTGGCCATTTTATAGGTGTGATTCTGATAGAAAATAATAGTATTGATCTATGTAGAAAAGCCAGTCATGAAGAGCTAGTTTATTATGTGAAACCACTAGAGTTTTCAGAAACTTGGATTAATTTCCTACTAAAATTGTCATAGACATATGCCTAAAGGTTTCATCCAAGGCTTATCTAGTCCAACACCTTTTTTTTTTCTGTAGAAAGAACACTCCGTATTAATACAAGCACAGTTTTATTATCATGATATAAGACTTTCAGTTAGTGTGATGAAGTGCTCACATTGGAGCTCAGAAGACAGGCTGAAAACCTACTTCTGAAACAAGTATATATCCTTGGGCCCTGAACCTCCTGGAACCTCAGTTTCCTCATTAGCTAAATGGAGATAATAATACCTTTTGTATTTGCCCTATAAGACTCAAATGAGTTAATGAGTGTAAAATATTCTGCAAACTTTGAGGGGTTATGTGTTAATTATTTTTCTTACTGCCACTACCACACTGTCATTAGCACCAGCATCCCTAGAAACACCAATACCACCATCATTGATACTGTAGTCACCACTGATTCACTACTACCAGAACCACCAACAACCTAAATAGAATTTTGATGAGGTATTATGGATTCTCCCAGAAATTCAAGCATAGGTTGACTAAAAGGGAAGAATCATTGAATATTTCTTTCTCTTCTGTGAAGCCATCTTATTGGGGATAACAAATATATAGGGAGAAATTGAATGTACTTTCTGAAGTGTAAATATGTGTGTGCATAGTGTATATTATATATGTAACATATAAAGTATTACTTATATATACACACACATATCAGACTACCTTAAAAAAATAAACAACTTCCTTGCTTTCCTTGCATGTTCTTTCTCTGTTGTGAAATTCAATTTTAACTTCCTCCTCTACAAATTCCCACATTGTGCTAATGGAAGCTAATAAGGTCAGTAATATTTTTCAATCTAGTAAAACATTCTTTTGCTACAGATTGTCTTTATCAATTAAGAATTAAGAAACTTCCATTTACAGATTTGTGAGGTACATACAAATAGATCCCAGAGAAGTAATCAATGTTTTGCTTTTTTTTTTTTTTTAATATGTAATTGGAATGTTTTCCTGAGGGAGGAAAAGAAGCAACTACTTGAGAGAAAACCTGTCTTTTCTTGGCTAAGCTTCCTGCTAATGTTATCTAGAGAGGCCTAGCAGGTGGCAGTAATTGGCCTTCAGAGTCCTGTTTCACGAGGCCATGAAAAGAACTTTATGGCACTTTTCTATTAATTTGAAAATGGCAAGTACAACCTAATGGCCTACCTTGGTGCTGAATTTGTACAGCCAAAATTTAAGCCGTTGCTTAGATTTCATTCTACAGTCTCAATTTATCTGAAATCATTCTTTGAATATGTATGTGGAATTTCATTCAGGGTCTAAAAACAGTTTTTAGGGGAGAGGCTTTTCTTTGTTTGATTATGATTTAAATCTAATTTGTGTGTGTGTATTCTCAGTCCCTTTTTGTCGGTCTGAAGCCTTCAGACCCCTTCTCAAAATAAAGTTTTTAAATGCATAAAATAAATTACATAGGGATACTAAAGAAACCAATGATATTGACATAGCTGTCACAATATTATTTTTAAAAAGTTTTAGGACCCCAGGTTGAAACTATTTAAGCATAAACATAGGTTTCAATGTCCATTAACTTTCTTGTATATAAAAATTTATTTGTTTGTTATTTAAAGTGTTTTTGCTTGGAGAGATGATGACATGTCTGAAAGGAAGGACTGATTTGTTCATTCTAAAACAAATGTTGTTTTGTTGGAAGATGTCCCCAAAATCTTTTTTTTTTTTTTTAAGGCAAAATGAGGCAATAATCGTTTGTTTGGTTTAGGCTCCAAATTCATTTATGAGACAAATGGGGCTTTGAAAGTTACAAGGAACTATGCTTTAAAATCAAATTACAGTAGAACCTTACTAATTCATGCCTGACTAATCTGCCCACCCAGTAGTTCTGAGTGAAATTTTACTGCTTTCCCCTCCCCACTTTGAGAAATACTCAATATCACTCTATCAGAGGGCTCATGTTGCAATGACATTAATATCTTAGTGCACTGTGGGAAGCTTAGTAGTATAACAAAGTATTGTAAACAGAAGAAACAGACACATAAAGTTGATTTGAGAAATCTTTCTGTCCAAATATGAGAACTATCCAGTAAAAGAACTCAGCAGCACTTCAATTTGGGGTTTTGTGGTTTTTTGGTTTGTTTGTTTTTTTAACCATCAATGCACAAAATTAAATAATTATTATAGGTATGTTCCTTCTTTAGGGGTATTCAGAATACAAAACCAAATACTCTTGTGTAACTTTTTGTGCCAAAAGATAACTTTTTAGAAGTAAGATTCAACATTTCTCATATTTCATTACAAATACTAAAAGGAAGCCTGTGAAAAGTTTCTGTGAAAGCAGATGGAGAGGGCCTTAATATTATAATAACTTAATAAGGTTCATACTTTGGTAAAATTTTGTATTTCTTAGAAGAGTTTGGAAAAAATTAAATAGTCACTTTCAAAGAACAATTTTTAAGCATTTATGTGTGGGGCACTATAGCTGACACTAAGAATAGATACATAGGTTTAAAAAAAAACAAAACGATGTTGTCTCTGTCCTTCAGGAGCATACGTGATATGGGGGAGATACACCATGGATATAGATTAGGAAATTTAAAGTAATTTCTGGAAAAGTAGTGGGCCCAAAAATTGAGGTGTATCAGTGGCCTTGTTCAGTAGATAACACCTGATTTGAATCTTAACCTAGGGCAAGAGATCTGAACATAGAATTCTTGAACTTCTTTGTAATGTTTGATAATTGTATTTCAATATTTATTATATGTATTTCAATACATTTTTTTCTGAGGAAAGATCACCAGACTGCCATAACAGTATATCATACATAAAGGTTAAGGACCTCTGCTCTGAGACTTGCCAGAGGTAAAAGTGAGAAAGAACAGAAATTATTGCCTGTGGAGGTCAACCTGGACAAAGGTGCCCTGGCAGGAGAAAGATCTGGTACACTGAGAATAGCACCTAGGCCAGTTTGACCAGAATGTAGAGGACATGAGAAGTCTTGTAAAATAGTACCCAAAAGGTTAACTGAAACCAAATTGTCAAATGCCAGAAACTAAGCTAAAGAGTTTGTATTTCATCCATGGGTAACTAAGCTATCTTAGGTTTAGAATATATATTCCCTTGTAAATATGTGGGGTGTGTGTGTGTGTGTGTGTGTGTACATAATGCTCATGAAGCCAAGGTTGGGGTTCCATCTTAAAAATGGGCTGATTTACATTGCCTCATTCCATGGCAGTTGACATTATCTCTAATTCTGAGAAAAGCTATCTTGGTCACTAAAGCCTATCCTTACTACTGGAAAAACAGCTCAGACCATATGCTTTATGGGTAGGGGTAGGTCAGTAAATACTCTTTAAATATGAATAGGAAGGACATCATCACTATATATTAGCACATTATAAAGTGTGCTCGGTTAATATTGATTCTCACCTGTATGGTTTCAGTCTCCTGCAACTACCATAAATCAGATTTGAGTGGGAAAATAACTCAATACAAATGATCTAGAATTGATGAATGATCCTAGAATTTTCAGTTATTTCATGGTTTCTGTTGGATGTTTTCAAAGAATACCGTCAGTGTTTTTTTTGTTTTATTGTGTTTTATGTGGTTTTGGTAAGCACCTAAATTTTCTCCTAGCATGGAAACTCCCTTCACCAATGATAGGGTACAAGTCATTGCTAATTTACACTCTTAGAGAGTAGGCTGGAATTCTGAAAAGCTGAATGATTTGTCCATGGGCACTTAGTCCATATGTATGTATCAGAGGCTGTACTTGAGTCTTGACCTGTCAGTTGCCTCTAACAAAATAAGCAGCAAGAAACATCACTATACTAATGGTTTTTGAGGCATATGAGATGCTTTTGTGTTTGCTGGAATATTTGTTTAGTAGAGCGATATATAAAGACAGCTAAATCTTGGAGAGTAAAGGCATACCTTTGCTATAACTATGAGTAATAATAACTCATATTCTCATAGCACATTTGGTTTTACAAAGCACTTCCCTCACAAACCCATATAGAATTATTATTGTCTCTATTTGCATTTAAACAAAGTAAAGCTCAGAAAGGTTAGGTAATTTGTCTAAGGTCCAAAAGTGAGTTCTAGAGCATGGACTCAATTTCATTTTGGTGTCTCTTCAAATTATAAGCATTTCTTAAAGCACCAATTAGGTAGCTGAAATTATTGTGATAAGCATTGGCAATACAAAGACAAACTGAAATAGTCCCCTCCTCACAGGGAAATGTGGTACTAAGTGCAGAAATGAGAATTTCTTTGGTATTCCTGTGTTTTTGTTGTTGTTTTTAAATAATGCCATTTTTAATCAGATTTTTTTTCTTGCTAAAACCTGAAATATACTTAACCCTGGAGTCATGTTGTTGGGATATTATTGAAGATTTTTTAAAATTCTGGTTAGTGTGATTTGAGTAATCTTGTGTGTGACCTCTTCTTGATAAATTACACTTGCTAGAAAAAATATGAAGCAAGTTATTAATAAACTTTTTTAAAAGCTAAAAATCATGAGTCATTTTCTAAATAGGAAATGAACTAAATGTTCACTTTTATGAGGTACATTGTTTTTCGGTGGGTCCATTTAATAGATTGTATGCACTCAGTGGATCCTGGGAGTCAGGAGATAAATGGTCTACTTCCTTCTCAGTAATTTAAAGCCTATTGTTACTATGTTGTTAGCAACCTTTATTAAGTACTTGTAAGGCATATAGGTTCCAGGTACTTGTATTTTTTTAAGCCAATGTAGCATATAAATTTATGTACACCTAGAAAAATACATTTAATATGCACATAAGGACATCAGATGTGTATTATTTGCTTACTGTCATCCTGAGAATGAATTCCAACTCTGTAAGACTGCCAGATATGAATACTCTTTTTAAGGATTCTTTTTAACCCAAGTATCTACCATCTGACCTCTTAAAATTTAGATTTCAGGAGCACCTTATAGAGAACAATGTGGAAGAAGAGAAAGTGGATATCTTTAACAGTCACTTGGGGTACAAACATAGACAATTTATGCAGTTTCCCTCTCTGTCTTGCTGCAGGTTTAAATTAGTGATGAAAAAATTTCTCAATGAAATGAATTAGCTGCTCCTTCTCTATCTTCCAGGATGTGAAGGATTTACATCTACAATATAAATTGTCAAAAATAATTTGGTGTTATATTTACAGATGTGGATTATTATAAATCTCTAGACTTTTATTTTGCAAAATTACTCTTTGTACAACTTAAAATATTTCCTAGGTTAGATGGTAGATGAAGCCAAAAGAATGAGAAGTTTCTTATTTCAGGCCCTATCAATACATTTTCTCTCTTTATTGTGGATTATTTGCCACATAGTCTGACAGAAAATTAGTTTTATTTTGAAAAATAATCTTTCCCTGGTAACAAGAAGCAAGAACCAGTTGTGATAAGTATATAGCTTTTCTGTTTATGTTAAACTTCTAAACTATGTGTCTCGGCAAGAAGCCAGAACCTTTCCTCCTCCTCCACTACCCCAGCATACACACTACATTGTATACACCAGTTCCAGAAAAGATAGGTCAAAACAAGAGAGTTCTTTGCTTCTTGGCATTGATTATAATTGTATTTGTAAGTTTATTCTCTTGTCAATCAGCCAGCACTTATTTTTAAATAAACTTTACTGATATGTTTTGTTTTTATATCACCTAATTTCCCCCTGCATATCTCTCCCTCTCTTATAACCAAAAGAAGGGAGAAGGAAAAAAACAGCAAAATTAATCAGTATATTAAAAAAAAAGTCTTCCATATGTGGTATTCCATACCCTTGAACCTTCCTCATCCTTCCCCTACCTACCTCTGTAAAGGAGTAGAAGAAGGTAACTTCTCATAACTGTTTTTGGACTAGGTTTGTCCTTTATAATTTGGTATCATTCATCTTTTTATTATTGGAAGATCATTATTCTTTCCAATTACATGGTTCTAGTCATGTGCATACATAGTCATCTGCTGACTTCACTTTGTATCAATTCAAGGAAGTCTTTCATATGCAGCATTTATTGTCTTTTAAGTGCCAGGCACTGTAAGTGTTTGGGATATCTAGATAGAAATGAATGGACCCCTTCCCACCAGGAGCATGTGTTTCATAAGAGGAGATAAAGGAGTATACAAAGTAAATACAGTGACCTTAGAAGGGATACACCTGGGGGAACACAGAAGTTCTTCTGAAGATGATATTTTAGTCTTGAACCATGTCTAAGAGGTGGCAGTGAGGAGGGATAGCAATTCAGGTGATGGGGATAGCCAGTGAGAAGGCAGAGAGGCCAAGGTTATGAACCCAGATAACTGGAAGGATGGTGATGCCCTCAACAGAAATAATGAATTTTGGAAGAGGGGCAATTTGGGTTCTCTTTTGGACATATTGAGTTTAAGATGTATGAGTCATGTAGTTTGAAATGTCTAATTGTTGTGATTTTGAAGTAGAATTTAGATAAGGACTGGATATATAGATCTGTGGATTGTGATGGCAGTTGAGCCCATGGGTACTGATGAGATTATCAAATGAAAGCATAAAATGAAAAGAGAAGAGGGTCTAAGTCTAGCCTTTAGGTATATCCACCATTAGTGGCATAGATAACGATGTTGAAGATTACAGAAAGAGGGAAGATGTTAATGAGAACAATACACTGGAGAATGTGAGAGGGGATGGGACAGGGGTAAAGATTGGCTGGCCTTCAAAAGGAAATGAGACAACTTTTCATCAAAGAATAAAGGAAGAGATAGGTGAGGGAAATGAATGGTGGCAAAGAGGGATGTAAGATAAAGAAAAAAGGAAATTCTCAGGGCATGTCCTTGATTTTCTTAGTTAAAGGTCCTGGGATGAGAGACTGGGAGAAGAGAGTGCTGGGTGAGTTTAGCATAGATCAATATCGGAAAGAGACCTCAGGCACCATTTAGTCCAACTCTCTTATTTTACAGATAAGGAAACTTTAATTTCAGGAGGGAAAAGAAGTGATTGGTTCACTGATAAATCACATTTTTGGATTTTTTGTTTTGTTTTTTACTTTACACGTGTCTTCCCATGCTTCTTTATATTTTTAATTCCTCATGACGCAGTAACATCCCATTATATTTGGAATCCTCTTTAGAGCTATTCAAATGATAGGGGATTTCCTCAAATATTAGTTGGTTTAGTATTATAGATCTGTCATGAGGTTCCCACAGGACACAAATCATCTGAATACACTCTGGAAATATTCCTCCTGGAATACTGGGTTCATTTACCCAGTCCCTAAAGTTTGGGATAGTTATATGATATTGTCACAAACTTCTTTTGTCAACTGCAAAATTCACGAGATGCAAAAAAAGTTTTATTTGCAAACCCAATAAAATGAATAAGTAATAGAACTTATCTGCAGTTGCATCATTTTTCAATGAGCAGCCTACCTTCTAGAATACCAGTAACTCTGTAGTCATGCACTAGGTTAGGTAGGATTCCCATCACATATTCCCTAAGTCCCTCCTTATTTGGGGCTGCTCCCGTAAGCAGGTTTTTTTTTGCAGGGTCTTGATGATGATGTTGGTACTGTGCTGTCCTTTATTGCCGGATATGGCCTTGCCGGTCAGTAACTGGCACGCTCCAAACTGAAGTGTTTTCTTTCTACACTGATTCTTGTAAGTCAACACAAGTGTCTTGAGAAGTCAAAAGCACACTCTGCTCCTCTCATCACCTACACAGAATTATACTGTGACTCTAAGGCTAGCTGTCATCTTTCCTCTAGGCGACTTCATGATTCAGCTAGTTCCTTCTCAATTATCCAGAATCCCACCTGTCTCCCTAAAGGCAGGGTTATTCAAATTGTCTGCCACATCTAGGAGGGGAAGGGGAGAGGGTATGAAGGAAATAGCATACTCCCTTAGTAAAAGGGAGAGTAGATGGAAAGTTGGACAAGAAAAATTTGGAAAAGTCTCTATTCTAGTAATTATTGAGCCTGAATCTTTAAGTAATATAAGTGACTAGATTTTAAGCTTCTCAGGGTCATGTATTTATACCATGTATTAGTCATTTAATAAACATATATTGAATTGGAAAATTTAATTTCTTGTTACTAAATAGTCTATATCTTGCATTCATCTGGGAACCTATATGAATATCAGTTATTTTACTGATGTGGTTTTAGCTTAATAGATGACAAAAGTACATTCATACATATTTTGGGGTGACTAATTTTATCTGTCCTTTATATTTTTCTTCTCAAATCATAGTGCAGTATTTTATCCTATTCATTTTGGTTGGGTCCACTATTTGGGGGGTAAGCAATTTAAAGGAAACTGATACAATACAAGAAAAAATATCCTTAGCCCAATTGACATAATTGGGTTTTGTCTACTTGGTACATAATAATGGTAGTAGACTTTTATGTACCGCTTTAATGTTTGCAAAAACTCTTTAGTTCCATATCTCCTTTATTTCAATCTGTGATGCAAGTACCACAAGTTTGTTACAGAAAGTATTTCCTTATTTTACAGAAAGGAAACAGATTCAGAGAGGGATGAAGTTATTCCCCATAGTCATATAGCTAGTATGGGTCAGAGGTAGGATTTGTGTCCAGGGCCGACTGATTCCAAGATTAACACATATAACTTGTGAATTTGTTTTTCAATTGAAAGTAATTGTATGCCTGAAATCATCATTAGCTGGTCTGAGCATGCCTTTTAATACAATTACTCTGTGAAGCTCAGCTGTGAAATAGCTTTTGTCTCTGTGGCAGTGTAAGGGCTGGTTTAGACCATGTACCAGTCTAACTGGTTTCTAATTTAAAGTACAAATTATCTTTCAAAGTGGTAATAAATTCCCTTTTAAAATGGCAACAAGATGTCAACTGGTGCATATCAGGTAATTATAACATACTTTAAAAGGCAAAACAGTTTCAGCCATCCAGAAAGTATACAATAAATCACTTGTTTCTTGCCCTAAGAATATATCAGAGATGAGCTATGATAGTCCAATAATACCTCTTGTACAATTACTCATTATAAAATTGTAATTACTGGGAGCTAATTTTTCTTAAACCTAGTCATTATTCACTATCTGATGTGTAATGATGGACCATGACTTGGATAAATTAATTTAGACTCTGTAGGATATCATATGTAATTTATTTATGATCATATTTAGTATTAAACATTTAATAATTGAAAGTTTTGTATGCAGCATTTGTCATCATGGACGTTAACACCCATTCCTTTCAAACCTTTAGGATGACCTTTCACATTAGAAAAAGAATTAAATCCGCTATATGTTTCACCATTAGGGAAATATATTGCATACCTTTTACTTGTTTCTTGGTCTCACTATAGGCTAAATTCTCTAAGCTCCTCTTTGCTCACCCCACAGTTACATAGAAAAGGGGAAATATTACAGCAGGTTTTCCATGTATTTTTTTAATTAAACAAATGCTTTATTAACTTCTGGTTTACATAATTCATTTCTGCCAGATTTTGAGTTACAATTTTTTCCCCATTTTCCCATACCCACCACCCCAAAATAGCAGTCCCACAAGATATCCCCTCATCCAATCTGCTCTCTCCCATATCTTCTCCCATACCCCCTTCAACTTTACCATTAGGGCTTTCCATATTAAGGAACATATATAAATTGCATTGGGTTTTATGTGAAAAAAAATTTATACCTACACATGTGTCTCTGTGTTTGTATTTATGCATATTGATTCACACATATGCATAGTAAACCAATTTAGAAAACTGCCTTTTAGAATAAGCTGCTTCTCTGGGAAAAACACTTGACCTGGATGACTGAATTCAAAGCGTCTCACATGTTAGCAAGTGGTCATTCAGAGCCTTCTTGCAGAAGTGACTGGAGAAAAATATTGTGATCCTGAAAAGAAAATAGCCATGATTTCATATTAGCGACAGATACTAATTGACTTTTTGTCCAAAATACTTGCAATTGACTAGAATATCTTAGCATCGTTACACATTTGACATACTTTGTTTTCCATTATTTTTTAATAGACAATAGGTGAAAGAAATTGATGTACCTTAATGAAAACTTTCCCTAAAAGTTAGGTTATTTGTGTATACCAACCCTCTATTGGGAAGCTAGATGGCAAAGTGGCTAGAGAGCCAAGCTTAGAGTCAGAAGACTCATCTTCCTGAGTTCAAATCTGGTCTCAGACACTTACTAGCTGGGCATTTAACCTCATTTAACCCTGTTTGCCTCAGTTTTCTCATCTGCAAAATGAGCTGGAGAAAGAAATGGCAAACTACTCCAGCTTCTTTGTTGAGAAAACCCCCAAAAGGAGTAACAAAACACACATGCTCTCTCTGTCTTCCCCACCTGGGTTCTTGTTCTCCCTCTCCCTCCCCCCCCCCCGCCATATACACACACACTCACACACACATTATTTTTTTTTTAAAGCAATTGGGGTTAAGTAACTTGCGCAAGGTTGCGTGGCCAGTCATTATTTATGTATGGGTGCTCATTTTCTGAGGCCGGATCATTCCAGGTTGTCACAACTCCAGGGCCGGCACTCTTACTTACTGTGCCACCTAGCCGCCCCTCACATGCCCATTATTAAACTCTGATCCTTCTTTCCTCATTTTTATACACCATGTTCTTGGTTATACAGTCTCATCAGGCAAGTAGCTATTTACCCAGCCCTCCATCCTTCACTGGTACTTACCAGATTACATGGCTAGAAGTATCTGTCCATCATGACATGTCATTTAGGTCTCCTTCTTTACCTCTCCCCTGTGCCCCAACTATTCACAGCCTTTCCTTCTAGATCCAGGTACTTTTCAAACACTTCCTTTAATGACAGTGGTTAGATAGCTAAACTAGACTTGTTAAAAGCAAAGTAAAATAAATAAAATAATAGGCAAGTCCATCCTAGAGCAGAACATTCCAAATAATGTTCTAGGGATTTATCGGCAAGTCCATCCTAGAGCAGAACATTCCAAATAATGTTCTAGGGATTTATCAAGGCCTTCTGGCTCTTTCAGGTTAGAGTCTAATTTTGCTGTTTTCAGTCTCCTGAGCTGTGACAAGTTTACTGTTATAATTGATCTCTTATTCCAAAGTGGAGGTTGAGCAGAGATGTTCCTTTCACAGCAAGCTATCCACACCAAGATTGTGAGATGCTATAGAAACTTTCATTGATTTTGAGAGTTGCAACTGCATGGATAAACAGGATTTAATGGTTCTAAGAACCCAGGAACTCACTTCCAGGGTCCAACTTATGTACCTATCTCCTCCTGTCACCTGTCACTGGAAAAGAGCATATTCAAATGAGTACTGGGGTGGGGGTGGGGTAGGAGGAGTGAAAAGACAGGGACAGCAGTGTGTCATCCTGCTGTCCATTTTTCTCTAGCACCCTTTACCTTCAAATCCTATGCATCCTATTTTATGTCTTGATTTCACATCCTCGAGCCAAGTAATATAGACTGGTCTGGTAACCAAGCCAGCCAGAAACTGGCCTGGTCTGGGCATCCCTGGGGAAATATTATTCCCAAAGGATACATCTTTAGAAAAGAAAAGTGAAATATATTTTATCATTAAAATCTGATTGAGTTTACTTCCTAGCTGTGTAACCCTAGACAAGTCACTTAATTTCTTTCTCAGCCTTAGTTTCTTCATCTATAAAATGAGGATAACTACCTGATAGGGTTGTTTTGAAGATCAAACATATTGACATATGTAAAATACTTTGGAAACCTTAAAATGCTGCATATATGCTATCAATTATAAATGCAGTTATGTTTTTTAAAAAAGTATTAGGATTGGGGTGGCTAGGTGGTGCAGTGAATAGAGTATTTGCTCTGGAGTCAGGAGGACCTGAGTTCAAATCTGGGCTCAGACACGTAACCAAAAAAAAACAAACAAAACCCTAACCATGTGACCTTGGGCAAGTCACTTAACCCCAACTGCCCTCCAAAAAGCAAAAAAAAAAAAAAAAGCATACATATCAGGGTGGCTAGGTGGCACAGTGAGTAAGAGTGCGGACCTCAGAGTCAGGATGACCGGGGATTCGTCTCAGCCTCAGAAAATGAGCACCCACACATAAATAGTGACTAGCTGCATAACCTTGTGCAAGTTACTTAACTCCAATTGCTTTAAAAAAAAAGTATTAGGATTACAGGAGGAACTGTAATATAGAGGAAAGAGGACTAACTTTGAAGTCTGATGGCTTGGATTTAGTTTCCATTGTTGATGCTAATAACCTTCAAGAAGGTTGATTAGCTAGCCTCTGAGTTCCCTCCCAGTTTTAGATCCATTATGTTCATTTTATTAGCTATATGCTACAAAAAAAACTGATCTCTAGTGCTACTGTCACCTCAGGAATGGTAGCAAACCATGGAACATCATAGTCTCAGAAGGTTCAAAATTTTGGGTTCAGAAATCAGTGGTATATTACCAACCAATATAGCATATTACCAACAATGGCTTGAAGACAAAAAAAAAAATAATGTCATAAAAGACATCTTGGAAGATGTGTGTGACCTCAGAGGAAGTGTCATATACTAAAAATTGAGGATAATAGAAGAATAATGCCAACAGTTGTGTTGGTTCCCTTGAGATATTAAAAGAACCAGAAGGAGGCATCCAGTCTATTGGGTGGACCATTTATGAAGAATTTATGGGAGGGAATTGAATGAGAACACAGCAGAAGCATGAAGGGACTGCAACTTGTACCAGCAAAGGAAACTTCTCTGTGAAATCATATCTCCATCCATGTATTTCAAGACCTCTTAGATGATTTACCATATTAAAGCATATGTTATGGCATTGAGACAGGGTGCTGAAATCAGAGGATCAGGATTAGAATACTAAGATGCCCTTCCTTGTCTATGCAACCCTGGAAACACTTCACTTAACATTGTCAGGTTTCAGATTCCTCAACTGAGGAATACATGTGTAGGGAGGACAGTTGAGTGCTAATTAGATGATCCTCTTACACCCCCTTCCTAATTTACATCTATGACCCAATAATGTAACCTCCAGTCTTGGGCATTCTTACTACCTGAGGTTTTAATGAAATGTATTTTGGCTAGGTCACAGATCTATTAAAATATTCATAATAAGTTGAGGAAAGAATCTTAGGAACACTTAAAAGATGATACCAAAAAAAAAAAAAAAGAACAACCACTCTAGGTGTCTAGATTCTATAAAGCTTAAAATTGTACATAACCCTAGAGTCTTAGAATTTTTCCCCTCCACTCTTAGATTATATAATTTTCTTGGAAATTACACAAGAAGACAAGTAAAAATCTTATGTAGGCTTACTCATTTAACTGTTTATTTTGCTTTATTTTGCTTTTTTCTTTTGGGGGCTTTTATTTTCCAGAGATGTTTCTTGCACGTTTCTAGGCTTCTGGAATACAGGGCAGGGACACTGGCTGTCAGCAACCTCCCAAGGAATCTTATAACAGTCTGTTTGTTCTACTTATATATGTGTGTGTGTGTGTGTGTGTGTGTGTATGTGTGTGTGTGTGTGTGTGTGTGTGTGTAAGATATTTGAATTGTCTTAGGAAGATTCTGAATATCATCTGGCAGGATAAGGTACCGGACATTGAGGGCCTTACTGGAACTAAACAGCCAAGCATTCAAACTCTACTTCAGAGAGTGCAACTCGAATGCAAAACGTTTCACTTGCCAAAAAGATTATCTTATGGAGAGCTCACACAGGGCAAGCATTCACTTAATGATCAGAAGAAGCAATACAAGGACTCTCAAGATCTCTCTCAAGAACTTTGGAATTGGTTGTGTGACATGGGAGACACAGGCACAAGACCGCTCAGCGTGGCCTGCCCACATCAGAGAAGGTTCTGTGCTCTATGAACAAAGTAGAATTGAAACAGCTCAAAGGAGACACAGGATGTGCAAATTTAGAGAATCCACCCCAAATGTTCACAAGGACTATTTGTGCTCAACCTGTGGTAGAGCATTACAAGCTCACTTTGGTCTTATCAGCCATAGTCAGACACACTGAAACTTGACACATAGTGATATCATTTTGGTCCTCTTTGAGAATGAAGGACAATAACCAGTATGTAAGATAAGGTAAATGACCAAGAATTTGCTTCTTAGATATTTCATTTTTTGAATGAACCAAGGTTTGGACTTAGTTTTTCTAAGTGTGTTTTCCTAGTTTTTAACCCTTCACCCTGTATATTTTGACTCTTCTAAAACTGGAGCACAGGCTTTTTTTCTCCAAATTAAAGTAAAATAAATAAATAAATGGTTAAGTTGCTGATTGAAGCTAATAATGATTCATAGGATGACTGGGGATTACTTAGCAATTACCTTTAATTGATGACAGCTGCCTTCTAAATATGATCTTTAATCATACCATAGTGATGTCTGCTTTTCCTTCCAAGCTACAACATATATGACAAGGTACAGCATAAGGTTGAACCCCATCTGACTCTTGTTTAAGCAGTAATTCAACATTCTACATTTCATGATTTGTTTTTATTAAAATTATAAATTGAATCAAAGTTATTTTTATATAATTATCTTCCTATAAAGCCTATAGAGCATTGCATACTGGAGCATAAAAGGTATGAGGAAGTAATGCTGAGATGGCTTGTTTTCAGAGTGACCTGGGATATAGTGGTAATAGGGTTGTAACTATGCTGTCATAAATAAATAACAGTGATTATTTTCCCACTGGTAGAAACCAAGATTCTTGTCAGCCTAATTCTAAGGCAAAAAATAAATTATTTACTAATGAATGAAAATACAGTTTCTTGTTTTTCTCTACATTGTGGTTTTATGTGAGACAGTGTCACAAAAGAGAGGGCCCTGAGCCCTGAATTTGTAATCCTCCGGTTGAATTTCAGCTCTTAACATTTGCTCAGTAACTATGGACTATGGGCAGTAATTCACTTATTCTCTTTGAGCCTCAGTTTCCTTATCTGTGAAATTGGGATAATAATATTTGTGATATTTAAACTGATAAGAGTTGTTGTGTAAAGAAAGCACTTTGTAAATTTTGATGTGTTATATAAAATGAGATATTATATGATAAATCCTACGTATGGAAGCATAACCCTTTGGAGATGTTTTCAGCTTTGGCTCTTATGGTGCGAAATTTTTTTCTATACTTGGATAGGAACAGTTTGTCCATTCAAGTCTGCAGATAAGCAGGTTTTCGAAGATTAAGGGAAACTAATACAGTCATGATGTGCTGTATAAACAAACTAATAAACTCATTGCATATTGAGTAAAACCAGAAAGACTGAATTGGAATTGTGTTCTCAAAGGACATCTACTCTAACCCAGTCATCCCCATTTTAATGAAGGAAATCAGTATTCCTAGATCATATTAATTTTAGAACAGCTAATTTAACAGCTTAAATAATGATTTTAGAGTATATCAGAGAGTTATTCTCAGGATCATTGAAAAAGTAATATTAGAATTTTAAATAATTTCTCAAAGTGTGGTTGAGTTCTTCATGGAAATTTTTCTGAATGAATATAGGGGTTAGTCTGAAATTAAAGCATAAACCTGCTGGTGTTTAGGAGACGTTTCCAGTGAGCATAAGGAGAGAAGAGTGGGAGCTGTTTACTTTGAATAACTTGACTACTGGAAGGAAACCAATGTATCATGAGAGCATTAGGTAGAATTACTGCCGCCAGCTTAAATAAAAAGTGACTGGCTTGGATGCTTCCTACTCTTGATTTTGAACCAGGGTGAAGGAATAGAGTGAGGTGTGAAGCAGGAAAAAAAGTGAAAGGATGGAGAGAATTGGTGGAGAAGTAGATTAGGAAGCCTTCCTGAAGATCACACCCCACATCCTAGTCTTATTCCTTTGGTCTATTTGACCACTCATATTCTGGGTTGCTTTCCTTTCCCATCCCTCCCAATCCCCCATGACCTGACAAAGGTCAGATAGTCACAGAGAATGAAATTATTCCAAATACATTTCCCCCAGTGAAACTTTATGATTTTTTTTTTTTGGCTCTGGCATGTTGTTGTGACTTTTGTAAATGTCTGCTATTTGTTCTGCTTAAATAATATATGAATCAAAAACTTTAAGAAACACTACTATCAATAAAGTTAGCCTTGCAATGGTAAGTTTGTTCCTCAAAACAAATGATACTGGAAATTAGATTTTTATTTGACTTTAGGAGGCAAATTATTACTGAAAATGTTTCAAATCAATATTTCCACACTATATGTCTTTGAAAGCAATTTCCTGGAACCAGCCCTTCCCTCTCCCACCCTGCAGGGAATAAAACAAAAACATGAAACAGTTGTAAAGCCATTTAATATACTTAACCAGATCAAGTGTGGTTAATTACTTTCATTATTCTCACTTTGTTTTCTATAGCCAAGATCTTCCAAAGGAATAAATCAGTCAGTGAGTATTTATTCAGTGCCTACTGAATACCAGTACTGTGCTAAGTTCTAGAGATATAAAGAAAGGCGAAAGATAGCCCCTGACCATGAGGAGCTCACAGTCTAATTAACTATCCTTTAGACAGTATCTTTGCCAAGAAAACACCAAATAGGGTCGAGTTGGACATGACTGAGAAACGATCGAACAACACAAACACAAAGTACTATGTGGTGGCATTATGAATAGTAAAAGTAAATGCTGGGTTGCATTCCTAGCTGATTAAGTTCAAAGATCTTTATTATTCTGTACCTTTAACTTCAATTCTTCCAGGATCCATAATTTGGTAAGCCTGTGTCCCTCCTCCTCCAATTAAGGTTGAATCTTTCTTATGATGTAGTGTGATGTCATTGAGTGTTACTGTGACTGAAAAACAAAAACAAACAGAAAAACAAAACAGCCTGTTATGAGGAGCATCTCTGAACTGACTGAGTCAAGGCCTCAGCCTCAATAGGTGAATGCTCTTTGCCTGTTCCTTGATTTTAAGCCTTTTTCAAACAATTCCTGATTTGGTAAAATCCTGAACTTTTGAGCTGTCAGGTTACCATGGCAGAGAAGCCTCAGAGACAGATTTTAGTGAAAAATTTTGTACCTTAATTATTTGTTATTGTTTCCCTTTTCTGGGGGTAGAATCAGATAAGTTTTTTGTTTAATTTACAGAAAACTATGCATAATCAGTGAATTTAATTAATATCTTGCAGACATTTTGACAGCATCAGGGAGAAAATATGGTAGCATAACTGAAGAAGCTCTAAGTAAATGAATTATGTGAAATTATGCTACTAAGAGGCAACAAATATTTAGGCTATAAAGCTTACATAAAAACAGGCATTTCTCTACCAGTAAGAATTTGTGCTCTGGTGAGTTGTTGAAATTTAAGTGCTTAGTAGACATTCTGCTCAAGAGCCTTTAGGGACATGTATAACCTATATAATATTGCTTACTGTCTCAGGGAGGGAGAGAATTTGGAACTGAAATTATTTTTTTAAATGAAAGCTAAAAATTGTTTTTCATGTAATTGGGGAAAAAATAAAATGTTATATATTTTTTAAAAAAGAATGTTTAGTGCCTCTCAATTGTATCTAGTACAAAAGACAAATGAGCCTAGCCGTTTACAACCTGGCTCCGTTATGATTTTAGTTATCTAGTTTTCCAGATGTTTCACATTATTCCCCTTCACACGTGTACCATTACTGCAAAACTGGCCAGTTTGCTGTTCATCAAACTCTTCCCCCAAAATGCCCAGCTTTACATCACCATAAATTTGCACAGGTTGTCCTCCATGCCCAAAACAAGTGCCTTTCTCTCTTCTATCTCTTTTTCTCCTCAGCTTCCTTCTAGGAAAGAAGAAATCTGTTCTCCTCTAAGGGGCTGCTCTCGATCCCACCTTTGAGTTCTTAGTGTTAACTCCCTATTCATATGATCTGTATACAGGTTGTAGCTGCTGGAGGGGAAAGCCTTTTTTTTCCCCCATTTTTACCTTTGTATTCCCAACAATGAGCATACTGACTTAAACATAAGTACTCAATAACATGAAATAAGTACTTCATAAATCTTAAGTTGCATAGAATTAGATTGAATTTCATAATAGTATAGAATTATAGAGCTTGAAAGAATCTTCTATATTATCTGGCCCTACCACCTTCTTTTGCAGGTGATATGTGAGCCTCCAACAGCTTAGGTGCCATATAAAAATCAGACAACTATTAATGTCAGAACCAAGATGAGAACTCAGATTTCCTGATAAATATAGATCAATTGTTGAATTAAAAGAGAGGACATTTACAACTCATTTAAATGTTGTATAGCAATTTAATAGTGAATATTTAAACTGTGGCATACCAGCTCTGAGGCATTTGCTCTGATATGAACACTGTTGCCGATAATTATCATTTAGCACAAGAACATGAAAATTGTGTTGATTTCTGTTGAAGCTCATGCTTTGACCAATTTAGAATCAAGGAGTTGTATGGGAGGCTAACATGTATTTCCAGCTTCTGGTTCAGGAGAACTCATCTTGCTTTTTGATTAAGCTCATGAGCTCAGGAACTCAGCTGACTTCAAGGATGTGACTCTTCTTTCTTTCTCATCTGGAAAATACAATATAGAAAATATTTCCATTATTACCTTCAGATAATTCAAAGTGACATCCTGTGGAATATAGCAGAAGTAATCTTTTCAACAATTGGCATACCTAGGAGTACTATTGACCTAGACTCCAGGTATTAAGCATTTAAAGATTTTTTTTTCTTTTTTGGAGGGCAACTGGGGGTAACTTGCCCAAGGTCACACGGCTAGGTTTTTGTGTGTGTGGGGTAAGTGTCTGAGGCGGGATCCGAACTCAGGTCCTTCTGACTTCAGGGCCAGCGCTCTACTCAGTGCACCACCTAGCCGCCCCAAGATTTTTCGTTTTTAAGAAAAATTTAAAAAGTACTTGGGTTCAGATTTATATAATACCTATATATTGCAGGAAGTTAATTTCTCCAGAAGTGATTGATGAAAGGTAATACCCTTATGACCTCTCTCCTGAGCTATTGGAATGACTTCCTAATTGGTCCCTCTTTATCAAATCTCTCCTCACCCCAATATGTCTTCCATAGAACCGCCAAAGTGATTTTCCCTATGTACTGATCTGACTCTATATCTTCCCTGCTCAATCAACTCTAATGGCTTCCTAGTGCCTCTAGGATCAAATATCAACTCCTTTTTAAAACCCTGACACTAACCTATTGATCCAATTTCATTATACATTACTCTGCTTCCTGCACTACATGATTCAGCCAAATGATCCTTCTCTCTATTCTTCCCAGATATCACTGCTTATCTTCATGCTTCTCCACTCTTCTCCCCATAGCTAGAATGCCTTCTCTCTGCTTCCTACACCCTCACACTTACCCTCTTCTACACAAAAGTTTCTCTTTATCCCCGAAGCTGCTAGTGCACTTTGCTTTGGTTTTCTTGTATTCTTATAAATATATATTCTTATACATTTCTATATATGAGATATAATTCTACATGTATATATATATGTATATTCTTATAAATTTATGTGTTTTCTATCATGATAAAATATAAGTTCTTTGAGAGGATAGATTGTTTTATATTTTGCCCCTTTATTCCTATATTACCTAATAAGTGCTTAGTGATGTTTGCTTGACTAGAGACACTGAAAAGAAATCAGAAGTAGCATGAGATGCTCAGCCTGCTTCCCAAGATAGTTATGACATGCCTAGTCCTTCTCCATCTTTGCTTCTACCAACTCCTCCCAAATAGAATTCCCTGATTTATGACTACTTCAAAGGGCATGACGCAGTGGGAAGCTGCAGAATTTAGAATCAGAGGACTTGGCTTAAAACCTCAGCTTGACCACTTTACGATCTGTGTAACTTTTTTTTTTTTTTAAACATCTCTGGGCTTCAATTTCCTCAAAAGACAGCGAGATGAGATGACTTCTAAGAACCCTTCCACCTTGGATCCCATGATCCTTTCTTTGTACTTAGAAATGATCAACCTTGCCCCTTTTCTATTTCAAGATCCCTCTTTTGTGCTACTTCAGTATTTGAGACTGACATAAGCATCATGGTTTGTCATAATTGTATCTCTGTAATGGAGGTTGCCTTGGTCTGGCACAGTTTTCAGCAAGAACTATAGCTTCTTACAGATAACCAGGAAATTGTTCAATGGGACCTTCTCAGACTCTCATGAGAATTGCTAGCAGATACCTAAGGCAGTGGGTCATGCATACATGTTCTTATTTAGTAGGAAATAAGAGGTTTGGTTTGAGTGGCTTCTTTTCAAGTAGTTTTGCCAGTAGCACTGACTACCCCATCTTTTAAAAATGTAAGTACATATGATATATATCATGTACATATATATGTATATGTATGTATTTTTTACTTAAACAAAAAAGAAAGAAAAGCATATCATTTATTCAGTCTATTATTTTAAAGCTTTCCTACTTGTATGTTTTCTTCTGTTTTCTTCTATACATTTGCTTTTAAATGCTTTAATGACCCTCTTATTTTTTCCATTTACAAGACTAGCTAGTTTGCCTCTCTCTTCCAATCCTGTCCCTCTGATTGAAAAAAGAAAAGAAATAAAGAAAAGCAAAATCCTTGTAATGAAATAGCATTTTCAAGTAAAATAAATCCCTACATTGGCCGTGTCCAAAAATGTTTCTTATCTGGCACCTTGAGCCCATCACTTCTTTCAGGAAGTGGGCGACTCATTTCATTATCTTTGTACATCTTGTGGGATCCTGGTCATTCATTACATTAATCAAAGTCCTTTTTCACAAATTTTTCTTTTATGGTGTTATTGTTATTGTATAAATGGTTCTCCTGATTCTGTATCAGCACAAATATTCCTGTCTTGAGAGAGAGAGAGAGAGAGAGAGAGAGAGAGAGAGAGAGGAGAGAGAGAGAATGGAAATTGTGTTAATTTTGTTAATCCTATTATTAGTGTGACACATTTCCTTGGCTACTTTCAGTTTGAATGTTTATCTTACTTTACCTGTGTGGGAATGGGGTATCATTCTGTTGACTAAGGCTCCACTCCTTTATGGTTGAGATAGACTCAATACAGAAGTCTTAGTAATTGAGGCCAATGTGTTCAAAAGGTATTCAAAAGGGATTGAAAAGACTGAGAAGCTATTGTGGATCTTATTGGGATTGATTAAAGGATGACCTCAGCACAGATCTGGACGTGAAGCAAGGTGCTGTCTAAGTAATGGTGGCAGGGAGTCTGAAAGCTGCAATGGGGGTGGGGAAAGAGGGGGAGGAGAAAATAGGCCAGCCCCTCTCTTCTTAGTCTGGCACTCGAGGGTATATGAGAGAAGAAGCAGCCAAACTTGAAAAAAGTTCCAAGAGAAGAAACAGGATGTCTTCCAGGGTGGGAGTGTAATGAAGGTGGGGGGTCATGGGAGATGCTTGCTTTCAGTGAGTAGGTGGAATACTGAGATTTCTGATTGTGAGAATTTGTTATCAAGAGAGAAATTACATTCCTTGGGGCACAATTCAAAAGGAGAGCATAAGAGGCTAAGGACTGGGGAAAGACTTTTGCCACGGGATGAAAAAGAAAATCTCCAGTGCCCTGGTCATTCAGGTGGTTGCGGGGGTGGGGAGGTGAATTAAATATGACGGAGTTAATCAATTAAGACGAAGTACAGAGGTCCGTTTATTGTAAGTATAGGTTCTGAAAGATGTTATGAATGCAAAAGACCAGACCTGCTGAGACCTAATGAAGAAGCCATTACAGAGCTAAGAGACATAGGAGTAACTGTATCTCAAAAGGTCACTAATGCCATACCAGTTTGAGCTGCCAATACTTTGAACCACTTTTGCCTCACAGTGTATCTGCCATCTCTCCAAGGAGTGACTTTCAGTTCTGGACCTGACCAAAAAGTTATTTGGGTGGTAAAAATGCAGAAAGACCCAATGAAGCCCCCAAGCTTCAAAAGCAGCAAGAATAGAATAGGCTGATGTGTAGGAAATTGGAAGGGGTGGGAGGTGGGCAGTGGGCATGTACCATCTTCTTTCAACTGATTGAGGGAGTGTGGTATATGGTTCACGCCCTTGAACCAAGCAATGTTTTGGAAATCTGAATGTAGCCTGGGGAGGGGGTCCTAAGGCAATTTGGGTTCTGGCAAGCAACTTAATACCAATTTATGTTCAAAGTATAAATTGGTATTTTCTTTTCTACTTGGGAATTATGTGGAAAAAAAGTCACTGAATTTATTAAGCAACATGTTCATCCATATTAGCTTTATAAAGAAGTATTAATGAGGCAAAATGGGACAATAGCAGAGGATTGCAAGAGTGCCCCAGATTCATTAGAAAGCCAAACTTATGATGGATTTGTGATGGCGATAAATTAGATGATGAGAAAACTGTTAGTTCTTTCCCTGATGTCATTGTACTTTTCCTAACTGCAAGCATCTTCCAAATCTGATGGAGCCATTGAAATGTCTCCACAAAGCAGTCCTGATGTAATCATATTGACTCATCGCAAGCAGAATTTCCAGAGGTGTCAGCCAATATGACTTCTTCTCTCCTTTCCCTTTATTCTCTTTGTTCAGTGTAGGTATGTTCCTAAGGATCAGAATGAACAATTTAGGGAGAAAATTTATCCATCAATGCTAGGGCCGTGTCTTGGGCTTGGTCATTTTACAGAGTGTCTTTACCCTGCAGAATGAAGAATTGATGAATAGGGTCACAAATCATGAAGACTTGTGGTACTAAATGGTCCATAGTTCGGTTGGTTTTTTTTGTTTTTTGTTTTGCTTTTTGGAGGGCAGTTGGGGTTAAGGGATTTGCCCAAAGTCACAAGGCTAGTAAGTGTGTCAAGTGTCTGAGGCTGGATTTGAACTCAGGTCCTCCGACTCCAGGGCCCATGCTCTATTCACTTCGACACCTAACCTCCTCCAGTCAATAGTTTTCTTGATGACTCCCACGGAGTCCAGAGCTGAGTTCCATCAGGCTTCTCTGAACTGTCTAGTTTTGTAAAATTAAAATGTAAATATGGAAGTACAATAATTATGGCAAAACAGCAATATGTTCACAGCATAACTCTAGAACTGTAAGGGATTTCATCATCCATCTAATTCATTTTTCAGACAAAGAAATGAGCTCAGAGCAGTAAAGGACTTGCTCAAGTTTCTACTGATGTTAAGTGTCTGAAGCAGGATTCAGTTCTGGGCAATCCAGAGCCTTGCTCCTTAGACTGTACAGTGCTGGCAAGTTGCCTGTGTGTGCTTCTAAACAAAAAGCTGCGAAAGTAGACTACACTATTTCAGCTGTGCATTGTCAACAAGGATTATCTGTTTCCATTGTGGCTTTCTTTCACCAGCTTTCACATTGACTCTTGTCTTTATTCAAAATCCTGTAGATATTAGTGCTGATCTAAAGTATCTTTAAGGATCAAAATGTCCAGACTTTTATTTTACAGATGAGGAAACAAATCCAGAGAGTGTGAAATGTCTTGCCCACAGTCACACCTAACCAAGCAGGTGTTCTTGCCACTTTTCTTCCCTCTTCATGTGCTGACTGAATGAATAAAGCATTTATTCAGTATCTACCATGTACAAAGCGCTTGGATGTAATGCATGCAGACAAGATGTGATGAAAGTACAGTTGGATATTTCAAAAAGAATGTCAATCTTAATGCACCCTCCTGATTGCCAACCTCATGCTTTCATTCACCAATAGCCTGACTTCTTAAAACATGAAGCTCTGCTTCATGTGGTAAATGCATTGTTTTAGACTATGGTTTTCCAGCACATCATCATAAAAGGCAGCCCTGAATGGACTGAACATGGTAATGAAGAAGTTGGCTAACAGGATTGAGGATGCTCATATTCAGTGTGTTTGACTGCCAAGGAATATGGGCATTTGCCCACATGTTGGGTTGTGCTAGGCTGAGACATTGGTAACACTGGGAAATCTTGAATTCTATACAAGATTCCTGAGTGCTCTTGCTTCTATAACAGCAAGGTCATTGCTGCTCCTGTGCCCCTAATTGACCAGAGGTGAGCCTCTGGACTTTGGCTCTTTGCTTAGATTAAGATAGAGCAGTTAAGTTCTGTTTTATCCCCCTCTTTACTCCCCGAGAAAGTGAAAACCATAACTGTGCTCCCCAGCATCCACCCAATTCCCCAACTTATGGATGGGAATTCAGTTTTAAATGCATTACAGTCATAATTCACTTGCTTCCCTGTTTCCCTAATGAAACTATACCAAGTACCAATGCACCAATTTACACCATACTACTAATTAAACCTCTGGAGGTTTTCTCTATAGCTAATGTCAACTTTGCCCAGTAAAGTAATTATTTACTTTCTTTGTTTTGTTTCCATATAATGATGGATTTTCTAGGTGGTTGCCATATATGACACTGTGTGTGTGTGTATTTCGGTGTAGTTTTAGTGCTTCCTGTTGGCATTTATGCATGTACTGTGGGTTTGCTCAGACATCTTGTTGAAATGTATGGCCTGTTTGTTGTTATAAACAATTATATATACTTGTCATAAATAATGCTAGTGCCTCTCGCCTGTTGATTTATTTCCAGTTTATATCCTGTTATCTCTTGGCTTGTATGTATTTTCATGTTATCTCTGCCATTAGATTGTGAGTTCCTTGAGAGTAGAGACTGTCTTTTGTCCTTCTTTTGCATGGTAGGTACTTGATAAATGCTTATTGACTGTCTCAATAAGAAGCTCTGTCTTCAGGATAAACCTGTTACAGTGTGGGTCAGATTTTTTTTTCTCGGATTAAAAACCACAAACAAAAACAAAAATCAAACCTAAAGGGCAGTGAATAAATAAGTCAGCATATAAGAGGTTTGCATGTTTTTATGGAAAGGGAATTGAGTTTTGTTTAGATCATGTGTCTTTCAATATCATAATTTTTTTTAAGTAAGCTACATTTGGGCAGATGCATATGTACACAGGCTAGCACTCCAACGTCTCCCTTTCTCCCTTTCTCTCTTTCTCAAATACCATTTTGCATTTTCATTAAGATAACTTCAGTAATGGGGTTGTGAAATCATTTGCTGGGAAAGCTGGAGCTTTGGTAAGAGATCATGTTATGCAAGTCATAGCGTTCATCCAGATGCGTTGAGTTTTCTCTTTTGAAACCCTGGCAGTTGCACATTATAAAGAGCTTCACATGCACGACAGTCAGATGGGGTAACGGTGAAATGCTTCCTTGCTTTTGTTGCTGAGAATAAAGCTCCCTTTATACTTGTCTGAGGAATGAAATGGAATCCAAAGAGGCAGTTAGTTCATCTCACCATCGAGGTGACTTTGCTGGACAATCAACTGTAAAAGGTTAACTGTGCTTTCTAAAGCTTCAGTGGAAGTTACATGAGCTGTTCATTATTTAAGTAGTGTCGAGCCTAGGCTTTTGAAACCATTACAAAAATGTAGCCTATTTTAGCATCTTTGCCCATATGAGGCTTGCCCCTTGAATACAGGGCTGGGCTGCTCAGTGACTGAAGCTGTGTGTTATAGATAGCATGATAGAAAAGGATCATTCCCATTTCTCTGACTTGGACTCAGTGTCAGTGCTGAAATACTTGTTTTGGGGGTTATCTTGAGTGGCAAATGGCAGTATGTATTTGTATTCAAATTTTACTTACTAACCTTGTCATTCCATTTTCTCTGGTGATGTGCAGACTCAACTTACTACTTTTTATCTTTGTTTTTCTGAAATAACATTGTTTTCCTCCCTAGAAATTAGTACTTATTACTCTGGGTACTTCATGGTTTTATGATTTCATCAGTATGGGTACTCCTTCCACTGATGTCAATCAAAATACTGCTGTGACCTGGTAAGTGATCTTTGAGAGATACTGTGGATAAAAGTATTCATCACCTTGTAGCCAGCTTGCTTTAAACTTAGTGAAGATGATCTATAAATATTAGGATTTGCTGTGTTCACTAGAACTTTTCTGGCTCAGTAGTCCTTACCTTACTCTACCAATACAGGAAATAAGCCATACTTTGTTGGCATAGATACAGTACCAGCAGAATATGAAAAAATCTTTGTTGAAACCTTTGAATCCTTATGGTTATGTGATCTTTGTGTCATAATGAGACTTAAGAATGTGACTCCATTTGAGATTGGGTCTGTACCCATTGGTAAAAAAGGAATAGGCTATAGTGGGAACTAAATTGATAGCAAATAATTTTATGAACACAGGATTAAACTACTGTTTATGGTTATCATTTCTTACTCATTTCTAGAAGGGGAAAATACCCCACAATCAAATATACTAGAGAAAATTGTGTTATGATGTTTCTTAGCACACAGATATGAATGATCTCATTGTGTATTTTGTAAATTTAGCATTGCAGATCTTTTCTGTTGCTACTGTTCTATCTACACCTATATCTTCTCCTAATACATAGTCATCACCCCATTTTTACTTCCTGCCTTCCCTTAGTTACCTAGTGGCTACATATGGCTATGGTATCACAGTTCCAAAGCTGTATCTCTAAGATCTCTAAGATGACCTCAATGGTCATCTATTCTAGTGGTGACAAACTCAGATAGAAATGGGGACCACTAAACTATATATATAAGGATCTTTGTGGACTGCATATTGTCTTAGGAAGCCATATATTAACGTTATCTAGATCTCTTGTATTTTTATTTGTTTTGTTAAAATTACTCAATTACATTTTGATCTGGTTTGGACTGTATTTGTGAGCTTTGTATTTGATAATTCTGATCTAGTCTGTCTAACACCCTCATTTTACAAATGAGGAAAATGAAAGCTTAGGTTAAGTGACTTGCCCAAGATCACACAGCTGCTGCTGCTGCTGCTACTGCTACTACTACTACTACTACTACTATATATTCTATAATGTAATAGTAGTAGTAATAACTCATATCCACATAATGCCTGCTATGTGCTAAGCACTGTGCTGAGTACTTTACAATTCTTACAATTACAGTGGATACTAAGTAGAAGAGCTGGCAATAAAACCCAAATCTACTAACTCTACATCCATTTGTACCAAGTTGTTTTTCACCTCTTAATTTCCAATTATTTAAGCTTGGTATAAAATTCACCCCATATTTTTGGATTTGATGTTGCATTTATAATTTTCTTTAAAAAATAAAGCAGGCTAATTTTTTTTTCCAGTAAATAGCTTAAGAAGCAAATTTTCTCCTGAGTAATACTGAACATAAAGAATAATATGTTGTACTATTTGAAGGGATAAGTGGGAAATTATAAATTGAATTTGTTTTGTAGGGATAGCCAAAGTTATTCTTAAGAGTCGTTCTGAGACAACCCTGTAACTGAGAACTTTGCAGCGTGTGTGTGTGTGTGTGTGTGTGTGTGTGTGTGTGTGTGATTTCTGACACATACTGGCTTTGTGATCTTGGGAAATCATTTAAAATCTCCATCTCCCAGGCACCTCTCTAAGCCAGGGCTTCTTAATGTTTTTTGTGTGCTATGAACCACTCTGGAAATCTGGTGAAGCCTGTGGACCCCTTCCTTCTCTGAATTGAAAGAATTTTAGTTAAAGATTAGCAAAAATATTATTGTAATTTTTTTCCCATTCAAGTACATCAACCTATTGAAATCTATCCATTGACTCCTAAGGAGTTATGAACTCTTTGTCTAAACCTAGAAATTTCTGAGCAGGTACTCATTTGATTGAGGGAGTTTTCATAACTAGGAATTCCATATTATAATGAAAACTCAGGCCTACTTCCCCCTACCCTACAAAAACAAAAACCAGCTTCATTTATGCATTGATTCTACAGATTGGTTTTCTATATTGTTGAAGAGTAGCTACATTTCTTTTTTACAAAATAACCAACAAAAGATAATTTTTTAACTTGGGTATCATCGTCACCAGAAAGCCAACTTTTCTCTATTTCCCTCTTGAACTCTGCAAGTTTGTCTTCAAAGAGACAGATGTTATTGTGGCATGGAATTTTTGCACATAGTTTCTCAGTGTTTAGTGATTTTTTTATTTCTACCTTCCTTTATGTTTCCCCCTTACAAAAGAGGAAAGTGGATTTTTATGTCAGCTAATGTGCTAAGTTTGAAGACTTGGGTTTTACAAATTTACAAATTCTGTTGCTTGAGTTTATGTCACATTGGAACTAACCTGCTTGACTGGTACATGTTTTCAGCATTGTGGATGGCGCAACAAGTGATAACTGAGGCAGGAAATTGGCAGGATTTTACCACCTTAAAAATAGCCACAAGAAATGTCAGGACTTTGTGGATAAGAGGTTAAATTAATTCAGTGTTTGTAGGTTCTAGAAGTTAACATGATGCCTTGTTTAAATAGATTCATGATGGAAATGACTCCATTAATCTGAATGAGTGGTGTCTGGCCAACCCCTGATGTGATTTTAATAAGGTTGACAAAATACTTCCAGTTATTGAAAGTAATCTTTCAATCCTATGAAAAAATAGCTGGTGACATTTTCCGCAGGACACCCAAATACCAAGTTCAGTTGCCAGAACTGCTGGCAATAATTACCAGAGAATATTGGAATGTTCTCCAGTGTTGTTTCCTAGGGGTCTCCAGGTGTGGAGAAGAGGTATCTTTTTTTTTTTCTCAGTCCTTTCCATTCTCCTAGATGCAATAGTATAGACATTTTCTCAGAGACTGGAGCTATTCTTAATGCCCTCATTGATTTAAGGATGTATATATTTTTATAAGGAAATGTATTTTTTAATGATGTGTATTAGGTAGTGCCATGGATAAGGTGCCAGGTCAGGACTGAATTCAAATACAGTCTCAGACATTTGCTAGCTGTGTGACCCTGGCCAGGTCATTTAATCCTGTTTGCCTCCATTTCCTCATTTGTAAAATGAGCTTGAGAAGGAAATGGCAAACAACTCTAGTATCTTTGCCAAGAAAGCCCCAAAAAGGGGTCATGAAGGGTCAGACACAACTAAAATGATTAAATAACAATGATCAATTTTGTAATCAGCTAGATGGCACAATGGATATAGTTCTGGGTCTGGAGGAAGACTCAGTTAAAATTCAGCCTCTGACACTCACTAGCTGTGTGACCCTGGGCAAGTAACTTAACCCCCTGCTGGCCTCAGTTTCCTCATCTATAAAATGAGCTGGAAAAGGGAAAGGCAAACAACTCCAGTATTTCTACCAAGAAAACCCCAAATGGGCTTACAAAGAATCAACCACCGAAAATGACTTAACAAAACAATAATCAGTCAGATAGTCAACTGAACTCAGTTACAAACTACTTCCAAACCCCCATGATGTACTTCAAAATGAAATTCTCTTTGTCTTATAAACTGAGATCTTGAGTTGTAGTGCATAGAATGATTTAGTGAGGAAAACCTGTTTTATTTCCTGCCTCTGACCCTAGGCAAGTCATTTAACCTGTGTTCCCTAGACAACTTAAGAAAGACTTGTAATCAACACTTGAGAATTTTGTAGAGACTCTGGAAGGAAGTATTGTAAGATGTCTTCTGTTATTAAATGTATATTAAAGGAATTAAGGTTACTGTGGCCATTCAGATGCTTTTGACACAAATATTTTGCAGTGGGTATGAGTGCAGTAGTTTTGGCTACAATGGACTGTTTTGAAACATGAATCTTTCAACCCACTCCATTCCCCCACTCATTTGTAAGGCACCTGTTTAGGGCAGCTGGTATTGTCCATTTCTTGTTCTATACATGATCAACTATTGACATTCTGAATAACTTGGTCTCCACAGTTAATTTTGTAAACAGCTTTATTTTAATTATGTAAGAATTGCCTTCGATGTAATCAGAAAAGGAATTTGCTGTTTTTAATTTTAGTAGTGAGATTATTCCATCGTGAGCTACTTTAGAAATTCTTAAAAACTGTAATGTAACAAACATTATACAGCAACTCTGATGTTATTACTTTAGTAGCTATAATATACCTCAAGGAATTTGGAACTTGGTTTTATTTCTAAATAGGAATAATATACCAAAGTAGGAATTTGGAGTTTGTTTTCAAAATAATATAGACAAATATGTGTGGTGTGAAGCTCTTAGCTGTCACATGAGACTGAGAGGAAGATGTGTTTCATTTGTTGTGTAGCAGTTGGAAAATCCAACAACAAAATAGGAATGAGTTGTTCAGAGACTTTGCCAAGTTTGAGCCAGGGGTCTGCATTCATGGACATGTACAGTTGTATTTGTTTCTATGTAAAGGTTAAACTTGGTCTGATCAGCCATGGTCGAACACCATACCTTGACCCCAACATACTGATGTCATTTTGGTCCTCTCAATATGGACAACAACCAACCAACCAAACTTCAGTTAAGTTTAGATTCTAGAGAGTGAGTCCGAGAAACAGTCAAACTTTTGGTTCAGTAAAGATGGTTGGAATTGGATTGTCCTCTCACCGTCCAGACTAAGGACATTATTCTTACTGATTTCTTTCTTTCATCAGTAATTATAGTTTTTAAAGCCTCTTCCTGACACATGAACATAATTTACACTTTGCATTGGGCTTAGTTTATTTTTATTCCCCTTTAGATGGGTGTGCATCAGCCTTCAGAGGAAGAAATACTTCACCTAGTTCTGATAGTAATAATAACAACAGCAGCATTTATATGGTGCTTTGATTTGCAAAGCACTTTACAAATACTATTTCATTTTATCCTCACAACAGCCCTGGAGGCTAGGTGTTTTTATTACTAGGAAAACAGAGGCAGGCATAGGTTAAGTGACTTACCCAGTCACACAGATAGTAAGTATCTGTGACTGGATTTGGACTCAAATCTTCCTGATTCTAAGTCCAGTACTGTACAGTATTCAGGGCATTAAGAACTTAAAAAAGGAGTTCCATACCAAGGAACTCTGCATTTTCAGAGACTCGAATAGATTTCCTCCTTCCAAAAGAGGAAGCTTATTAGTATCTCACTTTAACATTTCACTTTAGAGAAGAATCCAGTGGAAGTTGGATCCAAATTGCTTCTGTCCAATGAAATATTTATATTGTCTGCAATTATTTTAAATGAAATCTTTCTCTTCCTACTGAATTTTGCTGATAGAAAGGATGATTATTTATATGGGTTTATTTTATATCCTTCAACTTTGCTAAAGGTTGTTCATTGCTTCAGCAAGTTTTTTAGTTGATTTTCTGGGATTCTCTAAGTATGCAATCATATGGTCTGCCGAGAATGACGGTTTTGTTTTCTTTTGCCTATTTGTATTCCTTCAGTGTTTTTTTTTTTCTTGTCCTATTGCCATAGGTGGCATTTCTAGTAAGATATTGAATAATAGGAGTGATAATCAACATCCTTGCTTAACCTCTGATCTTACTGTGAAGGCTTCTAGTTTATCCCAATTATAGGTCATGCTTACTCTTAGTTTTAGATAGAAGGAGGCTCTGTGGAGCACTTAGAGCTTGGTCAGACATCAAAGATGTTAAGGTCATTCACTGCATCCTTGGCTCTTTTCAGTCACCTTGATTTTTGTCTTGCCACTGGGCTTCAATCACAAACAAGTCAAAACATCACCATGTGATGTCATTGGTCTTTTTCGAAAACAAAGAATGAGCAACAACAAATAGTAATGAGGTGAAGTTGTCATTCCTATAAGATAGCTACAACATGAACCCCAACTTTAGTTTTAGAGTTCCAGTGTAGTTATCTGGGTAAAACATTTACAACTCTTTTCATTCATAATAGGTAAAGATTGACTTTTGTAGTTATATGGTAATAAGGTAAGAGATGAACAGGAAGGTATTGTTGATAGAAAGTAAGTCTTATTATAGATTATTTTTTTAGTAATACATACACAACAACAACCAACAGCAGTAGCAATAATGATGAAAGTAATTAAGATCTGACCAGCTGTATATCATCTCACATATATCTGGAGCTCATCTGCATTGCATGAAGTAGGCACCTAGTAAATATTTGTGTAACTGAGTTGAATTCAGTACTTTCACTCAATTTTTTTTTTCATTTTTTCCCACACTACTGTCATATTGTTCTTGTGGCACCATGTAACTCCTATTCTTCCCCCACACCCTTAAATTAATTGAAAATTACTACACAAATTTCTGGTATCAAGTTTTACTCAATATGGGGACTCTGATTTATTTTAAGGGGAGATGGGACAGAGAGTAGAACTGTCTGGGAATATTTGGTTCCTCACAAATTCCACATTCCATAAGGAGTTTATGGAACTGCAGACATTTTAAGATACTAATCTTAGAGATTAGACAATTGATCAACTGAATGCCTCTTCATGCCAAGACATTGCTAGCCTCTGGAAGATACAAAGACACATAGGTCTCATTCCTTAACTTCAATGAATTTTCCCTTTCCTTTTTGTTGAATTAAACCATAAATGAAGATAATTAACAATAGAGAACCACCCCAAATGAGTAGTACATAGAGTGAGTGACATAGTCTAGGAATTCAGAATAGGGAGAGAACCTTGATATAGTCGGGGGAGACTTCATGGAGAACTTCTATTCATTGAAGAATAGAAGATTCACATAGATGGGGTAAAGAAGGAGGAAATGGAACCTAGGCAAGCTCAAAGCATGGACAGAAAATGAAGAGACCATAAAAGCAAAAGATTAAACATATAGAAAATACTAAATCACATTTCTATAGCACTCTAAGGTTCACAAAGTATTTTCCTTAAACAATCATATTATTTTAAAATAGGCTTTTTTCCTACACTCTAGGCAAATAATACTCAGGCTACTTAGTCCATTTTAAAAACAAAGTCCTCTTTTAATTTCACCAGTTCCTCAAATGATCATCTTTTAATCTCTCTTCCCTTTAATTCCCCACCTTCTATATGGAATTGTTTTTGCAAATTTTCTCTAGCTTTATCTCCCACTTACATCTTAATCCCCTGGAATCTGACTTCTCTTCTGTCACTTTCTTGAAATTGTCCTCTAATGTGGTTGCCAAGGATCACTTAATTGCTAAATTTCCTCAGTCTTCATCTTCTTTGATCTCTCTACTGCTTCTATCCTTATTGACTATTACCTTCTCCTCAGTAAATTCTCCTTCCTTGGCTGCCATGACCCTGTTCTCTCTGATCTCCTGTCTACTTTACTCTTCCCTCTCTGGCCTCTCTTCTGGATGACCATCTGTCTCCAATCCCCTGACTGTGGTTTTCTCTGAATATTCTGTCCTATGCTCTCCTTTCTCTTCTCTTTACCTCCTCTCTCCTTGAAGTCATCAGCTTCCATTTAGTCAGTCTATCTATATAGAAGACTCCCAAATTTCTATCTAAGGCCCCACCCTCAGTCCTGAATTCTAGTCCCCCATCACCAGCTGCTTGCTGTAAATCTCTTAACTGTCTCATCAGCATCTCAAGCTCAGTTTATCCAAGTAGCAAGCTGATGGGGACATCACAACTCTTCTATTCACCCAATTTTGTAAATGTAGTCATCTACGACTTTACTCCCTCAAAGCCTATAGCCATTCATTTACCAAGTGCTTTCAATTCTACTGGAAATATACCTCTACATGTTTCCTTCTTTCTATTCATCTTCCCATCACTGTGGTTCTTACTTTGGTTATTGCAGCATCTTCCTAATTTGGTCTCCCACTTTCTAGTCTCTCCCTCTCCCAGTCCATACTTAAACAACTTTTGGAATAATCTTCCTAAAGCACAGGCCTAAACCTGCTTCTCCATTTCTCAAAAGTCTTTAGTGACTTCCTATTGCCTTTAAAACACAAATTCTTCAAGATGGTGGAGTAGAAACAGGACTTCACCATGGCTCCAGCTTCCACATTCACCAATCCATGTAAAAGGGGACTCTGAACAAACTTTGGAGCTACAGAACCTACAAAGTGACACAGAGAAGCTAACCTCCCATTGAGGACAGCCTGGCAGCCTGGCAGGGAGTGGTCAGCTCAGCGCTCTGGGAGCCCACCCCAGCCCCATGTGAGCCAGAGGTTTTACCCACAGGGTGGGCCTGACCAGCAGCCATCTGGAGGGACTCCAGAACACCAACAGCTGTGGCCATTTCCAGAATTATCAGCATATAGATGCTAAGGACAAAGCGAGAGGTCATTGCACTGTGGACTTTGGGACCAGTAGTGGGGAGAACGTCAGCTTTTACCCCCAGGGCGGGTAGCCGCTAAGACACTTAGGCACAGCTGGTGCCATTTTGCAGCTTCAGCCTGGCCTGCAAACTGTAGGGGGACCGGGCGACCAGTCTGGGGGTAATTGCTCTTGTTTTAACCTTCTTGGATCTGGATTGCAGTCTAGGGTGGAGGTCTGGGGTGTGTGACCAGCTTGCCAGAGCATGTGGAGGCTTCAGAGAGGGCACTCAATTAATACCTCTGGCAGCTGAGAAAACCCCAGAGTTTGGGATGGAAGCTCCCCTGTCTGGTGGCAGAGTCCTACTGTGGCAACAAGCCCAAAAGTCAAGTAATTGAATGACAACATGCCCAGGCAAAGGAAACAAAATAAAGGGAAAAATTCAACGTTAGACTCCTAATTTGGGGGCAAAATAGATCAAAGCATGGGATAGGAGGAAGACAGTGAATTCATGACTCCTGCACCAAAAGCCTCAATAGAAAATACGAGCTGGTTACAGGCCATAGAGGACCTTAAGAAGCAGATAAGTGAAGTGGAGAAAAAATTGAGAAGAGAAATAAAAATAATGCAAGAAAAATGTGAGAGTCAACAGTCTGAGGAAAATAATGCCCTAAAAAATAGACTAACTCAAATGGCAAAAGAGGCTGAAAAAGGCAATGAGGAGAGGAATGCGTTAAAAAGCCAAATTTGCCAGATGGAAAAAGAATCTCAAAAGCTCACTGAGGAGAATCTTTCCTTCAGATTTAGAATGGACCAAAGAGAAGCTAGTGACTTTTTGAGAAATCAAGATGCTGTTAAACAGATCCAAACAAATGAAAGAATAGAAGGCAATGTGAAATACCTCATGGGAAAAACCACTGACCTGGAAAATAGATCCAGGAGAGATAATTTTAAAATTATTGGGCTACCTGAAAGCCATGATCAAAGAAAGAACCTAGAAATCATCCTCCAAAAAATTCTCAAGGAAAACTGCCTTGATGTTTTAGAACCAGAAGGCAAAATAAATGTTGAAAGAATCCACCAATCACCTCCTGAAAAAGATCCCAAAAAGAAAACTCCTAGGAATATTATAGCCAGGTTCCAGAATTCCCAGATCAAGGAGAGAATATTATAAGCATCCAGGAGGAAACAATTTGAATATTGTGGAAACACAATCAGGATAACACAGGATCTGGCAGCTTCTATACTGAGGGATTGAAGGGCATGGAATATGATATTCCACAGGTCAAAAGACCTGGGATTAAAACCAAGAATTACCTACCCAGAAAAACTGAGTATTATGTTTCAGGGGAAAATATGGTCATTCAGTGGATTAGAGGACTTTCAAGTATTCTTGAAGGAAAAAACAGACTTGAATAGAAAATTTGACATTCAGATACAAGGAGCAAGAGAAGCATGAGAAGGTAAACAGGGAAAAGAAATCCTAAGGAACTTATCAAAGTTTAACTATTTACATTCCTACATGGAAAAATGATCATTGTAACTGATGAAACTTTTCTCAGTATGAAAATAGGTGAAGGGAATAGAAATATATACATATAGTCTTTATTGGAGGGTATATATGTGTAAGAATACATATATGAATGTGTGTATATATATATATATATTTATAGGTATACATAGATAGAGGGCACAGGACCAATTTAATAGGAAACTACTTAAAAGGTGAAATCAAGAGCTGAGAGAATAATATAATGAGAGGAGATGGGGAGAGACAGAATGGAGCAAACTCTCATAGAAGAGGCAAGGGTAAATGGGTACAATGGAGGGGAAGTACAGGAAGGCATAAGGGAATGGGTCAACCTTATTCTCATTGAATTTGGATTAGGCAGGGAATGATATACACATTAAATAGGGTATCTCACCCTACAGGAGAGTAGGGGGGATGATGGAAGGGAGGGCAGGCTGGGGGGGGGGGAGTTGGAAGCACCCACTTTTAAAAAGGGACAGAACCAAAGTAGAGAATAGAACAAGTGGGAGGTGAGATAGGAGGGAGGGAAATATAATCAGTCTTCTACAATATATCTACTATTGTAATGTTTTGCACTAGCTACACATGTACAACCTATATTGAATTGCTTATCTTCCCAGTAAGGGTGGGTGATAAGGGAGGAAGGGAATGAATTTGGAATTCAAAGTTTTAAAATCAAATGTTTAAATATATATACACACATATACTATTATTAATACTATTTTACATGTAATTGGGAAATAAGAGGAGGGAATATCCTGGGGGACTGCTATTTTGGGGAGGTGGGTAGGGGAGAATGGGGAGAAAATTTGTAACAAAAACTGGCGGAAATGAAGTAAAACAGAAGTTAATAAAACATTTGAAAAAAAATTCTTCATCCTGGATTTTCAAGCCATCATCTATCTCCAGGCTACCTTTCCTGGCTCATATCACATTGCTCCTCTTTGTGTGTAGTATGTCCTAGTCAAACTGACTATTTATTATTCCATAGGTAACTTCTTGTCCTTGTCCCTGCCCCCAGGCCCCTCCCCACACACAGCTGTTACCTTCATATGCAATTTCTTCCTCCTCACCTTTGCCTCTTAGACTTCTCAGATTAGCTCAGGTTAGGGTGCCATATCCTTCTCTCAGCCTTGTCTGATTTCTTTTTTTTTCTTGTGCTTTCTCCTTCTTCAAATTACCTTAAGTTTACTTTTTCATTTGGGCATTGTAACCACCTCTTCTAGTGGCTTGATAATCAAGACTGTTCTGTTCCCATTTTTGTATTCATCCCAACACCTACCACTGAGGTTTGTTCCTAGTAGGTACTTAAGAAATGTTTGTTGAAATGGATCAGGAAGGTAATATAAGTAATATTATGTTCATGTTATGGAGTTGGTTATTTTGGCAGAAGGAGGTCTATATGAGAGTAGCAATGTGAGGTCTATGTGAGAGTAGGTGAGACTAAAAAGACAGATGTTATGGACAGGTCACTAAGGGGCTCAAGTGCCAGGCTGAGGATTTTGACCTTGTCCTCTGACATTAGTATCTAAAGTCAAGAGTCAATGACCTAATACCAATAGGTATAAGATCAATAAATCAGAGGATTGGAAGCTGGGTCTTATCCTACCCTTCCTGCAGTAGCCAGATATGGGGATTCTCACCAACATGCCCATACCCCACCTTAGCCCCCCAAAACTCACTCATTCTGCCTTTGCCCCCTGCTGTGCATATTCCCAACCTTCCTCTTTCTTATCCCCTTAGGGTATTTATAATCTAAATGCTGCATGGGAACCCATAGCACTAGGTATGTAGATACCATCAATAAAATCTACCACCTACCCATTACCTTGTAGTTTAGTAATTGGTCTCAGAGTGCCAGCAATTATCAGTGATCACACCCACCCTTTTTGAGTTGGAAAAAGTAAATCACCCAAGATGAGTAAGAATGGATGTGTTGTAATATGCATTAAAGATCTCATTAAACTCTATTATATACTGTGAACTAAAAGGGTCCACATTTGGGTCTCTGATCAATCTACCTGGAGACAAACTTAGCTTAAATTACTCTAGGTATATTCAATAATTTCTTTGCTGAAAATCATCCTACCTAGTGTAGTGAGAGTATGAGTAGATAATCCAAGGCTCCCCGGGCTCTATCAGTATCCTACCCTTTACAACATTATATCACTCCCATACTCAATAAACTCCAGTATTCCCCTATTGACTCTGGGACTAAATGTTCATCAGGATTGGATTGTTCTAAAAATTTTTGGTAGAAGTTTTATGATGTACATAATTATTAGTACAATTTTACTGTGTACCTGATAAGTAAATATACACATTGGAGATGCACCCAATTTAAATGTAAAAATAATTAATCAGTTTTTTGCTGATAACAATGTAGCGAAAACCAGTTTTGAGCCCAGGGCCTGAGAGACAGTGGGAACTGAGGCACTTTGGCCAGGCTGTGCTGCATTCTCCACAGGGAGGCTGGGACAGGTAACAAAAAGCTCAAAAGCCCCACCTACAGAATGAAAGATTTTTATCTCCCAGCCCACTGGGTACACCTTGTCTAGCTTGCCAATTGTTAGTGTACTTAAAATATACCTAGGTATTAAAAAGATATTGAAGGTTAATACATTTGAATAAGACTGCAGCTGCTTTTGCCCTCCTGAATATAAAACTGTGTTACTATGATCTACTGTTTCCTTTGGATTGCTCAGGTAATTGTGGACATGGGTAGTTTTCTTAGGTCTACAGCCTATGTAGTTTTGCCTCTCTGTTTGATGCCAGGTTATGGAGAGGTTTTCATGCCCTCAGTATTGTTTGTACGTGTGAATTAGATTGTAAAATGCCATGATTATTCAAGTGAGATTTTCCTTAGACTATTGCCTTGTAATTCAAGTACTTGTTGACCAACAAATCTCCTTTAAAAAAAATAAATAAGACTATTGGAATTAGAAATAAAAACTTTTAGAATGTGAGTTTGTTATCTTTAGATTTCAAACTTGGAAAGGGTCACGGCTCAGTCTACACAACTGCATAGTTTTCAAAGCTTCCTTAGCTATGTAGTTCTTGAATGAGAGGCATGCCAAGGTCTTGGCAAATGTGGCAATGACCATGGTCTAAATGAGTCCCTGGAAAAGCTAAGCTCATGCTTATTTCAAGTGCCATGCTTTGTTAAATAGTATTTCCTCCCATTCTGGGAAGTGTTATTTAAATGCTGATTGTCTCAAAAGACTTATCCATCATTTTAATGCTTGTTAAAGAAGTTGAGAGGGAAAAGGAGGTGCATTGGATCAGCAGTATGTTTGTATGTAAGTTTGATTCATGTCCGTGAATTAATACTTCCATAAAGATCGATTATATATCCTACAGTGGAGCTTTTATGTGTGAAATGAAAATTATTCTCATGCCCTCTTATTGGGAAAATAAATTGATACTAATCTTTGTTAACAACTGCACATTATTTAACTAGCCTAATCTAGGCTACCATGGAAAGACCTCAGAACTTGGAAGCAGCTACTATTTGTTTTGGAATAAAGAAGACTTCAGTTCAAGTCCCAGTTCTGACACATCCTGCCTGTGTGACCTTTGTGGCTAATCCCTTAACCTCTCAGCTCTGCAATGACTCTTTAAGGTTGTAGTAGAGAGAAGGATGTTGATATCCACTGGTAGAGGAAGTCCTTCACCAGTGGGACTTTTTTCACCTGGGTTCAGTTCTAACTCCTCACCCAACTTAACATAAATCTTGAATTGGTCCTTCCTAAGATTCATCCCATTTCTCTCAATGCCAACCCAAGGGTTCAGTGGCATATTATGTGCTGATAGATACCAAGTGAAATATTAAAAGTTTGGAAATCAGTTATAAATGTGCCATAGAATTGTTAGAATATTTGTATTTATTCCTATGTGCATCTTACTTCCTACCCCATAGCAATTCGTGTGCATCTGATTTTGATTCTTCTCTCCCTCTCTCTTTTCCCTGATTTTTTTATATCCTCCTTTTGAAATGTTGAAATATTACTATTTCATCAATACTTGACTTACAAACTCAATGCTCTTTCTCTGCTTTATTGACAGACCAGAGACGACTTCCTCGGACAGGTGGACGTTCCTCTTAATCATCTCCCGGTAAGGACGTTTTAACTAACCTGTGTTTTATGTGATGGAAAAAAAAAGTTTATAACTGAGGCCCTTTGATAAATTATCTGAATTTTAGGGAAATATTTCTTATATTTTAGTGAGGAATGGGAGATGGGATAAGAGAAAGAATCAGATAAAGTCTTACTCCCATTTTAGAAAGGTAAGAGACATCTCAGCTGTAACTTGAAGTTAGGCTTATCAATGTCAGTTCCAGTCCAGTTTTGGTTTTTGGTTTTTTTACTGCTTTTCTGTATTTCTGGCCAGGTTGTTCTGTGTCCCAGCTCTTTGTTCTTTATTATTGTCCCATTTTTTTTCCAGTAATTTCTCCCTTGATTCCCAAGAAATTGGGGGGATGAGGAAAGATAATAAATTACCTGCCCTTATCCAGACTAGACGGGACATATAAATCTCATTTTTGCTTCCTCTTAGGATTAGTTTCTGAAATTGGTGCCTCTCTATTGTACCTAGGCATTTTCCAGCCAGCATGAGTAACCATAGTTCAGGACATGAACAGAGCTTACTGCTATAGAAGTCACTGTTCTCAACCTGATTAAGAAGTATAGCACTTGAGTCTGGATAGCTTCTGGATAGTGGCAAGGAATGCTACCCCTGGGTTCTGTAAGAGACAGGATAGGAAGATCTTGATGAAAGAGAGAATATCTCAAGTTCTAGTCTCCTTCCTCCATCCTATTCTCCATCCTACTTGTAACACAAAAAGATAGTTTATGTAATGAAGAGTATAGTATAGGACAAAAAAGTCACTGCTTTGGAGAGGTGATAGTTGTTACCTTTAACATCACCACTCACCCATCATCTTCATTATAGTTAGCATCATTTGCAATGACAAGTAGGTGGAGGTGGAATAGATTTTCCACTAATTAAACAGTTTTAAAATAGCTAATGAGAACTTAGCTACTGGGTTGACCTGAAGCTTCTCTTACCAGAGTGAACATGCAGAATGGCTGCTACCAATGAAAGCTTCTAAAATATCTGAAAGGAATCTGATAGCAAAAACCCTACTAAGGGGCCCTGTTAAGAAATAAAGGTTTCAAATGCAAGCAACACAGCTTGTATAAAAAATCTGAAGCTCTCAGATACAAGCACTTAGGTACATGTGCTTTTGAATGTGTTTTTTTTTTCATTTAAACACAGACATACCTCTTTAAATGATGGCTATAAAATAAGATATCCCATAAGAAAATGTCTCAATATTTTAAAGGTCTAATTTGTATGTACTGGTTTTAATATGCAGCATTTATTTAATTGATCAAAATATATATGTGTTGATAGGTTTGTAGACACAAAACTTCTTAACCTGGGCTCTTTGAACTTGGGTTTTTAAAAAAATTGCTAGCTATGTTTCATTATCATTGATTTCCTTTGTAATCCTTTATAGTTCATTTTCTGCATTTGAAAACATTATTCTGAGAAGGGCTTTATCAGACTGCTACATGTTTCAGTGATACACAAAAAAAGTTAAGAACCCCCACTTTAAAAGAGCTGTAATTTTATAAGTGTGGATACTTCTTTTCCCCAATACTAGTTGTAGCCTTCCATGCCTTAGGCTTAGATGATTATCTTTAATGAGTTTTGTTATAGCTTAAAAAAAAATAGTCCTCTGGTGATGAGTTCCTCCAGGCCTCTTCAAAGACTTTGTCTCTCCATTAAACTTAGCAAAGTTTGTATCCCACTGGCCTGACTGTGATAAAACATCAGAGTGAGATATTCCTGAAGGATTTTATAAACAAATATAAAGTTTCTTTGCTATGGATTAGTTTGTAGTAAGAGCAGTATAATTTAAATTGTTCAAGCTGTTCTTTTCTTAATGAATACCAACATACTAGTGCTGTGCAGATAGATTAGGTCCATGGTTTTAGTTGAGGATATATACCAATCAATCAGTTAACCAGAATTTAAAGACAGAAGCAAAAACCTCCTGGCTCTCCCTCAAGGGTCTTATATTCTAATAGGAAAGACAACATGTACATGAGTAGGTGTACACCAGACATATACAAATCGAATGTCAAGAACCCTTATGCTAGAAGAGGGATTTTTAACCTGCTGGAGAGTCTGTGAAGTTGTTGTTTTTTTTAAATTTTAGCAATGATTTCAGCATAAATGATTTTCTTAATATTCTTATGTATATTATTTAACCAATTTTAAAACATTATTCTGAGTAGGAATCCACAGGACTCTACCAGACTGCCAAAGCAGTCCATGATACAAAAAAGGTTAAGAGCCTCTGGAGTAAAAGAACAGGAAAACTCTCCATGGGAAGTAGTACTTGAGACTGAATCTTGACAGAATCCTGAATTTCTCTGAGAAGGAGATGGAGATGGAGAACATCTTTTTTTAAGAAAGTTAAATCTGGGGTTTAGGGGGGACTCAGAAGGGGAAGATACTACTAGGGACAAGGGAGAGACATGGAAATAGGATTGTAAGGAAAGAAGACATGAAGAAAACACCCTAAACCTATATTCATTTAGGAATTATTGATTGGCCCAAGTTGCTCAGATATCAAGATTAGATCAAGTAGTCTCTGAAGAAGAGACATATAAATTCTAAACTATGTTAGTTTACATCCACCTCAGTCCAAGTCTCTGCCCTTCTTAGAAAAGGGAAATAACCCCAAAGTTAAAAAAGTGTAAATGCTTAAAACTTATCTCCTTTTTATTACTGATTTTCATTCTATCCTATTGCCCATCTCTAATTTTAATCTTCAAGAACTGCTCAGAAGAGTATATATGTTTCAGGGAATCATTTTCTTCTTAAATTTTTTTTTAATGTACTGGATATATCAGTGTTTATAAATTCTGTTTCATCTAGATAATCAGCTATCCGTTGCTTATCTCTAGGCTAATTGTGATTCACTGTGATGGAAAAGTATCCCTCTTTTTTGAGTACCTTTTGTCTGTGACTTCATGGAGACTTCCAGGGTATCTATACTTTGTTCATTTGGGTACTCAACACACTGTTTTATTCATGACATATCACAGCCTCTTGTATGATATTTCTACCAAGTTGACTACTATTGAAATTTTAAAAAGAACAACTTATTTCAGGAAAGATTGATTTTTAACTTCTTGCACAATAAAAATCTTCCCCCTATTCCCACCCCAATGGATAATCTAGGAATGGAATAAGTTACTTAAAGCAAAAAAAGAATAATCCTATGGTTTCAAATCATTACCTTTTCATAAATAATAATCAACCAATATATTTTTCTCTCCTCATTAGATACCAAAATAATCTGTCATAGAAATTCTAGTAGCCCATTGACAGAGTAAGTGTTGGGTGTCAGCATTTGCAATGTAAAACTCTATATTGCCATTCTTCATAATGAAACTATCCAATTGAACCACATTTACAATTATAAACTCATTAGCTCAAAGAAACTTCTTAGAAATACAAGTGGGCCAACGCGTTGCCACACTTTAAGGGGTTCACATGTGAGCAGATTCTTTTTGTGGAAGAATGCTAAGTAGTGAGCACTTCTGCATCTCTGTGGTGGGATGCATGGGCTCTTCTTTAGCCTCCTATACAAATCACTGGGGACGTGGGACTTACTAGATATTCTGCTATCCCTTACATACCATTACTTGAGATTCCATTCTGGCATTCTACCAGTAGATGAAAATGAATTGAAATCTGAATGAAGTCTTACCTATACATGATCTGAGCTCTGGTGATCTGGGAGAAAAAAGACTCACCCACATGGAAATTTACTCTATTCCCTAAAAAGGAGTAATACAGAGGTGAAATAGGAGATTATTTTTTTCGTTGTTAAGAAATTAATTTATTAATAAATTTAAGAGATTAGAGTTTTCCAGTACTGGCAATAGCAGAGGATAGATTTAGAGCTGTAAGGAGCCTAAGCAGTCATATGGTCCAGTCTCTTTTACTGAAGACAAAACTGGGATGTTTAGAGAGGTTAAGGAACTTCCTCGAGGTCATGTAGGTAATAAGTAGCAGAACCCAGCTTCTCTCTGCACAAATTTGAATTTACTCCACTTTAGTAAGCTGCCTTCCTTCAGCAATGCCAGAAATAGGTCCCATCTCTCTCCTTATTTTTCTTTATCTCAGTTTTACTTCCTTTAGTTATAGATGATGTTTCATTTGTTGAAAGATATACAGAAGCCATGACTTTGTACAGGAAAAATCTTAACCACTTAGGTCATGTAAAAATAAGAGATATAAGTTAAAATTTATTCTTAGAATACTTGACCATTTGTTTCTCCAACCCAATGAGATATCTTTTTTAAAATGTCTTTTCTTTTAGGGGTGGGGGTTGGTAGTAACGAGGGGTTCCTATTCATATGTTTAGCTTCTCATAAAAGTCTACAAAGCCTACAGGATGGGATTTATGTTGTGAACCACTTGAGTTTCAAAAACAAAGTTGTATGTAGGGGAAGCAGAAAAGAATGTGAAAATTGGAAGGTTGACATTTACAAGAAATGAAAAAGAGAGTACTAGACTGGAGTAGAAAATAGAAGGCTAGAGTCTAATACTAGCTTTGCTACCATGTGTTATGTCTGGGGCTCCCAAAGATACCCCAAGGTTGATGAGGCCTCAGAGTCTCAGTTGCCGTATCAGAAATACAACCCTTGGCTGTCTCAAAAGTTCTTTTTGCCAGAAAGCTGACCCCTCCAGCTAGTAGCTACCAAGTACAGCGCAGTACACAAGACAGATGCCCACAGAGACGGAAATAAACACAGTGTGTTAGACTTAGATATGATGACTAAAGTATAGTAGATTGGCTGCCAGCTTCAGCTTTTAACTGTAGCAGGTAGCCCTCCATCTAACAGAGTCCTCTTGGCACTCTTAACACCTTCCCAAGGGTCATTGTACCATTAGAGATATTCAGAGAAATGATCGTTATTACCAGTAGAGACATACTGAGAAATCTCTAAGCTCTTGGCAGTTCAGACACAGCCTTCAGGAATCCCAGAGTCTACCTGGGTCTGAATCACTGAAATCCACCACAAAGGTTTCAGTAGTGGATTGGCTTTTAACCATTAGTGCTGAATTTCATTCTTCTTGTTCTTTAAACATCCCCATCATGCACTGCCTGTTGTTGTGGCAGTGCAGCACAGTAGAGATGGAAGGGACTGAATGCTTTTCTTACCTTGGTGCTGCCCTAGCTTACTGCTCCAAGCTTTCATTATCCCCTGGCAATTGTGCTGACATGATCGACCCTCAAATGTATGTCATTTGACCTCCTTTGGCTTTAGTTGTCTGAGAGGAAATGAGAGAATTGGTCTCTAAAACCTCTAGGATCATTTTCAGCTTTATAATTCTTTTATGCTATGATATACTACTATTTCTCAGCTCTTCCACAGAATTAATTTAAATAAACAGGAAGAACTTAGTACCCTTGGTGTTCCATATTATGCTCTAATCAGATTCTAGCAGAGGAGTACAAGAGAAATGTTAACCTAATAAATACGTTGAATGTATTATTTTGTATGTTAGCTCCTCATTTGTTTCTGATGCATTTTTTTCTGCTCAAGTTGTTTTGCTTTGATTCTGAGAAAACTATTCTGAATTCTTGTTGAATGACATTTTTTTTTTCCTTTTAGTGTTAGAGGGGCCTTGACTAAAGTCCTACTTTTTGATATTTCTTAATGGGATATAGATGATTCTTGTTTCTCAGAGGCTGTCTTATTCCCATGGAGTATAACCTCTAATTGGATCTATTAAACTGAAAAGTCTTCATGTATAGATCTAGTGATTTTCAAAAGAACAACCTACCTCAACATTAGAGGCTCATCATCAAAATATTGTCTCCTGGGTCATACATTTTGCTGGTCACAGTGCTTCATGAAACCATTTACTTGGGTGTGGTGACATTGTACTATCTTTCAGTAGAGTTGACATGGTCACACTTCAACATTAGGAAGATTATTTTGGGGGCTGTGTAGTGGATGGATTAGAGATGGAAGATATTGGAAACAGAAAAAGAATAGTTATGTAATTATATTGGTCTAAGGCAAGATGTGATGAGTACCTGAACTAAAGTGAAAGTATTGTAAGTGAGAGGTATTATAAGGTGGGGACAGATACAAGTTTGTAGAGGTACAACTGCCAAGATTCAGCAATTGACTGGATGCTATGAGGGAGAAGAATTATGCTTAAGTTTTAGAACTGTGGTAACAGGGAGAATGTCACTGCCATCAATAGAAATTGGGATGTTAGAAGTTACCAAAAGGAGAGACTTCCCGGGGGCAGAGCCAAGATGGCGGAGTAGAAGCACAAACTTGGGGTGAGCCCGCACTCCAATAACTTCCAATACATGTAAAAAATGACTCTAAATAAACTTTAAAGCTACAGAACCCACAAAGTGACAGAGAGAAACAAATCTCCCACTGAAGGCAGCCCAGCAAGTCAACAGGAAGGGTTCATCGAAGTGTGCTGGGAGTCCAGCACACTCCCCCATGAGCCATGGTTCAGGCCCTGAGGCTGCCCTAACCAGCAGTGGCCAGAGTAGACTTCAGGAAAGTGAACCACCAGCAGCTGTGGTGGTCTCCAGACTTCTCAACCCATAAACACCAAGACAAAGTAAAAAGGTCAGTGTGGAACTCTGTTGGAACAGGGGGGGATTGAAGAGTGCAGTCTGGCCCCTGACCCAGGGGTAAGAAGTGGCAGAGGTGCTGTGACTGAACCATGTGGCTCTCTCAGGAGCTCCTGGGCTACGGATCATAGAGGGACCAAGCAACCATTCAAAGGGTAATCACTCTTGCTTTAACCTGCTTGGATCTCAATTGCTGTCTTGGTGGTGGCCCTGGGGTGTGTGGCCAATGAGTCAGAGCTTGTGGGACTGTAGAAAGGGCACCCTCCTGATAGCTCCAGCAGCTGCGAAAACCCCAGCAATTTGGGACAAAGCTCTCCATTCTGGAAGCAGAGTTCTACCATGGCAAAGAACTCAAAAGTCAAGTAATTGGATGGCAGTGTGAACAAGGAGAGGAAGCACAAACAGACCATAGAATCCTTTCTTGGGGACTAAAAGGATCAAGGCATGGAGTGGGAGGAAGACAGCAAAGTCAGAACTCCTACATCAAAAGCCTCCAAGAAAAATATGAACTGCTTACAGGCCATGGAAGAGCTCAAGAAGGATTCTGAAAACCAAGTAAGAGAAGTGGAGGAAAAATTGGCAAGAGAAATGAGAATGATGCAAGAAAATTATGAAAAGTGAGTCAGCAGCCTGCTAAAGGAGACCCAAAATACACTGAAGAAAATAACACCTTAAAAAAATAGACTAACTCAAATGGCAAAAGAGGTCCAAAAAGCCACTGAGGAGAAGAATGCCTTAAAAAGCCAATTTGCCAGATGGAAAAGGAATTTCAAAAACTCACTGGAGAGAATAACTCCTTCAAAATTAGATTGGAGCAATTGGAAACTAATGACTTTATGAGAAACCAAAATACTATAAAACAGATCCAAACAAATTAAAAAATAGAAGGCAATGTGAAATATCTCATGGGAAAAACCACTGACCTGGAAAACAGATCCAGGAGAGATAATTTTAAAATTATTGGACTATCTACAATTATTTTAATCTTAAAAAAAAAATAAAAGAGACTTCCCTAAAAAAAAAAAAGAAGTTACCAGAAGTAGTTTTAATCGCAACTGGGCATGCTGGTTTGTTATTGGCCATGAAAATGCTGACGTTTATCAACTATGTTATATTGAGATCTGTATCCTGTAGTTATAAATTGCAGCTGGTTGGGGCGGCTAGGTGTCACAGTGAGTGCATTGTCGGCCCTGGAGTCAGAAGGACCTGAGTTCAGATCTGGCCTCAGACACTTAATGCACCCACAAACAAAAACCTAGCCATGTGACCTTGGGCAAGTTACTTAACCCCAATTGCCCTCCAAAAAAAAGCAAAAAAAAAATAAATCACAGCTGGCAGTTTATGTACAATAATTTAAACATTGTGACTTTCCCTAATATCTACTGTTGGAATCAATGTTAGGGCCTCAAGTAGGTTGTGTTATGGTAATGCTGATAGATCTACCCACGGTAGTCTCCTGGTGAGGTCTTGGCCATTGTTTCTAAATGTAGGGAAACCAACCATGCTTTATAATAGGAAAATTCATGATCCAGTTTAGTAGATCAAAAACATAAAAACCAGTAATCTTCAAGCCTAATTTGCTTTTCATGTTTATAGACTGAAGACCCAGCCATGGAACGGCCCTACACCTTTAAGGATTTCCTCCTCCGACCAAGAAGGTGAGGGTTTATTTTTATTGTTTCTCATGTATGCAGATGTCAGTGTATTTAAATTTTACTCTCTCACACAAATAAATATATTCCATAAAAAATACAGTTGTGCCAAAGCCTTTGGTAACTTGTCTTTTCTCCCATTTTATAGTCATAAATCCCGGGTGAAAGGCTTCTTACGATTGAAAATGGCATATATGCCAAAGAATGGAGGACAAGATGAAGAAAATAATGATCAGAGGGAAGATTTAGAGGTAAGATTCTTTGCTTTATGTTTTCTCAGTTGTTTAAAAATAATGTAATAGCTAAAGTGAATCTAAGATTTTTTCAGAGTACTTCATTTCAGAAATGTGAACGAACATATTGGCACCTGTCTGTTTTGGAAATAACAATGGCTACCATGTTCAGACATTGTAATGAGCATATATGACAGTTCATGGTAGCCTTTGTTGTTTAAATTTAAATATTGACCACAAACTCTTCTAATGTTTTTCCTCTAGCAAAGGTAAGAAGTGTTGTTAAGTAAAGAAATGGGGTGGGGGGGGGATTGGGAGGAAAGAAATTTGAGAATTAAAAACAAAAACAAAAAGTAGAAAAGAACGAAATTTGAGAATTGCTTGCATCTGTAAGATTTTGGCATAGTAGATTCAGTGCAGGACTGGGAGTCATGGAGACCTAAATTCACATCTTCCCTCACACACTTATATAACCTCTGCCAGCCTCAGTCTCATCCCCTGTAAAATAAAGATAAAAACAGCTCTTTCACAGGCTGTTGCCAAGATCAAGTGATCCGGTGATACTTATGTTGTTCAATCCTTTCAGTTGTGTCTGACAATTCATGACCCTGTTTGGATTTTTCTTAGTGGAGATACTGGAGTGGTTTGTTACTAATTTCTCCAGCTCATTTTACAAATGAGGGGACTGAGACAAACAGGGTAAAGTGACTTGCCCAGGGTCACGCAGCTAGTTAGTATCTGAGGCTGGAAGATGAGTTTTCCTTACTCCAGGCCTGGCACTCTATCTACTGAGCCACCTAGCTGCCCATATAATACATATAAAGTGCTTTAAAACCTTCAAGTTCCAGATAAATGCTAGTTGTTAAACATAGTGTTAAACATAAAAGCATAATGAGCTTTATCTAACCAAATGATTAAATCTTGAGTTTAGACAGTGCCCCTTGGGACAGCAAAGAATTTCAAAACCTTGTGGAGTTTACTCAGTTACTTGTGCTAGTGAAGTCAATAAATGTTTTGTGACAAAGAAAATGCACATTTATATCAGATGATGTTGTTTGACCAATCATACATGGGATCAGATAATAATCATCATAAAAATAGTTTACATTTAGACCTTTTTAAATTTTAAAGCATTTCAATATATTATCTCATTAGTACTGTCTTATTAAATGCTATCTTGCCTGTGAATATGATTTTTAAAACCGAATAGCTCACTTATTTTATAAAGATGAGTTAACTTTTTAATTTTAATGTAGCTACCATGAACAATTGAATAGTTTTTCTACTATGAATTTCTTTCTTTCTCTTTTAAGATAGGATTACCCAGGTTTTATTCCTTTCCACCCCTGTAAGGGATTTGGAAAGCTACCCTATTCATTTAATTCCATCATGACTTGAAAATTTATCCCTTTTAAAATCCTTTCTAACCCTTGGGATTCATTCAGAGTGGCTAGAAACATTAGAAAATCTCTCCCAAGTTTCTTTTTCATTTGGCACCCACATGTGAGAATGCTCTAGATAACCCTTCCCTAGAAATAACCATTTTGGCATTAACTGTCCTGATAAATTTTTCTTTTCTTTCTCCTTTCTTTGGGGAGGGGGAGGGGAATGAGAGGATTTGATGAAGAGAAGTAGGGTGGGCCCACCAATGCCTTCCCATTTTCCATTCAGAATAGTTACTTATTTTCTGTGCTTTTACATCTTGAAAAGACTCTCTCAGTTCTGTTTTGTTAGGCAGTTATCCCTCTGCTTCTGACAGTGGATGTTAATCAAGGCCTAACTATTACTTGGTCTGCCATTTGTGTGCAGCTGTTGTGTTATGTGAATAACGTGTTATGGACACATTAACAGGCCCCTCAGACTGAAAAGCCAAGTTTTGGGCAATATTTCACTCACAAACGTTTATCTCTGTGTATAGTATGTGAAGAAAAAAATGAACAAGTGGGTGGTAGACAGCTTTGAATTTCAAGGCACCATAAGTATGTCAGCATATTTTCATTTATTAATTTAAATCCAGTAATTTTTTACACTTTTCTACTTGTCTGATGGCAGTAACCAACATATTAATAATTTTACAGTGATTTTACTCTGGGATATTAGGAAAGGAATACTTAATGCTGAAAATATGTATTGTAAAACGTAATTTTAGCTCGAAGGCAAGGCAGCATGCTTGTATGGAGGCAGTGTCACTAGAATAAAAGGAGACGAGCATCAGTTGCCTATCTACATCTGACTACAGGGATGAAGCCAGTTGCAGGGGGTGCCATTTTCCTAAGAAATCAGCCATGGGTGTGGTAGCTCCTTACCTAGAAAAAAAAATAATATTAGACCTGGGGTCCATCTCTTCCTGGCCTTAATACTGATCCATTTTAGCCTACAACAAGATTTCGGGCAAATCAATGACATCTGCAAAATGGGGTCTTATTCACTATTTCATTCATCATTTAAAGATATTAGAATATGTATTAACTTTCATAAAACAAACATGGGTATCATGTTAGTGAAGCTCTGATGAAAGCCATTTAGGCCTTCAAATGAAAAGTCACACACAAAGTTCAACAATAAAATAATGGGAATAATTTTTTTTTAGACAAATGCTTTATTAACTTCTGTTTTACATCATTCATTTCCACCAGATTTTTGAGTTACAATCATTTTCCCCCCATTATTCCCCTACCTAACCTCCCAGAATAGTAGTCCCACAAGATATCACTTCCTCCAATCTGCTCTCTCCCATACCTTCTCCCATACCCCCATCTACTTTTCCATTAGAGGAAGGTGAATCTTTGTGTCCCAATGCCTGCACATCTTATCTCCCTATTACAAGCAAAAGAGTATTAATAATAGTATTTATATATATTTGAAACATTTAATGTTAAGACCTCGAATTTCAGATCCATTTCCTTCCTCCCTTGTCACCCATTCCCTCTTGGGAGATAAGTAATTCAGTATATGTTGTACATGTCTAGCTATGCAAAACATTATCATAGTAGATATATTGTACAAGGCTGCTTATAATTCCCTCCCACTCATCCCACCCCCCACCTGGTCCATTCCCTACATGATCCTGTCCCTCTTCTATAGTGGGTACTTCCAACCTCCCCTCACCCCAAGGATGCCCTCCCATCCATCATCCCTCCTCTCATCCCCCTTCCCCCTATCCTGCTGCAGGTTGAGATATCCCATTTAGTATGTATGTCATTTTCTCCCTGAACCAAATTCAATGTGAATGTGGTTTTGCCTTTTTAGCCTTCCTTATTCTCCCCCTCCTTTGCAACCACTTCCCCTTGCTTCTTCTACATGGGATAGTTTACCCTACCCTGTCTCTCCCCATCTCCTCTTGCCACTTTCCTCTCTCACCTCATAATTTCATCCCTTGAGTATTCTCCCTTCCCAACAAATTCAACCTATGCCCTCTATCCATATATAACTGTAACCATATACACACACATTCACATATGTATTCATATGACCACACCCCTTTCTTCCATTATTTTCATAGTGAGAAAGATATCATCAGTCACAGTTATTGCTTTTCCATATAGGAATGAAAATAGTTCAACTTTGATAAGTTCCCCTTGATCTCTCTTCCCCGATTACCTTCTCAGGCATCTCTTCCTTCCTGTGTCTGGATGACAAAATTTCTATTCAATTCTGGTTTTTTCCTCAAGAATGCTTGAAAGTCCTCTATTCCACTGAATGACCATATTTTCCCCTGAAACAAAATACTCAGTTTTGCTGGGTAGGTGACCCTTGGGTTCATTCCCAGTTCTTTTGCCCTCTGGAATATCCTATTCCATGCCCTTCGATCCCTCAGTGTAGAAGCTGCCAGGTCCTGGGCTATTCTGATTGTGTTTCCACAATATTGAAATTGTTTCTTCCTGGCTGCTTGTAGTATTTTCTCCTTGATCTGGGGATTCTGGAACCTGGCTATAATATTCCTGGGAGTTTTCTTTTTGGGATCTTTTTCAGGAGGTGATTGGTGGATTCTTTCAACCTCTATTTTGCCCTCTGGATCTAAAACATCAGGGCAGTTTTCCTTGAGAATTTCTTGAAGGGTGATTTCTAGGTTCTGGGAATAATTTTTTAACAACATAGATTACTTTAAAATACTTCAAAATAGTCATAAGGTTCTTATTATTCTCTTGGAAGATTCTTCTTATTATTCCATTTATTCTAATGAATCTGATATTACTCCATATTTTTGACACTTCTTTTTTGAGATAACCTTCAGAGCCTGTAGCAATTTATTCAAATCATTTTTTGTAATAATTTTTTATAAAATTAATTTTTGTAATAGTAATTTTGTCATTTTTGGTTTAACATCTTTCATAAATACAAGTAAATACATCAGAATACCTGTGATCTTGCTTTCACCCTGCCCCTTGCCAACAGTGTGAAGTCAAGGAAGTCACTGTTCTTTCTATAAAATGAAGGAAGTAGATTAGATAATTCCTTTGGATCCTTTCAGCTCTAAAATTACTACAAATTTATGTTTCATAATTTTAACCAGGTCCTCACTTCAGTAAGAAAATCATTTTTCACCTCCTTAATCAATTTTTTTATCCCACTCACCACAGGAGCTATTCATACATTCTCATCTCTCCTCAATCCCTCCTAAACAGTCTTTCCTTCATTATTCAGCATATGGCCTGTTAGCTTGTTTTTAAGAAGTATGAATCAAGGTTTTCTTCTCCCCTATCCGTTCTTCTTCTCCCCTCTTTCTCATCTCACATCACTTAGATGTCTTCTCCCATTTTCTCCTCTTTACCTATGTCTTTCATGTTTCTCTTTTTTGCCAAGGCAACCCCATCTCTACACCCCTTTGATCCCACTTCATCATTTATCCAACAGGTTGCCCCCCTCTCTCATCCTCATACTCTCACTCATTTTCAGTCTTTCTCTACTTTCAGTTTCCCTGTTGCTTTCAAACATTCTTGTTTCTCCATCTTTAAAAATCCTCACTACCACCCCTGCTAACGTCCATCGTATATCTCTTACCCTTCTTTGCTAAACTCCTTGAGAAATCCACCTACCGTAGATACCCTCACTTCTCTCACTTTCTTCTAAACTGCCCCCAATATGGTTTCTGGATTCATCATCATTCAGCTGAAACTGCCTCCCACAAAATTACTAGTGTTGTCTCAATTGCCAGATAAAATGACCTTTTCCTTCATCCTTCTTGATTGATCTTTAGTATTGATATGGTTGATCCACCCTCTTTTCCTGAAAACTCTCTCCTTCTTAGGTTTTTGTGACTCTACTCTTACCTGACTGACCATTCTTTGCTGGATCTTCATTTGATACCTGGAATGTTCTCCCTTCCCACATTCACCTCGTATTTTCCCTAGCTTCTTTCAACACTCTGCTCATGTCCCACCTTCTATAGCAGGCCTGTTTTCATCTTCTTCATGGCTCATGCCTTCCTTCTGACTTACCTTCCACTTATACCACATTCACCATGAGTGTCTGCCAAGGATCCATTCATCTTCTCCTCCTCACTTCTCTCTCTCTCTCACTTGGACATCTTGTCATGTCTTATCCCCATCCCTAGTCTCTCTCCTAAGCTCTAGTCCTACATCACAAATTACCCTTTGGTCATCTCAGACTAGATTCCCCATAGGCATCTCAAACTCAACACTCCTACACAGAACTCAGTGTTTTCCCTGTCAAAGCCTCTACTCTTCTGAACTACTACTCTTCTGAAATACTACTGTGGAGGGCTTTGCTGGCTTCTAACTTACTCAGGCTATTAATTTTGGCATCACCCTTGACACCTCGTTCTAACTCACCCTTCATAGCCAGTGTGCTGGCAAGTCTTGTCATTTTTGCCTTAAAATCTTTCATAAATACAGGTTCTTTCTTTTATACTCACACAGCCACCCTAGTGTAGGCCACTGCAGCAGTGCAGGCAGGGTTTACACTGAACCACTGCACTGGCCTTCTCATTGGCCTACTCACTTCAGTTCATCCTCCATTTGGCTACCAAAGCGATTTTCCTAAATTGCCTGGCTGACTGTCAGTTGTTATGATCTAGATAGCTAGGTGACTGACGTAATAGAGTCCTGGGCCTAGGATCAGATAGACCTGAGTCTTCGCTTAACTAGCTGTGTGACCCTAAGCAAGTCACCTCACCTCTGTTTACCACAGTTTCCTCATCTGTAAAGTGGGAACAATAGCAACACCTACCTCAGAGTCATGAAGATTAAATGAGATATTTGTAAAGCCTTTAGTAGGTCCTATATCAATACTAATTCTCTTTCCTTCTCCTATTCAGGAAACTCCTATTACCTCAAGGGTCAAATAGAAAATGCTTTGTTTTGTGTTTCGAACCCTTCACAACCTCACCTTTTTCAACCATTTCAGTGTTCTTACACTTTATTCCTCTTCAGTAATATTGGCCTTCTTACTTTTCTTCACACACAACACTCCATCTGTTTACTGTCCCTGTCTTTTCAGTGGCTGTCCCCCATACTTGGAATGCTCTCCCTTCCCACATTCACCTCCTATTTTCCCCAGCTTCCTCCAAGACTGTGCTCACGTTCCACCTTCTACAGTAGGCCTGTTTGTGTCTTCTTCACCGCTCAAGCCTTCCCTCTGACTTATCTTCCACTTACACCACATATTTTGTTTGTATGTAGTTATTCAGATGTTATTAGAATATGAGTTCTTGTGAGGGCAGGACCCATGATTGTTCTTTTCTTTGTATCTTCAGTGCATAGCACAGTGTCTGACACATAGCAAGCACTTAAAGCTTGTTTACTGGCTGATTATTCTTAATAGCTTCTTTAAAATTAGACCTTGTATAAAAACACCAGGTGTTATTTTTAGACAGTTGACTTAATTGTGGATTTTATGTTGTGTGTGTGTTGTTGTTTTTTAAGCTGTAATATTGCTTTCTTATTCTAGAAGCAAAAATAAAATTAACCTTTTAACCACCCATTCAACTTTATTTTACAGCATGGGTGGGAAGTTGTTGATTCCAATGACTCTGCTTCTCAACACCAGGAAGAACTTCCTCCACCTCCCCTTCCACCTGGTTGGGAAGAGAAAGTCGACAATTTAGGCAGAACTTACTATGTTAACCACAACAACAGAACTACCCAATGGCACCGACCCAGTTTAATGTAAGTTCTCTATTTCTGTGGGTTAAAGGATACACCCTTGGTTTGGACAGAATTAAAACAACACATGGTACCTCTCTGAGAACAAGACTGTGAATGAAATCCAAAATCAGTGATACTTAAACAGGTTTTTAATGTTCTGTGATCCTTTCTTGGCTAACCAAGTTAAGGTGAACAACCTCAGAGAAAGTCACACTATATGCATCCTAAGAATAACAATTTTGGTGTCATATTCTTCTCAGGAAAACTTGAATTGGATGATGAATCCTTTGATAAATTGACATTACTGGATTATTGGATTAATGAATGGAAAACTCAGCATATATTTCCCAGATTTAGTAGGCTATGTTGAATAATTGCTTTTTCCTCTTTGACCCACTCTTGTTGACTGACCCTTAACCCAAAGTGGCAAAACCAAATAACTTTAGAATCTTTTCTATTCATTAAGCCTATGTTTACCAGCATGGGGGAAAGGGAAGGGAGAGGATTTTTTGAGACCCTATTATTACTTGATTTTTCTACTGCTATGGATTAATTTCATTCTTCATTTGCCTTAGTACAATAAGTTTATCACTATTTAGCTTACTTTGGTGCTGGTTCTGGCTCTAGATATATGATCCATATCTTAGTTGTTCAAGGATGAATTGAACTGACACTAAATAATATTCATTGCAGAATTTTCTTTAAAATAATATAAACGCAAATAGTTCCATTAAAGTCCTATTTCCTTTTCTCTGGTAGCTAATGGACACAGCTATTCCCATTGGTGAATCATTTTCCCTTCCTTTCTACACAATCAACACCAGACAATTAGCTATTAAAACCATTTTGAGGAAGTCTTTACTGTTACTAAAGCATAGCTTTGAAGTACTTTGAGCAGATGCAGTAGCTGAAAGACATGAGGCTTAAACATAGGATCCCCATCTTTTTGGAAGAATGACTTTTTTTAATCAGTTCAATCTTTATCAAGACAGAAATTGTGTTCATTGTAAAATCAGAGAACATACACAACTTATTCTACTGTGGAAATAACCAGCTTGATTCAATAATCCATTCACCCCAGACTCTTCATCAAATATTTTAAGAATTTGTGGCCCAAAAGTTGTCATTTATAATCTGGAAAGGTTTGAATTCATGTTCTAGGAGATTCCCAGGTCAATACTGGTAGAAGCATGAAATGAAGACTTTTTAACTCTGAAAACTTTTTGGTTTAGGAATGACATTTAGAATAGTAATAACTTTGGGAAAAAGCAGCACCCCAGTCACTCAGTGTCCAGGGCAGGGGTGGGCAACCTTTGGCCTCGAGGTCACATGTGACTCCCTAGGTCCTCAAGTGAGGCCCTTTAAATCCAAACTTCACAGAACAAATCTAGATCCTCAAGTGCTGCCCTTTGAACCTCAGAAGTTCTCATGCAGCCTCGAGACCACAACTTCCCCCGCCCCAGTCCAGGGGATTACACTAAACTAAAAGGCAGAAGAACTAGATTCTTTACATAGTAAATTCTAAATGAATGCTTGTTCTTTTGCCTTGCCTCTGTCTTTTATTGTTCATGTAATTTTAAGCAACTTCCTTAAATTATCAAAGCCTTGGTTTCTTCCTCTTAAAAAAAAGAGAAAGAAAACTGAAAATCAACATGATACCTGCCTGCCTTTCTTACTTCAGCGGATTGTTATGTCAATTGAGATAATGTAGGTAAAAGTTGTTGTTTTTAACAAAGCATTATACAAAAGTGAGGTAGTACAATTATTTTTCAACACAGTGCTTTCTTTAGTGATTGGGTAAATTGGACTTCTAAGATCTTAATCAGTCTCAGAAATTCTGGATGCTGTATTTTTTTTTAAAGCTACTGAAGTTTAAATGTGGTAGCCAAACTAAGAAAAATGAAATGCATAGATGTGACACCCTCTCAAAACAAAACAAAAACTTTACCAATATATGGTAGAAGCAAAGAAAAATATATTTCTTAATTCATGTTCAGATTCATCATGTTTGTTCATGGCGTTGAGAAAAGGGGAAGGGTAGAGGAATAAGCATTTCAATAGCTCCTACTATCTTATTTGATCCTCATAGCAACCCTGTGAGGTGCAGTTGTTAATAATTCTGTCTTGCTGATAAGGAAACAAACTGAGGCAAGCAGAGAGTAAAGTGATTTACTCGGAGTCACACGGTTAAGTGTTTGCAGTTGTATTTGAACTTGGAGCTTTCTGACTGTGGGCCCAAGGCTCTATCTCCCTGTACCACCTAGCATGTGGCAGCCAGCTCCAACGATAAAAATAATGGGTAGGCCAGAGCAGAAGCTCCACAAAAATACTATGTGGGAAATGGATAGTCCTTCCCCTTTTCCACATTTCTTGTCTAAGAGAAAATGTAAAGCATACAGGAGAAAAGAAGGGGTAACACTCTGGAGCCAGCTTAGCACACTGCCTGCCCTTGACCTTTTTAAGAAACCATTACCATATAACCAGTGCCTTCCCAGAAAAGAAAACATTTCCTTCCCCTTTTGTGAATATGCATTGCCCAAAAATCTTCTGGGCTTCCTGGAATTTTGTTAAACATTCTGGCATTAATTTCCAAATGCACAATTCCAAGCGATAAAATATCCTTTGGGAGAAACTGATACAGCTGAGCACTTGATGTCTATTGAGGGAAAATTATCTTTGAGAAAATAAAATAGGTGATGAATCATTAATTTGGTGTCCATCCTTTAGCAGGAAAAAAAAAAACAGTGAGAGAGCCTAGCTTCTAATTTGTGTCTGCCGCTAAATAATTTTATGATTTTGAATGAATGAGTAAATTTTTTCTGAATTTTAGCTAGTCACTCCAGACCTTTTGAATCTGTTGCTTTTTAAATGGTCTGGCAGTTTTTAATGATTACAAGTCCAGTGAGCAACATTTTTTATATCTTTACTTGGTTCTTCTTGTTGATCAGTCATTTTTCAGTCGTGTCCCAGTTTCTGTGATCCCATTTGGGGGTTTCTTGGCAAAGATGCTGGAGTAACTTACTCAAGGTCACACAGCTAGTAAGTGTTTGAGGCCAGATTTGAACTCAGAAAGATGACTGAAGGCATAGCACTCTATCCATTGTGCCACCTAGCTGCCCATTTAGTTCTTACATGCCCCTGTTTTGAGATTTTACTCCCTCCTGACCATCTTCTCTTACATGGTCAGATGGTGCTGTTGGCCGGAGGGCTGAGCCTCTAGTTAAGACCACTTGAGTTCAAATGTGACCTCAGATAGTAGCTACATGACCCTGGGCAAGTCACTTAACCTCTGTTTACCTCAGTTTCCCTTCTGTAAAATGAGAATAATAGTACCTGTTGCTTCGAGGATCAATAGAGATATTTTTTTAAAGTGTTTAGCACAGTATTTGGCATAGAAGGTGCTTTATAATGTTTATTCCCTTCCACCTTCTTAAAATCCTTTATTTGCTTCAAGTGTCAGTTTAGATCATACTCCTGGAATCTTTCCTGATTGCCTTAGTTGTAATTGCTATCTTTCTCCTGAAATCACTTTGTATTTATTAGCATGTATTTTATCTCCCTAGAAAAATGTTAATTACCTGAGGATAAAGACTATTTTGTTTTTGCCTTTAAATTCTTTTGGATTCATCATTGTGCTTAAAAATGCTTTTTGAGTGAAATTGATAGTGAACCTACCTTGGGACTAGAATTTCTGGGTTTTTTTGTTACCCATTATAATCATGGGAATTAGTTATAACTTTTACTTACCTTTCCTTAGCATACTACATAAATTTCTACATTTACAAATATAGTACTGATACATAAATTCCTGCATATACAAATATGATACTGATCATAATATAATTAGTATTTAAGAATATGAAATATAATGAGGTCCAATGAGAGACACCTAACTGGCATACTGATTTTATTTTTGATAGTTAGATTTCTAAAACATATCACACACCTTCCTACCTTAGTATACAAAGCAAATTAAATATAATTAACCTTTTCTTGATAACCTGAGGTCATATGATCACTTCTAGTCTATAGATTTGGGTGATTTGGGCTTTAATTTGTATTAAACTTAGTCAAAGCTGTGGATCTTAGGCTTTTCTTACTTTGCATTGTAATTACTGATTATTACATATTTCTGTTTGCCATTAACAGCTTCCTCAGCTTTAAATTCCATAAGAGGAAGGACCATGTCTTAATTATATTTGACTCCCTTTAAAAATAGCAAAGTGATTCCCACGCAGTATATCCTTAAAAAATAGCTGTGAATTCTCAGCAAGAATTTTTTTAGTCTAAACATAAAAACATCATCAAAAGAGCATTTCTGTATTGTACATACACATATTTCCCTTTTCATTTTCACATACACAAATTTTTGCAGATTTCTATAATTCACAAAATGAACATTCTATATTAAACCATCATCAATCTCCATTTTATATTACTTCCTTTAAAAAAGTATGTAATAAATTCTTCACCTTTCAAACTATACTTCTTCCTACATGCTTTTCATATTTCCTTCAGCTGTCTTGTGCATTTAAAAAATTGTTGAAATGGACTTTTTTGAGGATGGGGGCATTCCTCTTGCTTAGCCAGAATTTTGAATCTCCTGTCCGCTCACCAAATAGCCATGTTTGTGCTGTAGAGATGGATGATTGTATTGGGAAGAGTGCTGGATTTGAATTCAGAAAGCCTATGTTGAAACACCAGCACTGAGATTATATTTGTTTCCTTGGTGATCCTGAACAAGTCACTGCCCCTATGGAGTTTCCGTCATCTGTAGAAAATCGGGGATTCCATCATGTGTAAAGCCCATTCTAGCTCAAAGTCTTATGAATTTGCTTTTTTAATAAAATCCAGATTTCTGGTTCGTTTTTGTCATTTGTTTTGCTAATAAAAGGAACCTGAGAATTATGAGTATTCCTGACCTCCTGGGCAGTGTATGAGAGGGCTCCTTTTTTGTTTTTTTCTACACAAGTAACTATTGGTTCAAAAGCTTCCCTGAGAAATTTTATTTCCCTCATAAAAATCATCTTTATCATCTTAATCTTTATGTTTGGCAATACTCAAAATGTATTTTAATTTAATGTTATTAAGTATTGCAACTCATGGGTCAGGGTTAATCTATTCACCGCCTCATTGACTTGAATGTCATAGGGAAATACCACATCTTGTAGCCATTTGGGATATTTCCACTGAAGACTGTTAAATCCAGTCTGCATTTTCACAAGTACTTTCAATTTCATTGCTGTTGTTTAGTTTTTCAGTTGTATCTGAATCTTAGTGACTCCAATGGGGGTTTTCTTGGCAAAGATACTGGAGTGGTTTGCCATTTCCTTCTCCAGTTCATTTTACAGAGGAGGAAATTGAGTCACTTGCCCAAGGTTACACAGTAAGTGTCTGAGGCTGGATTTGAATGCAGGTCCTCCTGACTCTAAGCCTGGCACTGTATCTGCTGTACCACCTAGCTTGCCCCTATTTCATTATGGGGTTGGATATTTGAGCATTCTGAATACCTTCATAGTTTTATTGTCTTGGTCAATTTTTGAGATGTGCATTATTTTCTCACAGGATTTTAAGGCAACATGACTTCAGTATATATACCTGATAGTAAAACATTATTTATAGACTACTTGAAAATAAACAGTTGCATATCTGTATTGGTAAAGGGAGTGTCCTCACTAACAGTCTCCTACACTAATAAAATTGCATATCTAGATTGAGCGTCTTCCTTCCTCCAAAAAAGACACACACCCCCAAAAAGAAGTCAACTGCATTGATTTCTTATCTTCTTATTAAAGTATATGCTGCTTCTTTTTTTTTTTTGGAGGGGGGAAGGCAGGGCAATTGGGGTTAGTGACTTGCCCAAGGTCACACGGCTAGTTAAGTGTTAAGTGTCTGAGGCCGAATTTGAACTCAGGTTGTCCTGACTCCAGAGCCAGTGGAGTCACTGTGCCACCAAGCCACCCTGAAGTATATGCTTCTTTAGAGTAAAAAGCTACTTTTTTATCTTCCTGAGTGCCTAGCCTGAGGCTGGGACTAAGGTGGTGAGACCCTGGGAACAAAGAGAACCTGCCCAGGCTGGCAAAATAGCATTTCAAAGCTCCAGTGCCTATCAGTATGGGGATTAGTCCTGCCCACTGCATTTCCAGCCTAGGCAGAGAAAACCCAGTCTCAAAAAAAAGAAAGTTTATTGAATGAATGAATGTAAACTGAAACTTTCATCATCCTTTGTTCAGTTGTTTCTGACTGTGACTCCATTTTTTTTTTTTGGCAATGACATTGGAGTGGTTTGCCACTTTCTTCTTTAGCTCATTTTACAGATGAGGAAACTGAGGCAAACAGGGTTAGGTGAGTTGCCTAAGGTCACACAACTAGTAAATGTCTGAGGCCAGAATTGAACTCAGGAAGAGGAGTCTTCCTGACTCTATATCTAGTGTTCTATCCACTGAGGCACCTAGCTGCCCTTTGATCACCCTTAAGGGATACCAAAATACTTCAGAGAATTTGAACTGTGAGATTTAAAGGAACTGTGTTTTTTCTGTTCTTTTAGTTTGGGTATTTTTGTAATCACAGAGTGTACTTAAGTCTAAAATATTGTATAAAAAATTGGATAAAAAATAAAACTGAAAGTATAATATTACATAGCTAGCATAGCTTTATTTTTAATCATGTTGATTCTGTGACATTGAGGTGCAATTTGTACATTTGTGTGCTTTGGTTTTAATTATATATTCATTCACATGACCATAATTATACCAATTTCTACTTCTCAGATTTAATTCACTTAGCACACTTAATTTTAGATCTTGTTGATGATTTAAGTTAACAGAATAATATTTTAGACAAATTATTACTTTATCTTTAGCATAGTTATGAAAACATAGATATTTGTGTGAACCAATGCTATCAGTTTGAATTAAAGTCCAATAATTGGGAAGCTATATTAATTGGAATGTGGACTGTGCTTCAGTTCAACCATTTCTCTATCTCTGAAATTGTTGCTAACAAAATTAATATTTTTAAAAAGATCACTGAGGGAAGGCTAGGTGGCACAATGAATAGAGCACCAGCCCTGGAGTCAGAAGGACCTGAGTTCAAATCTGGCCTCAGACACTTAACACTCACTAGCTGTGACGTTGAACAAGTCATTTAACCCCAATTGCCCTGCCTTCCCCCCTCCAAAAAGGGAAGAAAAAGAAAGATCACCGAGAAAATATATGATCTACTTAACAGAACGTATTGTTTTAAAGGGTCTAAATATGTTTATGTATAAATGGCATACCATCAATTGTAACTTATTGTGTAGGACCCTTAATTTTTTTTTAAGATTAAGCTACTTTTTTTGTGGGAATCAATTGGGGTAAATATATGTATTGTCAAAATTTTTTTTTCAAAATTTCATTGTCAGATACTTTACTAGTATGCTAGATTTGCCTCCTTTCTCCTTATTTAATCATAAAATCATAGAAATTTAAAGCAGGGAGGAGCCTTGGAAATCATATCTAATTCTCTCATTTTATACGTATGTAAACTGAGACCCAGAGAGGGTAAATAACTATTAAAATCAATCAGCGAATAAACATTTATTAATCACCCAGCATGTGTTAGTACTAGGGATATTAAAAGAAGCAAAAGACAGTCCCTGCTCTGAAAGAGCCTGCAATCTAATAGGGGAGACAATGTGCAGACAAATATATGCCAAGGAAGCTATATACAGGATAATTAGGAAATAATTGTAAAAGAGAAAGCACTAGATTTTAGAAGGTTAGGGAAGACTTCCTGTAGAAGGTGGGATTTTAGTTGGCATTTAAAGGAATCCAGGGAGGTCAGTAGAGGAAGTGGAGGCGGGAGAACATTCTAGGCATGGGGGGACAGGCAAGATTAAATGTCTAGAGCAGAGAGATGGTAATGTCTTGTTTGTGGAACAACCAAGAGGTTGCAGCTTTTTGACTGAGTCCAAGGTTTACAGAATAAATACTTTTTTTGGTGGGGGGGGAGGTGCTTTGAGGGAGGAGAGCAAGGCAATTGGCTTAAGTGACTTGACCCAAGTGAATTGGCCCAAGGTCAAAAGGCTAGTAAGTGTTAAGTGTCTGAGGCCGGATCTGAACTCAGGTCCTCCTGACTCCAAGGCCAGTGCTCTATTCACTGTGCCACCTAGCCGCCCCAATAAATGCTTTTATTAAGGGGGAATTTGTTCTGTGAGATTTAGATTCAGTCAAGGGGCTGCACTTGAGGACCTAGAGGGCTACATGTGGCCTCAAGGCCACAGGTTCCCCACCCCTGACTCTAGGAGGTGACATGATCAGACATGCATTTTAGAAAAATCTCATTATAGGCTGAATAGAGAATGGATTGGAGTAAAGAGAGACTTGAGGCAGGCTGACCCACCAGGAGGTTTTTTTCAGGGTCTTCATTAGAACAGTGGCAGTATCAGAGGAGAGAACAGGGCATATTCAAGAGATGTAAGAAAAATGAAGCCGATAGGCCTTAGCAACATCGTGGATATAGAGAAGGGAGTGGGGAGGTGGGTTAGATGAGAAAGTAGTGAGGACTCCAGGATGATTCCTAGCTTGTGAGCCTGAGGGACTGGGAGGATGGTGTTACCCTCTACACTAATAGGGAAGAGGGCATGGGGGGCTTCAGGGGAAAGACAAGGAGTTCTAGTTGAATTTAAGATGTCTACTGGGCATCCATTTTGAGATGTCTGAAAGGCAGTTGGAGATGGGAGGTTAGAAGTCAACAGAAGGTTTGAGGCAAGAGAAAATCATTAACATGGAGATAGTAATTAATCTCTGGGAGCTGATGAGATCCCCAAGTGAAGTAGTATAAGTGTGAGAGGCTGCAGAGATGTTAAGAAGAAAGAGGGTTGAGAAAAGGTCATTAGATTTGGCAGCTAACAGACTTTTAGTAACTTTGGAGAGAGCAATTTCAATGGAATGATAAGGTCAGAAGCCAGATTGTAAGGGGTTAAGATTAGAGTGAGAAGAGAGAAAGAAGAGGCACCTATTGTAGATGACCTTTTTGAGGAGTTTAGATACAAAGGCAGAAGAGAGATATAGAATGATAGCAAGGATAGAAGGATTAAGTGATCTTTTCAGGATAGGGGAGATACAGGCATGTTTGTAGGCAGTAGGAAAAGAGCTAGTAGAGAAGGAGAGATTGAAAATAAGTGAAAGAGTGGGGATCACAGAAGGGGAAATCTGTTGGAAGAGTTGATATGGAATGGGATCACTTGAACAAGTAGAGGGGTTAGCCTTGGTAAGGAGAAAGGGCACGTCATAATGTGAAACTGGAATGAAGGAGGAAAACGTAGCAGAAGGCTTATGAGTGATAGATGAGAAAGAGGGGAGAAGTGAGAGTTGGCACCAAATGGCCTCAGTTTTTTTCTGTAAAATAAGAGACAAGGTTCTCAATTGAGAGAGTAAAGAGAAAGGGAGCTATGGGAGATTTGAGGAGGGATGAAAAGGTTTGGAAGAACAACTGTGGAGAGTGGGATAATGAGTTGGTAAGGGAGGTATAATAAGATTGCCTAGCAGCAATGAGGGCCCAGTTGAGGTTGTACAACATAAATTTGTAGTGAATCCAATAAGAATGGTTGTGTGATTTTCCCCACCTTCATTCAGCAACACATGTGTAGGCATAAAGGCAGTGAATGTTGGATGTGGTCTAAAGCCGAGATCTGGTTGGACATAATTGACAGTATGATAGAGGGACTAGGGCAGGGGTAGGGAACCTGCAGCCTCAAGGCCACATGTGGCCCTCTAGGTCCTAAAGGGATGCCCTGTGACTGAATCCAAACTTCACAGAATAAAGCCCATCAATAAAAGGATTTTTCTGTAAAACTTGGACTCAGTCAAAAGGCTGCACCCAAGGAACTAAAAGGCCATATTTGGCCTGGAAGCCACAGGTTCTGTACCCCTGCACTAGGGATTCAAGAGAGAAGGATGGTATAGAGTTGAATTGGTTCACTCGGGAATCAAGATGGGGAGAAGAGGGGAGATGTAATGAAAGAGAATTGAAAGGTCAGTTGGAAGAATTGGAGGTCACAGTGTAGATGGAAAATTATAGTTGTGTAAGGGAAGACAGAGTGAGAGGTGAAAACTCAATAGATTATGATAAGGTAAGGAAGGGGATTTTGGAATTCCTAAACATGGATACATTTGTGGGTGATGTCAACGTCAAGGTTATGATTAACTTTGCATGTGGCTGAGGTGGAGTGGAAGAGTAGCTCATGAAAGGTGAATAGATTGAGCAACTTTGAATGGGTAGGGTATTTGGAGGAATGAATATATATGAGGGCAGGAGTGGAGGAGGAGAGAAAAATTCTAAGTCAAATATCAAACTCATTGAGGAACAACAAGGAATGTTGTTCTCTCCCGGGGAGAAGGGAGGTGTCTATAGGCAATAGCTACCAGGAATTTGAATGAATGGTAGATATCAATAACATGAACCTCAAAGGAGGATTGGTTACTAATTAATGGAGCAAGGGGGAGAACCTGGAAATGGTCATGGAGAACAAGGAATATTTCGACTCTACCTGCCTTGACCAGTGAACTGAGGAGAATGAAAGATGAAGCCAGTACTAAGAAAGAGTGGCTAGGGAGGCTGTGTCATCAGGGAAAGTAAGATTTCAGTGAGATCTTAAAGACTAAAGGAGTGAGAAGGGACTAGATTTAAGATAAGTGAAGTTTCTTGCCTATGGAACAGGCATTCCAGAGGGCAGAGTAGAAGGGCTGGGTGGAGTGATACTTTGTGGTAGAAGCATTGAGGGGGATGGGAACAAGGAATTGGATGGTGAGGGGTGTGGAATGGGTTTTGGATGATGATCTACAAGAGTGTAGAGTCACTGGGATGTGAAGGGTATGACCAGGTATGAGAATGTTCATGACTGAATGGAGAGCCTCTGCCCTCAAAGTACAGGTCAAGCAGGAGATGAGAGGCCTGAAGCAGAGGGAGGGTTTGCTCTTTGCCCTCAAGGTTCTTACACATTTCAGTTGGGAGACTGGGCTGGCGGTAGGAAGTATACTTGTTGCCTCTTGAATTCGTCTTTGCAATGTTTTGGAATAATAAATTGAAACCATATAGTATAATGGATACAGTGCTGGATTGAGAATCAAGAAATCCTGGATTCAAAACCTACTTCGGACACTGAGTAGTTATGCAGTGATGGAAAAGTCATTTAATCTTTCTGAACTTCAATTTCCCCATTTCTGAAATGGAAATTAATAAGATAACAGAGTTATTTTAAGGTTTACATGAGACAGTATATGTATTTCAAACTCTAAATTCCTATATAAATGTCACTTATTATGACATATCTTTGTAGTTGGTCTTATAATTTTCAGATATGATGCTTTTTATTGTGAGGTTTACACAAAGAAGTATTCTTTATTGATTTATTTAGTGTCTCTTCAAGTAACGTGAGTCAAATTGTTTAATCTCAGTTTCTTAATCTGTAAATTTCCTAATCTATAAAATTAATGTTTTTGACTCAATGACCTCTTCAACACTCGCTTTCTGTAAACCTGTGACCTAATACCGTATCTTTATGCTGCTCTCCCACATGTCAGCTGTTTCCCAGTTGAAAGACAATGATTAAGTTTATAGTTAAGTTTACAAATTCTACTTCCAAAGTTTGAATTTGTTCTTATGGCAAATTTTGAACTTTTGGCTTCTACTCTTTTTTGAGTGCTTAATTTTGAGTGGTATTTTCTGCATGAGAACATGTAACTGTTGCTATGGAGTAATAAGTCATCATAACTGGTGACCAGCCAACTGTTAATGTTTATTTAAGATAAATAACCTGCCTTGGATAGGGGAGGAGGGAGGAATATATTCAGAAATCAAAGTGATGTTAAAACAAAAGATGCCAGTAAATTTTTAACAGTAAATGAACTGAAAAGATTGCCTTGAGGCAGAAAGAGAAGAGAACAGAAGCCAACCAAGTATCCCAATTTTGGCTTTTTTGTCTAATATTTTGTTCCATCACCAGTAATGTCTCCAAAGAAGAAATTCAAGCACACTGACTATTGCATCCCTGGAAAGTAAAAGGATAATCCTCTAGTCACTGAATCTTAGGATGTAGGAATCAAAACTGACAATATGCCAGATGTACAAGGGAAAAAACTGAACAGTATATAAGAATACATGGGTCAAATAAACAATGGAAGAAGCAGAGACATTGTGCTTGCCCTTGGAATAAGACATCAAAGGTATTGTATGACAAAGCCTATGCGGTGACCACTCCCTGGGAATATGATGTCATAACAGCTAAGCCATAGAACCAGTGGTCAATCTCAGGAGAAAGGTGCAGGAAAACCAATGGAAGCTACATTAAACAGATAAATAATGATGCCAGAGAGAAGGCAAGGTAAAAGAAAATCTGACATTTGTGGGCAATATCTTGAGGTACATAAAAACATAGGTACATAGAGGTGGGCAATAAGACTAACTTCCAGAACAAGCAAGAACAAATAAATATTATTATTATTATTATAAATAAATCAGATAACTCATTAGGCTGATACTAACAAAGATTATATTAATATTGCCAACAATAGAGCAAAGAAGTTTATTAATAGCCAAGGATGTTGCTGCCTCACCTAGGAATTCTTCCATCTACTACTTCCTCTGGTTCCTCCTGACTCATTTGCTTTTTAGAAAATGAATGAAATTTGTTTGTTGTTTTGTTTTTTTGAAATTCCTTTTCACCAGTTTATTCTAAGCAAAGACATTTGGAGAAAGTGTCCAAAGAGTGAAATAGATTCCAGTTATTTGGTTCCCAATTCTTACACTCTTCCCTCATGAGAAAATGGCCATATGCCAGTTGAGTCTTCCATGTATGATTCTTTTTATCAGTCATAAGTTGAGGAAGTACTTTTTAAGTTTTTCACACCCTCAAAATTTCTTTATATCTTCTTTGTCCACACAGGCAGAGACCCATTTGCTTTCAGGGTTTTTGAGTATTGCCAAAGACAGTAATGGAAGAGGGGAAGGTTATGTGTCTATCTCATAATTGGTGGTTAATAAATATTTGTTCAGTGATTAGATTGATTGTAATATCAAAATTTCCACAGTCCCAAAATTGAAAAGTTATATAGAGGAAATGGCATTTGGTCCCCTCACCTCCTTTTTGAAAGTATAATTTTCATTGTCAATTAATTTAAAGTTTTGAAACTCTTACTGGGTTCATTTCCAATATAAAGTTAAGGATGTTCAGGAATGGACTGGCTCTGACATACTGGCTTTGTAAATCTGGGCAGGTCACTTAATGTTTTGGGTCCTCCAGGAGATTTGCAAAGACTATAAGTTTCAGATCAGTTATGCATTGACTTTGTTAGAGAAGGTTTATTCACAGAGAGCTCTATGGAATCACAAGTGGAGACTTCAGTTCCTTCCCTACCAAGAAACAAACAAACCTTAAGATTGGTAAATAAGACAATCTGCTCTTTGGTTTTGGAACTTAAAAAGAAAGTTTTCATCTTATATCAACATCATATAACCTGTTCTTCAAAATAGCTTTTCCTATAAAATAACTACGTTTTTCTCTAAATGATTTATATTTATGTGATCCAAATTCTTGCTGTATTTTGCAGGATCATTTTGCATAATTTATGGTTTAAAAGAAAAAAATATATTAGTAACACCATGTCCCCATTACAAGCCTAAAACCTCATTACCCTTCATATTTGATGCCGTTTGAGAAACTGCACATAATTCTTAGATTAATCTTTGTTTCTTCAAAGCCAAGTTGACAAAATAAATATGTACAAAGTAAATTCAAGTTCACCTTTAAAAGGTTATCATGATGTTTTATATAGGTTAGTCTCTCAATATTTGTTTAATTGATGAAGATGCCACTGTTAATTATTATTCTTTTCACCCCACTTTTCTCCCTATTTCCATAATTCCCAGTGATATGTCCTCTGAGTCGGATAACAACATCAGACAGATAAATCAAGAGGCAGCACATAGACGGTTCCGCTCCCGGCGACATATTAGTGAAGATTTGGAACCTGAACCTGCAGAAGGTGGAGATGTCTCTGAAGTATGTAGTGCCATTCCTGACATCTTTCATCAACTTTGTGTATTCCACTTTTGGTGTCTTAAGGGTGGTTTTATGTTTTACACGTTTTCAGTAAATTTTGTTTGTAAATCCAAGATAAAATCTTCATAGCCAGTTACACACTTTTATGACCTATGTCTGACATATATGTGTTGGTGCAGTGTTATAAAAGGGAATGATTTTCTATGACATTCATACAAAGTATGCACAAATTTAGAGATTTTTTCAGTTTTTGATGGTGTTTTTCTCTAGGACAATTCACCTCTTTTTAGTCAAATTCAGTAGAAACATACTTTTTCACTTTGGGGAGATTGAAGTAGAACATGGAGTAGAATGGAGATATAGGTTTCTTATTCAACTGTTTGTAATATCTTGAGAAATTTTTGCCAACAATAAATACAGTTATTGGATATCACTTTTTTATATAACTTTATAGTTTGTCTTAATGGCACCTGCACCTGGAACATTTAATTAAAAGTTAGTGACTATAAATATATGATTCATTTCCACCAAGATCCTCTATTTTCTATTATCAGCTGGTTTACATTATAGACAGCCACATCATTTTTAGGCATTTGCTTCTTCAAAAGATATGTTTTAATAAAAAGAAGAGCCAATACTTTATTGATAAACTTAATGAAATATGTTCTTGTTTACCCTATTAATGCTTCTGTAAATATTAATACTGCTAAAGGCAGAGCTGCTAAATTTTTCTAAATATTTATGAAAAAAAGATACCTTTCTGAGCCATTTACTTGACCTTTTTATTTTTAAATTTGGAAATGAAAGAATTCCTTAAAAATTGTTCATTTCTTTTGCCAACTGCCTATGGAGTTTTCATTCAAATGATAAAATGATTCCTCTGTTACTTTAGTTTTTAAATGGATTCTGTACTGAGGCTTTTCCCCCTCGGTACTAGTGTATTATGGTTAATTCAGTAAATCACCTTATAATCAAGACCTCTTAAAATTTAAATCAATGGGGAAATAGCACAAACCAAAATCCCATCTCTAGCATTTACGATAATTTCTCATTTCTTATAAGCCTTGGGAAACCATTTCAGAGGAAGTGAATATAACCGGAGACTCTCTTAGTCTGGTCTTACCACCACCTCCTGCTTCTCCAGTATCTCGGACCAGTCCTCAAGAACTGTCAGAGGAATTGAACAGAAGACTTCAGATCACTCCGGATTCCAATGGGGAACAATTCAGTTCTTTGATTGTAAGCAGTAGTATTTATGGAAACAGAGATGGAACACATTTTTATTTTTGCAGTTGGTTGTTTTGACTTAGGTAAAATTGTGTATGTGTGAATATTTTAGACTTCAGCGATTAAATAATTACTAGATTATCCTATCACTGGCATTCATCTGCTGTTTGCCCAAGTAAACCTTCTCCCAGAAGAATAAGGAGTAAACTTAAGTTCTTTCAGTCTTAAATAAGTTGCTATTTCTTCACCCTTCCTTCCCCAATTAGATTTTACTACTTTAATTATTTTCACTCTTAAGAATTCTTTTCCTCTGGCCTGAAATCCTTAAGCTTCAACAGTAAGGAGATATTACATCAGATTATGACTTGGGAGACCTGTGGCTGGGTTCCTGAGTAATTTAGAGACATTCCATGTCCCTCTACTGCTCTCTGTTAAATAGAAATAATCGAACTTGACTAATTCATCTCTAATGATCAATGCAAATTTGCATTGTATTATTATACTTGTGTGCTTTATCTGATGAGCTCTGGACACTACTGATTTTCTGTGAGTCCAAGATAGCCTATCTGAATGTCAATTTTAGGACAGAGAAATTGTTCCTCTGATAGGGAAACATAGGGAGAGATCCAGGTTGGGGGATCTACCTCTCTATGAGAAGTAGAAAACATTCCAGTCTCTAGAGGTCAGTTATACATCCATATATGAAGAAACCAGTGCTCCCCAAGGAGAGGAAGAAGCCTCTTCTACTCTAGGAGGATAGACAACCCTAGGAAAGCTTGTTCAGTGTACCCCGATCTCTAGATGTGTCCTTAATTGGTAAGAATTTTTTTTAACAGTTTGATTTTTAGAATCTTGGATTTAGAGCTAGACATGACTTCTGAGTCCATCTAGTCCAGACCTGCACAACTTGGCAGTAGGTAGGGGTCAAAATTAAAATAGGTTGAACTTCTTTGGGCCACAGATAGGTTAGACTAGAGACAGACTGATGATGGCTAGTTGCCACAGATCACATGACAAACAGCAAAGAGTGTGCAATGACAACCCTACATTTTTCAAAGGCTGCCTGAAATCCTTTGGCAGGCCACAAAGAGGCCCACAGACCATATGTTGTTTAGGCCTGATCTAGTATAGCCCTCCAATTTTACATATGAGGAAACTCTAGCCCATTGAGGTTAGGGGACTTGCCTAAAGTCACACGGGTGGTAAGTGACAGAGGGGGCTTTGTAGCCAGCCCCTCTGTCTCCAGAGCCAAATGCTCTTTCCATTGCACCGCTCTGCCTCTTTTATGTCCAGTATAATTTCTCATGATTAACATAAATCATTAATTCTTTTTATCTCAGTTTTATCTGTTATATAATATACTCATGAAATACTCACGAGCAATTATTATATACAAATGTGGGGGCATTTGTTCTGTAGCCAGGTGGTTATTAAAAGCTGACCACAAAGCACAGGATCCCCACCCAAATAGTTCAGAATATTAAGAGATGGCCCCTGGGCATTTAACACTTGGAAATACAATAGCTTTGCTTTTTTTTTTTTTTAATGTAATTCACCACATTTCTGTGAAGAAGAGGAGAATATGAGTCTAAAAATATTGTCTCCATTGCTAATTCATTTCTTCCTTTCAGTTCGGTTCAACAAACATTTGAATGCCTATGGTTCTTGTAAGACGGTATGCTAGATCCTGATAGAAATATAAAATGAATAAAACAACTCCCTTTCCTCAAGCTGCTTATAGTCTAGTAGGAGAGTAGATAAATGGCTTCCAAAGAAATAATAATTGGGAGAAGAGTAGAAACTGCTATGAGAAACTTGAAAAGAAAGGAAGAAATTTTTGTGGCGGGATAGGATCTGGAAAGGTTTATCCCAAGGTTGTTATGAGGTTCAAGTAAGATAATAATTGTAAAGTACTTCACACAGTGCCTGACACATAGTAAGCACTATATAAATATTAGTTATTATTATAATTATTATTTGGAAAAGGTGGTTGGATTTGGAGGGTTGAGCAGCATTTCAGAGGACAAGAATGCTGCAAAAACAGTTCTAGTCATAAGGACCATGTGGGCAAATGGGTAGAGACTAAAAGAATAGGAAGTCTTTGGGGAATGGTGGATTCTCTGGTTAGACTATTCTTTAGGGAAAGAGAAAAGGAGTATCCTGAGATACAGCTGGAAACGTTAGATTGAAGCCAGATTATGAAGGGCATTAAATTCTAAGAAAAGAAACCTAGAATGTTTATTAATTTGACTTTTTGGTTGGAGAAGTATCATCAATGTCTTCATTGGTAAAACATCATAATTAGAACTTCAGTAGGAAGATTAACTTAGGAGAAATATTGGATGGGTTGGATAGAGGAGAGACAAGCAAGGGAGACCAGTTAAGAGACTATTATATTCTAGGCAAGAGATAATGAATAAAGGTTTGAATTGGGGCAGTACCAGTAGGAATTGAGAGGATTGAATAAATTCAAAGGATATTAAAGCATTAGAATCTATTGGACTAAATCTAATAAATTTAAATTGATTGAATGTGAGGGGTAAGGAAAAGAGTCAGAGGAGAACCCTGATAGTTGACATCTGCTATCTGGAAAAGATGGTGGTGCCATTAATTGAAACAGGAAAGTCAAAAGGAGGAATAGGCTTTGACAATTTGAGTGCCATCTTGGACCTGATGAATTTGTAATGTCAGTAGGGCATCCCAGTTTAGTAAGCAGTTGAGAATGTGGGTCTAGCGCTCAAAGAAAGGTTAGTACTGGAAATGATGGGTTATGAGACATTCACATAAAGTAATAATGGGATCCAACCAGGGGAAGGTTGGAAGAGGTCACTTAGGGCAAATGTAGAGAGAAAAGTGACTTCTCTTTCCCAAAAGCTTAAATTCCTTGGGGAATTATCTTCTAGGATGCTACTAAGAGCATTTTGGCAACAGAAGATACAGGTTTCCCAAAGCCATGAATTTTAGGTGGTGCTGGTCCTAGAGGGGAGAAGCAGAAGCATCAGGAGAAATCACAATACGGGGTCGTTAAATTGTGTGATCCTACAGTATATTCAGAAAATCCTACAATAAGCAACTACTTACCTTTAAAAATGAGAACAAATACAGCCCCAGTGTAATGTAATAAAGAATGAAGATAGACTATTACAAACAATGACAGGATGTCCACTGGAAATGGTACTTGGGAAATGATGATTCTAGCCAAAGAACCCGTTATCAAGATAGTATCTAATTTAAAGTGGAGGGAGGCTGTAAAAAATGTAGGTACAATACTGATACTCAGAAATAAAGCTTTAATATGGACGATTTTTTAAAAACTTGCCCTTCCCCAGTTAATGAGCTGAAATTACTCTTAATGCAGTTTCATATTGAAATTATGACTGTTTTTATAAAAAGAGAAATGCCATTGAAAAAGAAACATGCAAATTAAACTTTAGTGCCAGAGGGAGAGGGAAAGAGATATTGCATAGCTTAGAAACACAAATGAAATTGAATATTGTTGTTATGGAAACAAAATAAGTGATAAAACCATACATTAGGACCTATAAGTGATAGAAATGCCCAATCTTTTACAAAGAATCTGCAAGAGCTAATTACCTTTATTGTACCTAATGGAAGCACAATAGTAATTTTATGTAGTTAATGTTAAAATAGCAGTCCCTACTGATTAAATTAAAAACAATAATTGTATTTACTTATATGATAAAATATTAGTTAGATTTAGTGCTGCCATATTGCCACTTTAAAGTAATCCCTCCAAATATAATAAAATCATTTTCTCAAAAGAAGAGCTTCTAGGAAAAAAGATATGGAGACCCACCTTTTCTAACTTGCCTACTATTCTGATGCCATTTTATTTCAATCCATATTCCAGGGATATTTGAATGGCATTTACTCGGAAATCTATAACCTGATGCATCCCCATGAAAAATTTACCTTCATATAGACTTATTTATAATTATAAAAGTTTTGAAGAAATTTAAGTGCTCTAGATCTCAATCAGAGATATGTCCATTTGTACCAAAGCAGTTATTTCCATATGGAAGGAATGAACAAAACCAAGATGATGCTAAGTAAAAAGTGGGTAGTGAATATGCATCATTACTTTAAAGAATATATGAGTACTTCTTCCAAAAAGGCAAACCATGAGCTCTTCTTCATAGAGTCTTGTGAGTATGCCATGACCAGTGGAATTCCTCCCTTGATGTTAAATCTCCTGGTAATGAATCTACCTGGTTGTAACTAGTATGGCCCTTGGATGAAAAGGCCCATTATCACTGTTTTCAAAGACTTATAGCTTGGTAGAGATTAGTAGGTTTTACTTTCTCCTGGTCTTGTGTTTGAGAATGTAAGGTTGCATCCATGCCATGATGAAATATATGAGAATAGGAATTAAATGAGTGAAATAAAAATGAATAAAATATGATATACACATATAGTCAGCATGGCAAAGTGAATAGACTGCTAGCTTTTGAGCAAGGAAGTCTTAGAGTCCAATTCTACTTTTGACCCTAATTAGCTATATAAGTGTAACCTCTGTTCCTCAAGCTACTCAATAGGATTTATCTCCTAATTTATAGACAGATTAAGATCTGCATTGTTGGAAGGTGTTCCTACATTGAAGAAATTATAGCTCCTTGACGACTGATATATATGTACATTATACATAAATATCTCACACACACAAATCTACAAACATTGCTTGTCACTGTTAAGTGGTCATCTATTGAAATCTATATTCTATAAATACAAGAGATTCATGTATTCATCGGCCATGTGATTTGATTAGTATTTCTTTTGCCATTTTAAATTATCTGACCTTATGAACAGAACACTACATGGCAAATTTTCAAGCATAGGCAACATTTTCCATATCATTTTTAGTTTTTTTTTCTTTTTTCTTTTTTTTTTTCTGAGATTTACTGAATTTTCCTCACAGGTTGGGTTTAAGAATTCTTGATTTGTGAAAGTTAAGATAAAGTTATATATGTCCCTCTTCACCAAAATTAAAATTAATTCTTTGTTTTGTCCAGTGCTTTATGTATTGTAGGCATTCATTGAATGTTACTCATTATCATACATCACTGTTTTCTTTCTCATTTTCTTTATCTTTCCTTTCCCATTATGGTTTCTATCTGCCCTGAAGAGTTTGCATACCAGGATAGTGTACTACTTGCTTTTCAAGTTAGTTTTAAATGTAGGATTGAAATGCAAATGTGACCTATTTATTGTCCTTTTATTTCTTGGATTCTTTTTCCTACTTTTTTGTAGTTAATTCTAACTAGGGCCCAACCATGAGACCATCTGGATAAAAATGTTGAGAACTAAAAACAGAAGGTGATTTTATTTTAAATATTTTTTCTTGGAAAGATGATGGTTTCTTCTTGACTATCCTTCATGCTATAGTAGTAGCAGAAAAGTAGTGTAAAGAAAAACAATTCATTCTGCTTTCAGTGAATGGATTGAATGGTTTTTTAATTGATCAAACTTATTTTTTTTTTAATTCCTGTACTTGACAGCTTATGTTTTTTTCTTATTCTTCCAGCAAAGAGAACCTTCTTCAAGACTGAGGTCCTGCAGTGTGACAGATGGAGTTGCTGAACAATCTCATCTACCACCGGTAAACTTAAAGCTAATTTTTAGTTGTTAAATGATGAATTATAACTTATATGAAATCCTCCCTTATATACAAAAAGCAGTTTTTCCTGGGCAGATAGATATACTTAACCAACTATGGATATCCACATTTTTGAAAAAGAAAAAATTCACAGCCCCATCTGTCACCAAAATACGGAAGCCTGGTTTTCCTTCATTATAGTCATATGTGAGGGGCACATCAACTCCCCTTCAAAGTACCTCGTCATTAAGGAGAAGCATTTGGAATAAATGATCTCAATACTAAAAGCCCATGATCCTCTTGGCCCAATTCAATACCAATTCTTATTCATCTGCTTATAGTTTTTGCCAAGAAGTAATTTGCTGGCAATGCACATTAATAATTTCTTTTAGTTTTAAAGAGTTACTTAGATTAAAAAAAATAGATATGGAAGAGGGGATATGCTCATGTGAATATGTATTCTGAATAGACATTGTTATATAACAATTTCTGTGTTTCCTTTCCAAAAAATTATATCCATTATCTGAATTCTTTTAACCAGGATCTGCAATAACACTTTCTTTGAAAGTTAGTAGTGGCTTAGACTATCTTTTTTCATTATCCAGTAAAATCCACAAACTATCTCAAGGAAGTTATCCTGAACCAAAAAATTGACCATAAATTAACATTTGACCCATTATTTTTGGCAAATTTAAATGAATACATTTTTTGCCTTTGTAACCCCAGTGTCTAGCACCAGTATCTTCATATAGTAGGTCTTAATAAAAGTTATTTTGAATATGATTGAAGTAGAATCAGCACTTCTGTGTATATTATATATATATATATTATATATATATATATATATATATATATGTTTATACTTGAATTGTCTTGGGGCGGTATTTTGAGTAAGCATGAAAATGACAGATGCATGCAGATTTCTTCTACTGAAGTTATAATTTTACCTTTTTAATTTGTTATTTGGCCCTTAGAAAATTTGTTTTATAAACCAAACAAACAAAACACTATTATCTTCTGATTTTATTAAACTTGAATGAGCTATGATATAGAAATATGAGCAATTGTATTTTCCGAATCTATAAAGAATGTCTTCCATTGACATGCATTTTTTATAGAATTCACTAGAAAGGTTTTTGAAGTAGTCCATTCACCAGAATAACAAATAATTGGTTTCACCCTTCATATCTCCTAAATGGTAATCTGCACTCTTCTTCAGAAATTATTAACCTCTGTTGCCTATTCTTTACTGACCTATAATTGATTCCATACAATTAAACTTTTGTTCACTGTATGTTTATTTAATTGATTTTGAGTCTAGAGTTCACATACACACACACACAAAATGAAATACTGATCCAGTGAAATGAATGGCCATAATTGCAGATTAACTAGTGGCTTAAACCTCATTTGGTGGTGGATAATGTAATTGGTAAGAGAGAGCAGACAATGTCTTTCTGGGATGATTTGGGTATAAACCTGTTTCAGTAACTTTGATGAACTCTTGGGGTTCCTTTCAACCAAATAATCCTTTGATTTTCTTTAATGAATTAACGCCGCTTCTTTTTCTGTTGTAAGATCAAAGTCTATGTTATTTTTGAAAAGCTTCACCTTCCTGGAAGCTGCTGTTTGGGGACTTCAAGGACACCCATATACTCGATACTTTTCTCTGCTTTCTCAAGCTTTGTACTCACTGATCATCAGTGGCCAAATACTGATAATGTCAGGACAAAGAATTCTTTAATTCTTTCCTGTGGGGACCAAGAATATCGAAGAATTCTTTGGTGGTAGTTGTTTGTAAAAAAAAAAAATTCTTATAGTTGTTTGTTTAAAGAGAAAAATGAAACAACTTTCATTCTGATGGAGTTGTCAGTTGGGAATTTATTCATCACCACAAAAACACTATCTGCTTAGTTCTTTGTTATTTACCAATACGTTGTTTTTGATAATTTGAAGAGGAAAAAATTCACATTCCTTTCTCCACTAGTTATCAGTGATTGCTAGCTTGATTTTGCTTCCGGACTGGATTGATTTAACAGGATTCTGATCTCAGGGGTTAACTGTCTCAATGACCCACACATAGCTGTGATTCCTGATTCATGGAATATGAGGATTTCCTACCTGAACATTTTTAACTGACCTAAACTATGATTTAACAGCAGAGTGCCCCAACTAGGAGAGCCCGTTCGTCAACTGTCACTGGTGGTGAAGAACCAACGGTAATGCTCTTCTTTATCAGACACTAGCTACGAGTCTATTCGGGTTGGTTTTAATATTTTATATGGGGGTTGATTTTCTTTTGCCTTTTTAAACAACATTGACTTCAGGGTGTTCTTAAAATGCATATGCTTCTTATTTTAACCCTTTGATTGATTAAATAAACCTATGCTATCTTTAGGAAAATATAAGGTATTGTGACGCTAGGAATTTTTGTTACCTTTCCATGCAATTACTGTCACTGTTTTTAAAAATGACCGTTTACCATATCTTTATCTGTTACACTTTTTTAAAAGTTTTTGGATGGTTTTTGTTGTTGGATTTTTTTTCCTTTTTCTTATAATTCCAATCTAATCTATCACCTGACATTACTCTGTGCACTTAGTCAATATATATTGATTTAGTAATTCATTGATGGAATTATAAATATGGAATCAGAACTTATATGGCGAACTCTTATCCACATCAGTTTCTTTCTCTGCAAATTTCTGAGTTCAAATCATTTTATCCCCTCATATATCTCTAGAAGAACTTTTTTTTTTGCCATAAGTTGTATATTTGAGGAATACAAATTAATTTTACCTATGGGATGTTAATGATTTGTAAAGCAGTCAAGTTGAAATGTAAAACTCACCATTTGCAAGGAAACTGTCAGTAAAATCAAAATATTTTATGGTATCAAGTTGCAAGCAATTTAGGAGAGATCTTTATCATGTGATCTAGAAGGGCTGGAGAGAGAGAGAGAGGAGAGAGAGATCATCAGTACACCTTCTGCTTCTTAGTAGTTCTCTTATAGTTTTCTTCTTACATTTGATCCTGGTTTTCCTGGTGTGAATCATGCCCAGTTTGCATGCTGTATTTTGGAATGAGTGTAGCTATGTAGTTGGAATTGACTTTGCATCACATTTTGCAATAATTTTAATGAAAATTAGCATCAGCCAGCAGTTTCCACTTCTTATCTGACTTTGGAAATCCCTTGTCATTGTATGAATAGTGCTATCATATTGGACTGCACAGAAAATTAAATATATGTGAAAAGGGGGAGTGTCAGAGTTTTTTAGTGGCAACACATGGCAGGCTAATCAAGGCAGTGAAGTGTCCCATTGGTGGTTACAGAGGAATTAAATCTCTCAAGCTTTCTTGATTTGATCTGTGGTGCCCCATTAGACCCTGATAAGGAAAAGGGTGAAATCTGGGCATGTAAAGAGCTGTGCAATAGAGTGGCCAAGCAATTTGACAAAAACTAACAAACAATGTTCTACCCACATGCCACTTGAATTATTTTCCTTGCCTGTGAATAGTTTCCATTTGCCCAGAACACAAACACGACAAGTATATTGCATTTGTTACTAACTTAAATGACGTGCTCATAGGAGACAACCTATTGAGCTATTTATATCCACAAACTATCTTTTTAATATTCATACATGTTTTAACCTGTCTATGATTCATATATTCATACTGTCTTTCATGTTTTTCTCTTTTCCATTTGTCAACATGGTTCACATACTTGTCATTTTTAATTGCTAAATAATGTTCCATAATGTGTTTATTGTACCAGAGTCTGCATAGATACCACTCTTATAAAAGATTCAGATTGTTTCCAGGTTTTTTAATACTATTTTTAAACGATGCTTTTTGCCCTACTTAAATGCATTTTATAAGGCTGCCATGCCTGTGTTTTAACCAGAATGTAGCATTTTTCATCTCCAAAACAAAGAAGGATATATACTGTAAGAGTCCCTAGCACCTTACTTACCCCAGCAGTGGAATCCCAAAGTAATTTGTTCCTCTTTAACAGCTTTGTCACTAGCAGGAAGTGGCTAAACTTCAACATTAGACTAGGAAAAAGCTTGCTGATTTTTTCTTGGAAATAGAAAAGAGCTCTTGAGGCAAAGTGTATAGACCAACGAGAACATCATACCCATTGTCCTAAGGCCTATCAGGTACTGGAAAGAGTATTGACCTTAGAGTCTGAAATCATCTAAACTTGAGCCTTGGTCAAATTTCTTTACCTTTCTTTGCTTCAATTTTCTCATCTGTAAAATGGGCTAAATAATAATTCAGCCATCTGCCTCACAGCATTGTTATTATTATCACAAGACATAATGTATTTCGTTATCATAAAGTACTATATCAAGAGAAATTGATATTTCACATAAAAAAACATAACTTTGAAAGCATCAGATTTGCTTTTTCCCCCTTTCAATTATTTTCTTTTTTTTGAGGTTCAGTACTCTTACTAATATCTATTCAAAATAAAGACCCAAAGGAACCCTCATACCTACATATCTAAATTGGTTTAATTTGTGATCAAGACACAGTCTTTAGTAATGTCAGTTTACAATATAAGACCTTTCCATGAGACTACAGAAATGATTATTATTCTAAACAAACTCTCTTATGTTTATAAAGTGCTTTGGGATCTTTTAAAATGCTTATGGTTAGTCAATAAACATTTATTGCCTTACTATATGCTGGGCACTGTGGATTTAAAAAGAGGTAAATGACAGTCCCTACCCTCTAGAAGTTCACAGTGTAATGGGGGAGAAGATAGAATTTCTACTTTGGACTGGAAAAAAGGAAACATGCATTTATTAATCTCCTATTATGTGCCAGGCCCTGTATGAAATGCCTTATAAATATTATCTCATTTGACCCTCACAACAGCCCTAAGAAGTAGGTGGTTTTATCTGCATTTTACAGTTGAGGAAACTAAGATAAACAGAGGTTAAATGACTTACCCAGAGTCACACAGCTAGAAAGTGGCTATAGCTGTATTTCAACTCTGGCTTCCCTCACTCCTAGTGCCTAGCATTCTGTCTGCACCTAGTTTATGGGTACAAACTCACCACAATTTTTGGAAGTAGTGATTAAAGGTATTATTTCCCCCGTGCTTGTGCTTGTTTTGTTCACATCAGCTAATTGAATTTCAAAGAGGTTTATGTCATTTGACCCTGGTTACACGGTTAAATTGGTGAGAATGAGTGCAGATCCCAGGTCTTTTAACTTCTTGTCTAGAGAAATGGCATGTCATTGTGGATAGAGGATGATATTTAGAGTCAGGGAGACTTTAGTTCAGATCTTGCCCCAGACATTGACTGGCTCTGAGAGCCTGAGTAAGTAACCTTCCTCAGCCTCAGCATCTTTATACATAAAGTAGGCATAATAACAGCACCTGTACACAGGGATTTTGTGAGAAGCAAATGAGAAAATATATGTAAAGTATGTCATCAACCTTAATGTGCTTTATAAATGAGCATTTCTATTATTATTACACCATGGTCAGTAATATTATTACAGTATGGCACTATAGAAGAGAGAGAGACAGGTATTTTATCCTGCTGTGAACGTGTAAGATGCTAGAATTGACTTGGATGCCAGCAATATAACAGTGTGCTGTTGTGTGCACACACACAATCTTGAAAAATTTCTGATGTGGTCACGTCTGCACCTGAGACTTTTAAATTTAAAAATATGAATAATGATCAACTCATCTAATCCCATTATTCTACAAATGAAGAAATTAAGGTCCCAAGATATCACACTGACCCCTAAGAGCATGATCAAAACCTGGGCCAGTGTTCACACTCTTTCAACGTTCTTTCCATTATGCCAATATCTTCTTTTGGGAGCATATTGTAGCTTTTATTGTTTTATATCATAATTAATATTTTTTCATTTTACCTAAATTCAACTATTATGCAATTATAAATGATTGATATGTGACATCATCAAGCACAATAGTAAATATTCAGCCTCAGAGAAAAAAAAATTATGAAATACTATATTAAAACCTGTTAAGTAGTTATTAACTTCCTTCTCAAGCACCATTTTGGGAAGTAACTTGTGAACAACAGAAAGATGAGACATTAGTAATCATGCTGTCAGATGATGGTAACTATACTTGCACTTATTCTGCCTTTCCTGGCTTTGTTTAAAATCTGAATCGTGCATTCTTATTGACTACCTTGTAGGGAGAGTATCGTGGGGGTTTGTGTCCTGGGTTGGCATCATAGGTTAACCATCTTCAAAGAGATCCAGTTATTTTAGGAAAATCACTTAATTTAAAGGAATTAGGCTCTCTAGCTTCATTTCACATCATTAGGAATATTGAGCATAAAAGTTCAGTGTTCCAACCGTCTTCTGATTTCATACACTTTAAAACAATATAGAAGCATGGGTTATTATTTATTATTTTCCCTTGGGCAGGGGGAGAAAGTCCATAAGTAAGATTGTCCTGTTAGCTAGTCTTGTGTCTAGATCACTGAACAAGGCATCCTTAATTCAGCTTCCAGTTCTGATAAAGGCAATCTTGTGTCATTAAAGGGGAACTTGTCCTGGAGTCTCAGAATCTGGGCTCTGAGACCTACTGAGCATGTGACTGTGGGCAAATCAGTTCATCTCCTCATCAATAAAATGGAGATGATTATATTCAAGCTACTTAGCCTTAAGGCGTTGTGGTGGCCAAAGTGCTCTGTTAATCTCAAAGCCTTTTGAACTCCTAGTAGTTGTTATAGCTGCCCAAGCTATTCAAGATATTTTACTTTGTGCAATTTCATTGACAAACTCCTTATAACTTTCACTAATTGTTTAATGGATCCTTTGTGATTAGAGGCAAATCACTCCTTCTCTTTTAGTTTTTTCATCTGTAAAATGAGTGGGGGGATGGATTCAGTGGCATCAAAGGTCCCTCCAGCTCTAAATCTTTCATCTTATGCTCACATATCCTTTCCAGGCCATCAAAAGGACTAGAAAAATGCCCTCACAATTCAGAAAGTTTTATGAGGGCATGTTGCATTGCCTTTCCTTCTCCCATGCAGTGCTATAGAGGAAAAGGTGCCCAGTCAACAATAATTTTATCAGTGTGACTCAGCCAGTTTTTGCTTTAGTCCATCTAGCTAAGAACATTTTCAGTGTGATTGATCCAGTAAGTTAAGTCTTTGCCACCTGTATATTCCATGGACTTAGTTAAGTCAGAATACATTCAAATTAATACACCCACTGGGGAAAAAAAAACAGCAGGGCTGCCATAGTTTACAAGAATCACATCTACTGATCCCCCTCATTATGTGTATTGCCCTTTTTTAAGAACTTCCAAGATCAAAATTTGCTGTGGTCCGAAAGAGTTCTCCTTTTGGATTGAATCCCTTTTTCTCCCAACAGTTTCTGACAGGACTAGAGCACAAGGCAGTGAATTTTAAAGCTTTATCACTTAATGGTTTTCAACAGGTGACAGAGGATAAAGTTTATATGGATACTCTTCATTTTCATACAATGTCATTGCTCTTAGCATCGTCAAAATAGTTTTCACTGGATCTGTATACCATGTGTTAGCTGCCCCATGGGGGAAATTAATACCCATCTGGAACATACTGTATAGTACATGAAGTGAAATCTTTGACCTCTTGTAAAATGTTGCCCAAGTTACATAGCAGAACCCCCTTTTATTAGGATGCTATTTCCAGCAATTATACTCTGGTCACCCACCCACATGACACCAGCTTTCTGCGTCCTGTTTTGCCAAGGTTTTTGGATGTTAAACTTAAAGCAAAGCAAAAGAGATTAGAGTTATCAAAGAAAGAACTTGAGTTACAAATACCTTTATTCTTTTTCCTTTTAAGATTAAAAAGCATTTATTTTCTCTCCCCCTTTTCTTTTCCCCCCATACCCATTAAAAAGAAGAAAAACCTTAAAACAAATAAGCACATAGTCAAGCAAAACATTCCCATAATGACCATGTCCAAAAGTTTATGTCCCACTCTGTATCATGAGCCCACCACCTTTGTGTCAGAAATCAGGTAGCATGCTTCATTATTGGCCTTCCAGAATCTTCGTCATTGCATTGTTCAGAGTTATTAAGTCTTTACAACTTGTTTGTCTTTATAATATTTATTCCTGTTAAATTGTGCTCTTGGTCCTGCTTATTTCACTCTGCATCAGTTCACATAAGTCCCTCAGATACAAATATGTGAATAAAGAGATCATAACAGCATCTATTCAAGTAAATGGTAGTCTAAGAGGAGTACCTAATTAAGGAAAATAATAGTGACAGAAGGTTAATATCTTCTTCCAGCTTTATACGCAAAATATTATAGGTGTCATTTTGGTCTTCAGACCTGCTGAACCTTCCAAAACTTTTTATGTACTTTTTTTCTAAATAACTGTAGCAGCAAGCACCCCAACATCACCAGGGTGGCTGCCAGTATAAGTTCTTAGATCTGCTTTTCAAAAGGAAAGCAACTCAAAATGGGTTAACAAGCTTACTTTAATCAAACAAACATATATTACTTAGTTCAGGGGAAAAGGTCAGCACCCCAAACTTCAGAGTATACAGGCAGATCAAACAGGCTTCCAAACTGTCCAACCATTACAATATCAAAATCACAGTTACCAGAGAGGGAAGCATCAACATCTGGGTTTTCAAAGCCCGGGGGGGGGGCTCTCAACAACGGCTTCCCAGAGTCTCATCTGGTCAAATCACACAACACTTCTCAAAGTGAGCCCCAAAGCAAAGCCTCAAATCATGGATTATATAGTCTTCTCCTGGCTCAGAGAATGTAACCACCCTCTTGACCCACTGCCCAATCACACAGCATCAAGGTGTGTTCATTCCTGAAAACAAGCCTCCTACCACAGGCTCCATGTGACCACATTGAACCTATTAGGGGGCAGAGTATATTTTCAAATCAAGGAAGGGTCTCAGAGTCACTTAAGTCAATCAAAGTCTCTTAAGGCAATCAAAGGGCCTATGGGCAGGGAAGATCTTCAAATCTGCATTTCCATTACAATAACACAGAATGCTACCCTGTCCTCCTAGATAGGAGTACTAAAGTAACTTATATAGGATGCATTCTTCACATCTAGAATCATGGATTTAAAGAGAAAAGCTCTATTCAGATTCCTTCTTCTCAAACTCCTAAATAATTTTCAACCTGTGGTGACATAAAACCTTGAGAAATATGAATCATAGCAGAGAAAACTTTTTCTGCTCTTTTTTTCTACCCTTTGTATTTGTCACTGTGTATAATCCTGGGGGGGGGGGGGGGGCGGAAACCTTAATATGTAGTCAGTGTTGGAGGGGCTAACAAAAGGCTAACACACTAGTAGCTTGTTGGTGGAGCTATGGATTAGTCTGTCCATTCTGGAAAGAAATTGGAAGGAACCATGCTAATTATTAAAAATTCCATACCCTTTGATTCAGATCACATGGCCAGGCATATATGTCTCAAGAAAGTAAAAGACAAACATATAAAAGTGTTACATATACCAAAATGTTTATAGTGGCACTTTTTTATTTTAGCAAAGAATTGGAAAATGAGCCCCTTTTGTTAAATAAATACTTTCTTTTCTCTAAAAGGTTTTGTATATTAGGAGGTTCAGAAGGTAGAATTTAGGATTAATTTGAGAAGGACTAAGGGAGCATCCCTATTGCAGTTTCTGGGGAAATATATTCTTTAGAGAAGAACTAGTCAGACACCAAGGCATTGCTTTAATGAAAGATGACGTTTGAATTTTATTAGAATTAAATGATTGTTTAATAATTTATTTTTATTATAAAATATTAAATTTTAAATTAAATTTTAAATGGTCATGACCTCAATAGATTTTGAGGACCAAGCAGTCTTTTATTATCATTTCCAGAGCAGTGGTTCTATGGATTCAATAGATTTTAGGGCTTACAAACTATGCTCATTCTTGTACTTGATTCCTGTAATTGTATGTAGTGACACTGCATACCTAAGGATAAGTGACTGGAAGTTTTACATTTTGAAGATAATCTCTTTTAAATGTTCTCTTGTGTTGTTTTTTTTTCCTAAAAATAACATTAACATGCTATGTTAAAGGGAAAGGGTTCTCAAGGTGAAAATGACTTTATAAAGCTGTTCACAGAATTATTGCAAAACATAAAATAACGCCAGTTTCTTGCATAAACAGCCATCAGTGGCCTACGTACATACTACACCGGGCCTCCCTTCAGGCTGGGAAGAAAGGAAAGATGCTAAGGGACGCACATACTATGTCAATCATAACAATCGAACTACAACTTGGACACGGCCCATTATGCAGGTATGAAGATTCTGTCCAAATTATAGTGGCAGGCAGTAGAATTTGAAAATATGGCCTATTTTATTGTTTTTCAAACTTCATCCATTCTACTAAAAAATCATGAAGAAAATTCATATTCCACCAAATATGGTCCAGAGTTGAGTACAAAGTTTACCTGCAGACACATTTCTTCTTTGGTACCCAAGATGAAATATAATTGGGTATATTTTTAGAATGTTAAATAAATGAGATTTCCAAAATAATAATAATAATCCATTATAATTTGTTACTAACATCTTTTTTCTGGTGGCTGAAGATAGTTTTGATTCTGGGGGAATGATTCATTTTTCTTCCCCTTAACAGTATTTCCCTGCCCCTTCTCCCCATTATTATTATGTTTAATTATTTCCTCTAAGACTTAAATAAGCCAAACCTTTCACTGTTGTTATTGTTGTTTGGGGGTTGCACAGCCTAATCAGAGACAGAAGAAGATGCTCACATTTAGCTAACTTGTCTTTGCCTCTAAACTAGCTTGCCGAAGACGGTGCCTCTGGATCAGCTTCCAGCAGTAACAACCACCTAAGTGAGCCCCAGATCCGCCGGCCTCGTAGCCTCAGTTCGCCCACAGTAACTTTATCTGCGCCGCTGGAGGTGAGAAGTCTATCTCATCTAACCAAGGAATCACTTCTATCCCGTGACTTCTCTCTCCTTCTTTCTCTTGTCTCTTAAGTCTGACTCCAGTTTGGCAGCCCCCTTCTCCCTTTCTCCGTGGTCTGTTGTTTCCCTTCATAGCAAAGGTGTTCTGGCAGCTTCTCTACATGCTTCTCTGTTTTGCCTAGCAACATTCTTTGATTCCTTTCACTTAATTCTCATACTCATTTTGCTGGGCTCTTGGTGAGTTGTGAGTTATTCCATCTTGGTTGGGACTTCTGCCATCATTACTGTGAACTCTCACCTAATTTTATTTTATAAACCTTCCAAAGGCTTTTGTTTGAGCTTTACAATGTAGCTTTTGCTTTCATCATTAGGAAAATCTGGGATTGTCATTGTATATGCCTTCATGTTTTTCAAGCAAAGATTCTGGCATAGGTATTGGTTGTTCATGTAGTCTACAAATCATGGCTGACCATTCAGCTTGTGCTATCATTTGTGCTGTTTACAACATTGTTTCTTAAGTATCATGATTGTCATAAGAAAATAAGTGAATGGAAAACCAATCCTTTCAAGGCATTGAGTGGTTACAGTATTGGGAGAGTAATTGTGTATCACTGAAATTCAGGGGATTCTTGATGCCTCATGTTTAAAATGTATGCAGACAGGGCACATCACATAATAGAGCAAGCTTCCTCAAAACTAGAGCTAATTAATTAATTAATTCTTAAAGTGCATGTCTCTGTGTTGTATAAAAGTCACAAGAAAGTCTTTTCCTCCAATAAACAAGCTTTACATTTTGTCACTGTAAAGATTACAAGCACCTTCCCCATTAGATTGTGAGCTCTTAAGGGCAGGAACCAACATTCTTTGTGGTCTGTGAAATCCTCTCTGAGCTTAGCACAAAACCCTATGTTTCATTTGTGCTAAATAGCTAATTGGTAGAGTTTATATTTGGAAGCATTCGTTGATAGCCATGGAGAAATACTAAACTAACAGAAATACTTAAGTGAGATTGAAAAAGTGAGTTAAGGCAAGTGTATAGAGAGGAATAAGTATTCTTTAAAAGTAGATGTCTACTTTTTATTCTTCTCCAGTGAGAAACTTTCCATAAGCCCACTTGGGCTTATCTAAAATGGCAATGGAAGAGTTCTAATGGGTATTATTATTCCATAGGGTGCCAAAGATTCACCTGTACGTCGAGCTGTGAAGGACACCCTTTCCAATCCGCAATCCCCACAGCCATCACCTTACAACTCTCCAAAACCACAGCACAAAGTTACACAGAGCTTCCTGCCACCTGGCTGGGAAATGCGGATAGCTCCCAATGGCCGTCCATTCTTCATTGATCATAATACAAAGACTACCACATGGGTAAGGTGAATTTGGGCTTTCTGCTTTTACTTTATTTGGTTTTATTTGCCTACAGTTTATCTAAAGTATATCAGTCAGATAAAGATGTTTTCTTCTTAAAGTCTTTGATTGCTTTTTTTTTCCCCCTTATTCTCTTAGTCTTCATATTTAAAGAAAAGATTTAGTGACTCTGGGTGATTTTCTGAATTTTGGAATGGGCTATATTTAGGCCTTGCCTCTTTATAAGGGTTTACTCTTTTTAATATCAAAAGACATCTTGGGGTGGCGAGGTGGCGCAGTGAATAGAGCACGGGCACTGGAGTCAGGAGAACCTGAGTTCAAATCTGGCCTCAGACACTTAACACCCAAAAAAAAAAAATCTTGGGCAAGTCACTTAAACCCAATTGCCCTCCAAAAAGCAAAAAATAAAATATACTTTGTTGAAAAAAAGAAAGACATCTTAAAAATCATAGCAAGTCTAAGATTCTGTGCCCAAAAATTGTTAGTGCATCATCTTTGAAACTGGCATTTTTGCATTGAATCTGACGTCCAGATTTAGATTGGGTGCTAAAGTTTTGTCATTTCTCATTTCAAAATAAAACTTGCTATTCCATTCTATTTCACAGAAAAAGACATGTTTAAAAAGGCATGTGTGATGTTCAATCATTTTCAGTTATGTCCTACTCTTCATGACCCTATTTGGGGTTTTCTTGGCAAAGATACTGGAGTGGTTTTCCATTTCCTTCTCTTGCTCATTCTTAGGAACTGAGGAATAGTTAAGTGACTTGCCCCCAGGGTCACACAGTAGTAAGTTGTCTGAGGTTTGATTCGAATTCAGGTCCTCCAGTTTCTGCTAGGTTTTAAAATTATACTAGGACTGGCACTCCATGTACTGTGTCTCCTAGCTGCAACCCAGGTGCCCTTAAAAAGGGTATAAATGGAAGGAAAGAAGGAAGGAAGGAAGGAAGGAAATATGTTCTTTAAAAACAACTCAGGATTTAAAACATTACCTGTAAAATCTAATTTTAGTCACTTAGATTCTGCCTTTGTTTCCTCATCTACAAAATGACATTGTTGGGACTGCATCATCTTTTTTGTTTTTCTTTTATTTTAAAGCACAAAAATTTATCAGATAATTGAGGTTTAAATTAGGTCTTAAGTCACTCTTTAGAAGTTGACTTAATTTTTAACAAATGGTGTTAAAAGTCTGTGCGTCTGTGTTTACTTGTTTGCTCAGTTCTCTGGATAGCTTTTTATGAGTATTTTTACTCATTTGTGTGCCTAACTGTTAGAAAAAGCAACTTGTAAAATACAATTAAGAATATTGATCTCAATAAAGTAGGGGAATTGTAAATACATGAATACACACTTAGGTTTGCATGTAAAATACTTTGAAATCTCTTTTAATAGGCTTTGCAGATAAAGCATTTATTTTTATCAATATTACAGATTTATGCAATGCCCTTTTCCTACTGAATCTAAAATGTAAAAAGCAAAGTGAAAAAATAAATTTTCCACTGCTTTCTTAAAAAAAAAAACTCATTATGTGGACAGTTCCTTTCATAGTTATAAATAATTTGGACTCTGTTATGTTAACATAACATATGCAGTTTTCTTTTCAGGCTGCCCAGTTCCATTTACTGTTGAACTACTATAATTTCAAAACCCAGTTAGAAATTGGAGCTCTAGAAATAGGGGAGAATGTATAAAAAGGGATGGATTAGTATAAGGAGCCACTGTGGCCTGCCAATATAAGCTATGATTTTAGTAATTTGAGCTGGCTTAGTAATCAAATCCTCTAACTTTTCACAGCCTTTCACATCACTAGCTCAGTGTAATTTCTGCTGTTTGGATTTAATTTTAAGTAGCAAGGGCTTTGTTTGTTACATGTATTGATGCTGACTGAAGCAGTTCCTTTTCTAGTTTTCTGCCCAGATAGAAATATTTGACATATTTGCTAATTTACACATTTTTAAATGGGTTTTTTTGTTTTTGAGAAAGTTGACTTTGTGGTGTTGTTTGGACATTTTCTAGTTAATAACCGGCAATTCCACAAGCCTCTGCCACTCTCATTTAGAATCAAGAGTGTTCCCTGACACAGCTACATTATGTCTTTGAAACAAAAACCTATACACAGGCTCTCACTGTGGATGGACAGGGCTGCCTTGTATGTTTATTTTAACAGGGGTGGTTGGGGAAGGGGTGCCTGTTGTGAAGATCATTTTCAGGCTGTCGTTTTTTTTACCATACTAATTTTTTTTTTTTTAGTTTTAAAGAGAAAAAACACAGTTATTCTTGTATTTTGACCTTTTCATAATAAAAAGAGGGAACCAATATAATTGGTTAAGAATATGGGGGAGGAGAATCTCCATTTCTTCCACATCATCATGGCCACTGAACTTTCTAAAGATTCAACAGCAATCTGCCAACAACAACAACAAAAATAAAGCCACAACTTTACCAGGCAAATTAACTTTCTATTAGAATATGCAAAGCAGATCAGTTCTGCCAATTATATAGAATGAGGAGGTGTAAGATCATTGGTGTGAAGTATTAAGCAACAGAGAAGTGTTACCTTCCTCTATAGAATGTGCTTTCTTCATTTGTTCATTAGTCTGCGGCTAATGAAGCCCAGATTGAGTTTTCAATGCCCTTTGTAGGCCAATGATCTCAAAATATACAGAGAACTGAACTGCCAGCCCAGAGATATCTCTCATAAAAGCTCGCCAACATGCACAAAGGTAAAATATAAAAGAGATTGTAGCTTTCTGTGCTCAAGTCCTCATTGTCATAGTAATCATTGGGTTGCCTGTTTGTATTATTTCACTGGCTACACAGCTGGTGGCCTATTTTCAGAGTATGAAGGACTCCTGTCTTTATTACATTAAATAAATAGTCCCAAGCTCATTTATTCTTAAGGACTTGATCTAAAGCCCTTAAATTTAGGACAAGGAATATCAGAGAGATCATTTGGTGGCAAAAGCCACATAATTAGAGGATTTGTAGCCCAACTCTGCTGTTTAGTATCTCTGGCATAAGTCACTTCACCTTGAGACTTCAGTTTCCATTTAGAAAATGAGAAATTTGGACTGGATGATATTTGAGGTTCCTTCCAGCACTAAATCTCTTTTTAGTTCAACCCTTTCATTATACAAATTAGAAAACCGAAGTCCAGGAAATCAAGTTGGCTTGCCCTTAGTTCACACAAATAGTGAGAAGTAAAGCTAAAATTGGAATTAAGGTTTTCTGACTCCAAATACAGTGTTCTTTTCCTTTCAGGATTTTACTCTGTCTGAATCTACATCAATGAGCTCTGGCATATTCAAGACCAAGTCTAGGCATTCTCTTAAATATGGAAGGAATATTTAAGGAGTATTGATTTTTTTTATATGTGATTATATATTTAGAACTGAGAGAGACCTCTGAGACCATCAAATCCAACTGTCTCATTTTACAGATAAGTCTCTTTACAGAGAAGTTAAATGTTTTAACAGGGGTCACATAGGTAGTAAAATCAGAGATGGGATTTGAATTCATCAGAGGTTTCAGAGGAGCAGCTAGGTGGCACAGTGGATAGATTGCCACACCGGGAGTAAGGAAGACTTATCTTAATTCAGCCTCAGACACTAACTAGCTGTGTGACCCTGGGCAATTCACTTAACCCTTTTTGCTCCAGTTCATCTGTTAAAATGAGCTAGAGAAGGGAATGGCAAACCACTCCAGTATCTTCGCCAAGAAAACCCCAAATAGGGTCATGAAGAGTCAGGCACAACTGAATGACAAAACACTTCTTACTGTAGAACCAATTTTTCTTTCAGTTAGCCATGGTTCCTGTACCTTATAACTTTTATAAGTATTTCATTATTAAAAGGACACTTTTTTATGGGTATGTGTGTGTGTGTGTGTGTGTGTGTGTGTGTGTGTGTGTATACATATATATGTGTGTGTGTACTACTTTAGAGCTTTTATTACTAGATGGAGAAACAGTAGAGAAAAGAATGGTGAGTGAATAATTTTTATAATGAGAGGTGAGAAACAGATTCATCATTCCTTTTATTTTTAAATTTTATTTATTTATTTTTAGTTTTCAGTATTCACTTCCATAAGATTTTGAGTTCTAAATTTTCTCCCCTTACCCAAGAGAGTGTGCAGGCTGATAAAGGCTCTACATAAACATTCATAGTAAACATTTTCACATTAGTCATATTAAAAAGAATTAGAACCAATAGGAGGGGTTTTGAGAAGGAAGGAACAAAACAAACAAAAAAAAAGAGAGAGCATGAGTAAATAGTCTGCTTCCATCTGCATTCAGACTCCATAGCTCTTTCTCTGGATGTAGATAGCATTTTCCACCATGAGTCTTTTGGAGTTGTCTTAGATCCTCACATTGTTATCACTCCATTTAAAAAGATGGTTTTTAAAGTACACCAAGTGAATAAAAACCTTCTTCCGTAAAGCTCATATAGCGTTTGTTTGGTAGCTCGCTGATGCCTTTCTTGTATGATATTATGATCTGTATTTGTTTCATATACACTTATTAGACTATGAACTGCTTGAGGGAAGGTGTTGTTTCTTATTTCTTACCTAAATCTTGTATCTAACCAGTCCTAAGCACATTTCTCTACATACATTGTATACTTAATAAATGTTCATTAGATCCATTTTTCCCTGGTATTTCCATATAAGATAAAAGATACAAATGCAGGTACTATTGATAAGATAGCTGGTTTATGGGCCCACTTCTCTGGGTTTTGTTTTGTTTTGTTTTGTTTTTTGCTTTGATGCTTCTTGAGAATAGTCTGATAATCTTTTTTTTTTAATTTTCATCTTTTATTTCTTCAGCTTTCATTTCTTTGTAATAGCCACCTTTTTTTTAATAATATGATTAATTGTATTATTAAAACTTAGGTCACATTTCTTTCTTCCTAGTATCCACTGGCTCCATCAGACTTCATGAATAGTTAATATATATTGTAATTAATTATATGTATATGTAATATGTAAAGTATACACACATATGTAATTAACATAGGTATATGCATAAACTAGTTAGGTGATTTATTTAGTAGGCTCACTAAGGGTCCAGAACATTAATGTTCTTGCTATGATTTAAACCAGAGGATAAAGGCAGCTGAAGCTAAGGGCCAGGCTGCTTCACAGGCAGATAACAGATTCCACAGAGTTGATTTCACCATGAACCCAAATGCTGAAAGAAATGTCACGTAATGGAACACTGACTATCTTGCCTTGCAGCATTCATGAGAGCCTAATTAAAAAGACCACCATGAAGATAATTATAGACTGTGCCAATAGAGGGTAAAATTAGAGAAAGTCTGTGAAGAATTTGACAAGATCCTCCAAAGTCAGTCAGTAGATGCCTTAAAATTCAGTATCTTTAATGCAAAGATGGACATAAAGGAAAACAGTGAAAAATATGTTGCACAGTATGGTTCGGGCTTATAAAATGGAAGAGGTCAAAGGTGTGTACACTGCTTAGAAGCCCAGACATTTCAGATACTCTTCAAGAAAATAGTAGGATGGGGGCAGCTAGGTGGCGCAGTGAACAGAGCACTGGCTTGGAGTCAGGAGGACCAGCATTCAAATCTGGCCTCAGACACTTAACATTTACTAGCTGTGTGACCTTGGGCAAGTCACTTAATCTCAATGGCCCTGCCTTCCCCCCTCCAAAAAGCAGCCCCCCCCAAAAAAAAGGGAAGACAGCAGGATGGTTCTAGATATAGAGAATATCAAACAATATCACAAAAATGAAACTAACTGTATCCCAACAGGAAGTTGGTTTAAATGGTTGTATCATCCATTTATGTGCAGTCAGATTAGAGTAGAACCGTGGTCCAAATTAACAGCGAATCAAAATAAATGAGGGGGATGGTATGGTGCGAAATGACCAAAGTTCCAGCACGGACATTCTAGACAGTTCCCCTCAAATGGGAAGTGAACAGGGGGGCGGAGCCAAGATGGCGGAGTAGAAACAGCTCTTCCAAGCCTCTCTGCCCCCAGATTCCCCACAAACTATGTAAAAAAGGACTGTGAACAACTTCTGGAGCCCCAGCACCCACAGAACGACACAGAGAAGCTAACCTCCCGCTGAGGACAGCCCAGCAACCCTGCAGGAAGGACCAGCGCAGCGGTCTGGGAGCCGGCAACGTGCAGAGCGCAGGAGCCCAGCCGAGCCGAGCCCAGGTCCGCGTGAGCCAAGGTTTTAGCTCCAGGGCGGCAGGGCCAGCAGCCGGCTGGAGGAACCCCAGAACACCAGGAGCTGTGGCGATTCCAGAATTATCAACATAGACATGCCTAGGACAAAGTAAGGTTAGTGTCCTATGGACTTTGGGGCCTGTGTTTGGGGAATGCGTCAGCTCCCTCCCCTGGGGGCTAGAAGCTGCTGAGGACAAACGCCATTTTGTAGTTTTCAGAGGCAGGTCTGGCTCCCAGCCTACAAATCGTGGGGAGATCCAGCGATCAGTCTTGGGGGGTAATCGCTCTTGCTTTAACCTCCCTGGATCTGGATTGTGATCTAGGGTGGAAGTTGTGGGTGAGTTTACAGCTTGCCAGAAACGGAAGTTGCCCCCCACACGTTCGGGACGAAAATTCCTCTATCTGGCCTTAAAGCCATAGTGTGGCAACAAGCCCAAAAGTCAAGCAATTAAGTGGCAACATGCCAAGGCAAAGGAAACAGAAAAATGCAACCTAGACTCCTATTTTGGGGGCATAGAGCGGGAAAAGGACTGTGAGGTCAGAAGTCCTGCTCCAAAAGCCCCAGGGGAAAACATGAACGGGTTGCAGGCCATAGAGGACCTTAAGAAGGACTTTAAAAATCAAATAAGAGAAGTGGAGGAAAAATTGAAAAGAGAAATGAGAAGGATGCAGGAAAAGTATGAAATGAGGGTCAACAGCCTGACTGAGGAAAACAACACCTTAAAAAATAGACTAACTCAAATGGCAAAGGAGGCCCAAAGGGCAATGAGGAGAAGAATGCCTTAAAAAGTCGAATTTTCCAGATGGAAAAAGAATCTCAAAAGTTCACTGAGGAGATTCATTCCCTCAGAGTTAGACTGGAGCAAATGGAAGCTAATGACTTTATGAGAAATCAAGATGCTGTTAAGCAGATCCAAACAAATGAAAGATTAGAAGGCAATGTGAAATATCTCATGGGAAAAACCACTGACCTGGAAAATAGATCCAGGAGAGACAATTTAAAAAGTATTGGACTACCTGAAAGCCATGATCAAAGAAAGAACCTAGAAACCACCCTTCAAGAAATTCTCAAGGAAAATTGCCCTGATGTTTTAGATCAAGAGGGCAAAATAGAGGTTGAAAGAATCCACCTATCACCTCCTGAAAAAGATCCCAAAAAGAAAACTCCCAGGAATATTATAGCCAGGTTCCAGAATCCCCAGATCAAGGAGAAAATACTACAAGCAGCCAGGAGGAAACAATTTCAATACTGTGGAAACACAATCAGAATAGCCCAGGACCTGGCAGCTTCTACACTGAGGGATCGAAGGGCATGGAATAGGATATTCCAGAGGGCAAAAGAACTGGGAATGAACCCAAGGGTCACCTACCCAGCAAAACTGAGTATTTTGTTTCAGGGAAAAATATGGTCATTCAGTGGAATAGAGGACTTTCAAGCATTCTTGAGGAAAAAACCAGAATTGAATAGAAAATTTGGCATCCAGACACAAGAAGCAAGAGATGCCTGAGAAGGTAATCAGGGAAAAGAAATCAAAAGGAACTTATCAAAGTTGAACTATTTACATTCCTATGTGGAAAAGCAATAACTGTGACTGATGATATCTTTCTCACTATGAAAATAATGGAAGAAGGGTGTGTGGTCATATGAATACATGTGAATGTGTGTGTATATGGTTACAGTTATATATGGATAGAGGGCATAGGTTGAATTTGTTGGGAAGGGAGAATACTCAAGGGATGAAATTATGAGGTGAGAGAGGAAAGTGGCAAGAGGAGATGGGGAGAGACAGGGTAGTGTAAACTATCCCATGCAGAAGAAGCAAGGGAAGTGGTTGCAAAAGAGGGGGAGAATAAGGAAGGCTAAAAAGGCAAAACCACATTCACATTGAATTTGGTTCAGGGAGAAAATGACATACATACTAAATGGGATATATCAACCTGCAGCAGGATAGGGGGAAGGGGGATGAGAGGAGGGATGATGGATGGGAGGGCATCCTTGGGGGAGGGGAGGTTGGAAGTACCCACTATAGAAGAGGGACAGGATTATGTAGGGAATGGACCAGGTGGGGGGTGGGATGAGTGGGAGGGAATTATAAGCAGCCTTGTACAATATATCTACTATGATAATATTTTGCATAGCTAGACATGTACAACATATACTGAATTGCTTATCTCCCAAGAAGGAATGGGTGACAAGGGAGGAAGGAAATGGATCTAAAATTCGAGGTCGTAACATTAAATGTTTCAAATATATATAAATACTATTAGTAATACTCTTTCGCTTGTAATAGGGAGATAAGATGTGCAGGCATTGGGACACAAAGATTCACCTTCCTCTAATGGAAAAGTCGATGGGGGCATGGGAGAAGGTATGGGAGAGAGCAGATTGGAGGAAGTGATATCTTGTGGGACTACTATTCTGGGAGGTTGGGTAGGGGAATAATGGGGGGAAAATGATTGTAACTCAAAATCTGGCGGAAATGAATGATGTAAAACAGAAGTTAATAAAGCATTTGTTTAAAAAAAAAATGGGAAGTGAACAACAACAAAAAATTAGCATGAACCATCACCATTTCCTACAGAAAGTTAACTGTTGGGAAGTAGCGAGGAGGAAGAAAGAGGCCTCAAATTCAATTCAACAAATGTTCTGTGTTTATTATGCTAGGCCCTGGGGATGATGTTGATGATGATGATGATGACAATAGCTGACATTTATAGCTAGCACTTATGTGTCAGGCAACTGAGGCAAATAGAGGTTGGGTGACTTGCCTAGGGTCACACAATTGGAAGTATCTAAGGCCAAATGTGAGCACTGGTCATCCTGACTCCAGGTCCAATTCTCTCTCCACTCTGCTACCTAGATAACACCAACTACTTAATTAATGAATTCAAAAAGTAGCAAAGCAGTCATCTGAAATAGTTAGCATTCTAGTGAATACAAAGATGTATATTAATAAATAAACACATTGGTCATTTTAGAAGGGAAACAACACTAACAATTAGGGGGTCGAGAAAGGCTTTGCTTCAAAACACCCCCACCAGCAAACACTTGTTCTTCTTTCCCAAACAGAGAGACATGGCAGCCAAAGTCCAAACTGGTTGAGAATAAAAACTCATTTGCAAAACCTTGAAGAAAGTGCTGTGTAAGTTGTTGAGTAGACTCATTTCTTAAACATCCAGGAGGAAAAAAGGATCCTTCATACTTACTGTAATGCTAATTAAACCAGATCATTACAAGAACATTTATAGATGAAACTGGATTTTGATTACAATCAGTAACCAAAATTGGAACCAATTTGTCATTACCACTGTAATGAGCTGTTGTCAGTTATTGACAGTAGAATCATATCTCCTTCTCCTGAGATACTATATGAAGAAATGGAAATTGCAGTGGAGAAGGAAACAAGTGGGAAGAAGAGCGAGGCCAGGCTAAGCATGCACAAAACATTGATGCTATAGGTGAATTAATTCATTCTAAAGATATTTGCATGAAGAGAAGATGTTGAACAATTAGGAAAACTTCTGGAAGTTATCATCATCCCCAAGAAGTGATTGAAAGAATATATCACCAACTATTGATACTTAAACCTATTTTCTGCTCTCTACAAAATCTTTATGAGAATGACTTGAACACACACAGACACACATATCCTTGACCAAAAAAAAAAAATAAGAAGCAAGTGGACTTAGGAGATTGTATTTTCATGTGGTTGTGGTTCGTCCTTTGTTCTCGAAGAGGACCATGACATCAGGAAGATGATGCCATGATTTGTAAGTGAATTTGATTTAAGTGAGGCAGGGCTGTACAAAATCACCAGCCTCACTTTCTCCTGCAGAACCATCTGGGTCCAGTGGTCAGATATAGATCAGGACAACTAGACACAAAACAGAAAGATTGTCATATCTTTGATAAAATTGTCAAAAGTGTTTTCCCCTGTCTTAGTAGATGTCCAGTATAAAACCCAAATGAAAAAGGGATTGCTTTTAGAAGGGAAGGCCTCCACATCCTCTTCATAGGAAACACTGCTGTGATTGCATCACCCCCTAGAGTCTTAGAGATGCTTCTCAGTGGAGCTTCATCAAGGATCTCAAGCATCCTTTAAGATTGCAGCCATAGTTCTCTTCCAGGACACACACCTCTTTGTTAGTGTTCTTTTTCTTATAAAATGATCTCCTATGTCTACATGTTGTTGCTCTGTTCTGCCCCAATAGATTATCTCCTTTTTGGAAGATGTTGGTTTGTTGTTTTTCTATATATCCCAAGGACATAGTACAATGCAATGCCCACTTTTATTTTGTAGTCTAGATTGCTGACTCTTTTAGTGGGGCCAGCTCTCAATATGGAAAATCTCTCTGCTATCCTGTAATTCATAGCTTTCCATTGGGCGCTTGAGGGAGTGGGGTGACTTTCCCTTGGCCATAGTCAGTGGTTTAACTCTAGATTTTTCTGACTTTAAGGCTATCTCCCTATCAACTATCTCATATTGTATCTCCCCTTACATGTTATAGCTACTCAATAAATTTTTGTTTATTGAATTTATAACCATTCTAAAGAGTCTGGCCTAATAGTCATAACCATGTAATTTAAAGAGTACCTCTTGTCCAGGTGTGAAAGGCAATTGGAATGTAGAAGCCTTTGAGTCTGTCTGTCTGTCTATCTGACTTTCCAGCTGGCTATATGTGCAAATGTGTGATAAATACATATATGTAGATGAATGTATATATATATATATACACATGTGCAAATGTGTATTCATATACACATGGGTATATATATCTGTCCATCTGTCTACATATACAAATGTTTGATATGTAATATGAACATGTACATGTACATTGTATAAATATATGTGTATATGTATATCTCTATGTAGATGTATGTGTTATATACATCTACACATGTATCTATTACATATATACAAACACATGACAAAATATATATCTGGAAAGTATCTGGTCCCAGAACTGTCTAGGAGTAATAAAGTGGACTGAGTTTCCTTTGGCAAATTAAACAGTGTTTTAAACTATCTCAAGCTGTTCCATAAAGCCAACCACCCCAAAGAGCTTTGAACAATGATCTTTTTCAACAGACCCCAAGTGGATATGAATTCTAACACTAATGAATAAAAACTGTAGATCTCCAAAGAGCAGCGGAGAGATATGGGGGTCCTGAATAGGTTGTAGGCTAGTATTAAAGATATAAATTATGATTAGAAAAGGATAGAGATATATAATTTTCAGTGTTGTTAAGAATAAAGGCTCAAACTTAATCTCCTATTATTTGGTTTTTTTTTTTGTTTTGGTTTGGTTTTTTGGCTTTTTGGGGGGGGGGCGGCAATTGGGGTTAAGTAACTTGCCCAAGGTCACACAGCTAGGTTTTTGTTTGTGTGTGCGTTAAGTGTCTGAGACTCCTATTATTTGTTGATTTGGTTTTTGTTTTGTTTCTGCTTTTTTTGGAGGGGGGAAGGCAGGGCAATTGGGGCTAAGTGATTTGCCCAAGGTCACATGGCTAGTAAGTGTTAAGTATCCAGGGCCAGTGCTCTATTCACTGTGCCACCTAGCCATCCCACAATCTCCTATGACTTGAAAGCTTTGCTCATTCTCTGTGGGTTTTTCTTAGTTATAGTCTTTTCAGACTCTCCTGAAAAATTTAAGATATTTTTAGTCCATCTTCTAAAAGTAGCAGAAATGAAAATTTAATCTCTAAAACTTGGTCGATCTTCTGTTTAGTATTCTTTTTTTTTTTAAGTATTTAGGGGTTTGGAGGGGTTTTTTTTAGTATTATTTTTAAAAAGTAATGTAACAATGAGGAAACAGTTCTTGAAATAATCTAGGAACCCAGACTTTTGGAAGTTAGAACTGGAATTCTTTTTTAGGGAACAGTAATGTATAAATAAATAAAAACACAGTTCTTTACAACATTTTAGAATGGGAAGAATGAATAAAAGTTATTTATTAAGCACAGGAAGAAGATAACAGGCATGGTGGCAAGTGCTGAGTATACAAGTACAAAAATCAGAAAAATCCTATTGTTAAGTAGTTCACATCCTGAGAGAGAGAGAGAGAGAGAGAGAGAGAGAGAGAGAGAGAGAGAGAGGTCAAATGAAAAAGCCCAGTGGTCCTTCAGGTACAGCAATGAGAGATGGTTATGCTGACTTTATATGTGTGATGGGTATTTTATTTGTTGCCTCTCAGTGGGTGGAGAAAGGAGAAGACAGGGTAGAATTTGGAACTAAACATTTTTTTTTTGTATTTTTTTTTTTTTTAGCTTTTTGGAGGGCAGTTGGGGTTAAGTAACTTGCCCAGGGTCACACGGCTAGGTTTTTGTTTGTGTGTGCGTTAAGTGTCTGAGGTCAGATCCGAACTCAGGTCCTTCTGACTCCAGGGCTGGCACTCTACTCACTGCGCCACCTAGCCGCCCCTTTTGTATTTTAAAAATGAAAAAAAGAATAAGTAGTTGATATAAACTAATGCTTGCATGCTGTTGATGAATAAGGTTTGTTTGCGTTGAAAAAAATTATAAAAAGAAGAGAGATGCTAATGTGTGTTCTTTAAAATCATTTCCATTGATAAAAAAAAAAACCAACCTATCTCTTTCTGATATTGAAACATATGGCCAGTCCAGAGAATTTGTTGTTTAGAATTTTCTTTTGGGGAGAGTATTCAGTAACTGTGGCTACTTAGGAAGCAGAAGCTACAACATTTGCTGAGGGGGATTTTGGGCCACATCTCCATAGTGGTTTTGGAATCATCAGCCAATAGATCTTGAAGCCATTATGACTTGTATGTCTCAATCAAGAGCAAGCATTTATAAGAACCTCTTTTATGCCAGGTGCTAGGTGCTGGGGATACAAGTACAATGAATGAGAAAATCCCCAATCACAGGGAGTTTCCAACAGGGAAACAAGTGTGTGTGTGTGTGTGTGTGTGTGTGTGTGTGTGTGTGTGTGTGTGCGCGCGCGCGCGCGCATATATATACATACACATATAAATATATACATACATACACATAAATATATACATACATACACATATGTGTGTGCACATATATAGATGTGTGTATGTGTGCGCATGCATTATATATAAGCATACACAGAATAAACATAAAGTGAATAAAATACAAGATAGAGTAGAAGGACACTAGAAATCGGAGGGAAGAGCTGCACATAGAAGGTGATACGTTAGCTGTGTTTTGAAGGAAGGGATTCTGTAGGGCAGAAGTAAGGAGTGAGTACATTCCAGTCAGAGAGAATGGCCAGTGGAGGGATATGGAGATGGAGGTCATTGTGTTGTGTGTGAGGAACAGAGCATAGGCCAGTTTGGCAAGACTGAAGAGGGTGGGAGAGAGAGTAATGTAGAGAAAGTCTGAAAAAAGGGGTGAAGACAAGATTTTTTTGAAGGGCTTTAAAAACTAAACTGGGGAGCTATATTTGATCCTAGAGGCAATGGGGAGCTACTTTGACCCTTTGCACATTTTATGTTAGCTTCCTAGTAGGGAAGGAAATGAAGTCCATAGAAGTGCTCCTTCAAATGAGAGAATTCCCTTTTATACCAGATTCTTAAGTAGGAAGAAAAGTTCCAGGACATTTTGCCCAACATGTACCTGGTCAGAAATTCCCTCTATAATATCCCCAGCAAGTGGTTATCTGCTGAAAGATCTTTAATGAGGAAGAACCAATTACTTCACAAGGCAGCACAATGTATTTTTGGACAGTTTTAATTAGGAAATTTTCCCTTATCTTGTTACTCATTGCAATTTCCACCCATTCTTCCTAGTTCTGCCCCCTGGGACCAAGAAGAAATCTGATATTTCTCTCATAGGCTAGCACTTCATTGTAGTGTAGTGAAAAGAACATTGGCTGTAGAGTCAGGATTTGGGGGTTTAGATCTCACCTCTGGTACTTCACTAAAGATGTGACCTTGGGCAGGTGACTTAACTCTCTCTAGGCCTCAGTTCCCTCATATGAAAAATGACAGGGCTGGAGTAGATGGCCTCTAAGGTCCCTCCGAGATAAATGATCTATAAATACTTAAGGCTAGCCTTTAAAGGCAAGTAGGTGTCACAGTGGCTAAGAGTACCAGTATCTTCCAGGGTTCTAATCTGGCCTCAAACACTAGCAGTGTGACCCTGGGCAAGTCACTTGATCCTGTTGGCCTCTGTTTCCTCATATGTAAAGTGAGCTGGAGAAGGAAATGGCCAACCACTTCAGTGTCTTTGCCAAGAAAGCCCCAAATAGGGTCACAGAGTCAGATAACCAAACAGCAACAAGCCTTAGATGGCAAAGGGGTTTCCCTTAATGAGAGTTTTTAAAGAAGAAGCCAGGTGACTTGATCTGAGCTATTGTCAAGGAGATTGCTGTTCAGTTGTGGGTTTTACTGGATAAAATATCAGGATCCAGTCATTCCTAAATTCTGTGATTATGTTCATTCCTCCTCCTCTGCCTGCTCACCTCAACTAGGTAGGAATAGACTGTTGGTCTATATACTAATGCTACCTTGTGCATTGTAAGTAAATTAATCAAATAAGTGGTACCCAGTTTTTAAGGACTGCTAGAAATCAGGCACTGTGATATAGACATGAAATACAAAGACAAAAGCAAAACCATACCTGCACTCAAAGAACTTACATTCAGATAGGAGAGACAGACACACATAGACAAATGTATACAAAATGAAGAGGAGATAGTTTGAGGATAGAATTCATAGCCCAAGGAGTGGGCAGGGGGAAGTCAAGAAAGGTTTTCTGTGACCCTTCAGCTGAGCTTTGAAGAAAATCAAGGATACCGAGGCAGAAATGCAAACGAAGTACATTCCAGCCTTGTACGATAGAAGATGGAGTATTTTGTGTGTGGAACAGGGACCCAAAGGCAAGGAGGAGGAGAGATTCTCCCCTTTCCTATACAGAGATGATACAGCACGGATACAAAATATACCTTCATTAGCCTGGACTTCATATCCCCAAATAAAGATAGCCAGTGACCAGGTAGAAATAGTTCTTGGCCCTATTTTACATTCTTTCACATTCTCATTCCAGGAAGATCCACGACTGAAATTTCCAGTCCATTTACGATCCAAGGCGTCTTTGAATCCTAATGATTTGGGTCCTCTTCCTGTGAGTATTGGTTTTACTAATTCTAAGTATCCATTTCGTGTTCTTTTAAACACATGCATCACTCCCACTCTTCCCCCACCCTACTCCTTTCCAGTGCTATTTATTTTTTTGGTTTTCATTCTTAACAGAATTCAGTGTTTAGCTGTGATCTGTCTAGAAATCATGTGACATGATTAGAATTATAGCACATGTTACCCCAGTGTAGCTGAAAAGACATTCCAGAATTAGCCAACCACTTGTGAAAGGTAGGCTTCCCGAGGTCTTTGGAAGCAGATTGTACAAAAAGACAGTTTCTCGTGCAGCTGAGGACTTCTTTTGCTTTGTTCCTCTAGCAACGGCTTCCTTCCATCTAAAGCCTTGATTAAAATCATTGGAACAAACCTATGGAAAGCAGTAGGGGGAAGGGTAGGCATAAGAAGCAATTAAGGAAGGTTTCTTGAATTATGTAATTATGCAATGTAATTATGCAAATCAGCCTGCGGATATTTAAAGAGTTTTTTAACCTTTGGTATATGTTTATAGATTTAGCTTATTATTTTGTTCGCTTTTGGAGCCTGAGTGGGAGTTGCACTATGTACTACTCTAAATTAGTTTTGGAATGACACCTTCAACATGGCCCCCTCCATCTCTTCACAACTGAAGAAAGCCACCCCTTACTGAGAGACAAATGTTTCTGAAAACTGTGTTCTTATAACCAATAGATGCTGCTGTGTTGTTTCCCAAGCTAAATGAACATTTAAAAATCTCTTATGGGAGCTGGAACTCATTGGCCAAGCGTGAGGCCAGAAAAGTTCTAGGGCCTATGCGGGAACTCTCTAAGTGTTAGAGTTCATTAGACAAGTAACCCCAAACTCAGCTTCTCTGTAATATTTGACTAATTCCCTTTTCCAGTAGTCTTCTTTTTAAAGGACAACCATAGATTCCTATTTTTCCAGCTTTGTGTGATCCTAGGTCCATTGCATTAAGCCTAGTGAGCAGATGGTATTTTCTTTTAGAAATGCCCATTATCTAATTGAATCCTTTGTATGTCCTTGATTCTTATGCAAAATATCACTTTACCAGACAAAGATAATAAGACTGTGTTGGAGCTGAGAATGGGTGCTGATAGAGAGATGTGTTTGTGGTTTTTTTTTTTCGTTTTGTTATTTTAGGAGGTTAGGGATTGGGATGGGGCGGGGCTGTCAACTAATATTTATTTTTGTCTTTTTTTTTGTACTAGCCCGGTTGGGAAGAAAGGATACACTTGGATGGCAGAACTTTTTATATAGATCATAGTAAGTAATCTCTATTGATAAAATTTTTTGATTGTAGACAAAAGGGAGCTAAGTTAAATATTATAGCAAAAGCTTTATAACTTTACTCTTCATTTAGGAAGCCAGGTGTTGATATGTGGAGAGAATGATACCAGAGACTTAGTGCCCTCCTACGGTATCGTATATTCACCAAAAGTGTGTGGTTAATTGGCTCATCAGCTTTGTTCCCACTTGGATCTTGTGACGCATTAACAGTTTTATCATTTATTGATTAATTTGAATTTTGTTGTTGTTGATGACCCTGTGGCTTATATGCATTTAATAAATTAAAATACACCATACTAATAGAAAATAAGATTAGAAATTATTTTGCCACAAGTCTCTACATAAGCAGTGATAGAAAAGAAACATAGTTGAGTTTAAATGAAATCACTGCTTTAAACACTCTTGTGACATATCACCATTTCTGACCTTATTTTCTATTTGTAGCATGTTTTTTCTTGCACCCACTGTTAAGCTATACCTTGTTCTCTTACTGAAGTCCTAGTGTAAATAATGCTTCATGTAGACTTTTGTTATAGCATCTTAGGTCACTCAAGGTTTTTTGTTTGAATTTAAAATTAACTAAGAAAAAAGTGCTTTTATCCCAGGGCTTTTTTGGTGTGCAGAGTCCCTTTTTATGAAATAATCTTCACAAATTCCTTATTGCCTCTGAGGGAAAAAAAGTTGACAAAGGAGAAATTGGATTAAATACAAAATTTGAAGCCTTCTGGCAAATAGACAATTTTTTGCTTTCCATTTTAAAGCATACATGTTCTAACATTAAAAAAAAGGACGTCAAATATAATTTTAGTGTAAAATCAAATACAGGGTTTTTTATGTAAATAGGAAGCTCCCCTTTTTTTTCCTTTTCCGAGTTGAGATGGTATTTTGCCACTTGTAGTACCCAGGAATTTATTAGTCTATGGATGTGCCAAAAGTGCCTTTATTTAATATGTGAATTAAACCAACAGACACCAAGAATTTAGAAAACTAAAGTGGCTACCCTTTAATTAAATTGTAGCTTTTAATTTTTTTACTTTTTGGTTCAAATTGAATATCTAAAGCTTTTAAAGCTTACTTTGATGTTTTTTGTTTGAATGTAGGTAAAAATGTTGATTTTTCTCATTTTCCAGAATTATACAATGAAGCTAAAACTGCTACAATGAAATTATAAATGCTTGATTTACCCTACATACATCCCCATATCCTTCTAAAAAGCTATTCATTTATGATTTTATGGCTGACAAAATTTGATATAAGCTCATCTTTGCTAGCATGATTGACTTCCTCAGACAATATATAAATAAAAAACAGTGAAGCACTTCTCTTGGTTATAATACTAGTTTCCACTAAAAATAAAAATGTTCCCCTCTAAGAGTTTACCTCTGATGTGCATTATGATGTTTGTGTTCAGTAAAAAGTTCATAATAATTCCAAATATTTTAAAGAAAGTTTTAAAAATGGAACACAACAGTATAACAATAATCATACATAATATATAGATACGTAGATATATAGGTCTATATATGACTTAAAGATCTGTAATTTGCTTTATGCATATAGACTTTTATCCTCACAGCAATCCTTCGAGGTAGATGCTATTATTATGATACCCCTTATAGAAGAGAAAATTGAAGCTAGCTAGGCTAAATACTAGACCTGAGTAATAGTAAATGTCTAAGGAAGAACTTAAACTCAGATCTTCCTAACTGCAACAAAATTGCTGCCTCCATATATTGATGTGGTGATACCAATCGAAATTCAAGTGGCACCAGTTTGGCACCCTTGTGCTGAACTGACAGCTAAAGAAATTCCACATATTCTTAATCTACTATCAAAAAAGTACTTATATCACCAACCCAGCATAGACCCATTTGTCCTTTTTTTTTTTTTAAGCAATTGGGGTTAAGTAACTTGCTCAAGGTTACACGGCTAGTCATTATTTATGTGTGGGTGCTCATTTTCTGAGGCTGGATTCGATATCGGGTCATCCCAACTCCGAGGCCAGCGCTCTTACTCACTGTGCCACCTAGCCGCCCCAACCCATTTGTCCTTTAATCACTTTCATCACCATTAGCCAAGTTTTTAAGAAGTGGAGATCATTATATGTTTTTCTTTTTAGAAGACACATTACAGAAATCACTCCTTTTTCCCCCTTCTTATATTCAATCACCAGAAGTCATTTTAAAATGATTTAATCAATCTATTTCTTGACCTTTCTCTTTGGGAATAATATTCTAGTACCAACCAAAAGTTTCCATGTCAAATTTCAACTAAGTAGGCCCAGAAACAAACCTCATCAAGACTTTCTGTTCCTCTGATGATACTGAAATACTATTTTAACCACCCCCCAAAGACTTTGTACTGCTGTTTTGCTTTGTTATTGTTTGTTCTTCGTTCTCGAAGAGAACCAATGACATCAGGAAAGTGATGTCTTGACTTGAAACTGAATTGGATTTAAGTGAGGCAGGACTGTGCAAAGTCATCAACCTCCAGTAACATCCTCCAAGGTCCCCTGAGTCTAGTGGCAAGACATAGGTCGAGATGACTAAATATAACTCCAGATGCAGTGGGAACCTTGGCCTTTTTAAGCCAAGGTATTTTCCACGTCTCACTTTATCTGAGGCATCACCCATTCAGTGATTTAAGGCTAGGTAAGAAATGAAGCAAAAGATGGCCTAGTTTGCCTACTGAAAGAAAATAAAAATTCAAGCTGGAAGGGAACTCTCAGTGAAGAAAGTCCCTCTATCAATACAGCTGTTCTGCAACTTACAGTCTTCCTAGTGGTCATTCATTTGGATTCTGCTAATAATGCAGTTTTTGTTCAGATGGAGGTCACACCAAAATTTACTACCTATAAAAAGAAAATTTTCAAAATCAATGAACATGTAAATAAATTAGAAGAGTTAATGTTTAAAACTGCTTTAAAAAAAATTCAGGGGATGGGTAGGTGGCACAGTGAATAGAGCACCAGCCCTAGAGTCAGGAGGACTTGAGTTCAAATCCAGCCTCAGACATTTAACACTTACTAGCTATATGACCTTGGGCAAGTCACAACCTCAATTGCCCTACCTTCCCCTCTCCAAAAACAAACAAAAAATCCTAATAGTTCAGGAAACCATGGTGATCTGTAATAGAGGTAAGCCTTATCCCAATCTGCATACATAGAAAGAGAAAAAGGTCTTTTTGACTTTAAATCACTGATCTTTCCATTGTATTACAATGTAATTAATCCTCTTATAGAACCGTCTACCAAGTCTTTTATAAGTCTGGTTAACAAATAGGAATATAAGCCCCCTCATACTCCTCTACTTTTTCTTTCTTTTTTAACAGAATTAATGAACAATTTTAACAATCCAAATATCAGAAACAAGTTGAGAAGTAAATGTTCTAGATTAATATTGAACCCAGGGAATTAGTTTCAAATAATTAGGAATTAGCAAAATATTTAATTGAAATAGTTTAATTACAATTTAATCAATCTAAGAATATTTAAAAATAAAATTAATGTTATTATAGCCTCATAAAAACTTGCTCTGAAAGCCTAAATTAAAAAAAAAAATTCTTCATCAAAAGTATTATTCCATTTGTGCCAATCTAGTTAACTATGCAGGTCCAAATGGACAACACTTTCCTTTCATATACATTCTATTTGTCTTTTTAGTTTTGTGTTCTCTTCTTATATTGTCTGCCATTACTCTGTCAAGGCCTCTCATTCCATAAAACAGGAAAGAGATTCCCTTAAGGGAGTGCCATAGTATTGCAGAAATGTCATTGCCTTTGTGAAGGCAAATCAGAACAATCCAGAATAATCAGAGATTTTATCAAAGTTTTTTTTTTTACCTTTAAAATATCCATTAATTTAAAAACAATGGACCTTTTGTAAAATACACATTTATTCTAAGACGGCTTCATTGAGATCCTTATTTACCAAATAATACTTTCAATCTGGCTACAGGATACTCAGAAAATAAAATCAATCAAATCTACCTTTTCCCAGTTCAGCCTACATATCTATCAAGCAATAAGCATTAATTAATCACCTGCTTTGTATCTATCATTGTGGATAAAAAGATGAGAGTGAAACAGTTCCTCTCATAAAGAACCTTAGATTCTACCAAGGGTAATAAACACACATACACAGAGACACATAAAACATATACACAACACACACATAGTTACATATACATATACATTTATATCTATATACAAAAAAGATACAAGGCCATTTTTCAGGAGGAATATACTAGTAGGTGGGGAGAATCATGAAAGGCCTAATATAGAAGATGGCATTTAAGTTTCTGATGGAAACTAGGGATTCTGAGAGGTAGATTTGGGGAGGATATGCATGGAGATGTGGCATAGAGAACAGCCAATATAAAGGCATGTGGACAGTAGTTTAAGTATTATGTATGAGAAACTTCAATATAGTAATTCTGGTGGATTTTAACATATGTGAAGGGGGATCAGACTGAAAAGGTAAGTTGGGGGGTCAGATTGTGAAGAGCTCTTGAATTCCAAACAGATTAGTTGATCCCATGGGTGAAAGGAAACCATTGGAATTGATTGAGTAGAGTCAGTGACATGGTCAGTTCTACTATTTAGGAAGATCATTTTGATAGCTATATTGAGGATGTATTTGGAGAGAGGAGAGTTTGAAAGCAGGGAGACCAATGCAGAGGTTGTTGGAATAGTTTAGACAAGAGTTGAGGAGCATGTGGATCAGGGTGGTGACCATGGATAAGAAGAAAGGCCAAGTTGTAGAGGTAGGAACAGCAGTGTGGCAGCTGATTGGATACATGGGGTAAGAGAATGAGAATTGGAGACTGCCACCAAGGTTGAGAATGTGGATGATTTGTGGAAGAGAAGGGTAAATAGCATGAGTTCTGTTTAGTTTGAGATGACTAATGGGACATCCATTTCAATCCATTTCAAAATGTCTGATAGGCAGTTAGTTGGTGACACTAAACTTGGCCTCTGGCAGTTATCCGCATAAAAGTGATTTTATATATATATATCTGTGGAAGAAGACCAAGAGGGAAAGTATAGAGGGAAAAATGCTCAGGACACAGGTTTGAGGTTATGTCCCAATTTGAGGCTCACAGTTTTGATTAACCAGTAAAGGGGACTGAGAAGAAATGTCAGATAACAGGTGTGACAAGAATGAAAAATGTCATGCAAACCCAGAGAAGAGAGAATACACAGGATGAGAGCATTTAATAAATGTTAACTATGTGCTAGGTACTGTGCTAAATTCTGGAGATAAAAAAAAAGGTAAAAGAAAAATGAGGTACAAATATAATGATTAACATTTTCTATGCTGTGGAGAAGTGAGAAAGGGTACGAACTGAGAAAAGGCCATTCAATGAAATATTCCTTGATAGGCCAAGAAGCTAAGCACATAAGTGATTCTAAATTGTGCCAGCAACTGGCACAAAATTAATGCTTAATAAATACTTGGTGGTTAATGGAATGTGTACAGTTCTCAGATACAAAATGCTAATATATATATACACAAATACAAAAAATTCACAGCACATCCTGTGATTTAATATGTAAGTCTTAGGATATTTCTCAAGATGTATAAAGTTAGGTGAGGGATCCAAAAACACACAGCTTTTAAGTGTCAGAGGCTAGATTTTGATATCTGCCTTCCTGACTCCAAGCCCAGCATTGTTTCAACTGTCTCTTGCTGGAATTTTTACCAGTCTTTTTTACTTGCATGGATTTCATGGAACCTCAAGAACATCTTAATGGGTTTTTTTCCCCCTTCTCTATAAAGATGTGTAGATCAGACCCTTCTAGTCCCACACAACTGCCAATCTACAACACTATTGTATTACCACTTATACCATGGTAGAAAGAAAATGAACCTATTGAGATTACATCTTTTAGGAGAAAATTAATGGGGAAAATTTTTTGTGCAGTATTAATTTAATTCTTCTTTTAGGACTGTCTGATCTGCTTTGATTTTGTGTGTGTGTGTGTAAATGATGCATACTATGAAATGTTCAATTGTTAAATGTAAGGCTCTTAACTGAATTTTTTTTACTATATGTATGCCAAAAAAAATTGTTCACAAATGGTTAAATGCTATGTGTGTGTTTCTTAACCTTTGTGAGAGGGAAGGGGGACTAATGCCTTTTTGCAATTGAGTGAAAAATCGCAATCAAGTTATAAATCCCTAAGGGAATAGGGGTTTATAATTAAAGTATTGACAGATGCTTACCCAAGTGTGAATTAGATGGTTTACCTAACACTGCTGCCACCCTTAGATACTTCTGAGACCTGAGGAAAAGGACATGAATAGAGAGAAGCAGATGATTGAAGAAACCTAGTGAAACTTCTTTCTGAAAGCATTTTTTTACATAGACTAGGATAAGTTCTAACTAATGCTCTCATTTATTGGGTTAATTTTCAGATAGTAAAATTACTCAGTGGGAAGATCCAAGATTGCAGAATCCTGCTATTACTGGTCCAGTGAGTATTTTTCATGATGTATTTTTTCCTTTGTTTCTTCCTAAATATGCCTTTTTTGTATGTGATGACTTAACTTAATGTCCCTAGAATGACAGAATAGTTAACATTCCTCTTTCCATTCACCAAATTTTCCTCCAGTTCAGTCGTATGAAGCACTGTTTTTGTAGGGTTTCTCCACAGGAGTCTAAGTAATAATATACATATAAGTGTGACACTTTCCACTTTTTCCCAAGGTTTTTGCAGTCTTAAATCTTTATGTAAATTTCATCCATATGTCATTTGGTTATTATAGAATTAAAACTAGGATTAGTAAGATAGAATTAATATAATAGAATTAAAGCATGAGGCAAGGTGGTCAACTTTGCACTTAGGGTATAATAGACAGTACTCACAATGGCCTACTTGGGAGTGGATGAAGGATAGTTGACATTTTCCACAGGCTTCAACATTTCTCTAGACCATTAATACCCCTGAAGTAGACAGTGAGGTAAAAAAAAAAAAACCCAAAGGCACAAAACAAATTAGTGTCGTGACTATGGCTATGACTCAAGTCTCCTAATGCCAGCATTCTTTCTACTTTGACCATACTGACTTTCATCAAAGTCAGTGAGATATGATCCCTTTTCCTTAAGACTTTAGACAGACAATAACAACCCGTTGATTTAGGATATTTGTTATACAAATAAATAAATAATTTAAGCATGTATATTTTATTCAAGCAAAGGGGGGAAGAAGGGTGTTTCTTATTGAGGCAGGTGAGTTCTTTAATAGGATTTCACCATTATATGTAATAACTTAAAATTCACATAGCAAATCATTGTTCCAAAATCTTCTCACCTGAGCCATTTAATCTGAGCATTACAATAAGCCTGAGGTAGACAGGGCATATAGATCTGGTTACTGAGACTCAAAAAAGTGATTTGCCTGGTGTCACACAGCTCAAAAGGGGCAAAGCCAAGCCTTGAGTCTAGGCCATCTTTCTCTAAATCATTGTGTTATTACCATTTCTGTGGCTGAGTTTTGGTGAAGAGAAAGATTGTCACTTACCCTACCCAATGGTCAGAGTAAAGGAGATTATAAATATAAGTACATTTTTATTTCCCTAGGTGGTATTTTTTTAAAAGAATTTGTGTGGAAAGAGAACAAATGATTTGGCCCATTAAGCTATTCAGGCCAAGAAAGATAATGTACTTTATACATTCTTCTCCAGAGGTTCTAACTATCAGGCACTTCAGAATATCAGTAGGGCAACAGTCTCCTTCTAGGGGAAGGTGAAAACGTGTTCTTGTTCCTACATTTGAAAAACTACCCAAGAGAGAAAAAATAATAAGAAGTGGAGGAGGATAATGATTTTTGAACTTCCCATGCATCACTCCCTACAAGAAGAAAGAACAGAAATAGCTCAACCTCCTAGTTTCCACCCACATCTAGTCAGCACCTACCAGGTTTACAAATGACTTTTTTCAGTCAAACATGTAGATAGCTAGAGAGTGTGTGTGTGTGTGTGTGTGTGTGTGTGTGTGTGTGTGTGTGTGTGTGTGTGTGTGTGTGTGGCCTGAGCCATATTATGAGATAAAATGTCTCTTTTTTTAATAACATTTTTTAACACATGCAAAAACAAATTTTAACATTTGTTTTAAAAATTTTTTGAGTTACAAATTCTTTCCCTCCTCCCTCCCTCCCCTGCCACTTCCCCGAGATGGCAAGCAATTTACTTTTTGCCATCTTTGTCATATTACCTTTCATCTTTCAATAGCAGTTTGGTCTGCAATTAATTAATAAACCTATCAGGTTCTTATCGTATTATTGATGCATGTTCTATATAAGATTGGAAGCTCCTGCAGGACAGGAGCTTTGTCTCATCCAAATATTTTATCTCCAGGTGAAGTAAGGAGATTAACTCAGTACCCTTTGCTTCTCTCCTCTCTCTTCTCTTTTCTCTCCCTCTCTGTCTCACACACACACACGCACAGCTATATAAAATTTCCCATAGAATATATATATATATATATATACATGAAAAGATTTTTCAAAGTCTATTTAAATGAATAGACTATGGGAAGCTATATACAAATATAGAGAGAACTTTAAGCCTTATGATTCATAAAGTGTTCAAAATGTTGGCTCAATAAATGTAAAAACTTTCAAGTATATTATTTTCATGATCTCTATTTATAAATATCTCTTTTTCAGGCTGTTCCTTATTCCAGAGAGTTTAAGCAGAAATATGACTACTTTAGGAAGAAGTTAAAGAAGCCAGTGAGTAATCCTATCTTTTTGTATAACCCTTTATTTGTCATTTGTCCTTTGGAAGTTACCGCAGTCTCATTTAGTAAGAACTATGTGATTATGACTTTTTTAAAAATTATTACCCAAACTAAACCTGTTATCACATTTTAAAAACTATACTTTGATCTTTCTTCAACTTCCATATTTTTTTTTCATAGTTAATGAAAAATAAGGGTGTGAGTGTGAGTTCAATTGCAATTTTTATTTCATTGATCTGTGAGCTCCCTGAGGGTAAAGACCATGATTTTGCCTTTGTATCCTCTTTGCTTATGATGACTAGCACATAGTAGGTACTTAAGAAATCCTTGTGGACTGACTGAGGAGATTGGAAAAAATGAGTGATTTTGATAAGCAATACAATGCACCTATTTATTGTGAAATATAAAAATAGGTAGTAAATGTTTTCACCAAAAACCAAGCAAAAGAAAAAAAAATCACTAGGATAATTAGAACTTGGGTCAAGGGCAAGAAAAACTACCTGTTGTTTATAGCTATCTTATCTCTGCTCTTTTTCTCTAACTCCTCTATGTAACCCATTAATTGGATTCTATGTCAGTACTTGGACTAAATATACAGTTTCTATTAAAATACTAGCAGAAGAGTTGGACTTGTTATTGATTTTTATAAGCAGTTTCTCTCATCTTTGTTTTCTTCTTCTCTGTTTTCTCCTTCCCTGTTTATAGTTAGTCCCTCTTTATTTCATCTTCTCTAAAGTTGTCCAAATCATTTTCCTTAGTCTCATATCTATGCCTGTAATTACTCTGCTCAAAAGCCATCAGAGGCTACAGTTAGCCTCCAGGTAAAGTACAGACTCCTTAACCTAGCATTTTAGGATCTCTGTAGTTAGTTTCCGCCCTGCTTTTGCCAGCTTTATAATTCTGCTTCCCTTCACGGATGCTGTATTCTGATTCAACCTGACCACTCACCATTCTCTGGACTTGACTTTCCATCTTTTCCCTCTATGCATTATCACAGGCCATATACCATGTGCCCAAAATATGCTTTCTCATATCTGCCTTTAAGCATCCTTAGCTCCTTTTGTTAATATGTGTCTTGAATTGAATTTTATTAGGATTTTCTTTCGTCTTTCCTGTATAATTCTCCAGCCTTGTCTCTTCTGCCTTGCTCTACTTTGTGAATTCAGTTTTGAAGTATCACCAGAGTAGGCCTGACTGACTATGCCCTTTTTACTTCTTGTACTCAATTCTAGATTGCCACAGCTAAGCAAGGATTGTCCAGGATTGTGAAAATTATAGCACAATTTTCATTCATCCTAAATATCTTTTTCTGCCTCTTCTCTCTCCTGCTCTCTCTTCTCTAGAATAAACAGATATTGATAAGAATATTTTGCCTGTTCTCCAAAACACAGTTTTTTAAAAGAAAATATTGCCTTCTTTGTGCATCATTATTATGTATATATCACCTACATTCTCTGTCATTATTTTACTTGCTGCACACTGTCTGGTGTTGACTTTCCCTTAGGTTATTTCCCCATGAGCTCTTACTGTCAGGGCTTTCTTTTTCATTTAGAAGTCTAAATGCATTTCATGTTCCCAGGGGACAACTGCCTTTACAGGCAATCCCCTTTACTTCATGCTGATTAGGTTTACAATGAATTATCTGTCAACAGTAGACATCCATCCTTCCCCAAAGTTCAGGTAGTGTTCTCCATTGTTCAAAAATTGACTTAAAATCATGGGACCATGATTATTCAGACCCAAGTTTTTTTCCTTACTTTCCCCATTGTTTTTTCTGTATAAGAAATGTTTTAATTTAGGCAGATGTGTATATGCTTTTGATTTAATCATTTTTAATACATTTATTTTCTCACCCTCCCCTTCTACCTCAGAAGTCAAACAGAATCCTTGTGATATACTCATAGCCAAGCAAAAAAAATAAATAAATAAAAATAAAAATCCTACATTAACCATATCCAAAAAAAAAAATATGTCTCATTCTGCACTCTCAGTTTATCTCAGGAGCCCAGTGAGATGAATCATCATCAGTCTTCCAGATTAATGGTTGGTCATTGTATTGATTAGAATTCCTAAGTCTTTCAGAGGTTGTCTTTTGCAATGTTGTTTTATTGTACAAGTTATTCTCCTGGTTCTGCTCACTTTACTTTGTTGGCATCGGTTCATACTACATTTATTATGACATAATAGTATTATTATTACACTTACATAACATAATTTTTAAAATTTAATTTAGTTTATTTTTATATTTTATTTATTGATATTTAAATATAAATATATTTATATTTAATTTGTTATTGTATTAATTTAAATTTTATTACATTTATATACCTTTTATATACCTACTCTTTCTCAAATGAAGTCATTCTCTCAGTTTCTCATTCTTAGCCACTACAAAAAAGCTGTTAACGATTTTTTGTACTTTGTACTTTTGTGCTTTGATATCCAGCAAGTTTTTCAGAAACAGTGCCATGATTCTTGACTCGGCTAGGTGGATCATTCAGATGTTACTAACATTCTCCTTTTGTTATAGGCAACTAGAGTTGACTGTCCTTTGGGTTCTAGATGGTAGAAAATGCCTGGTAAAGATAAAAAATGACACTTTTTTCCTTCATTCATCCTTTCTTAATAGGCAGCATATGTTAGTGATTCAGTCTGAACAGTTGTTAACGGATGCTAAAATTTTCATATCTTGATGTAGAGAAGCTTACCTTCTGTGTAGAGGAAAATCCCCAGAAGAGAGAATCTGAATGGGAACCATTCAATCACTGCCCGTTTAATCAGAGACTCTTCCACCATCTCCTTGTTGTTATCATTTTTTCTGATGCTAGGTGTTTTGTATCTTCTTTCATATAGGCTGATATTCCAAATAGGTTTGAAATGAAGCTTCACAGAAATAACATATTTGAAGAATCCTATAGGAGGATCATGTCTGTGAAGAGACCCGATGTGCTCAAAGCCAGGCTGTGGATTGAATTTGAATCTGAAAAAGGTCTTGACTATGGAGGTGTGGCCAGAGAATGGTTCTTCTTGTTGTCTAAGGAGATGTTTAATCCTTATTATGGTCTCTTTGAATATTCTGCCACGTAAGTATATTCAGTATATCCGGAATTTTGTCCTACTGCAGAGAGTAAATGGCTCACCACATTCATTCTACTGGCATAGGCCCCTGAGGCATGAGTCTAGAAATTATTCTTAATCCACTTGGTGTTTTAATTTGTTCAATGAAAGCCTAAAAGTGACTGATTCTTTTCTTGTCTGTTGCACTCATATAATTGAAATTGAAAAAAAAGTTTCTGGTAATTATGGCGTTCACACAGAGAGAAGCAATTATCATTGCTAATGTTAATTCAAGAGATTTTGTCAGTGTCATGCTTCTAAAAAGGATAAAGCATTTTTATGAGCAAGAATAACCACTAAAGTCAAATTATAAGGTCTTTGGGGAGCCATGCTTCAGAATACAAGTGGCAAGAAGAAAAATAATTCCTTCATAATTAAAGATGTCAGAATCCCCACTTGTCATTCTAAGAAGTCAATCAATGGTCACTTTAAAAAGTCAGGCATGAGTGTGTGTCAGTCATCTTAGCTAATAAAAAGATTAATACTGCTTTGAAGCCTTTGTTAGAATCATTTTTGCCCTAGGAACTTACCTCTCTACTTCCTGACCTATACTCATATCCTTTATTTAGGCATAAGATTCATGAGTCTTCCTTTCTTTCCAGTGGTTTGAGGAGTCTGCCAAAGTAGCTTGGCTTTTATATAGGCATACCAATTGGATTAGAGACTCTTAGATATATTTAAGACGAGGAGGTAGGACCAGATAGCTTTAATGGCTCCTCCCAGTTTAAAATGAATGACCCAGTCAGTCAAGCAAAAAGCCTTTATTAAGCATCTGCTGTGTGCCAGACACTGAACTAGAGGCTTAAAATGCAAAGACAAAGAATGGAACAATATCTCTTCCCACAAGAGAATATTTTGTTGTATTTTGTGTACAAGTACCCGGAAGAACAATTTATGTGTGTTCCCAGAAAGTCACTGGGTACATCCCTAAAATAAAACGGAGATTGAGCTGAATTAAATATGTCATTTATTTCAAAGACATCTTTTTTAGTCTCGAGACAGCCTCTATCCCTGTGATGTTTAGAAAATCCCGGCTTAAGGTGTGTAAGCTGTGTGTCATCAACCTAGAATTCACCTCATCTTTCTGAGTCAGTGAGCATATGGGCATGTCTCAGAAGTAAGGAATTAACAAATAGATGCATTTTCTATTAATTGACAGAATACATCCAGGTAGACTGAAATTAAACAGAAAAGAAAAGAAGTATTATCCGTTGACTTTTCTGTTCTGACCTTTTTTATTTAAAAGTTATTACGTAGTTTTCTTTTCTCTCCTTAAAGGGACAACTACACACTTCAAATCAATCCCAATTCAGGCCTTTGTAATGAAGATCATCTGTCCTATTTCACTTTTATTGGACGAGTAGCAGGCCTGGCAGTGTTTCATGGGAAGCTCCTAGATGGTAAGTTATTAAAAATGCTAAAACAATGAAAACTGTGTTATACTTTAATTTTGTTTCTTCCATTAATTTTTCTGATCCGGGATCTTCTTTTTTAAATAATAATTTATTTTTTCCCCATTTACATGTAAAAACAATTTTTAATCTTTATTTTAAAAAAACGTTGCGTTCCAAGTTTTCTTTTTCCTTCCCTTCCCTCCTGCCTCCCTGAGACAGTAACCAATTTCATACAGATTATACATGTGCAGTCATGCAAAACATATTTCCATATTAGTCATGTTGTGAAAGAAGATACAAGTCAAAAAAACAAAAAAAAAGGAACTGAAAAATAGTATGCTTTTATATGCATTCAGACTCTATCAGCTCTTTTTCATTTTTCATATGAGTCCTTTGGAATTGGCTTTGGCTGATCAGGTATCCTTAACCCAATATTACATAAAGCAACAAAACTCATTATCCTTGTTCTATAATGCAGCCGCTTTCCCCAAAAGCCTAGTTATTTTGATATTAGATTTATAGTGTCTATACACATTTTAAATAAAATTCCAATTCCATAAAATTGGAATACAGAATACCAATGGGACTATAGCTTAAGAGCTAGGAAGGTCCTTAGCAGTCATCTAGTTCACGTGTTCATTTTGCAGATGGAAGACCAGAAAGCATAAGTGACTTAGCTAAGGTCACATGGGTAGGAAGTAGCAGTATGATTTTGACTAGCCCCTCCAACCCCCCAATCCAATCTTCTTTTGACTGTACCGTATTGCTTCTTATTTATACTTAAACCTCTCCTCTTCCCCCCCTAAAAAAAAAGATTTCTTTCAATAACTAGATTGGTGACAGATGGAAAAGCTAATGAAAAAGTTAATTTTAAATGACCTAATCTTCCTAATATAATGCCTATGCCCCATTTGTCCCTGAATTATAATTTCTAAATGTGATTAGATAATAAATAATTTCGGGTAATTTTGTGACCTAGCTAACTATGGAATCATAGTGTTCCTAATTATCTATTTGTGCAGGGCACAAATGGGTCAAGATCTTATTTTGGTTAGATGGACATCTAATACTTTGGGGGCTTAAAGATCTGAATATTGAAAATAAAATTTCTTCAGAGAAAATCATGCAAGTTATCAGCCAAGAAAGGAAAACTAAGCACTTTTAAAGTATTTCAGAATTTGATGACAAGGACAGAGGGCAGAGAGAGGATGAGGATTTATGTGTAATGTTAAGAAATTGAGGTTACAGGAACCCTGCAGTTGAAGCGTTTCTAGTTAGTACTCTTCTTCCTCATCTCTGCCTCTTTGTTTCTCTAGCTACTTTCAAGCCCTAGCTAAAATCCTACCTCTAATAAAGAGAAGCCTTTCACATTTCCCTTTATTCTAGTGTCTTCTCTCTATTATCTTCAGTTTATCCTGTCTGTATCCTGTGCATAGTTGCTTGTGTCTTTTTTCCTCTATAGACTGAGCTCATTGTAGGGGAGACATGCCTATCACATAGTAGGCACTTAATAAATGCTCATTGACTGACTAACGATGGCCTAGTGTTGGTTTTGGGGACAGGTAGGTGACATAGTGCATGGAGTATTGGGTCTGGAGTCAAGAAGACTCATCTTCCTGAGTTCAAATCTGGCCTCAGACACTTATTAGCTGTGTGGCAATTTTGTGGCAAAACTTACCCTGTTTGCCTCAGTTTCCTCATTTGTATAATGAGCTGGAGAAGCAATGGCAAACCGCTCCAATATCTTTGCCAAGAAAACCCAAATGGCATCATGAAGAATCAAACACAGCTGAAAAATGACTAAGCCATAACAAAAAGTGTTGACTTTATTTTATTTCAGAGCATCTGCTACTATAGGTAGTTGCTAAATACTGTTCTTTCCTTCTTCACATACCATTTCTTTCTATGAAATGCTCGCTCTTTGATACTTATATTCAGCCTTTTTAAATTATTATATGATTATATTCAGTCTTTTAAAATTCACTTGCTCAGTTTACTAGCACTAGCTCAGTCACAAGCGCATTTTTTCTAATAATCCTTTTTCTAATATTATTGTTACTGTGCTATTTCTAGGGTCATCAGAGTTTGTCAGGAAGTGGTTTTAAAACAAGAGAGCTGCTTGCCAGTTTGCTGGTGTCTTCCTTTCTAAGCTACAAATAGGCTGCAGACTCTTCTATTTGGGGGAAACTCCTGCTCTTGATCCTGTGGCCTATTCCTGTTCTTTCAAATGAGCCCAAGCCAAGTCCTTCTACTGCATCTTTGAGGTCCCTTCCAGCTATAAATCTCTGATACTGTGACCCTGTGCATCCACTGAGTCTTTAATCCTTAGAGATCTCACTCCCTCCCTACTAAAACTGCTTTTTTTTCTCAGTCACCAGCAACTTCCTAACGCTATATATGCAGTGGCCTTTTCTTAATCCTTATTTCCTTTGTCCTTGATGCTTTCAACAAAATTGACTACTCTTATCCCCTTCATAAAATTGTCCTTCTGTCTCTATGGCACTTTAATGACTCCCTGGATATTCCTTCTGTTTCCTCCACAATTCTACATTTTCTTCCCATCCCCTAAATGTTGCTATAGCTCCTTAATTTTCATCCTCCTGGCTATATTTTTTCTCCCCCTCCTCCTTTCTCTTTTCTACCTCTCCTTTTTCCTCTCCCTCTTCATCTCCCTCCTCCTCCTCAGTAGGCTTCTGAATATTTCCACTTGATAATTACTGTCAGTTCAAAGATTATGACTAAAACTATGTTTGTCATCTCCCTGGATACAACAGCTCCTTTCAGTACTTTCCCCTCTACTGTCAGTGGGCCATCTTTCTCCCAGTCTTGATGCCTTAAAACTTTGAAGTGATCCTCAACTATTCCTTAACCTAAAATTAGTTCCTTAGACTTCTCACCAGCCTATTGATTTCTCCTGTGTAAAATTCATTGCTTCTATACCTTTCCTTTCATTGGTATCTTCACTGCTATATTCCAGGTTCTCATTACATTGTTCCTGGAAGCATGGTAGTACTTTTATTATTTGCTTTACCATCTCCAGATTATCTCTTCTCTAATCTGTCCACACGCTTACCTATTAACCCTCCTTAACTCTCTCTTTGAGCACGCCTCTCCCTCATTCAAATATCTTTCAATAGTTCCCCATTGCCTACAGGATAAATTCTAAGTTACATCACCCTTATTGGTGTCTCCTCAATATGGCTCCAGTAGTCTACTTCTGCAACATTATCTCCCATGTATCTCTTACATAAACTTCTGAATTTGCTAGACTTGTGTATTTTTGTGTGTTGGGAAAATAGTAAGTAGTTTAATAATAATAATAAACATCTATATAGCACTTTAAGGTTTGAAAAGCACTTGATGATTTTATCTTATTTGTTCCTCACTATAACCCTAGAGATAGGTGCTCTTATTATCCCCATTTTACAGATGAGAGAACTAACATAGAAGTGAAATGATTCACCTAGGGTCACATAGCTAGTAAAGTATCTGAGGCTGGATTTGAACTCAGGTCTTCACAACTTCAGATTATATTACTTCCCAGTGCTCTCTCCACTAAGGCTTTGCTCACACTACTTTCCCTCGTGTGTCTCAATACCTGCTTCTCCCTCTCTGCTGATTTAAAGTTTTTTTGCTTCCTTCAAGTGCTATCTCTCTGATCACTAAGCCTTTTGGGACTTCCCAGACTTAGCATGGTCTCTCTTTCTTCTGGATTCATACAGCTCATAGAGAATCTTCAAAAAATTTTTAAATTAAATTTTATGTTTATTTTTAGTTTACATCATTCATTTCCTCTTTAAGATTCTTTTGGCACTCAATTCAGCAAAATTTATTAAGTCCTATCATGTGCAGAACATTGATACTAGGCATTGGATTAAACAGACAGAGTTTCAATAAGTTATACCCCCTTCCCTTCCTAGTAGGGGAATTTGATATGCAACTATGTAATAAGATAATACATTATACATATAGAAAAATAACTATATTACAAAATATTATACATGTGCATAAAGGAAATACAGGTATGGAGTATGTGTGATTGTGTGGGGAAAGTTCTTTCATGACATTTGAGAGTTATCAGCTTAGAAGTGGTAGTTACATATCACGGAAATGGAAAAAAAAATGGCCAATAAAGGACAAAAAAAAACCTTGAGGAGCATCCATTTTAAGGTGTTAGAAAAATGACAAGGGGATATAGAAGAGACAGAAGTAAGAGAACTGGCATAATTGGGATAGTTCTGAAGCCAAAGGAAGAGAGATCAGTAAGTGGCAACAGTATTGGCAAGGGTCAGCAATGTCCTAGGCTATTGAGAAGTCAAGGAGGATGAGCTCTGTGCTGTATCTTTTGGTACCCAAACACCTCCTCTCCCCACATCTCTCTCCCTTCTCAGTAAGAGCCTGTCTTTTATTTCATGCTTTGATGCTCAGCAGTGGTAAACACTTGAAACTAAGTTCTGTTATCACCTTGTTTTAGGTTTCTTCATTAGGCCATTCTACAAAATGATGCTGGGAAAACAGATAACTTTGAATGATATGGAGTCAGTGGTGAGTAAACAGAGATTATTCATGTTTTAAGTAACTGTGGTATTTTTTCTTAGGAAAAAAATATTTGACTCTGATTCTTTTAGTCCAAATGATTCTCCCCCAAGATAAGAATAAGAATAACATGCATGGTGAGCATTTATCTGATGCTCATCACGCATGTGCCTTATCATGCACTGTGTTAGGCACCTAACAATTATCATCTCATTTGACCCTCACAACTATTCTAGGAGGTAGGGGCTATAATTAATCCCCATTTTACCAATGAGAAAACTGAGGCAAACAGAACTTAAGTGATTTGCCCAAGAAGATATTTTAATTGATGTAATACAATCGATTTGGGGAGGGTGGGGGAGGAGTGGAGCAGAGAGAAATAGGAAAGTTTCTTAGATGATTTTTGTTTTGTTTTTAGGGTTGTTGGTTCTTTTTGTTTGTTTGGTTTTTTTTTTTTTTTGCTTTTTGGAGGGGGGATGGTAGGGCAATTGGGGTTAAGTGACTTGCCCAAGATCACATGGCTAGTTTTGTGTTAAGTGTCTGAGGTCAGATTTGAACTCAAGTCCTCCTGAATCCAGGGCTGGTGCTCTATTCACTGTCCCACCTAGCCGCCCCTAGATGTTATTTTTTTTTTAAAGCAATTGGGGTTAAGTAACTTGCTCAAGGTTACACGGCTAGTCATTTGATTTATGCGTGGGTGCTCATTTTCTGAGGCCGGATCTGATCTCGGGTCATCCAAACTCCGAGGCCGGCGCTCTTACTCACTGCGCCACCTAGCCGCCCCTTTAGGGCAATTGGGGTTAAGTAACTTGCCCAAGGTTACACGGCTAGGTTTTTGTTTGTGCGGATTAAGTGTCGGAGGCCAGCTCCAAACTCAGGTCCTTCTGATTCCAGGGCCGGCGCTCTATTCACTGCGCCACCTAGCCGCCCCCCTAGATGTTATTTTTAATAAGCAAAATATTTTCCATGTAATTGTGATTATACCAATCTTAGCAGATACACCTGATCCTAAATTACTGAGCAATAATGGGGGAGGGGGAAATAATATCTTGGATAATTTCAATCTTCATACAATCAAAGCAGCTCATTCCATCCAATTTTTCTTCCCTATCAAACTTCGTTCTAGATCTTAATAAAACATAATCACATTTACTCGTCATCCTTCACCTTTTTCATGACATATCTATTCTAAAATGAAGTGTTAAGTAAATATCTGGTTGCTAACAATATCAACCTAAGCTTGTGTACTGACAATTTTCATTCATCTTGATCATGTATTTTTGCCCCATTTTCTTGAACATTAATGATTAATCCAAAGATATATCTAAAGCCAGGTAGAGTTGTTATTTATACCAATTAACCATCTTTCCTTTCTCATAGTTACGTATTCTTTTTTTTTTTTAATAATTTCTTTTTGGAAAGCAGAAGGCAGTGCAATTGGTGTTAAGTGATTTGCCCAAGGTCACATGGCTAGTAAGTGTTAAGTGTCTGAGGCCGCATTTGAACTTAGGTTCTCCTGTCTCCAGGGCCAGTGCTCTATCCACAACTCCACCTAGCTGCTCCTGTAGTTACATATTCTTACCTAGACCATCCTACCTTGAAAACTTTATAGGTCTTTGCCACTAAACTCCTGCAGCTGGAAAAACTTTTTTTTTTTAATATATTGTTCTTCTCAATAAGAGACAAGAGTTATGCAGGGGCTGGAACAAGTAAGCACCCTTAATTGCCATAATTTGTAATCCATTCTAAATGTATGTAATTGAACAGGACAGTCATCTAATTCACAAATCAAATGCTTTTATGTTGCTCATTCATAATTTTCTGTCATTCCTATAGGATAGTGAATATTACAACTCCTTGAAATGGATCTTAGAAAATGATCCTACTGAACTTGATCTCATGTTCTGCATAGATGAAGAAAACTTTGGACAGGTATGTGTGGGTAACCCAATTATTTCTCTTTGTTTACTCTGAAAGTGGATTTTTTTTACTAAGTTATAATGATGCTTTTTTCAATAAGTAAGCAACATTCATCAATTTTAAATGGTGCATCCTTTTTTTTTTTAAGAGGGGGAAGGCAAGGCAATTGGGGTTAAGTGACTTGACCAAGGTCACATGGCTAGTAAGTGTGTCAAGTGTCTTAGGCTGGATTCAAACTCAGGTCCTCCTGACTCCAGGGCTGGTGCTCTATTCACTGTGCCACCTAGCTGCCCAGTGGTACATACTTTTCACCTACCAGTGTTGGGGTACCTAATTACTTCGGTAGGGTGCCAGATTCCTGTTTCAGTCTTTTCCTAGCAAATACTAATGGAAGTTTTAAGACTAATCTGTGGGCACTAGGCCAGTATCTTTGTAGAGTAAGAGCTGGGCATCAAAGGCTGTGCTTTCCCAGTTTGAGAATTTAGATATTCTCTCAAAGTAGAAACACTTTCATTGGTGATTAGATGACTGTTTTATCAAATGAAGGTTATAGTGTCATATGATGTTAGGGCTAAAAGGTACTTTAGAGATCACCTAGCCCAACCCCTTATGTTGTCAATGAGGAGACTGAGAGGTAATTTATGCAACAAATTAGTAGAAAATCCAAATGTTCTACTTACCATACCAAGGGTTGCCCTTCTGCTGTTTCTTGCTGCTTGGATCATAATCTAACTGCCCAGTTCCATATGAAACCAGTGTACTTATGTGCTGCCTTCTTCCCTCAAAATCCAAAATCAATTCCCTCAAACATCCCTTGGAAAAATAATCATTCTGATGTCTCTTGCCTTGCCCAGAAGGATTAGTGTACTGCAATCTATCTTTTGTTGCAAGAATTCTGAGAGGCAAATGTATACTCTGTAGTCCCACAAATTGACTAATTTTCATATCATCCAAAATATAATTCTCTCTCTCTTCAAGTCATTCTCTCCCAAAAGTTATTATCCTCTTACGCTAGAGATGTGAACAAGTCCTTATGGGTCCCGCTTCATAAAAATGAATGTGAGAATATTACAGGAAAACCAATTGTGGGTTTCTGTTTGTTTTATATTATTTTTTTTTTTACCAAGAAATCTACTTAAATGTATGACCCAGTATGTTGGTCACCTGATATGTATCAGTTTCCAGTCCTTTGCTATCCTTATACTGTTGGTGTAGGTTTGATATATAAAGGAAGCACAAATTGTGACAATGTTTCAACCTATAGTTTCTTTGAATTTCCTTAATATTCTTCTTTTTGAAATTTTACCTTCATCTTAGATGTACTCATTTTTTTTACCAATTTTAAAATACCAGAAATATTAGTTTCACTCTTTCCCCCAATAACACATGATCTCTTCTCTTATTAATAAGAGCATTAAGAATTAAACTAATTAATTAATTTAATTATTTTATTTATTGAATTAAATATTAAATAATTTCAAAATTAATTAATTAATTGAACTGATTAATTAACATTAAGAAATGTTAAGAATTGAACAAAAAAAGAAAGAAATGTTGAGTCACACAATGAACTGAACTAGTATGGAAATGTTTTATGTGATTGCACATGTGTAATCTACACCAGATTGCTTACTGTCTTGGGAGTGAGGGGTGGGGAAGAAGGGAAGAACAGAATTTGGAACTCAAAACTTTAAAAAAAGACAATAAATGTCAAACATTGTTTTTAGGGGTGACTAGGTGGCACAATAAATAGAACACCGGCTCTGGAGTCAGGAGGACCTGAGTTCAAAGCCAGCCTCAGACACTTAACACTTACTAGCCATGTGACCTTGGGCAAGTCACATAACCCTAATTGCCCTGCCTTCCCCCCTGCAAAAAGAAAAAAGAAAGAAAGAAAGAAATTGTTTTTGCATGTCATTGAGGAAGAAATAAAATACTATTTTTTTAAAAATGTTCAGTCTCGGGGGGGCGGAGCCAAGATGGCGGAGTAGAAACAGCTCATCCAAGCCACTCTGCCCCCACATTCCCCCCAAACGATGTAAAAGGGGACTCTGAACAACTTCTGGAGCCCCAGCACCCACAGAACAACACAGAGAAGCTAAACTCCCGCTGAGGACAGCCCAGCAGCCCTGCAGGAAGGACCAGAGCAGTGGTCTGGGACCTGGCAGCGTGCAGCGCGCAGAGCGCAGGAGCCGAGCCAAGCTGAGCCCAGGTCCGCATGAGCCGAGGTTTTAGCCCCAGGGCGGCAGGGCCAGCAGCCAGCTGGAGGAACCCCAGAACACCAGGAGCTGTGGCGACTCCAGAATTATCAACATAGACTTGCCTGGGACAAAATAAGAGGTTAGTGTCCTATGGACTTTGGGACTGGTATTAGGGAATGCGTCGGCTCCCTCCCCTGGGGGCTAGAAGCCCCTGAGGACAAACGCCATTTTGTAGTTTTCAGAGGCAGCTCCCGCTCCCAGCCTGCAAATTTGTAGGGAGATCTAGCGATCAGTCTTGGGGGGTAATCGCTCTTGCTTTAACCTCCCTGGATCTGGATTGTGATCTAGGGTGGAAGTTGTGGGTGGGTTTACAGCTTGCCAGAAACGGAAGTTGCCCCCCACACGTTCGGGACGAAAATTCCTCTATCTGGCCTTAAAGCCATAGTGTGGCAAGAAGCCCAAAAGTCAAGCAATTAAGTGGCAACATGCCAAGGCAAAGGAAACAGAAAAATGCAACCCTAGACTCCTATTTTGGGGGCATAGAGCAGGAAAAGGACTGTGAGGTCAGAAGTCCTGCTCCAAAAGCCCCAGGGGAAACCATGAGCGGGTTGCAGGCCATAGAGGACCTTAAGAAGGACTTTAAAAATCAAATAAGAGAAGTGGAGGAAAAATTGGAAAGAGAAATGAGAAGGATGCAGGAAAAGTATGAAATGAGGGTCAACAGCCTGACTGAGGAAAACAACACCTTAAAAAATAGACTAACTCAAATGGCAAAGGAGGCCCAAAAGGGCAATGAGGAGAAGAATGCCTTAAAAAGTCGAATTTGCCAGATGGAAAAAGAATCTCAAAAGTTCACTGAGGAGATTCATTCCTTCAGAGTTAGACTGGAGCAAATGGAAGCTAATGACTTTATGAGAAATCAAGATGCTGTTAAGCAGATCCAAACAAATGAAAGATTAGAAGGCAATGTGAAATATCTCATGGGAAAAACCACTGACCTGGAAAATAGATCCAGGAGAGACAATTTAAAAATTATTGGACTACCTGAAAGCCATGATCAAAGAAAGAACCTAGAAATCACCCTTCAAGAAATTCTCAAGGAAAACTGCCCTGATGTTTTAGATCCAGAGGGCAAAATAGAGGTTGAAAGAATCCACAGATCACCTCCTGAAAAAGATCCCAAAAAGAAAACTCCCAGGAATATTATAGCCAGGTTCCAGAATCCCCAGATCAAGGAGAAAATACTACAAGCAGCCAGGAAGAAACAATTTCAATATTGTGGAAACACAATCAGAATAGCCCAGGACCTGGCAGCTTCTACACTGAGGGATCGAAGGGCATGGAATATGATATTCCAGAGGGCAAAAGAACTGGGAATGAACCCAAGGGTCACCTACCCAGCAAAACTGAGTATTTTGTTTCAGGGGAAAATATGGTCATTCAGTGGACTAGAGGACTTTCAAGCATTCTTGAGGAAAAAACCAGGATTGAATAGAAAATTTGACATCCAGACACAAGAAGCAAGAGATGCCTGAGAAGGTAATCAGGGAAAAGAAATCAAAAGGAACTTATCAAAGTTGAACTATTTACATTCCTATATGGAAAAGCAATAACTGTGACTGATGATATCTTTCTCACTATGAAAATAATGGAAGAAGGGTGTGTGGTCATATGAATACATATGTGAATGTGTGTGTATATGGTTACAGTTATATATGGATAGAGGGCATAGGTTGAATTTGTTGGGAAGGGAGAATACTCAAGGGATGAAATTATGAGGTGAGAGAGGAAAATGGCAAGAGGAGATGGGGAGAGACAGGGTAGGGTAAACTATCCCATGTAGAAGAAGCAAGGGGAAGTGATTGCAAAGGAGGGGGAGAATAAGGAAGGCTAAAAAGGCAAAACCACATTCACATTGAATTTGGTTCAGGGAGAAAATGACATACATACTAAATGGGATATCTCAACCTGCAGCAGGATAGGGGGAAGGGGGATGAGAGGAGGGATGATGGATGGGAGGGCATCCTTGGGGTGAGGGGAGGTTGGAAGTACCCACTATAGAAGAGGGACAGGATCATGTAGGGAATGGACCAGGTGGGGGGTGGGATGAGTGGGAGGGAATTATAAGCAGCCTTGTACAATATATCTACTATGATAATGTTTTGCATAGCTAGACATGTACAACATATACTGAATTACTTATCTCCCAAGAGGGAATGGGTGACAAGGGAGGAAGGAAATGGATCTGAAATTTGAGGTCGTAACATTAAATGTTTCAAATAGATATAAATACTATTATTAATACTCTTTTACTTGTAATAGGGAGATAAGATGTGCAGGCATTGGGATGCAAAGACTCACCTTCCTCTAATGGCAAAGTCGATGGGGGTATGGGAGGAGGTATAGGAGAGAGCAGATTGGAGGAAGTGATATCTTGTGGGATTACTGTTCTGGGAGGTTGGGTAGGGGAATAATGGGGGGCAAATGATTGTAACTCAAAATCTGGCGGAAATGAATGATGTAAAACAGAAGTTAATAAAGCATTTGTTTAAAAAAGAAATGTTAAGACCCATACCCTGGGACCCTCAATTCATAGAAACACTACTGTCCACTAGAGGGTCATGCAGCCTGCCTAGATCTAATGTGTGAATAAGCCCTAAAAATTAAGGAGCTTCTCTGTTAGATTGAAAAAGCTATACGGGATTTTGCAAGGAAACCTGGCTTCTTATCCCAACTCTCTCACTATTTCTGTGATCTTAAGTAAGCCACTTAATCCTTCATGTCTCCATTTTCTTCAGTTGAAAATAAGGACATTTCAGCCCTATCTATCATATGGGGGGGCTTTTGAATTTCAAATGTGAAAATAGATAAGAAAGCACTTTCAAAAGTTAAAAACATTACGTAAATTTAATTTGTAACAGCCTTAGAATAATAGAGTTAGAAGGTAACTAAGAAATCTTGCAGTCCAGCTTCTTAACCAATGAAAGAATCCTTTGAAAACTTGGTGGTTGTCATCCAGACTCTGCTCATATATCTCCAGCAATGAAGAGCCCGTTCTGTTTTTGGATCATGCTGACTTTTTAAAAAGGCCTTTCTTATTTCAGAGCCAATAGTTGCCTTCTTCAAGCTTCCCCTCATTTGCTTATATACTGCCTTCTGCTACAAGTCTGCTCCCCTTTCCACTTGACACCTCTTCAACTTTTCGAAGACATCTGTCACATCTGCCCTTTAACCATCTCTTCTTCATGCTAAAGATCGCCAGTATAAGATGGTTTCCAAGCTCTTCATGTTCTTTGTCACTTGTTTCTGGAGACTTTCTAATCTGTTAGTGCTTTTCATAAAATATGTTGTTAAATAAAACTCAGGTCAAATACAATGGACAAGGTTACAGGTATCAGACTGTTAATGATAAAATGCACCTACTTCTTTTCAGGGGTAGCTAGGTGGCACAGTGGATCTCTATCTCACCAGGCCTGGAGTCAAGAAGGCTTGTTTTCTTGAGTTCAGATCTGGCCTCCAACATTTACTACTTGTGTGGTTCTGGACAAGTCACTTAACCCTAATCTATAAAATGAGCTAGAGAAAGAAATGGCAAACCACTCCAGTATCTTTGCCTAAGAAACCCCAAATGAGGTCACAAATAGTTAAACACTAAACAAGAATGTATATTGCTTCTTTTCTGTGAACAATATATAAATCTATAGATAAAATATAAACTCATAAAAGTGAAGTGAAATGTACTTTCAGTCTCATTCAGGGAACATCCTTAGGTCCATTTGAATTACTATGTTTAACTCTGGGTACCATATATTTTTTCTTTGACAATACACTGATGGACCAGAATTCAATGGTGCTTCCAATGAGCCAATGAACAACTAAAACTAATATTATTTTTACCAGTGAGGAGAAAAAAGAATTGATTATTCATGACAGCATTTATATATCTATCTGTGTTCTAAATAGCCAACATTAAGAATATAGTGGCTATTTTGAGTCTAAAGAATACTGAAATATAATGTCTTTAAGGCCTGTTTTCCTACGTGAAGCAGCAATTTCATCCTTTCTTCTAAATTCCAATAAGATAACACAGCCTTCAAACTTTTCCTAACTTATGACAGTGATTTGTGGCTTATAGAAGGCAGGAGGAGCTCATTTCTGTAAACCTGAGGATGATTAAAATGTCAGAGAGAGTTTTCTCTTTTCCTACATTTCTTAAATGAGAATAAGTTCACCTGTGTCTTGGATGTGGGTTATAGCTTTTAAAGCCTATTTCAGCAATAAAGATGACAAAGATGTCATCTTCTCCCTAAAGGAAGGTATTAACTATAATCCAGGAGACAAAGGAGAAAGGAGACATGACGTTAATCTATTTTTGTCAGCCTCTGTAAGTGGACCCCTTTTTATGACCATTAAAAAGTACTCACGGGGCGGCTAGGTGGTGCAGTGAGTAGAGCGTCAGCCCCGGAGTTAGAAGGACCTGAATTCGGATCAGGCCTCAGACACTTAATGCACACACAAACAAAAACCTAGCCGTGTGACCTTGGACAAGTTACTTAACCCCAATTGCCCTCCAAAAAGCAAAAAAAAAGAAAAAAAAAGTACTCACAAAATAGATTATTTGTATCTTAATTTCACCATAACCAGTCAGCACTGACAAGATCTATACCATCTATACTATTACCTTAAAAGCTAAGAATGAGAAAATGAATAGACATGAAGAGCATATAGACAACAAGAAAAGGGGGGAAGCCTTTGAATAAGAATATAAGTTATCTAAGCATCTAAACAGGACAATCATTTCCAGGTAGAAAAATATGTGTGCTTATAAAGGGCTGGTGACAACTTCTGAGAGTTGCAAGTTTAAGCAGGGTAGAACCTTGGGATAATTGCAGCTTTCCTTCCAGTTAAGTAGGCAGGCTTTCTGGCTGTTCAATTGTGATAAAAGTCAAGGGACTATAGATAAATAGGTACCCAGTAACTTGAGTGTGGTGTAAAAAGACAGAACACTGGGTTGTGAATCAGAAACTATTTTAGTCTTGCCTCTGGCATATTTGTATGACCTCAGAGAAATCATTTTAACTTTTCTGAGTTTAGAAGTCATCTTCAGGAGAAAAAAAAAAGTGGAAATGATTAGTATATAAGGATATCCTGAAGGTAATGTTTAACTTAACTATAAAGTTAATTAACAGAACAGAAACCATTTTAAGTGTAAGAATAATGTATAATTTTTGATCTTCATAATATTGGTACCTTTAACTGAACTTGTTCATCGGGTGGGCTTTACTTCTGGACGTCTAGAAATATAATTTGGTAGTCTTCCTGAAAGTATCACTTTCTTGGAAGAAAAAAAGGAAAAATAAGAAAAAAATAATAATATAAAACTCCAAATATACATACCAGATATTTCATGTTTCATGGGAACTAAAGGAATACCAAGTAGCAAGAAAAATTCAAGCTGTGCTCATTTATAAGAAAACATTTGATTATCATGACTTTATAGGTAAGTCCTATGAAGAGGAGATAGGGAGAAAAGATGAGACAATCTCCAAATCAGAAGATTCTGGAAATTTATGTTAATTTTTCACTCTTAAATTTGACAGTAGCTATCTGCCAACACAATGGGTGGTAGCTCTCTCTGCTTTTCCTAAACTATTTAATGTCAAAAAAAATGAAAACTGGAGAAAGAATGTCTTTCTTATTTATAAAAGACTTCAGACTGAGACTGATTTTCAGTTTTATTTCTTGCCCAGCTATTCATGAAGAGGCAGAAGAAGACCTAACTGCTTTTTGAATGGATCAGACAGGGCAATACAACAGTCAAAATAAACCTTAGAAATTAATGAGATGATTAGGTATAAAATTTGTTGAAATTTTTACTTCTCTCCTTTGAGAGCTAACCTGTCTTATAAAGGTTATGCTTTCAAGGCCTATTACCATGAGCATTTAGTAACAGTCTTGTTATGAAGTGAGTTAAGGATCCCATTCCGCTCCTGTTCTGCCTCTTCTCACCCCCTGACAAATATTTATATTTTTTTGAAGGCCGTAAAGGATTAGCAGCTTTCCTGCCTCCTCTTCATATCTCACAAGAAATGTTGATTATATGTTTAAAATTACCCCAACCAAATTGGAAGTTTATATTTTTCCTCTATAAAGAGAAGCTAATTAATTGCTATTAAGAATTTGTAAGTCATTTCACTTAATATAAGTGAGGCAAATGCTCTTCCCATAATGACTAGGGATGTCTGTAAGTTGTCTTTCTGAATATTGAGAGCTTCCTCCCCTTCCTCATTTAGGAATGTAAAAATACGGCAGAGATTGTTGTTGGCTTTTTCTCCATGTAATCAAAATGCAGATGTTTGCATTTATTACCTGATTTAGTTTCCTTCTCATCTGACAGAACCTGGGGTGGCTCAGTTCTGAGACCTGATTAAAGGGTTTTTTCACTGAGAAAATTGAGGCATCTGAAGTCTCTCATTGCCAAGCACAGGGAATTATCTCATGCACAAACACAAAAGGCAAGACACTCATTGCTATGAAGCTAAAAACTGCCAACAAAAGACCATATGAGGCACAATAATAAAGCAAATAATTCTTCAGTTATGCTGAAAATGAGGTATAGCATAAGAAATAATTCCATACAAATAAAAGTAATTAAAACTTTGAAAATAGATTGATCTGAGAGGTAGGTACAAAAATATATCTGTGTGTGTGTGTGTGCATATATATATATATATATATATATATGCATATTTTATATATACATCTATCACTTTAAATGAGAGGTAGTCTCAGAGGAGAAGGCAATAACAAGTGGGAAGAAGGGAGAACCAGGAAAGGTCTGTTGTAGAGAGTGAATATCAAAGGAAGCCAGGAGTCAGAGGTGAAGTGGAAGATCATTCCAGCCATGGGAGACTACCAGTAGAAAGGCACACAAATAGGAATTGGAGTTTTACATGTAAGGAATAGCAGGTAGACCAGCATTTGTAGTTAGTATAGATTCTGTGGAGGGGAGTTTAATACAAGAAGATAGGAAAAGATAAGAGGGGGCCAAGTTGTAAAGAGTTTTATACATGATCTTAGTGGTAATAGGGAGCCACTGTGAGTTTGAGGAGAGAAGGAGAAGGAGTGACAGAATCAGACTTTTGGAAGACCAATTTGGCAGCTGAGTGCAAAAGGAACTGGAGTGGTAAGAGACTTGAGGCATAGAGAGCAGTGAAAAAGCTGTCACAGGGGTAGCTAGGTGGCTCAGTAGATAGAGCACTGGCCCTGGAGTTAGGAGAACCTGAGTGCAAATCTGGCCTCAGACACTTACTAGCTGTGTGACCCTGGGCAAGTCACTTAACCCCAATTGCCTCCAAATTTAGAAAGAAAAAAAATAAAGCTATTGCAGTAATCTAAGTGAGAAGTGATAAAGACCTAAACTAGGGTGGTGATTTAGTGAAGAAAAGGGGGCATATATTAAGATGTATTGATAGAAACAGTAAGATTTGATATAACAGATTGCCATGTGGCTTAAATGACAGTGAGGAATTGAGGATGACCCTGAGATTGGGAGCTTCGGTACTTGGGAGAGAGTGTATGGTGATGCCCTTGAGAGTACTGAGGAAGTTTGAAAAAAAGGAAGGTTTTGGAGGGGAATGATCTTGTTGTATTTTGGACGTGTTGAGTTTGAAGTGCCTGTGAGATGACCATCTGGAAGTTCAAAAGACAGGATGAAATAGGACTAGAACTCAGAAGTTGACTAGGGCCTCATGATGTAGACTTGGGAATTGTCTGCAGAGACTGGATCATTTAACCTGTGGGAACAAATGCAAAGAAATAATGATAAATAATAGTAATAGTTTAATAAATAGTGATAGTAATAAATAGTAAACAGCTCAGAAAAAGAAACGATAGAGAGACAGAAAGAACAGAGGGCCCAGAATGGTGCTTTGGGGACTGATATGGATGAAGGCCCGACAGAGGAGACTGAGAAGCAGTCTCTCAGGTAAGCAGGTAAGCAGAGAGCCAGGTGAGAGTGGTGTCATGAAAACACCCAAAAAGAGAGATTACCCAGGAGGAGAAGGTACTCATAGTGTCACATGATGCCAAGGAATCTAGAAGGATGAAGACTGAAAAAAGGTCATGCATATAGCAACTAAGAGATCATTTTGTAGAAGCTCATTCCACTTGAATGATGAGGTCCAAAGCCAGAATGTTAAGAGCAAATAAGAAAAAAAATGGAGTCCTCTAGAATAGATCCATTCTTCAAAGAGCTTAACTAAGAAGGAGAGAGATAGGATGATAACTGTTGGTGACAGTCAGTTCACATGGGGATTTTTAAGGATGTGGCATACAAAGACAAAAATAAAATAATCCCTACCTTTAATACTACCCTTTTACTAATTCCTACAATATATTCTTTTAAAAGTTGTAGATTGTTCTATTTATGCTCCACTAAAGGAAACAACATAAAAAGCATAAAAACAAAAAAGCAAATACAAATAGACAAATTAAAAAGAGCATCAATAAAACTTCGTTTAAGGAACAGAAGAAAAAAGTTCAGTAGCAGACACAAAAAGAACATTTTTGTTACTATCTTGTTAAATTGAATATGTTTGTTTAAAACACACACATAAAATATACCTTATAGAAGTTTATAGGATTGTCTTTGTGTTTTTTTTAATGTTTATATTTATTGATGAAAGATTTTTAAGGCAAATGTTTACAAGGTATTTTGGGGGTCACTAACAATTGGGAGGATCAGGATATTCCTCCTCTAAGGAGGAGGCACCTGAACTAAACTTTGAAGGGGAGATGGGGATTCTAAGGGAGGAGGAAAATCATTCTAGCCATAGCAAACAGCTGTGCAAAGTCTTGATAATTAGATATAAATGCCATGTACAGAAAATAGAAAATAGGTCAGTTTGGCTAAACTGGGTTCATAGGCATATGAGTGTAATAAGTATAAGTGTACATCAGAGGGGGAAAATAGTTTGGAGCCACATTCCTAAACAGAGGAGTTTGTAGTTTATCTTTTTTTTTTTTTAATTTGGAGGCAATCACAGTTAAGTGACTTACCCAGGGTCACACAGCCAGTAAGTGTCTGAGGTCACATCTGAACTAAGGTCTTCCTGATTCCAGGACCAATGCTTTATGTATTTTATCTTAAAGGCAGTAAAGAGCCACTGGACTTTCTTGAGCAGGGGCATCTCATATTCAGAATTGAATTCCAAAGCTTGTTGAATTTGTAATTCCTATGGATCAACCAGATGTTAATGTCTATCAACAACTGGGAATGTGGGACTGAAGGCTTTTGAGAGTCACTAGTATAGAGATCATAGTTGACCCAATGGAAGCTGATGAGATTTCCCAAGCAAGACTACAGAAAGAGAAAAGAGGGTTCAGACTGCTTACTTAGTGGGTAGGACTCCTACATGAAACATGAATCTCCCACTAAATAGTCTTTTATTCTCCACCTGACAATGTCTAGTGCGTTTCTTTCTTCCTTTCTTTCTTTCTTTTTTTTTTTTTGCCTTTTTTGGGGGGAGGACAGTTGGGATTAAGTGACTTACCCAAGGTCACACAGCTGGTTGTTGTGTTAAGTGTCTGAGGCTGGATTCAAACTCAGGTCCTCCTGACTCCAGGGCTGTGGTGCTCTACTCACTGTGCCACCCAGCCGCCCCAAGTGCTTTTCTGAAAAGCAGCATGATATAATTGTAATGGAAAGGACCCAGGATTCAATCAGGAGACCTAACTCACTGAACAACATGTTTTGTGATCTGAAGTAAGTCTCTGTATCCCAATTTCTTCATTTTGGGGGTAAAATTATTGTGACTATTAAGTAAAATAACAGTACACTCAGAAAGCATTATGGAAATGTAAGGGAGTAAGAGAATGAGCTAAATGTGACATTAGACAACATGTGAAACAATCCCCTGATTTTACAGATGAAGGAAATGAGGCCCAGAGAAGTTACTTACTGAAGGTCACACAGAAAATTAACAGAATTCTGCCCTAGAACCTATGCCTCTTGACTCCCTGACCTTGTACTTGTATAACCCCAGAGCTGCCTCTTAGCTTTGGGGGCACATTCAACATCATTATCAAATTCCTTTTCTAAATTCATCCTTAAACTGGCAACCTTCCCCTTTGAACGTATAATTGTAACTACAGTTTGTTGGTGAGCACAGTTCATCGCTTCCCCTGATGGGAATGAGTAATGAGGAATTTTTATTTGCCTCCCCCCCAAAAAAAAGTGAGAGTGAGGGAGGTTGGGGAGCTTTGGCTCTAATATGGAGCTAGAAAATGGGTCAAGCTATAATCATTTATTGAGTTCCTACTATATGCTGGGCATCGTGATGGGTGCTGGGAATGACATAGTGCCTCCTCTCAGGACTCGCTCTGGTTTAGCATCTGCTGGGGATGGTGGGATTAAGCCAGAGGGATGGAGGGCTGTGTTGCTGTCAAAGGAATCCTCCTCCCCATCACAGCATCCTTTTCACTGCTCCTACCTATTATTCATTAAATCACAGGTTGTTAGATGCTTTGGTGTCTTGAATCCCTTTGGCAGTCTGCGGAAGTGTCGATTATCTCTTCCTCATAATATCCCTTACCTGTATTCCTAATTGAAGGAAGCACTAAATTTCAGATCGAGGTTAATGAATAAAGATGTAATTTTTTTTCCTTGTCTAAGTTTAGAGATTCCCCAAAACCTCTCCATGGATCCCAAGTTAAATCAAGTTATTTGTTGTTGTTACTTAATCATTTTGCAGTCCTGTCCTACTCCTTGTAACCCTTTTTGGGGTTTTCTTGGCAAAAATACTGAAATGATTTACCCTTTCCTTCTTCAACTCATTTAACAGATAAGAAGACTGAGGCAAACAGGATTCAGAATCACACAGATAGTAAGCATCTGAGCCTGGTTCCAAGCTCAGGTCTTCCTGATTCCAGGCCCAGTGCTTCTACCCACTGCGTCTAGCTGCCCAATCAAGTCAGCAAGCATTTATTAAGTACCTACTGTGTACTTAGGCACTCTATTAAATACAAGGTTAAAAAATCCCAGCCTTAGATTGTCAGCTCCATGAAGGAATCTGAGCCCCTTAGATTCATCTTCCTAGCACTTTCTAGCATTTAGCATAGTGTTCAGCACATAGTAGACACTTTATAATTTTTAATTAATTGTAAGTTTTAAAATTATTTATAATATAACTTATTTAATTATTTATATGTAATTATAACTTATTTAATTATTTATAATATAATTTATAATTAATTATAAGTTTTAATTAAATTCCCTTGGCCGTTAGTGACTGTGGCAGCATAGGCACCCCTTCCTATAGGTTTTTCCCCATCTTGACAGAGTTGGTGTTAGTTTCAGGAGAGTCCTTGTGACAGAAACTGACTCCTCCCTTTGTGGTTAAGCCACCACCATTGTATGGTATGACCATGGATAGAGAGCACTGCCTTCTCCCCCACCTCCTTCTCCCAACACTCTTCTATTGAACTGAACTGACAGCTAACCAGCTTAATTTTTTTTTTTTTTTGCTTTTTTGAGGGCAACTGGGGCTAAGTGACTTGCTCAAAGTCACATGGCTAATAAGTGTGTCAAGTGTCTGACAGCAGATTTGAACTCAGGTCCTCCTGACTCCACAGCTGGTACTCTATTCACTGCACCACCTAGCCACCCACACTAACCTACTTATTATAAGAAAATGAATTCCATATGTTATTCTGTAGAACCATAAGTGGTTTTTATATTGAAATTTAGCTTTCTGTATTACTGCAGTATGTAATGGATTCCCCTTTGTTAAACAGAGTGAATCCCTTTGCTGTGTGCTTAGATGTTGGGAGTTGCTGCAGCAACCTCCTCTTCTCATTCAATAATGAAGTATGGGGTATGATTCAGGCTCATAAATAATCATAAGATAATTTGTCTTCAGTGATGACATCTTTAACTATGAAGGATCTTTGGAGTCCAATCTAAAAAGCTCATTAGACATTCTAGTACATTCCATGTTAATTAATAGGTATTCAGAACATATTTGTTTAAAGAGAACCTGTTTGTTTAAAAAAATCAGTAGGAAAATATGCAATGTAGTTTCATGATGATCTTTTGTTTGTCTTTGAAAATACAGACATACCAAGTGGACCTGAAGCCAAATGGATCAGAAATCATGGTGACAAATGAAAACAAAAGGGAATATATTGAGTATGTATTCCTCTATTTCACAGCCTTTCTTAAATTAATCATAACAAGTTGACATATGCTACAGACATGAGTTTTATTGCTTCTTGTTCAATGGCAAGATTTTTTTTCCCTTGAGCTCAAGACCAAGATCAGAATGGTGATTTTTTTTTCTGATTTGAATTTATTTGCTTGCTTTGCTATGAACTACCAATAATGTTTATGTCTAGATGGTGTGATGCAATGAAGGGTAAGTTGTTGGTTACTGGATCATGGGTTACTTCCATGGAACTCTTACATATCCAGTCAGGGTCTCTGAAATTCAGAGGCTAGAACAGAGAGGGTAACTCTTACATAATGGGGTTCTAATGCCATAGCTTAAAGTTTGATTTTTCTAATTAGATAAGAATCATGTAAGAAAGTGGCCAAGATAATGTACTGCATCCTCCTAACTATTTCAATTGAGGGTGCTCCCATCCTCTCAGCCACCCAGACTCAAAAACTCAAAAGTAATCTTTGAATCCACACCTTCTCTCCTGCCCTCATATCCAGGTAGGTGCTAATTCCTGGCAGTTCCACTTCTACAATGTGATGCTATTGTCAAGTTCCATAATTATATATTGGAAAATATATGAAAACCCTCATACCTCATGCCCTTCTTTTCCTGTCATTTTTTTGGTTTTTTTATTCACTTCACTGATTAATAAGGAATTAATAAAGTTATAAATTAATAAATAGGAAATAATGATAGTGAAGATTGTTTTTTAATGTTCTCTCATCTTCCTTATATTAGCTTAGTCATCCAGTGGAGATTCGTCAACAGAGTCCAAAAACAAATGAATGCCTTCTTGGAGGTAAGTTGCATTGACTGTCATTTGTTTCTCAGGTCTCCTTAGTCGTCGTAGAGAGAGGATTTCCCTCCCCTAGTTTGTGTGGTATGATGGAATGTATCAATAGCTTCAAAGCTGGGGCAGGAGTGTGAAAAATACAGCATAGACATATGCAATTTACACCTCTTCTCATATACAAAGAGCATATAACAATGAGCGATAAGAGAAAGGCACCTCAAAAATCCCTACATTACTTTCCTCTTTATGGAAATTTTGCCGTACTCTGTTTCTCTCATCTTTTTTATATTACTTTCATGCTTTTTCAGTGAGGATATTTACATAATAATGCCCCTAAAGTTTGTTCAATCTTTTCACTGAAATCTAGAAGTTTAAGCCAAGGTAGGACAAACCCACCGTTTCTAGATTCTTCTCAAAAGCAGTGAGTTCTGCACAGTTTTGAAATTAAGGAGCAAATGTTCTAAATGGCATTTTCAATGATTCCATTGTCACTCTGCATATTAAATTTGACTATATATTCCCTCCTCTCTTTACTTTCTTCTATAGTAGTCTTGCTAACCTCTACAGTCCCTGCATGATCAGTCACCTTTTATTATAGTAAAACATGACTATCATCATCCTTTTAGCTAGATTATTTTTGTTGTTGCACCCACTAAGCTTTCATCCATCTCAAGTGGTTAATCAATTTCTCCATCCTTCCATGACCCTATCGAGTGCTGAGGAAATACAATCCCAAACCTATCTCAGGGAATCCCTAATCCTGGGTACCAGAATCAAAAGGAGAAGAGCTATTTTTTCCAATTCTGAATTTGACAAATCACCCCCATGAATATTTCTACATACTAGAACAGAAAAGGATTATTTGCAAAACCAATCTCTGTTTAATACAGCTCATGCTTTTTAATGTAAACAAATTCAATGTGTTACTTTTAAAGGTTTTCTTCTTTTCTCTTTTTCTTCTATGTATTACTTAAAGAAATGCTTCAAAAACCATTTTTCTTAATTTTATTCTTTTGAGTGGGATACAGAGAAATGCTAATACTAGTTCATTTTGTCCCTCAAATCTTTGACCCCTCCAACCATAAGGAAAAGGAAAATCCAATCTTTGTACCAAATAAGCATAGTCAAGCAAAACAAATCCATACATTTTCCATGTCCCAGAATGTTGAGTCTTTCATCCTTTCTGTCAGGATGTGGGTTTTAATAGTCTTTGTATTTTCATCTTTGAACCTTGCAATCATTAGAGTTTTTAATTCTTTCAAAGTTACTTGCCTTTACAATGTTGTGATCACTTTATGTATATTGTTCTCCTGGTTCTGCTTACTGCACTCTGCTTCAGTTCATACAAGTCTTGCCAGATTTCTCTGAAACTATCATTTTCATCATTTCTTATGATATAAACTAATATTCCATTATATTCATATACCACAATTTGTTTAGCCATTCACCAGTTGATGGACACCTCTTTTGTTTCCAATTCTTTGCTACACCAAAAAGAGCTGCTGTAAATATTTTTGTATGGATGTATCCTTTTCCTCTTTCTTTGAATTCTTTGGGGGTATAGGCCAAGTGTTGGTATTGCTGAGTCAAAGGGTATGCACAGTATAGAATATAATTGGAAGCTGCTTTCCAGATTGGTTGAACCCGTTCACCCACAATTGTTTATCAGCACAGATATCTTTCTGCATGCTGTCTAACAACTGTCATCTTATTTTCCTTTCTTGTCATCTTGGCAAACCTGATAAGTGTGAAGTATAACCTCAGAGTTATTTTAATTTCAATTTATTTAATTATTAGTGATTTGGAACATTTTTTTCATCTAACTGTTGGATTTCTTGGATTAAACTTCAATTGTAATGGATTTCTTGGATTTCTTCCTTTGAAAACTACTTATGCACTGTGTTTACCCTTTGACCTAACAGTACCACTACTAGGTCTGCATCCCAAAGAGATCAAAGAAAAGGGGAAAGGACCTAAATACAAAAATATTTATAGCAGCTTTTTGTGGTGAAAATGAGAGGATGCCCACCAATTGGGGAATGACTGAACAAGTTGTGGCATATAATTGTGATGGAATATTATTGTGCTATAAGAAATGATGAGTAGGATGGTTTCAGCAAAACCTGAAAGACCTGTATGAATTGATGAAGAACCAGATGAAGAACACATAACAGCAATATTGTTATGGTTATCAACTGGGAAAGACTATCTATCTACTCTGATCAAGACAGTGAACCAAGACAAATCCAAGGGACTCATGATGAAAGATGCTTTTCACCTCCAGAGAGAAAACTGATGAATTCTGAATGCAAATTGAAGTTTAATTTTTTTTACTTGGTTTTTCTTGCTTTTTTTTTACTCCATGGCTCATACGAAAATATGTTTTGCATGATTTCATATGTATAATTGATATTGTATTGTTTGCCTTTTCAATGGATAGGCACAAAAAATAAGAGGGAGGGATATTTTTGAATCAGTTATTTATGTATCATGAATATCAGACCTTTACTAGAGAAGCTTGTTGCAAATATTTTTCCAGTTAACTTTTTTCCTTCTTAATATTAACTGTATTTTTGTTTGTACAAAAACTTTTCAACTTTACATAATCAAAATTGCCCTTTTTATCTTCTGTGCTTCTTTTTATCCCACATATGTCCCTAATCCATTCTTGTGAAAAGTTTTTCTTCTTGTTTCTCTAATGTTCTAATGATATGACCTTTTATTTAAGACATACCTCTTTGAGGTATGTAGTGTGAGATCTTGGTCTAAATCAGGGGTTTATAACCTAGAGACTTTGACCTTGTTTTATAAAAATATTTTGATAACTTCATTTCAATTTAATTGGCTTACTTCATAAATCAGTCTATTTGATTTTATGTATTTGAAACATACTGAGAATGGGTAAGTAGACTTTGTCAGACTAAAAAAGGATCCAAGACATCCCCTGGTCTAAATTGTTTACAAAGTTTATCAAAAATTTCACCATCTCAAAATGAAAAATTATTTTTAAAGGCTTTATAACATTTATTAGCTATTGGAAATCTAAAGTATACAACAGAAATTTTAAAAAAACTCCAAATTTTAATTCATTTTGAACTAACTTAGAAAAATCCTCTGGTTCTGTTTGGCAAGGTACCTAAAGCTAATCAAAATTTATCCCCACATATAATGAGGAATAAAGCCCTGGCCATGGGTAGACACTTCTAAGGAATTCAGGATTTAATATCAATAGAATTTCCAAATTCATATCTGAGACCCAATCCTTTAGTTTGAAGATTAGGAAACTGAGGCTCGGAGAGGCTAAGAGAATTAGCCCACAGCTGGTAAGAAGGTCATTGGCAGAGGACAGATTCCAATCAAAATCTTCTGATTTTCCTTGTCCATTACCCTTTCTTCTATACTACATGACTGCCTCAATTTCATTTGTCTTGGTATACATTGAATTTGTTATTTTAAGATATTCTATTCATCATCTGTGGGCCTGTATATTTTTAGGACTTATTGACTCACTTGAATGTATCATAGATAGGTTTTAGAATCCACATACTTGCAATTGCCCAATTTAAGGTTCACTAAGTAACAAAGCCATTCTAAAGTCAAGGTTTTTTATTACTTATATTTGGGAGGGGGAAAATGGATAACATTTTATAATTGGAAAAACACAGATGGTATTACCTTCAAATAAATAACTGGCTTTTAAAAATAATTTTTATTTGGTTAAGAACAAAAATCATGTTTCCTTTAAACTTTCCTTTGAGGGAAAAAAAGTTTTTGGATTATTTATTCATTTTTCTTTTTTTTTTCTTTTTTTCCTTTAGGGATTCACAGAATTGCTTCCTATTGATTTGATTAAAATTTTTGATGAAAATGAGTTAGAGGTTTGTTGCCTTTTAAATCCTTCATAATTTTTTGAAAAGTATATCAGAAATTTCTTCATTCTTCTACCAACTATACATCTTCCTTTGCTCTAATTCATAATGTTCTACAAAGAAAGGAGAAATGAATTATACTGTGCATGGATTTTATTTGTTTGGGGAAAATGAGGAGCTGAGTCATGACAGCTGACCAGTCAGCTGTCATTTAACAATATCAATTAGAAGTGAATGTTAATATAAGTGTTTTAAATCTCAAGAAATCTACCATCCTGAGTTTGATCATGGCCCTGAGAAGTAATACAGATGCATACTATATCCAGAAGCAGCAGAGAACCTACATGAAGGCTCAGTCCTGACCCAGATTCTCCCCGTGGACCCCACTACTGCACTGTTGAGTTGGGGTTCCTTCTCCATTGTCTGTGGCGGCAGGCAAAATTGCAGTGCTAACTATCTGTATCAGATATTAGTTATAGACATAGTTTTTAAGCAAACCTTCCCCTAAATCATTCAGGGAAGTCGAGAAAACAGGAGATGGCTTCATTATTTATTTCAGCATCTTCATACTGGAGAACTGATATGGAAATCCAAAGTCAATGGAAGCCATTATCCCTTTTTTATGTGTTAAGAGAGAATCTTTTTGGAAATTCCTACCCCAGGCAAGATTAGAATCCAGAAGTTTGGGGGAGGGAGGGATACCCTATTTTTACCTTTTTAACTAATGACAAATGAGGGACATTAGATTTGAGCCCACTTCAGCTGAGGTCCTTTCCATAGACAGTGGAAATTGTCTTAATACAATTTATGAGCTAAAAGGAAGCTTAGAAATAATCTCATTCAACTCCATAATTTTATATATGAGGAAAGTGAAACATATGGAAGCTGGAATTGTGACTTGTCCAAAGTCCCATTACTAGTTAATGGCAGAAAAGGGATTATTACTTGTCTCTCCATCATTCCCATTGTCCCAATTTTCATGACACCATGCTGATTTTATAGTTATGTAAAATACAATTCTGAGAGAACATCTTCCCTAGTAAAAGATTTACACAGTTTAAAAAAAAATCTAGCTTAAATATAGAAATCACAACCAATAAAAACAACCAACAATGTTGATAAATGACTAATTAACAGCTTTGTCCATGGATGTACTTAGAGCTAGTGAATTGAATTGAATGCAATGCGTGACCTATCCTAATTGTCTGTGGGTCCTTGGGTTTTGAATAAGATGGAGGATTATATGACTTTGAACAGCCATGAATTGGGAATCATTTCCTATGGCTAATGATAAAATATTGCTAAAAGTACTCATTCACTGGGGGAAGCTAAGATTCCAGCCTCCATCAGGAGGTAGCGTGGGCCTAATGACAATCAGGCAAGATGGAGAGAGGTGTAATAATGACAGGTTCATTAAGGATGGAAACCTGGAATGGGCAACTGAGTGGAGACGGTAGCTGTATGAAAGGAAGCTAACTTTATAAAGCTTCTGATTTTGTCTACCAAACCAGATACTTTATTGATTTTATTTTTTTATTAATGGCAATATTGAACATCAATACAATTCAGTACATTTCTTTAGTAAGTGAAATCCCCCAGAAGTTAATGTGTTATACTTTTTAAATCTTTAAAGTATTTGGAGAAGAGCATGATGGAGATTTAATAGATTTCCTGGTTACATACAAAAATTGGAAATCTGTCCCTTATTTTTTTAAAAACCAAATGCAATTTTATCAGTTTAGAGCATTCCCGGGAAGGATTTTCTTCTCCCAAGTCAATACCTTCTCTGAAACTTCAAGTCTAGAGAGTTGCCTGGAAATAAGAGGCTTACCCAGGGCCACACAACCTGTATGTATCTCAAGTGGGACTTCAACCTATGTCCTCCTGACTCTAAGACTAGTCCTCTATTCACTAAAGCTACAGAGCCTTTTGTGTGATCCAAATGGTCATCTCTTTGGTTTGTTACAACAAATGTAGATAGGAGCTTTATTCCATTTGTTTTTATTAAAGGTGATGAATTGGGTTATGGATGTTTAAAAAAAAAAACAGCAACCATTTTTATAACAATACTGGTGATGAAACTAGGTTGAATCATCAGTGTGATTTTCAGTTTTTCAGACCTTCCACATTTAAACCTGAATTGATTTTCCTAAATAGCTGCTGATGTGTGGCCTTGGAGATGTTGATGTTAACGACTGGAGACAACATGCTATTTACAAGAACGGCTACTGCCCAAATCACCCCGTCATTCAGTGGTTCTGGAAGGTAAGCCCCAGTCCCACACTGTGGCCACATTGTTATTCTAGGGCTGGCTGTTGTACTAACTGTTCTGTCTTTTCTGTACATAGGTTATATTTATCTCTAGTAGGAGTACTTCCTGATATGCCTTATGCTGTTTTCATTTTAGTATTTATATTTGAAGATTAGGAAAATTCTTCTGTGGCTTATTATCAGTGCAGAGCAAAAAGTGGCTAGGGTGGTACTTAATGGAAGGAATTGATTTTATCATTCCTTTTAATTAATGGAAAAGTAATAAGAAAGAAAATTTGAAGAACGATCCTTAATGGCAAGAGTATAAAGCATTCTCCCTTAATACTAGGGAATAGAGATTAAGGAAAAATTGAATTGCATAAATAACATGCAAGTGCATCTTCAAAACTGTTTGTATTGTCCATCAATACTATGATGAATGTACCCTCTCCCATTATCTTATAACTGAGATTGGAAAAGTTTTTTATACTTTTCCAAAATATCATTCTTCCCAAAGAATCTGCCCCTAATTTTCTAAAGAATTCTGCCAAATATTTTGAGATGACATTGCTCCAGGAATGAGTAATGTGAAATATGATTTAATATGACTTAATTATCCTAGTACCATTATCTTTTTGGAATGGGAGAAGGTGGAGAGATTTCAGAAGTGTAGTCAACAAAAGGCTGCATGTTTACAAAATGAGAAAAAAGCAAACCACTCACTTTTATTTTCCTTTATTATATTTTTAAATACCAGTGGTGACATAGAGAGATGATATGGCTTGCAGAGAAACTGCTTGAAATCCAAATCTTGTGATTAAATGAGGGTGTAACCATAGTTTAAGTATAAAGAATTTTCCTTTCCTTTCTTTTCCTGCTCTTTGGAATCCCAGTAAACCAGAAGTATAAAGATTCCGTTTTCTTTACTGTGCTTTGTAGGAGCTTTAGCACCTGACTTAGCACTAATGGCATGTACACAGAAGCTAACAGCATTCCAACAAAGGTTCCTTCCGGATGTCTCTCACATGTTACATTCTCTCCACTCACACGGCAGCCCTTCTTGGCTGGCCTCTCATCATCTCCTCCCTAGTATCTCCCTCATCCAATCCACCCTTGACATAGCTGCTGAAGGGATTTCCTTAAAGTACAAATTTGATCATGTTACTCCTCCTTGATAAACTCTAGTGTCTCTTCATTACTTCTAGAATTAAGTTGTACACGCCTCTCTTTGGTATTTAATGCTCTTCAAAATCTGGCCCCATCCTGTCTTTTTAGCCTTATTTTACCTTATTACACTTTTTTGTACTCTTGTTGTTCAATAATTTTTCAGTTGTGTTTGACTCTTCATGACCCTGTTTTCTTGGCAGAGATATTGGAATCATTTTCCATTTCCTTCTCCAGCTCATTTTACAGATGAGAAAACTAAGGCAAACAGGGTTAAGTGACTTGCCCAGGGTCACACAACTAGACAGTATATGAGGCCAGATTTGAACTCATGAAGATGAGTCTTCCTTCATGATTTCAGGCCCAGCACTCTATCCACTGTGCCATCTAGCTGCCCTCATACTCTGCTACACCTATAACACCTCTAGTTACTTGGGTCCTCCCATAATCACCTCATTGTTATTCTTGATATATGACAACCCTACCACCACCACCATTCACCCATCTCCTTGACTTTGCTCTTTGCATTGCCTCTCCCCCATGCCTGAAATGCTCTCTCTTTCCCTCTTGGAATCTCTCAGGATCCAGAAGCTCAAACACTACCCTTAACAGGAGCTCTTTTTTGGTTCCCACACTGATAATGCTTTCTTCCATCCCCAAGATTTTGCCTTGTAACTGTTTTGTCAGTGTATTATACATACTATTTAGGTGTATTTTGTCTTTGCTATTAAAATGTTTAATACTTGGGGCAGCTAGTTGGCACAGTGAGTAGAGAGCCGGCCCTGGAGTCAGAAGGACCTGAGTTCAGATCCGGCCTCAGACACTTAACACACACAAACAAAAACCTAGCCATGTGACCTTGGGCAAGTTACTTAACCCCAATTGCCCTCCAAAAAGCAAAAAAAAAAATGTTAATACTTGAAAACGCATGTTGATTGACTTGAGGATGTTCAGATTTTAAAGAATGTCATTCCTTTTGTTTTTGTAGCCATTGATTAGAGCAGGGGTTCTGAACCTGAGGTCCCTGAACTTATCTTTTTTTAAAAATATATTTTGATGACTATTTCAATTGAATTGGTTTCTTCTTTTGAGAAGGGGTCCAAATGCTTCAATAGATAGCCAAAGGGGTACAGGACACACAAAAAAAGTTTAAGGATCCTTTGGTTAGAGGATTTCTCAAATAAGAAACCTGGGTTTGTACCTTGAGTTTCTGTTGCTGGGAAAGTTTATATATTATCTTTGTTTATAACTGACCTTGGATGAGGGGAGAGGGAAATCACCATTGCCATATAGACAGAATTATAAGGGTGATGACGCCATCAATGTTAATTTTTATATAATGTATTTTGACATATTGGCAGACAAAAGAGACATTGTGAGTGTTTGACCTCTTTCTAAGATTAGAAAGGCTGGTATTGTGGCGACATTCAAAAATATGGCTCAATTTTCAGATGTGACTGTCTAGGTCTTATATTACAATATAAATAAAAATGATTTTTTGAATGTCTAAGTTACAGCAGCAAGTGCTGCATAGGAGACATAATGACCATATGTCTCTGTTAATAGGCCGTATTATTGATGGATGCTGAGAAACGTATCCGATTACTACAGTTCGTTACGGGGACATCCCGAGTGCCTATGAATGGATTTGCTGAACTTTATGGTAAGCAAGAGAATGTACTGAGTAAAAACACTTCCTGAAAACCCATGCCAACATATTTTCCAAGATGGAGCTGCCTAAGGGTAAATGATGCCTCCTTTAGATTTCTTAACCAAGCTTAATATTTTCTGTGTTCTCAGAAATTTATTTTATATAGATCTTATGCAAATGCATTTCATTATACAGAAGTCTGTATATATTTTAACCTAATAATTCATGCCTTCATACAAAGTGCCTTGGTTTTGTTATTAATGAAAAGAAACAGAATAATCAGACTTGGGAAGCTCTCATGTGGCCACATGCTAGAGGGAATAAATGATCATACCATCTCCAGGAGATTGAGTTCTTCATTGTTTACAGTGTATTAAAATCATAAATAAGCAAAGCTCTACCTATTCCACATATTGAAGGTTTTATTATTTTTTTTCCTTAGAAATAGTGTTTAAAGGTATCAAGACCATTTGTGCCTGCATATGAGACTTTGGGAATACTCCACACTGAAAAAAACGTAAATTTCATGTTGTGAATTTATATAAGGATTGTATTTAACCAGACATTAAATAGCATATTACAACCAAAGACGCAATCTAAGGAATAGGTCTGGAGTCTGTGCCACCCTTTTGACTTTTTTACCATGACCCTAAGTAGACTGATTCTCTCCTTCTCTTGCATTTTTCAGGCAAATTCTACTATCACTCATACATATTAAATTGTATTTTCTTCTTTAATCTAGGTTCAAATGGTCCTCAGCTGTTTACAATAGAGCAATGGGGAAGCCCTGAGAAATTGCCCAGAGCTCATACATGGTAAGTGGGGAAAGGGACCAAAAAAACGAGTTATGTCATAGATGAATACACATACAGTCATCATTCTTTAAGCACAAAGTCAGATAGGTAATTTTCACTTGTGCTAATAACAAATGGAACCAAGTAGTAGAAGTATTGACTAAAAACATGTCAGAAATACTCTTTACCATCATCACAGAGCATTCTAAGCACTTAACTGTTTGTCATACTGTACTAGATGCCATAGAAAGAAAACAACATAGATATTTCCTGTTATCAAGTAGTTTTTAACCTAGGGTATGAAACATATCCCAGGAAGGGTGATATAATTAAAAACTGTATGTGAATGGACAAGACATGGGGGCATAAACAATCTATGTTAAAATAGCAGCCCTCTAGCATCCTAAGGCAGAGGTGTCAAATTCCCTGGGGGCCCAGTGTCAGAACCAATGTTTAATCAAATCAGCAAAAATACCATGCAACACAGGTGATAGATGAATGACTGCTGTGGACGTCATCCGTACATGTAGACTACAGTCATTCACCATAATTTGTGGTCTTCTAAGTCACAGGGCTAAGAGGATCCATTTCTGTTTGGGTTTGACATCAGCCCCTTAAAGCATCTGAACTTGTCTCTGAACCGAGGAGACACCATAGAAGGAAAAAGGCCTATGATAGCAAAGAAGATCCTGAATATCTAGCAACCAAAATAACTGAGAGAAGGGGAGGATCTGAAAGTTATGCCTGACCCAGTTTAGTCAGATTATGTGACTCATGGACAAAAAGGGAAAAGAGGGCTCTTACTGACCATTTGATAGATGGTCTTTTCGCACAAATCATAAAGACATGGAAGTGACAGGAAACCCTAATATTGAAATGGATCTTCCATTTCATTTATTTGAATACTCTCTCCAATAGTATGGTCAAAATTCACCTGTTCCTCTCCATCCTTTGCAGATGTTTTGCAAGTCTTGTCCATGTTTTCCCATAAACAACAAGGTTAGAATATGACCTCTCTGCCTGTTGCTTACTTGATTCATTACCATATTCATTCTTATTATCCTGTAAGCCTTAGGCTAATATAAGGATATGTTTGTTTCTCACCAATTAGTGTATCAACCTCTTTCCCATTAATTGTCTCAGACCCTATCCCCACCACATTTTATTATACATAATTTGATAAACTGGAGAAATCTCCTAACCCATACACAGTTGCTCATACCCTACAAAACTCCTAATCTCCTGTGATTTATTAACAATGTAGTCAACTAAAACAAACATAACTACATGTCATAGTTTGTCTTTAGGAAAGACCACAGTCAGAATCACCTCTAACCATTACTGTTAACTGTAGATGACTTCACCTTACTATTCACTGGTTCCCCAATTGAGTTCACTCAAGATACCAAGCAAAGTCTCTTCTCAATAATTCTCTTTGCTCTCTTCATTGAATATAGATTAAGACAATTCAATTAAAAGAGGAAGCCATGACAGGAAAATAACTTCCCTCAAGGCAACTAGGTGATACAGTTGATAGAGCGCTGGCCCTAGAGTCAGGAAGACCTGAGTTCGAATCTGGCCTCCGACACTAGTAGCTGTATGTGTGACCTTGGGCAACTCACTTAACCTCTGTTTGCCTCAGTTTCCTCACCTGCAAAATGGAGATGATAATGATAGCACCTGCCTCGTAGGGTTGTTTTGAGGATCAGTTGAGATATTTGTCAAAGTTCTTAGCCCAGTACCTGGTATGTAGTTGGTACTATTCAAATGTTAGTTATTATCATGCCATCTCTCTTAATAGTACCTCTCCAGAATGACTCATAAAATTGTCTTTATAATGGCTCTTCATAGGATAACTAAGACAGTTTTCCCAAGAATTTTTTTCCTTATCCTCTTTTCCTCTTTCATATGTATAGTTTCTCACATCTCCATTTATTCTCTCTTCTCATTTTTTCCAAAAACTCCTAGCCCCAACTGTCAAATCTTTAATATTTCATTTAGGTCTTAAAGCGACAGTAATAATAACTATAGCCTCTGTAGTAGAGGCTTTTGAAACTGGTGTTATTATGTCTAGGTCTTCTGATATTATGTGTATACAAACAAGCAAAAGAGAAGAAATGGTTAAAATAAAACGTTTGCCTTGCAAAGAGTTTCTGCTGTGCTCCCTACTCTGTTAATCTTGAAATGTTCTCATTCCCCAACAATTTTAGAGGACAGCTTTATTGAGTTAGGCCCACCCTGTTGAGATCACTCTGAATTTTGATTCGGTCATATATCATAGTGACTCTTCCATCCAACATTCATCCCTTGCACATTTGATAAACATATCATATCATCTATATCTCTATCCCATTAATTATTAAAGATGTTCTTGAACAGGAAAGAGCTAAGGAGTGAGTCCTATACTTTGGGAGCAACAGCCAGCAGGGATTAGTGTCTAATAAGTAAGATCTGTGTGGAGTGCAATGAAATTAGATTAAAAAGATTCTTTCTTATAAAGATTTAGTTATCTGAGGGTTTTCTAAGAAAAGCTCAAGAGGTGAAAAGGAAAAAAAAATCAGAAGCATTCAACAGGTCCCCTTATCTTGGTCCCATTAAGAGATGGTCATGAACTAGATGTATTTGTAAAAAAAGGAAAAAGCCCCAAAAGACAGTAAGTAGTTTTTAAAAGAAGCTCTGTGTGTGTGTATGTGGGGGGGGGGGTGTATGTGTGGGTGTGTATTTTATTGTTCAGTCATTTTTCAGTCTTGTCCAAGTCTTCACGACCCCTTCTGGAGTTTTCCTAGCACAGATGTTAGAGTGGTTTGTCATTTCCTTCTCCAGTGGATTAAAGCAAACAGAGTTAAGTGACTTGCCGAGGGTCATACAGCTAATCTGAGGCTGGATTTCACCTCAGGTCTTCCTGATTTCAGGTATAGCACTCTATACACTGCACCATCTAGCTGCCTCATGACTAGCATTAGAAGGAACAAAATGTAAGAATAAATCAAAGGATCAAGCTGTAGCAATCGAAGCAGTACACATAGTATGTATGTACATATAAAGGTATACACACACACCATAAGGCAAAGAAAGAGATAGGGTGAAAATTTTTATTTCAAAACAAAATTAAAATTTTTTTTTGCATCAGTCAATGCACATGGTCCTATTGGTGCTAGACCTTCTAGCAAGGATGGATGGCCACTGATACTGACAGAAGACAGTTTAAGGCTCAGCTCTAGAAATGAAGGTGGGCTAGGTGTTCCACAGCTAAAGGTTAGTGAGTTTTGTGGAATTTGGCAAAGGACCTAAAGAAGACAGAATGCTAGAGGAGGATTATCATGGTGGCCAGTGTCCAAGTCACCCTGCACCACCCCATGCCTCCAGGCCATCTTTGGCAGAAACAGAACCCAGGAGGGAGCTCAGAAACCCATAATTCAAATACACTATACTAAACAGAATCTGATCTTACAGCTGTTCATCATAGCTCACTCTGTATTAACAGAAGCTATGTGAGTTTGGTGTGAGGTGGAACATTATTAGTAACTAGGTCACTACCTTACCTCCCTACACAGTCACTATTCTGACTTCCTTTATTGGACAAAAAGATACTGTGTGGGCTTTTCAGCTCCACATTTCTGCTCTCCTGAGCTGGCTTTCATTCGTCAACTAATCCCAAGTGTAAAACCACTGTGGCCACTCTTCTGAATACTTGCCCTTCTTGTTCTTCAATCATTTAGTCATTTCCAACTTTTTTTGACCCTATATGGCATTTTCTTGGCAAATTTGTTTGTTTCTTGGCAAGAGATTTGCCATTTCCTTCTCCAGAAAACACCTGTCCAGCCTACTCCCTAATCTCATACCAACATATTCATAGTGTGCACTCCCTACAGTCCCTGTGTCTATTGGCAGCATACCACAGAGACAGGTCATTGACTGTCTCTCAAACCATCTGTCAACAGACACAAGTCCTGAGGGTGTTTTCTGGTTCTCCTGAGGACCTCCCTTTGGGACTATCATCAGCTACTTCCATTGTGGCAAGAGACAGAATAAAACCTCTATAATATGGTGTCTCCATTTTGTCCCCCTCTGCCTCAGAGTACTCCAAACCACAATCAGTGTGGCTGCAAGGGGAAACAGGTATTGGTATTTCCAAAGGGGTATTTAGAAAGACCAGGAAGTACCTCTGGGACTGCTGCAAGTTGACAAGAATTTTGAAAGACAGCCTACGAGCTAGGCCTGTGTATCCTGGCAGAACATTCAGAAACTGCAGGAAATGTCCATACCACTTATGTGTTGGTGGAGACCTATGGATTTTGCCTATACTATCAGATATGGTTGGGCTTTTTTTTTCCTATTCAGTCTTTGTTACAAGGGATGGCTTGATAGATAAGGGGAAAGGGCTGTATATAGAAATGAAGGTGATATCAAAACAAAAAATAATAAAAATAAGAATTTTTTAATTGCAAAAAGTGAATTGGAAAGAAAAGATTTAAAAAAAAAAAGAAATCAAACACTGCTTTATAAGGCTTCAGTAGTCACTGTTTGCTTCTCTGCTGGGTTGATAGAACATGTAGCACCTTCTTTACCTTTTTCCCAAACCCACTATCCCTCTAAGCCCCATAGAAACCCTCTCTCTAGAATTCAACCTTTTCCAAAAATATTCCAAGTAGGGGCAGGGTGTATAGAGTTGGGTTTCCAGGCTGGTCTGCAGGCTGGTTCCCATGAAGTATTGCTAGTCCTCCTGGGGAGGGAATGGGGTTAATGGAAGAAAGCTGATCAAGAGTTCACAGAGGCAGCAAAGTAGTTGTTGACTTTGAGGGCTGTGGGGGAAACAGGGAGTCTCTTGAGTTTGACCTGAATACTTGAGCATGGAAGACAGGGGTTAGAGGCTTGGGCAGTATCCTTATTATCCTTTGTAGAATGGGGGGTTTTTTCCAGCTTGTTCAGGTCTGTTTTACAGAAGGAAGTCCAGACTGTAATGAGGTAGAGTTGGAGGAGTTATACTGTATGTGAATAGTGTAGAAGGATTTAAGTCTTAAGAAGATTCACCTTGGAAGTAATTACAGGTGCTCATGAGATCCCAGATGCAATCTTATGGGTGAGGATGGTATTGGTCCCCTTGAGGAGATCAGGGTGAGAAAGAAGAGTCTTGTATATTATAATTACTTACAGAAGTATAAAGCACCATACACATGCAAATGTGTCACTAAAGCTTCTCAATTATGTCTCCCCTCCCTGGCTTCAGTCTTACTGCCTGGCTTTGCATTCCCACTCTTTAGAAAGTGTGTAGAATTATCTATCTGAAAGGCTGTGAGTGAGCCAAGCTGCACAGGGCGTAGACTGCAGTTCAGCTCCAAATCAGCCAGAACTCCAGCCGCCCTCATTTGCCTGTGCTGAGCGAGAGAACTAAGCCGAGTCTGAGGCCTTGGTCCACGTGGTTTCACAGCATGACCATACGTTCTGAAACCAAAGAGTAGAAGAAAGTTCTTGTGAAATTGTATTTGTCAAAAAAAAAAAAAGTAAAAATAAAAAGGAATTACCTTAGCAGAGTTGTCTAACTTTTATGTAAGTCCTCTCACCCTTTCAAAGAGAGGGGAATGTTGTCTCTCTAGGGAATGCCATGTCTTTCAAATCCTAAAGGCATCCTGTCCCAGGTCACGTGGAGCTGGAGTGACTAGTATTGATTCTTAGCAATTTATTTTAAATTTATTTTAAAATTTTAAATTAAATTATTTTAAACATCTGGATCAGCCCTCTCAAGGGTCATCAAAATCAAACCCAGGCAATAATAGCCTGTGTGAAAAGAAACTCTTCACTTTTCAAAACCTTGTACATCTCACCTTTTTTCCATTTCTGGAAGTACCTTTGAGCACTGTACTTCAGTCTTTAGCAATTAGGGAGAAACTACATCCTGGCTTCCATAGAAACAGCAAAGTAGAACTATACTTCACCCCAGTCAAGTAATAGCCCAGCTGACCCAGCTTGTTTTATTCCCTTGCTAAGGCCATAGAAGTCACCAGACTTGAGTTAGAATCCCAACTCTGCTACTTACTACTCATGGAGACTTTTAATTGATTGGGGCCTCAGGCTATGACCCCTAAGGTACTTTCCAGCTCTAGATACAGGAATGTGTAAAATTAATAGGATATTTTTTAACCATACAAACTAAAACCAGATGCAAATTACTTAAAATGGGAAATGTTTGGTGGTTATAAATGAGTCTAGCTAATTTTTTCACTGAGATGAAAATGGCCAATTTTGCCTTTAATCTGGACCCAGGTTTGATATATTTGCTCTTCTCGTGTTATAAAGTAGATGGGGAAAAAAAATTCCATTGATTACTTCATAGTATTAATTCCTAGATTAAAAACCAATTGTTTAAAGCTGATTTTCCTTACTTGTTTCTAATAATGCATAAGATTGTGAGCCCTCAAAGAAAAGAAAATCTGATCTAATATCTACTGTCAGCATACTTCATTCAACTTGAGTGACAAGAGGAAATAGATCCATCTTTCCTCAGCGTACTTTTTACTCCAAGTCCTGGTCACCTTTGTTGAATCTCTAATGTTCAAGAGGACATTATTTATCTTTTTGAAAACAGAGGGCTGATTTCATGGGAAGTTAAAAAGGAAATGCACTAATTTCATGTTAGAAATTCCAAATATAATTTAATGCTTTTAAAAATTGTTCCATAGTTGATGGTTAAGAAAAATAGGTAGAACTACTTATGCTTCATTGTGTGTATCATTGGAAATAAGGATTGTTATTGAAAAGAACTATTCAATTTAATTAATTGGAACAATTCTAGATAATTTCCTATGTTACTGCAAAATTTCCAGATGGTTGTTTCAAGCTATTAATGACGGCATATTAACTTAGCTTATTATTCACTGAACATAAGAACATAAAATGTGCCATATCTGTTTCATCCAGCCCAGAATTCTGTCTCTGCCAATGGTAGTAAAGGGCTAAGTTGCTATTGTTAATGTTGGCATTTAGAGATGTTCCTATAAAACACTCTTCTTTTTTTTTTCTGGTTTTCATTATGTATCTGTTTCCCATGAATTTATCCAAAAACATTTTGAAACTCTTTTAGACTTTTGAAGATAGAGTAATAAAAGATACTCTGTTGCTGACTTAAGCTTGCCAAGCATCTTGTAGGACATATATTTCTCATTTTCAAAAGAGTTGGTTTGATACAGGTTTTCAGAATTGCTTTATGGAAGTAAAATCCCATTTATGACACAACACCTGATACTGATGAAGCTCTAGGCCTAATCCCTCATGAAACTCTTGGCTATCTCCAAGAGCTCTAGAAACCAGCCCACCTCTCCCATATTCTGATGGTCCAATAAAGCTGCAGCAGCCTCCCATGTCCCTCCCTGGTGACATGACATGATCAGTATTGAAAATTTAATTGTGGGCTGCCTAAGGGATCTGTTTTTACCTTTCTTTGTATCTCTGGCACTCACCACATAGTCCAGCACTCAGAGATACCTGACTTGAAGAAATAGACATCTGTCAGCTTGACATATGACTTCAACTCAATATACTTATAATGCCAAGACAGAGATAAATAGGGTGTGTGTGTGTGTGTGTGTGTGTGTGTGTGTGTGTAATAGTTTGGAAATTCTAGTGTGGCTTCTTAGGGAAAGTTTATATTGAAGAATTCCCTCTAGAAAGGATGATTTGCAATGCAATAAAACTGTCTAGAACCATCACTTCAGGGAAAGAAAAGCTTTACTAAATCCCCTCATGCTTTAAGCAAATGACATTCAGGGAGAAAGGGCTGTTTGTCTGACTTGGTATTCTAAATACTGAGAAATAGCTCTCACCTTTAACTATTATTCACATTTTTTTTGCTTGTGTTTGAATTATAAAGGCTATAAAATTTTAAGATTTGCTTAGGGTGTCTAGCCTTTTATGTTTCCTTTATGCACTAAGACTATTCTAAGAAACAAGAGTTGAAAGGTGCTACAGACATATCAGAATATTATTTGTATATAATTTACATTTGTCTCCAGAGACTTATGTAGACAAGTAGTCAGTACAGGCAGATTCCAAGGGGAAAATTTTTTCACTATCCCTAATATCAGTTAGTAAATGTTTTTCTACTCTGTTTCTTGAGCCTTGTTTTTATGCCTTTTTGTTCAGTTGTTTTTCAGTCTTGGCCAACTCACTGTGATCCCATTTGGGATTTTCTTGGCAGAGATACTTGAGTAGTTTACCATTTCCTTCTCCAGTTCATTTTATAGATGAGGAAACTGAGACAAACAGGGTTAAGTGACTTGCCCAGGGATACACAGTTAGTGTCTAAGGCCAGATTTGAACTCCAAGAGATGACTCTTCCTGACTCCAGGCCTAGTCCTCTCTCCACTGTGCCACCTACCTCCCCCTGGTTTGTATAGCCATCTTCCTTCCCCTATTGATTTTTGTAAGCATATGACAGAGAATGTTAAGACATAAGAGAATAATAGAAATATTTTCTGTACTTCACATAGCCCCTAAACCAGTTTGGAAAATACTAATTTAAATACTTATTGTCACTGATTTCTGAGCAGGCTACATTCTAAAAATTCATTTGAAACACAGTTGTTTCTGGGTAGACGTCATCTAGTCATACTTTATACCAATACCTAACCATCATTTGTAATAGTATGTTATGGGAAAATATGTTCAAAATGCCAGAAACACCTTTTCCCCTAGCTAAGGTAAGGACTTTGCCTTCTTTAACCTCTCTCATCTTTAGAATAATGAGACTGAGGGATTCCTTTCACTACAAGTCACTGGTGAGGGCTCCCATGACTTCAGGTTAGAATTCCAGGAGTGTTTAGGAGGAGGGAAAGATAAAGGGTGGAGTGAGGGCTGGTGGAGGAATAAGCCTCACTGACAAAGTTTTCAAGAGAATAGGAAATGAAAATCTGTAAGGCTCATGCCCCAGGGATCACTGACCTGGTGTTATTTAATCATTTTATCAGTGACCTGATCACCTGATCAAAGGCATAGGTGCCATATTTATCCAATTTGCAGGTGACAAAAAGCTAGAAGAAATTCCTAATATGCTAAACAACAGAAACAAGAATTTGGAAAGTTCTTGATAGGCTAGACATTTGGGCCAAATCTAATAGGATAACATTAAGGGAAAAAATGTAAAGATTATATTACAAGTTCAATTAAAAAAAATCATCTTCACAAGGGCGTGAGAAGCACGTATAGATGGCAGTTGGCCTGAAAATGACCTGGGAGGTTTATGTGTGCTGAAGCTAAATGTGAATGACCAGTATGATAGGGCAGCCCAAAATGCTAATACAGTCTCAGGCCAAGGCACGCTCTCCAGACCTAGGGAGGTGATAGATAATTTTGCTCTTTTCTGCTTTTATCTGAGTAGATCTGGTATATTGGGTTCCATTCTTGGCAATATATTTTAGGAAGAAAAGCTATAGTATCCAGAGGAGGGCAGATAGGATCATGGAAGGCCTGAGTTCATACCTGATGTAAGCGTATGACAGAGAATGGTTAAATGCCATTGGTGGCATTTAACCTGGAGAAGAGAAGAACTAAGAATGTGATAGCTGTGTTCCAGTGTTTGAAGGGCTTTACAAATTTAAAATGTTATAGAAATACTATTATCACTAAAAGGGATCCTATTTTGGTTATAGGCTAGACAAAAGGTTCTCAAGCTTTCTTGTCTCAAGAACCCTTTATACTCTTAAAAATTATTGAGAACCCTCTCCAAGGAGCTTTTGCTTATGTGGGTTATAGCTACCAATACCTGACTTATTAGAAATGTAAATGTCTTCGTGTTGTTATGAAAATAGTTTTGAACTTGCAGGCCCCCTGGAAGGGTGTCAGGGCCCCCAGGGGTATCCAGACCATACTTTGAGAGCCAGTAGCTAGACTGAGTGGCTTCTGAGGGCCTCTGTGAATCCTGAGGTTCTGTAATTTGAATTCTAAGACTTCCACCAATGTAAAATTCTGGGTTCCTAATAAGCCTCATTCCTCCCATGGGCCCCAAAAATTTACTTAGCTGCTTTTTTTTTCTATTGTTACCTCCTATTGCTTCCAAAAGGAGCTTCCTCTCCTTAGGCTCATGTCTATGCTCCCAAACCTCCCCCACCTTTTTTTTTTCCTTTTGGAGGTGGGAGGGCAAGGCAATTGGGGTTAAGTGACTTGGCCAAGGTCACATGGCTAGTAAGTGTTAAGTGTCTGAGGCCAGATTTGAACTTGGGTCCTCCTGACTCCAGGGCTGGTGCTCTATTCACTGCGCCACCTAGCCCCCCCCTTTTTTTTTAACTTAGACTCGATGGGGGTAAGGAATACCCAGATAAATGAGTCAGTGGTAAGTCTGTATACACACAACTGATTTTGTTGGAAAGGTGAAGGGCAGGATGGAACTTCCAGTGCAAGGTAGGAAACACTGGGAGCAGTGGTGGGAAGGATTGATAGTGGGCACTGCCTTAGATTTAATAGCCCATCTTTCTTCTTGCCCTTCCCAGTTCTGACACTGCAAACCCCAGTTATGAATCTGCCTTCTCATTAAAAAAAGAGCCTCGGGGGCGGCTAGGTGGCGCAGTGAGTAGAGCGCCGGCCCTGGAGTCAGAAGGACCTGAGTTAGGATCCTGCTTCAGACACTTAATGCACACAAACAAAAACCTAGCTGTGTAACCTTGGGCAAGTTACTTAACCCCAATCGCCCTCCAAAAAGCAAAACAAACAAACAAACAAAAAAGAGCCTCTGTGGGCATGGGAGACAGTTTTAGGAAGTAGTTACTAGAAATAGAAAAATAACAGTAAGGGAAAGGAAAATCTCAAATGGCAGGAAGGGAAATTAATCAATTAGCACTTACTATATGCCAGGCACTATGCCTGGGATGCAAAGAAAATTCAAAGAGTCCTTTCCCTCCAGAAGCTTCCAATCTGCTCTATGGGGAGGGGGCAGTCCTCTGCCTGGCCACTGCCCTTTCCTAGGTGGAATCAGGGAGTTCCAGGCCAGGGTGATTGGTCACCATTTTACCCTTGCATTTTCATTTTTTGTCATTGTCTTTCCAGCTTTAATCGCCTTGACTTACCTCCGTATGAAACTTTTGAAGACTTAAGGGAGAAACTCCTCATGGCCGTTGAAAATGCTCAAGGATTTGAAGGGGTGGATTAGGCAGCTGCTACTTTTTGGTGGTTGTTCTTCAAGCAAGTTCTTCTTGCCCCTTTGCATTTGCCTAATGGACACAATAAGCCACAATGGCAGAACAGTTGCACAAAGTTGGTTTCTGGAGCAAACTCTTCGACAATGCAGTTGCCTAAGGGCAGAAGTTGGAACTCTAGCCCAAGGATAGTATTTCTGCATTTTCCACCACAAATTATCAACTGGTTGATGTGTACACTAATTACATTTCAGGAGGACTTGTTCTATTTATGTGGGCCTCTGTAGGCAAAGCCCTTAATAAATATTTTACATACTTTCTAATGACAATGAATGGAATTAATCACTCTACAGGTATAGTATTACAACTCATGTTTACTTTTAAAAAATGATTTAGACCTATTTTCAGATTTTATTTCATTACAATTAAAGATATTATATACTTGGAAAAATGAGCATTTTTTTCGTATCTGAATTTCCTACCAGACAATGTCAATGACATTTTTGTTTTTTAAGTGCATTGACTCTCCCCCTACCCCACTGTATTCAAAATAGAGACCTAATATTTGTCCAAAAATGTTCCCCTGGCGAAGACATTTAGAGAATTTCAAACAAGTCATAGAGCATAATGATGTCTTTCCACACCCAGAGAGGCTAAGCACTGACTGGAGCTTACATTTTTGTACAAATTTAGCATCATAGCTGCAAGACAAGAAAGAATTATGACATAGCATGAAAAATTTTGTGTTGACTTAAAAGGAATCACGGCATTGCCCCTTGGTAGCTCTTCCAAGTAATAGAATCCACTTTGAGTCAGGGTGAGACTAGCATTTCTTGTAAGAGGGCCGGCTTACCCCTGCCTCCTTCCTGCTGTACAATGATGCTTTTATGATCTTTCTTCTTTACTGTTCTCTGTAGTGGAGGCATTTTGAATGAAACCTGGCACTGCTCTCGATTTGAAATTGTGGAAACCAGATATGTTTTGTCTTCTGTTTGTATGCATTTGCTAATGGTCGCTGAATAACCACTTTTGTCCTGACTGCACCAATTCTGAAGGCACTTTATGTACTACATGGAACTCATATCTGGTTGTTTTTTCTTTAATATATCATAAGCGTTTTAATGTGATGATTCCTCCTCATTGCACATGTCTATCAATTGTGAATTTGGCGGCTGCTGATGTATAAAAACCCCAGATGTAAAACTGAGCCTGCAGTCCTCTTCTCACCAATTGTTTATGATTTTTTATACAATCACAAAGATTAATTTAATATACACTTTATCTAACCAAGTTTTGTTACCTAGAACATGTTGCATGCTTAAAAACTATATAATGCCTGAGTTGTATGTATTGTGTGATAGATTAAAGGTAAAAGAAAGACTAGTATTTGATCCACTCAAGTTGTTAATCTAGTAGTAGAATAGGCTTGAGGGCATTTATTTGTTGAAGTAATTTGGTTACCTTCAGCTTTGTTCGTCTTCTTCTTTGCCCATGGAGCTGAGCAGTTCCTCTTGTTCTTGGGAGAGCTCTGCTAAACTCACAGAACTAGTTGTGGCCCCTTCTATACTAGTGAAACAATTTTTAATCCTTATTTCCCACTGCCCTCCCCCCCTAACTCCAGGACTTGCCCTTTCAGTTAATCTCTTGCCAGTAGAGGATGGGGCAAAAATTTATGGCATCATGGGTTTTGTATTTATTAAAGGCAAGACAGATAAAAGAGCCCCTTATACAGCAACATCATGACACTCAGAAAATGTCATCTTGCTGGGCTTTGCAATGCTTGAGAAAGCATATGAGCAGTCTATAGCTGTTCAGATTGCTACAGTTCCCAGAGATTTCTGCAGCAGAAAGGCATTGACTCCCTTTTCTACATTGGAGTTGTCTAAAAAGATAAAAATCAAAAACCCAACATTCCGAGTAATTCACAAGTAGACAACTGGTCGCTTTTTTTAACCAATTGGTGAGAAACTTGATGTGTGTGTGTTGTTTTTTTTTCAATAGTAGATCTGCTTAATATCTCACTCGGTTGGTGAAAATCCCTTGTGTGCAACTGCCTTATTCCAAAATTAATTTTATTTTAAAGACTCAATCCAAAGGCTAAATTGTGCATTGGTTATTTTTTTTTTTGAGAGCTATTACACAATTATGGTGCTGTATAATCAACCTTTTTCAAGAACCTGGATTCCTTTTAACTATGATTAAGGGTAGATAGTCACCAGATACAAAATAAGCGCCAAATATTAGGCGAACAAAAACAATTTTCTTCTGGTGAGATAATTTGTAAGTGTCTAAAAGGTAAATTAAGACTAGAAAGTCCAAAGGACATTGACATATACCATAACGCACCTCTAGAAGGCAGTAATTAAATAAGAGAAAAATTCAGTTTAGCTCTTTCTAATAACCTACTTGTGTTAATGTTGAATGATACTTTTATCAAACCAGGTTCTCTGAATCTCCAAAGGCTACCATATTTCAATTATTCTCCATAACAGCCTCCTACCCTCTTTTTCTTTATCCTCTTCTTATAATCTTCAGGATATAATCTCAAAAAACAATGAAGAGAACTTTTTGCATGAAAAGTAGATTCTTTAGTCAAAACTCTGTGCATCCAAGTCTGCTCTCTATATGACATTATCTGTAAAGAAATGCTGTGTTTCCTATTCACAGATTGTCCTTAGCCACAAACTTTGCTTAGCAGTCCATGGTCTTTATAGCCCTAATTTGTCCCCAAACCAGAGAAGACATTTGATTCCAAGTTTCTCTAGCTTTCCACAAAGAGCATAGGTCTTGAAGAGACAATCTTCCAGAGGGTGTTGCAGGTTAAGGAATTTAGTCCAAAGAATATATTGTTAAAGAATGCTTGTTGAAGTTTCTTTAGTGTCAGTTACCATGACTGTCCCATAAAGTCTTTTGGTATTTCCATTCTTGATCCCTGTAGGCCTGATTAAGGAGTTTGGAATTTTCTTCTGCCTGGAATCAGCTTAGAAGTGTCAGTGTAGGAATGTGGTGATGCTTCTTAGACTAGAGAGAGGTTGGGGTATTTGCTCCATTTCAAGCTGTATTCAATTTCAGTGCCTTTTTATTTACTTTTTTCACTTTAAATTCTGTGTTCTGATTCATTTGCCTGGGTTTATTATCTGTAGCTAGTTCCACCCTTGTTCCCTTATAAATCACAGAACATTAAAGCCTTCATTTAACTTATTTTTTTAAGGACCTTATCATTAGCTGGCAACTGAAATTTTCCTCTAGGTGGTCAAATAATCACTAGTGTAAGCAGAAGCTATTCCTTTGATTTTAGGGTACCAGGGTAGATTGTAACAAGTGCTGGGTAAAATGTCCAAATCATTCTCCATATCTTACATCCACCATTGTGGTTTCTGTCACTTGGGCTGCTACTCTGGTGCTCCCAGATCCAACATGCCAGACTGGAGAGTCAGGTCATGATATACATTATAAATCATTCATAGGAACTCCCGGTCTCTACCTGTGCTAGAAGAATGTTTAAGAGTTGAAACTAGCATTTTCCAAAAGTTCTTATATATAGCTTACCACTGAAATTTAAAATCAAACAAAAATAACCCCCACCCATTTGGTTAGCCAGTTGTAAGTTTGTCACTGCTCGGCAGAGAGCTCTCTCTCCCTCTCCTACTTTCAGGCTCTCTTCCATTTCCTAACCCAGCAAGCACCCTGATCCTCAAGGGGGCATCTGTGGGATGCTATCTCCATTTTCTGACAAGCCAATAGAGGATGCTGCAGTACAGAGTAACTGCCTAGTCCTCCTCCCTCCCTCACCCCCAGGCAAAGTACACTACCTCGGTCATGTATAGGTTTTTTGCCTGTATCCTGACGTGGAAGTTGTGTCAAAACTGCCAACTTCAGGCCTGAGGTGTTTAAACAAAAAGATCTAAAAACAACCCTTTTCAACTCCTTTGTAGTTTAGATTTTAAAATGGGAAGAAAAAATGTGATATACTTTGGACCACTTTTTTAAAAATTTATATATAAGCCTTAACTTACATTGTATATATAGATATACATGTGCACTCACTCACACACACACACACACACACACACACACACACACACACGAGTGTTTTCAGTGTAAGGGAAAAATGCTGTAGAATTACAAGATGAGCTTGTATAACATTTTATAAGGGGAAAAAAGACGTTTCTGTTTGTATGGAATTTTGCAAGAAAATCTTGTTGGACATCTTTATTTAAAGATGTTTCACTCAAAGTAATGCATGTTTAAAATGCATGGGGATTTTTTTTTAAGCTTTGATTTGGAATAACAACTGGAATCTAACCACGTGTTAACGTTGTCTGCAGACCTGTAGTACTGCATTCTCTACTTTCTATCAGTGTTACTAAGCCACCATCACCAACCATAGCCTTGTGTCAGCATACATTTTTATTCTTATAAGCCATTTTGCGCCTTTTAGTCAGACTGATTTTCACTTAGGATGTCATGTTTTCCTTCATGTTAACCTATCAGATTTTGATCTTCCCTTTATTACTATGTATGTAATATTTATATACATATATATAGTACATATGCTGTCGAAATATATATGTATATATTTATATAGCATTTTTTTACATCTTCCTTAAGTAATCTAGTTTCAAAGGGGAGTGAGAGTTTGGTCTCTACACTTTTCTCCAAGCCCAGCCCTGTAAATTCCAACCTCCGAGCCTGAGAAAACCTTAAGAAGGTGATATTGATTTGCTATCCTTTATCAGCCAAGGAATTCAGATTAAACATGAATAAACAGTGACTTTTAAAGTGAAAAGAGTTTCAAACATTCCAGGTGAAATCCCGTTTCATAATTTTTTATTGTTAAAAGAAAAAAAAAACCTCCTAATATGAGGCTAATATTTGATACAGTGGTAAACACTAAACTACCTTGATTTTTTGTTTGTTTGTTTTTAAAAAAAAGCAACTTATAAAGAATGCTCATTTTCACAATCAGAATAGCTTTAAAGTACAGTTGAATTTGATACACAATAGGGAAAGTTTTGTTCAAGAACAAAACCATTTTTTCCATTTATTTTCTTAAGAGAATTGAAAGGAAATGTAGATTGTTTGTTTTCCTGACAGCAAAAATGATCAATGTGACACAATGAAGTTGTTGTAATGAAATGATGCAACTTGTCAAATATTTAATAAAGAATTATGGAAGCCGAAACATTTTATGCTTCAAATATATGATTTCTTTCATTACAAGTGTGTTTTTAATGCATTACACAAGAGGGTTTTTAACTGTCATCAGTGATATATGAAATAATACCGCCCACCCCATCATTCATCTTCCCCTAAACCTCTGTAGCTGTAACTCTTGTCACCACTGTTTGCCCAAACAATTCCCAGATCAACTCAGCTACAACCAATTTGCTGACCTGGAATACCTCCTAAGAAGCTGCACATTAAGACATTGGCCTCTTGCTTACAGGTGCCAAGGCCCCTTTGCTGGGAGGATCTGGTGAACTTCTGATTGGTCTCTGTTGACTAGGGCTTACTGACCAGTCCCTGGTCATTGTGAAAGAGGACCCCCCTATTCCAGCAAAAGAGGGAGTTAGTCCCCTGATTAATGCTGCCATAGCTCTTCAGTCTAATGAAGAAGTAATAGACTATTTTATCTTTCCTTCCACCACCACCCCCAACTTTTTTTTTTAATGTTGAGTCTTGATTTCCTTGGTAAAAGACTTACTATTTAATCCCATTCCTAAAAAGGAATGGCTTTGGAACTTCCTTTGCTTCTACTTACCTATCCCTCCCCTGTTGTGTTATAGGGGTATATGAGGATATGTGACGCTTGTGGAATTGTGTTTCTTTTGCTCATTCATAATCCCAAACTCCCCTGAGCCTTGTGTTTCAGGGCAGTTAGCCCTTTACTTTGTAATGTCCTCATTCATCCCATCATTTCCCTTCTGTGTCCCCTTTCAGAGGTTTAGTAACTGGTTCGTTCCCCAGGACTTCTCTGAATCTTTGAGCCAGTATTTTTCCAAGTCTTCAGCAATATTCTTCCTCTAGATTTTAAACTTGAAGTTTAATCAAGAGAGACTTAGCACACTAAGAAAGAGCCACCAGAGTACATCTGATTTATTCTCCTCCCTCTAGGTCCAAATTATATACTTTTCCCCCGTTCTCCCATTTCCCCTGCATTTGCAGTATTTCCTATTCTCCTTCCAAAAATCTTTGTGTCACAGAGCTAGAAGAGATATTAGTGGCCATTGAGCCTGAAACTTCTATTTTACAGATGAGGAAACTCAGACCCAGAGAGATGAAGTGATCTGCCCAGCTAGCTAAGTAAGCCTTTACAATCTTTTTTACTCCAATGCTGTGTCTGCTACATGGGTGTTAATAGGAAAGAAATGAAAATTTCCTAATTGAACAAATAACTCCAGCTGTGTATAATTCATTATGCTGAGTGTTGGCAGATACAACAATAGAATACTAGCTGATCTCAAGGAATTTTCAATCTAATGGTGAAAGCAAAGAGACAAATTACTAATGATAAAAGAGGGAATGTGGTAAGCACAGAGATTCAAAAGGCAGAAAAGAAATTCTTCCAGTGGGGGTGGGGCACATGGTATATAGGAGTAAAAATCTGAGATGAGATTCCATCTTAGATCATCATGAATCCAAGTTCACTATTTAATCCACTCTTCCACACTGCCTCAGTATAACTATACTTATATATGTAAATGTAATAACATCATATATCAACATATACATAATATACACAAACATATATCCACATGCACATATATGCACACATAAATGTACATGTACATATATAAACATGCACAACCACATATACATGAGCATACATATAAACATGTGCACATATATGGTGTGTGTACACATATAGCTAGCTGAAATTTATAATGGAGATATATTCGTATGTGTTTAATTTGCCCATGGTACAATTCCATTGATAAAGGGATCAAAAAAAACTGCACAAATTTGGCAAGATGAAGCTGAATTAGACTGAAAAGAGAATGAAAATAAAGATTCCCTTTCCAACATGCTGTGTTGTGATTGATTATTGGCTGACCCCTAAGCAAAATGAAAAATGAGTGAAATTGCCTCATCATTTGGAGGTTTGCCCTTGCTGGCCCAGCACCCTCATCCTCCATTTCTGAGTAATCTAATAGAAAAGAACTGTGAAGGGGTGAGCCCTCCCTGCCCAGTCTACATGGCCCTTTCATCAGCACCCTTTTGGACACAGAGTCCTGTTCTTTCCTTCTGCAGGGCTTCAGGGACTGGGACTAGAGAACAGCTGCCTTTCGTGTCTTCTGCTAGCCTCCTTTGTCCCTGTCCCAAGCAGGCCCAAGGTTCAAGGTTTGTTGTATTTGTTCACCCAGCAGAGTGTTCCAGTAATCCTCTGCAGAAGGATTCTGGGTAAGTCTATAGAAGTGGCTCATTGCTCACTCACTCAATTCAATACTGGTTATCTTATTATTAAGTGCTTACTACTTACTATGAAACTATGCAAGGTGCTGGAGATGCTAGTATAAAGAAGGAAACAACCCCTTGTTGTGAGAAACTTCCATTCTATTGGGGGGGGGGATGGCAAGGAGATACACATACACACACACACACACACACACACACACACACATATATATATATATATATACACACATGTATGTATATAGAGTACATATATGTACATAGAGAAAAATGTCAAGGGAATAAGTACAAAAATTGCCAACCTGTGTCTCCTGAAGCTGATTGGGGAGCAAGACTGAGCCAGCTTTGGAGGACATCAGCCCTGCTTGGGGTTCCCCAACCCCCTGACTGGATGCAATGAACCTGGTCTTACTTCATTCTTCTTGTGGTTAAGAGAGTTGTGATTATAAGGACTTAGTTTGGGAACTGGATAAAAGACTGCTAGCATTTGGAAGCTGTCAAGGGTGGCAGGAGGACAGGCAGCTTAGTGTTCATGCAACACCTGGAAAGAGCAAAGAATGTGAGAGGAACATGAAAAACTGAAGAACTTTTCCAACTTGTCTAGATCCTTTAGCACAAGGTAGAGTTTGTTCTTGAGGACAGCATCTCATGAGTAACCTTTTCCCCCCATTGTCCTCCAGTAATGACAGTAACATCCAATCAGCTTCCCCACAGTGGCATCCTTCCCTCAGACCCAGTGAACCCAGCTTAAGGACATTCCATTCGGCGCTCTCCAGGTTGCTAACTGGTGGCCAGTGTGACTTTTCTGATTTCAAAGAAAGCATCAAATGAGATTGAATCTCTGATGAAGATTCACAGGTGAGATGCAGGGAGTGAGAGGGGCTGTTGTTCATTAACACACTGAAGGACATCTAGAGGAGAAACCTTCCAAAGGGGTGACAGCCTGTCTTCAAACCTTACTCCCAGACCTGTAGTCCAGAAGCCTAGGACCAGGCAGTCACCCTTCCCCAACCAAAGAACTGAAATCCCACATGGAGTCACAAGCCAAAGCATCATCTTTCCAAATTCTGTCTCATATACTAGGGCATGCATGCTAATTCTACAAATTCATTTTGAGTTAGTTCTAATCATATTGCTCCTCAAGCTTCCATGGCTCCCTATTGACTCTGTCCTAGAAGTCAACTTCTTTGTTTAACATCCTTCACAGTCTGGCTCCAGCCTCTCTTTACAGGCTGATCACACATTTCTTCCCCTTTCCAGCCAAATTAGCCTATTGGTTGTTCCCTGTACATGACATTCCCTCTCCTGTCTCCAAATGTTGACACAGGCTGTCACCATAATTAGATTTCTCTCCCTCCTCACACCCATCTTGCAGAACCCTTTGCTGTTTTCAAGGCTCAGCTCAAGTGCTACTTACTACAAGTAGCCTTTCAATCCCTGTCACTTCCAAGTTACTAAACATTTATTTTGTCTCTATCTTGTATTTACTTATCTGTGTAAATGTTATGAATGATTGCAATTCCGGGGGTAGCTAGGTGGCACAATGAATAGAGCACCAAGCCTGGAGTCAGGAGGACCAGTTCAAATCTGGCCTCAGACACATAACACAAAACTATCCATGTGACCTTGGACAAGTCACTTGACCCCAATTGCCCTACCTTCCCCCCTCCAAAAAGCAAAAAAGAAATACAAATGATTGCAAACTCCTTGAGAGCAGAAACTTTCTTTTATTGTCTTTGCATCATCCTCCTTTGCATCCTCTCACTCTCTCAGCTGAATCACCTCTTCCTTTCTTCTTTCTGCTCATAAAAGATCATTATTCCTCCCTAAGACTAAGGCCTCTCCTTACATCCTTGCTGCTGTTCCTTCCCTACCTTTGCAGGCCTCTGTTTTTCAGTGACCATTTGCTCTCTCCTATATTTTCTATGTCTCTTTCACTACTAGCTCTGTCCCCTGAACCTACAGTAATAATCAGGTCTATCTTCCTCTGACCCTTCTGCCCTATCTGCCTACTGTCCCCTCCTTCTGGACAATCTTTGTTCCCTCTTCACTTCTCTAGCCATTTTTCTGTCTCCTTCGTTAGTTCCTTATTCTCTAGGCTGACCTCATTGTATTCCTGTGAAACCTGAACAGTCTACCAGCACAAAATCAGGAAATGGAATCGCTTCTATTTGAATTGTCTTAGGGAGATTCTGAAGATCACCTGGCAGGGGAAGGGACCAGACACTGAGGTCCTTACTTGAACTAAACTGACAAATATTTGAACTTTTCTTCAAAGAGTGCAACTCCACTGGGCTGACCACATTGTTTGAATGCAGGATATTCACTTGCCAAAAAGACAGTTTTATGGAGAACTCACACAGGGCAAGCGTTCACATGGTGGTCAAAAGAAGTGATACAAGGACACTCTCAAGGTCTCTCTTACAAACTTTGGGACTGATTGTGTGACATGGGAGACACTGGCATACGACCGTCAGCATGGTGTGCCCACATCAGAGAAGGTGTTGTGCTCTATGAGCAAAGCAGAATTAAAACAGCCAAAGGAAACACAGGATGCACAAATTTAAAGTATCCACCCCAAATGGACTATTTGTACCTGACCTGTGGTAGAGCATTCTGTACTCCTATTGGTCTCATCAGCCACAGTCAGACACATTGACCCTTGACTCTAGCAGAGTGATGTCATTTTGGTCCCCTTCGAGAACAAAGGACAACAACCATTCTCTGTTCATCCCCTTAACTGAGAGATTATCTTCAAGGTTCTGGTGTCAGTCTTCTCTCTACATTCTATTCTTTGCCAGTCTCATCATGACCATAGTTTCATCTCTTAGCTCTATGCAATTGATACCTAAATTCATACAATCTTGACTTTTTAAGTGAACTCTAGATTTGCATCTCCAGCTCCATTTGAGACATCTCCATCTGCATATTCCACAAAGATCCTAAGCTCAATGTATCAAAAATCCCATTGGAATCCTATCTCAGGCACTTCCTGGGTGACCATGGACGTCACTTTATCTCTGTGCTTCCCATTCCCTCCTGTGTGAAATGAACTGGTTGTTCTCAATGGACTCTAAGCCCCTTCCTTTTTCTGAATCTATGATCTTATGAGGTTTGTTTGTTTTTTTTTAATGTTTCCTATAAACCTATTTTTCTTTCTACCTTACCATTTCTATCTATGGCATCATCCATATACTCCTGTTCCCAAGTCTGGAATGTTGGAGTTATCTTTGATTTTTCCTTCTTCATTTTTCATATTCAATCAAATCCTATTGAATGAAAGCTATTTGCCTTCAGAGAAAGAACTGATGTTGTCTGAATACAGACTGAAACATACTATGTTCACTTTCTTTTTTTTCTTTTTGGTTTGTTTTGAGTCTTCTTATACAAAATGAATAACATGATATTTTATATGATTGCACATGTATAACCTATATCAAATTGCTTACCATCTCAGGTAGAAGGGAGGGGACACAGGGAAGGAGAGATAGAATTTGGAACTCGAATTTTTTTTAATATTGAAATTGTTTTAACATGTAACTGGAGAAAAAATAAAATACTATTAAAAAAAAGAAATTATTAAGGAAAATTTCCCTGAAGTTTTAAAACTAGAAGGTAAAATAGATAATTTTAAAGTCTTATGATCACCATCTGAAAGAGATCCCATGATGAAAACTCACAGAAATAATATAGCTAAGTTTTGAAGCTCCCAGGTCAAGGAGAAAATACTATAAGCAAGTAGAAAGAAACAATTTAAATTCTATGTAGTTATAGACAGTATAACACAAGACTTAACAGCTTCTAGATTAAAAGATCAAAAGGCATGAAACATGATATTTGGAAGAGCAAAGGAACTGGGTATGCAACCAAGAATAACTTACCCAGCAAAGTTTTTAGTGTGATCCGTCATGGGGAAAAATAGTTATCTAATGAATTAGAGGATTTTCAGGTATTTGTGAGGAAAAGACCAGAACTGAACTGAAAATTTAACCTATAAGAATCAGAAGAAACATAAGAAGGTAAACATGAAAAACTAATTATAAGAGATTTAATAAGGTCAAACTGTTTACTTTTTATATGGGAAAAAGTTATCTGTAGCTCTTAAGAATATTGTTATAACTAGGGTCGTTTGAAAGAGCATACATAGATAGAAGGCTTGTGGTTGATTTGAGTATTTTTTAGGATCATCCAATCCTAAGAAATAAAATTGGACAGGGCTAAGTAAAATGGAGTAATTATATCATACAAATGAGGCATGAATGAAAGAATTGCTACAGTGGAGGGCATTGGGCATGGAACGTTGGTAGTGTTAGAACCTTAATTCTTATCAGAACTGGGTTAAGGAGAGAATAACATCATTTAGACAGGTACAAAAGTCTTCTTAACTTACAGGGAAATAGAAGGGCTAGAGGACAGGATAAGAGAAGGACTTCTAAAAGGGTGTACAGATCAAGAAATCAGAGAGTAAGGGAGATGAGTTCTTAGAGGGGGGTGCAGTGGTCAGAAGTTAATTAGATATCTGAAGAGTGATAGACTAAAAAGAGAGGGAGAAGGATAAAAAGAAAAATAGGATGTAAGGAAATATGCAACTAGTAATCATAACTTTGAATGTGACTGGGATAAATTCACCCATAAAATGGAAATGGATAACAGAATAGATTAAAAACCAGAATCCAACAATATGTTGTTTTAAGAAACACATTTAAATAGAGAGATACACATAAAGTAAAAAAAAAGGGGGGGGGGCCAGGGTACAATGTATTATGTTTCAGCTGATGCAAAAAAAAAGTCAGGAGCAGCAATCGTTCTCAGACAAAGTTGAAACTAAAATAGATTTAATTAAAAGAGAAAAATAAGGTATCTATGTTATGATAAAAGATATCATAGACAATAAAGTAATATCAATACTAAACCTATATGCACCAAATGCTATAGCTTCCAAATTTTTAAAGGAAAAGCTAAATGAATTATAGGGATAGTTTAACATAAGGAAAATTATTAACATTATTGATGATATCAATAATAAAACTAACAAAAATTATACGATTTTATCAATAGATGCAGAAAAAGCTTTTGACAAAATACAACACTTATTCCTATTAAAAACACCTGAAAAACATAAGTATAAATTTGATTTTTTCTTAAAAATGATAAGAAGGGAGGCGGAGCCAAGATGGCAGAGTAAAAGCAAGAACTTGTCTGAGCTCCTGCACCAACTACCTCTAATACATGTAGAATATCACTCTAAACAAATTTTAGAGTTACAGAACCCACAAAGTGACAAAGCAAAACAAATCTCCTGCTGAAGGCAGTCTGGCAGGCCAATGGGAAGTATCTATTGCACTGGTCTGAGAGCTGCACACAGTCCTGCATGAACCATATGGGCCCAGACATGGGGCAGCCCCAACCAGAGGCACAGATACGTCGGAGAAGACTTCAGGAGAGTGAATCACCAGCAGCTGTGGCAGTTTCCAGACTTCTTAACTCATAATGCCAAAGAAAAAGTAAAAGGTCAGTGGGGAACTCTGTTGGACCTGGGTGATAGAAGAATGTGGTCTGCCCCTGCCAGAGAGAGGTGGTAGCAGTGTGGAGGCTGCAGCTGCTGCCATGGCTACCTTTGGAGCTCCTGACCTGCAGATTATAGGGGGACCAATGACCATTCAGACCATTGCTTTGACCTGATTGAATCTGGGTTGCAGTCTTGGGTGGTGGTCCTGGGGTGTGTGGCCAGTGTGCCAGAGCATGTGGGGGCTGTAGAGAGGGCACCCTCCTCATAGTTCTGACAACTGCAAAAACTCCAGCAATTTGGGACACAGCTCTCTCCACTCTGGAAGCAAAGATCTACCATGGCAAAGAGATCAAAAGTCAAGTAATTGGCTGGCAAGATGAGCAAGCAGAAAAAGTATAATCTGACCACAGAATCTTTTGGGGAGGGACAAAAGGTATCAAGACATGGAACCAGAAGAAGACAACAAAGTCAAAACTCCTGCATCAAAAGCTTTCAAGAAAAATATGAAGAGGTCACAGGCCATAGAGGAGCTCAAAAAGGATTCTGAAAATCAAATAAGAGAAGTGGAGGAAAAATTGGGAAGAGAAATGAGAATGATGCAAGGAAATCATGAAAATCGAGTCAACAGCCTGCTAAAGGAGACCCAAAAATACACTGAAGAAAATAGCACCTTAAAAAAATGAACTAACTCAAATGGCAAAAGAGGCCCAAAAAGTCAGTGAGGAGAAGAATGCCTTAAGAAGCCAAATTTACCAGATGGAAAAGGAATTTCAAAAATTCACTGAAGAGAATCATTCTTTCAGAATTAGATTGGAGCAATTGGAGCTAATGACTTTATGAGAAATCAAAATACTATAAAACAGATCCAAACAAATTAAAAAATAGATGGCAATGTGAAATATCTCATGGGAAAAACCACTGACCTGGAAAATAGATCCAGGAGAGACAATTTAAAAATTATTGGACTACTTGAAAGCCATGATCAAAAAAAGAGCCTAAAAATCATCCTTCAAGAAATTCTCAAGGAAAATTACCCTGATATTCTAGAACCACAGGGCAAAATAGAAATGGAAAGAATTCAATAATCGCCTCTTGAAAAAGGTCCTCAAAAGAAAACTCCTAGGAATATCATAGCCAAATTCCAGAGTTCCCAGGTCAAGGATAAAATATTACAACCTGTCAGGAAGAAACAATTTGAGTATTGTGGAAACACAATCAGGAGAACACAAGATCTAGCAGCTTCTACACTACAGGATCGAAGGACTTGGAATATGATATTGTGGAGGTCAAAAGAGGATTGAAACCAAGAATCAAGGGGCAGCTAGGTGGCACAGTGCGTAGAGCGCTGGCCCTAGAATCAGAAGGACCTGAGTTCGGATCTGGCCTCAGACACTTAATGCACACACAGACAAAAACTTAGCCATGTGACCTTGGGCAAGTTACTTAACCCCAATTGCCCTCCAAAAAGCAAAAAACAAACAAACAAACAAGAATCACCTACACAGTAATACTGAGTATAATGCTTCAGGGGAAAATATGGTCATTCAATGAAATAGAGGATTTTCAAGCATTCTTAATGAAAAAACCAGAGCTGAATAGAAAATTTGACTTTCAAATACAAGAAGCAAGAGAAGCATGAGAAGGTAAACAGGAAAAAGAAATCATAAGGAACTTATTAAATTTAAATTATTTGCATTCCTACATGGAAAAACGATAATTGTAACTCATGAGATTTTTCTCAGTATGAGGATAGTTAAAGGGAATATATATGTATGGATATAGATATAGATATAGATATAGATATAGATATAGATATGTATGTATAGGAGGGTGTATTTGTGTATAAATACATATGTGAGTGTGTATATGTGTGTGTACATGTATGCATAGACAGAGGGAACAGGATCAATTGAATAGGAAGGGATTATATCTAAAAAATAAAATTTAAGAGGTGAGAGAGGAATATAATGGGAGAAGGAGAAAGGGAGAGATGGAATAGGGTAAATTATCTCATATAAAATAGGCAACAGAAAACTGTAACAATGGAGGGGAAGAGCAAGAAGGTGAAAGGGAATGAATGGGACAATCTGATTATCATTGAATTTGGCTTAAGGAGGGAATAACATGCATACTCAATTGGGTATCTTACCCTACAGGAAAGTAGGGGAGAAGAATATAAGATAGAAGGGAGGGCAGATTGGGGAAGAGAGTAGTTAGAAGCAAACACTTTTGAAAAGGGACAGGATCAAAGGAGAAAATAGAAGGGGGGATAGGATGGAGGGGAATATAGTTAATCCTTCACAATATAACTACTATGGAAATGTTTTGCATAACTACACATATACAACCTACAACCTATATTGAATTGCTTGTCTTTCCAGTGGGGGTGGGTGAAGAGGAAAGAAGGGAAAGAATCTGGAAATGAAAAGTTTTAAAAACAAATGTTAAAAAAATGTTTTTTATATGCAACTAGGAAATAAATATAAGCACTGGAGTATAAATATAGGCCCTCTTGCCCGACTAGAAAGCTGGTGGGGGGACGATATAAGAGAGAGAACATTGGGAGAAGGGGTATTCAGTAGGCTCACTATCTGGGTGGTGGGAGTAGGGGAAAGACAGGGAGAAAATCTGTAACTCAAAATCTTGTGGAAATGAATGTTGAAAACTAAAAATAAATAAATAAAAGATTAATTTTTTTAAATGATAAGAAGCATCTACCTAAACCATCAGCAAAAAACTATTTGTAATGGGGATAGTAAGATCAGTAATAGTAAGATATAGTTATAGTAATGGAGATAATAAAAAACATTAAGATCAGAAATCAATAATTAGAGATGATAAAGAAATTGAAGGAAATCTGAATAGGCAAAGAGATAGTTTTATTACCTCATTCCACAGTCTGATTCCTTCTATTTCTTTCAATATTCACTTTTATAAGATTTTAAGTTCCAATTTTTTTTTCTCCTCTCTGCTCCCCACTCCCCAAGATGGCATGCAACCTGATATAGGCTATACATATACAATCCTATTAGACATATTTCCACATTAGTCATGTTGTGAAGGAAAAATCAGAACAAACCTCCATCCAGTGCTGCCCCTGGAGCCAAGCTTGAGGTGAAAGGTCACAATATCTCTCTTTTGTGTGTAATGGCTTAGGCTTTGATAGACTCTTGCCATAGCCTCCTAATTTCAGTTTACCCTCCTCCACACGGCCACCAAAGCAACTTTCGTTAAGGGCAGATCTGACCACTTCATTAATCAATACACTACAGTGGCTCCCTATTGCCTCTAAGAGCAAATATAAGTTCCACTATTTTAACATTTAAAGCTCTTCACAATCAGATCCAGTCCTACCTTTCAAGTCTTCCTAAACCTTGCTTCCCTTGAATTCTGAGATCTAGTCATACCAGCCTACTTAGCATTCTTCACTCTATCTCCCAGAGCTTGAGCTGACTGGAATGTCCTCCTTGACTCTTCCTTTTGGTATCACTGTTGTCCTTAAAAACTCAGCTCAAGAACCACCTTCTACATGAAGCCTTTCCTGATTTCTCAGCTCTGATTAACTCTATTCCCTAAACTACCTTGTATATATTGTGAATACATTATGTATATACTTATACATGTATATTCATGTTTTCTCCCACAATAGAATGCAAACTCCTTGAGGGCAGGACTCTTTCACTTTTACCTTATATCTACTGTGCTCAACTCAGTATCTGACAGATAATAAGCACTTTAATAAATACTTATTGGCTGTTGATTGATTGGTGAATCACTGAGTGTTAGTGGAAGGGACCATTTGGGCATTAACAAATATTTATTAAGTGTACAAAGTGTACAAAAATAATATGTACAAATCACTGTGCTGGGTATTAGTGTACATATGGAGTTCATATGTCATGATTGCTGTTTTCATAGAGTTTATTGTCTAATAAAGGAATAAGAAAATGATATGGTTATAATATACATTACATAAAAAAATGCATCAGAGAAGTGCAAAATAAAGACAGTGGAGGGGGAGGCTCTTAGAAATCTCATTTAACTCCCTCACTCTAAAAATGAGGAAGCTGAAAGATAGGTACAAATTATGGTCAAGATTTAGGAAGTGTGATCTGCTGGTTAGAATGGGTGGTCAGGTCTGGGGGTCAGAATTAAAGGTCAAAATTGAAGGAGAGGAACTTAGGTTAAGAGAAGGGAAAAAAGAATTAAAGAGTTCAGTTTTTTTTCCATAAAATATTCTGGAATGAACCATGTTTCCATAACTTAGAAGAGAAATTTTTGAAGATAGTCAGACAAAAGGAGAAATAGAAGGAGCTGTTTGTCTTTAGTCTGGCACCCTTTTTGGTCATGTCTTTTCTGAGACTTAATTTCTTCACTTATAAAATAAGTGGATTTGGGGCAGCTAGGTGTCGCAGTGAATAGAGCACCAGCCCTGGAGTCAGGAGGACCTGAGTTCAAATTTGGCCTCAGATACTTAACACAAAACTAGCCGTGGAACCTTGGTCAAGTCACTTAACCCCAGTTACCCTACCTTTCCCCCTCTAAAAAGCAAAAACAAAACAACAACAACAACAATAAAAAACAGATAAAATGAGTGGATTGGGTTGGATAAACAATAACCTTTGCCAAATGAGGAGGACAAGGATGAGGACCAGGAGGAGGAGGAGGAGAAGAGAAAGAGAGAGAGAGAGAGAAAAAGGGAGAGGGAGAGAGAGAGAAAGAGAGAGAGAGAGAGAGAGAGAGAGAGAGAGAGAGAGAGAGAGAGAGAGAGAGAGAAGGAGGGGGAAAGAGACAGAGAAACGGGGGGGGCGGAGAAAGAGAAAGAGAAGGAGAGAGAGGAGAGACAGACAGAGAGACAGGGAGCTGAGTACAAATCCTAGATCAGACACACCTCTTACAACTACAGTCTCCTCGTCTGTGAAATGGGGATAAGAATACGAATAGTATGAACCTCCTAGGACTGTTCCATGAGGAAAACACTTTGGAAGTTTTTAATCCCATAGAAATATAAACTCCTATTTATTTGAGTCCCTGACAGTGATCACCGACTCCCTTGTGACAGCAGGACTGGGTGAATCACCCCAGAGTCAGCGTCCCTTATCTTCTATGTGGTGATTTCCTATGTGGTCCACAAGGCCCATCCATTCCATCGATGCCGAGAGCCTGGAAGAAATATGGACTACGTGTTTTCATGTCAGATCTCTGGGCATATGGAGTTGGTATTTAAAGCATGTTTGAGAAGTTTGAACCTCTTCTGACTTCCTCATTTGTTGGGTTTTTAGAATCTTCTGTGATAAAAAACAGCCGGCCCTGTTCTGCCCTTCCCCCACCCCTCCTGCTTCACTGTGTGGCTGTATTTACTTAGAAGGTCTTGGCTAGTGAACCAGTTGAGATTATCTAGAGGACATGTCCTCTCCAATGCAATTCATTTTAAAACAAAAATCAGTCCTTTGGACCTTGGAATCTGCTTAAAAATTAACAGGGCTGTTATTGGATCAATAGGGAACAAATGTTAGCTGGGTGGAGACAGCCCTGAAAGAGAAATCATTAGGAAACTTCCGCAGGCTGGTGACATAGAAAGATCAATGGAAAAGACAGACAACCAAGACCCCCAAGGCCAAGTCCTTGACTCACCACTGATTTCCCCCAGTGACCCTGAGCAAGTGGCTTCTCTGTATAATTTGGGGCTATTGATACCTAGTTCCCTGGGATGTCCAAATCTGTGTCATTCAACTCAACAAACATTTAATTAAGAGCCTACTATGTGCCAGTTGTTGTGCTAAGCTCTGGAGATGCCAACAACAACAAAAACAAAAACAATCCCTACTCTCTAAGAGCTTACATTATCCGTGTGTGTGGAATGGGGGCTGGGGTGAGAGGGAGAGGGGAAAGATATTATGTGAATATGTATAAGTACAAAGTATGTATATATATATATATATATATACAGATACATATGTGTGTTATGTATGTATGTATATGTGTATGTATAAGTGTATATATATAAAATATAATATATAATACTATATATAAAATAAAAGGTAATTGACAGATGCCCATCATTCATTCATTCAATTAGGAAAGGCCTTGGAGAGAAGGCTGCATGTGAGCTGTGGTCTGAAGGAAGCTAGGCATTCTGTGAGACAGATATGAGGCGGGAGTACATTCCAGATGTGCACCCATCTGTGCAAAGGCATGCATGTAGGAGATCTAGGAACTGAAAGGAGACCAGTTTAGCCAAAAACAGAATGTTGTGACAGGGAGTAACAAGAAGTGAGACTCTAGAAGTAAATGGAAGTCAGATTGTAAGAAGTTTTAAGTGTCAGAAGAGTTTGTCTTTTTTCCTAGAGGCTTCAGGGGGCCATTGGAGAATTTTATTTAGGAGAGAGCCATTGTGATATTTGTGTTTTATGAATACCAATTTGGCAGCAATGTGGAAGGTTGACTGAAAAGGGGAGAGACTGGAGGCAAGGAGATAAATCAGGAAGCTACAGAAGTAGTCCAAGTGAGTGGTGATAAGGACCTAAACTATGGTAGAGATTGGAAGAGAAGTATGGATGAACAAGATACTATGGGCAAGATCTGGCAGTTGATTTAACACAGGGATGGAGAAAGAGGAAAAATTCATGGGTGACTCAAAGATTTTGAACCCGAATGACTGAAAGCACTGTGTGGCCCTTAGGAAAAATAGGAAAGTCTAAAGGAGGGATTGGTTTGGACAAAAAGTAATCAGTTTTATTTTAGACACATTGAGGTTAAAATGCCAATGGGAAATCTAGTAGAGTTCAGAAGAGAGACAAAGGCTGGATATTGTAGATCTGGGAGTCATTTACACAGAGATGATGAACCCAAAAGAACTGACGAGGTCACCAAGGAAGAGACAGTAGAAAAAGCAGAGCTTTTAGGACCACCCACACCTGGGTGTTCAATACATGGAAGTAGCAGAGAGACAAATTTAGGTGTGATGTTTGGGGAAAAAAACTCAATTAAGGTTACCTGAACATGGAATGGACTGTCTGACTCCAGAGGTATTAGGAACATTCCCCCCTCCCCCAGCCCTGAAGGTCTTTAAGCAAAGGCTAAATGTCCAATAGTAGGTTATACTGTAGCAAGGATTGCTTTGGTGTCTGACTTAGCTTAGATAGCTGCCTAGGTCCCTTCCAACTCTCACATTCATTGATTGTGTGGTTCTATAATTCTGTCTTCTGACTTCATATCCAGCATTTTTTCTACTGCAACATACTACCTGAAATAGCCTGCATTCATAATATTCTTTATATACTTTATAAATGCATTTGGTTTAATGGCAATGGAGAGAAGTTGAAACAACACATAGCAAGCATGGGATGGACAGGGTCTTTGTCCCAGGTGCCATGGGTGAGAATGGGGTAGGGTGAGTTACTGCAATCCCCACCTTCCAGGATTCCACTGTCTAATACTGCCATGCACTGCTCCCATCCTCACTCTATCAGAGTTCTACTTTGTAGTTGAATACTCCTACCCCAACCTCGTCAACCAGCCATCTGTGTCAATCTTCCCTCCTCCCTTCCCTCAATCAATGGGATTTTTTAGTTCCAGATGAAATCCTTGTTACAGCCCTACTCAGACTCCTTCCTTATCTTATATATGGGATCTCAATGAATTATGTTGAGATTACTTAGCCCCTTGTAATTCTGCCTTCCTTACACTTCCTGTTGTCTTTTCTTGTTAAACTTATTATCTATATGTCAAGGCTGGGAAGACGATTAAATGTATTGAGTTAGACTTCATAGCTATTCACCCTGTGCTCTTGAATTGAGACTTGAATCTGGGACGGACAGATATAACATCATGATAGCTTCGTTTAGGTCACTGTGAGCCTGGGAAATTATCAAGATCATTGTTTCAGCTTCCCATTTTCTCTTGAGAAACAAGTCACTGCCCTGGAAAGAGCCTACATTTGTAGTCAATGTGTGACCTAGGGCAAGTCACATCCCTGAATATAACATACCATCTCTGCTCTCTGGACTGGTTATCATAACTACACTTTAAATATGTAGAATATATACTATACACACACACTATATATTAGTAGCTTTTTTTTACATGACATTTTTTTTCCCAAATGGAATCCCCTCCCCAGAGAGCCACTGAGACCTACTCCCCTCACTTTACAGATAGGACATCCAGGGCCCAAGGAGATTAAATGTTATTAAACAGATCACTTAGGTAATAAGTGTTAGATGCAAGATTTGAAGAAAAGGAGTGACTCAAAGGCAAAGACTTTATTAACCTCCTTCTTGTGGAAGGTTCTTTAATTGGCATCATTTCCTGATCCTGGGAGTCCTTCCTTCTCTTTGATCAAAATGGACTTTCTCTGGGTAGCCTTTCTTGACTCACCCAACCTGATTCTGATCTCACCACCATCTCAGCTAAGGGGAAGGGATTGTAGCTCTGTGTTGTTTCAACAGAACTGGTTCCTTGCCTTCAATATCTGCCCTAGTCTTGGCTCCCCCTTAAATAATAATATTTCTAAAATTAAAGGGTATGTCATCTAATCAAAGATTAACATAAAGACTAATCAAAGACTAGCATAGGATTAATGGGGTTTTGTCCCAGCGCGCAACATGGGGGAGGTATACTTTCTTGGGGTTGGGAGGGGTGCTAAAGAAAAAATCACTACAATTCTATAACCCATTCATTCATTTTGAGGATGTCAAATTCTCTCTCTCTCTCTCTCTCTCTCTCTCTCTCTCTCTCTCTCTCTCTCTCTCTCTCTCCATCTCTGTCTCCCTTTGTCTCCATCTCCATTTCTCTGTTGGTCTGGTGAGCAATAGCCTTGAGTTTCCTCTTGGGGTTCTCCAGTGGCATGTAGGGCAGTCATCCTTGCAAGACACTCTCTCTGAAAGCCTACCTTATGCTCAAACATCCTCAGGCCCTTTCCTCCTCCTAACACACTGGAGACCTTTGTGGGGATTATTCTCTTCACAACTATATCCTCTCCTCCAACTGAATTTGATCCAAGTAAAGTCATAGTTATGGCTCAGCTTCTAGTTTCTTGGTAACATGCACCCACCACCCTCAATACTACTCTTCAGTATATGCTCACTATTGATTCACAGTATGGAAGACTGTCGCCATTCAGATAAGTGTAATGCAGAAACCAAAGATCTATAGCAGAGGGACACAAACTTTAAAAAGTGATGTGCCAAGGTTTCCAGCTCCAGTCTTCTGACACTTCCAAGGGTACAGATGTTGATTCTCTTAAGTTGATAGAGCGGGATGCCAGTTCTCCCATGAGTCCTGAAGTGAGGTCAGAGATAAGCAATAGTTAGTGGTTGGGAAAAGGAGTGTGGGTAATAGGCCCCTCGAGCTACTAAATAGTTATCTCTGACACATATACCATAGGTTGCCCTCCTCCTGGATCTATAGGGATGTATAAAAATAACCAGTGCCCAACGAAGTACCTGGCTTATTAAATGCTTTATCAGAGGATCAGGATTTGTCTTTGGAAGTTAGAATGGTTTCATTAAGGAAAAGTAGAAAGAATAAGATCTATGTATTATAGTTAGTAGAGTTGAAATGAGTCCTTTCCTCTTCATTTCCACTCTTCTGCTTGATAAGATCACCAGGTAAATAAGAACAACATGTGATTCACTTTATGATGGTTTGATTAGGTTACTTAGAGAAAGTAATTAAAGGCTAGAGGAGGCCATGTTATGGCCCTGATTCCATGTAGGACCTGCCACCGATTCATTCATTCATTTTTTTTTCCTTTTATTTGGCAGGGGGTGGGGGGGGTGGGCAGGGAGGCCATCAGGGTTAAGTGACTCTCCCAGGGTCACATAACTTGTAAGTATCTGAGTTCAGATTTGGACTCAGGTCCTCCTGACTCCAAGGCTGGAGCTTCACTGTGCCACCTAGCTGACTGATTTCATTCTCGAGAGATCTACCTATCTTGTTATTAAGTGTGGCAAAATAAAAAACAAAACACAACTTTCTCCTAAAATTTGATGGTGCTGATTGGAGAGGCAGTGAGGAGAGATGTCTAAGTATCAATCATAGGACTCCTGATGGAGCTTCTGAATTTCTCTAGCTTTCTAGTTGCCAAGAGCCTTGGTCAATGAGTTAATAAGCATTTATTAAACTCTTGGAATGTGCTAGATACCATGCCAGACACTGGAGATACCGAGACAAAAGACAACTTGCATGTATGAGCTAGGTCCAGTAATCACTAAGTGGGGGGGGGGGGGAAGAGAGACAGACAGAGAGACAGAGATAGAGAAAGACAGAGGGAGATAGAGGACAGAGAGAATTTGATGAATGAATGGGTTAAAGGACTGTGGTGATTTTTTTCTACTGTAGTTATTTCTCTCCATCATAAACTCAGGAGGTCATTGCCCTGGGTGGGCAGAACTGCTGGTCTGGTTGGTTTGTTTGCTTTGCAGCCACAGATCCTGATTTTGTTGAGCTTGAGTACTCCCTGGCCAGATTTTGTCTTTACTCTTGACACCACAGCTTTCCCTCATAGTAGGTTTCATCAGCCAATGTTTGCACAGTATTTGGAAAGCCTTGGACCAAGGCCAAAACAAAGCCTCCCAGGGCAGTGGGCTCAACATGGGATTAGAAAGTAGGTATCGTCCGAGCCTTAACTATGCCTTTGATGGACAGAGTGTTTGCTGAGTCAACCTCTACCTCTACTCTTTCCATAAAGGGAAGCTGAAAGGCCTAACCTTTTTCCTGGGACTGACTAAAGGGAAATGTGGTGCTGTATTAAGTTAAGGTGCATGGCATAATGGGAAGAGGACTGGAATGGGAGTAACAAAACCTGGATTGTAGCCCCAGATCGGTCATTAATTAGTTGTGTGATCTTGGGCAAGTCACTTGTCTGGGCCTTGTTTTCACCTCCCAAATAGAGATAGGGGGCCAGGGAGGCTGGACCAATAGAGTGTAAATTTCTTGAATGCAGGGATTATTTCTATGTGTTATTTTCAGGGTTTTTATTTGTTTATTTGTTTTAGTCTTTGCATCAGATTAAGGCAGTGCTTTGCATGTAAATAAGCATTTAATAAATATTTGTTGAATTGACATGGACTAGATTATCTCTAAGATTTCTTTTGTTTCTTACCTTCTGTGGTTTTATGATCATAGATTTGTAGTAGTAACGGCACTTTGAGATCATCTAGGCTAGATTTTTTTTAAAAGCATTTATTAAGTGCTTACTATGTGTTAGGTGCTGTGTTAATATAATGCCCCTCATTTTCTAGATGGGTTGACTCAAGGAGAGGTAAAGATGACAGGTCACAAGGGGCAGCTGGGGCTCAAACCCAAGTTCTATGGCTCTAAAGTCAATACCCTTTCTAACAGAGCACACTGTCTCTGGTCCCCATGGGCTTTCTCATCTATTGAATGAACTACATGATTATCAAGTTCTAGCATTCTATGACTGTTGTTGCCATCATGGTCATGGTTGTCAGTGTTGTTGTTGTTGTTGTTCAGTCTTTTTTCAGTCATGTCCAACTCTCTGTGTCCCCATTTTGGAGTTTTTTTGGCAGAGGTGCTGGAGGAGTTTGCTATTTCCTTCTCCAGCTCATTTACAGATAAGAAATGAGGTAAACAGGATTATAGAATCTCTATATTAATCTGTTTTTCTCATCTATAAAATAGCTTCTGAGGTAATTTTCAGTTCTAAAATTCTATGACTCCATGTTTGCTTACTAAGTTTTCCAACTCTTGGGCAAACTGTCAAAGTAAAGTGTGGAGAATGATCACATCCCATTCTCCCTAGTGAACCTAGAGTGAAATGCAAATCAAGGACTTTCTCTGTAGCAAAGGGCAGGAAACTCTTCTTCCATTCTCTTTTTTCTCACTATTTTGAGAGAAGAGGAAAATTACTCCCGAGGAGTCAGTGGTGTCCGTCCTTGGTAATAGGACATTGGTCCCAGTGGTTCATGGGGGAGTTTAGCTTTTCCATTAGAACCCTAGAGAAGAAATACTCTCTACCTCAAGCAAACTTTGCCTAATGAGCCATCGTCAAGGGAACTTCATCAGCCTGCCTAATGGAGATAGATTTATCCTGCTCTCTGGCTTTAAGAAAAATAGTTGCCTGAGGAGAAATACAGCAGTAGCTTCTAAAGCATTTGTTTCTCTGTGGTTTCATCCCATCACACCACTATGACCCAGCGATCCAACGAATCAGGTGAGATGTGCATGGAGATATTCTCTCCTCTCCTCTAGACATCAGCCTATGGCAATCTCTGCAGGAACCCATGTGAGAACTCCCTCCCCCATATACTCCCACTAGAACAGATTTAGCTGGAATTTTTGCCATGCAATGTTAGCAGTCACTGCAGCAAGCAGGTATTGAATGAAGAAAAGAATACAGTGGAACAAGAAGGTCCATGTGGTTCTGGTTCAGTCCTAGGGTGAAAGTCTAGACAGGGGCTGATCTAAAAGGGTCAATAAAACTCCTAGGAATCCAGAAAGGATCCTGAAGCTATTCTGGAATGTCGGTTTGATCCAGAGTATCTGGAGCAGCCCCCTCCTAGTTTATCCCAAATCTCTAGATTTGAGAATCCATTGCTTTCAAGGTTTACCTGGAGTCAATGGGCTGGCTCGGAACCAAAAGAGCACCCCTTGTATCTCTGCTCCAAATTCTTATCCAGGATATCCAACCCAACTAGCCTCTCCCATACAGATAAGGGCAAACCTCCCCTGCTTCACAAAGGACATTAATCATTTCCTCTAGTGGGTAATAAAGCAGATTCATCATAAAAACAGCTCTGGTGCCTAGAGGAGCCTGGAGGCTCCTGCCTCCAGACTTGTAGATGTCACACTGGGGTGTAGGTTATTTACCCAAGCCTTTCCCACCTTTCTGACCTTTTGCTCCCTTCCATTCTCTGTGATCCAGCTATATTTGCTGTTTCTCACACACAATGCTCCATCTCCCACTCCCATGCCTTTGAACTGGCTGTCCCTCATGCCTTCAAGGCTCACAACTGCTTCTTCATCTCCCAAACTTCTTTCAAGACTTAAATAAAATTCCATCTTCTGCAGGAGGCCTTTTCCAGTCCCCCAGGTCCTAGTGCATTCCCCTCTGAGGTTACCTTCCACCTATCCTGCATGCTCTTGTATGCACCTACTTGCATGTTGTCTCCCCAGTAGTATATAAGTTTCCTGAGGTCAGGGACTTTGTGTTTTATTTTATTTCATTTTATTTTGCTTTCTTTGTATCCCCAGCACTTAACACCGTGTCTGAACAATATTATACTAGTCATGTGACCCTATGCAAGTCAACCTCTCTACGTCTCAGTTTCCACACCTAGTTCCCAAGATTATTAAGGATCAAATGAGATAATAATTTTAAAAGCATTTACCACAGTGCCCGGCACATAGTAAGTGCTATATCAATGTTTGCTATCATTGTTATTGGTGGTGATAGTAGTAGTAGTAGTGGTAGTAGTAGCAGCAGCAACAGTAGTAGTTGTTGTAATAGTAGAAAGTGCATAATAAATGCATGTTGCCTGACTGCCTATGGCTACAGAATACTTGTAGCTCCAACAGCATCATGTACTAAGGAAGACAATCAATTGCCTCATCTGCCTTCCTTGTGGCCCTTGGTAAGGCTTTGTCCTCTATCCATGCCATCAAGGGCTCCTGCTTCCAGCTTTGCAGTAGAAGCCATGGTAACCTGCCCATGGAGCAGGCCATGGAAGATTCTTTCCCTTTCTCCCCATCCCACCCTCAGTCCCACAGAGAAAGAGCTGGGGAGCAATACTTTTGACTTTTACTTCCAGTGAGGTGGAGACTCAAGGGAGCTGACTTGTTCGAGATAAGCCAAGCCAGTAAGCATTCAGGGTACAAAGCCCATGTTATGCTGCGTGTTATCTATCCCAGCAGTATCTATTTAAATAGCATTTGTTTGAGGAGAGGGAACCAGAATGAAGAGGACAGGGGATTGTAGTCTGCTGACTGGGTAGTCAGCTCTATTATCACCCACTGAAGGAAGCTCAGGCAACGTGCTCTCTACTATCAGTAACAAGAGGGAGGCAGGCAGTCAGGTTAACAGAGCTTTTCTTCATCTCTGGAAACACACACACACACACACACACACACACACGCACACGCACACGCACACACACACACACACGAACAGAAGCAGTGTTTGAATAGAGTTGGGCAATGTCTTGGTCAGGGAGAAAGTCAATTTTTTTCCCTAGGTGACCACAGGTAAGCTGTTTTCTTCCTGTCGACAGGTCCCAGCCTCATGTCAAAGAACAAAGCCTCCAGGAGAGAGGGTCACCGTGGAACTGCCAGTGCTAGGGTAACATGTTTTGGAACACATTGGCTCTATTCTTCCCCCCAGATGTGATCCCTCAGCCTTCGCATGGCTACCAAGCAACAGCTTCAAGAGGTTGTACCTAGAGCTCTTAGGTTTAGAATTAAACTCATATGGAGAAGACAATGGAAGAAGCAGGAGTTGGCATATTTATCAAGAAATATGCCATAATGGGAGAAAGTCCCCATAGAAGGGTGTGGTCATGGAATGTTAGAGGCAGGAATGACCTCTTGGAGATCATCTTGGAGATGAGGAAAGACCCAGAAAACTGAAAGGATTTGATAGGCTTGAAGTCACACATTGAGGTAGTGGTAAAGCTGGAATTAAATCCATTTCTCCTAATCTCCATTCCAATGTTCTCTGCATTGCCTCTTCTGCCTCATAGTGCTTACAGTTCAAGACATTTTGACAAACATTTATTGAGTACCTACTATATACAAGGCATTGCCCTAAGGCTTGATGGTATAAAGTCAGAAAAGTTTATAGTGCTTGAGCTCAAGAAGTTTATAATCCTGCAAGAGGAATGGTATGTGAACAAATACCTCTAATACAGGGGAGAAAGTGAAAGAGCACAGAACTCAGCCCAAATCAATGATGAAAGATTTAAGAAGGAAGAAACAATTCCAACGTGGGGGGGGGGGGATGGGGGTGGGGGGGTAGAGTGAAGGAAACTCACAGCGGATGTGGCTCTTGACTTGGGCCTTGACAGAAGACTACAGTAATTAGTGATGAAGGAGACCCTATTCCAGAGCAGTAGGACAGTGTGAGCAAAGGAATGAAGACAAGAGAGGGGAAAACATTTGTGGGGAATGTCAAATAGTTTAGATAGAGTCTGTGAAGGAAATAGCAATAGACGACTTGTCTATTGTCTGGAGAGGCAGACTGAAGCCGTATTTTGGAAGGCTTTGAATACAGGGATAGGGAGTTTATGTTTTATTTAGCAGGCCATGGGAAACCACTGAAGCAGTTTTAGTAGGGGAATATCAGCACTGTAAATTATAAAGGGGTATTTGGATGCTTATGTGAAGGGGAAGAAAGGAAGACTAGAGGTAAGAAGATCATTTAGCAGATTACAACAATATTCCAGGTAAAAGACTATTATCATAACCATAAGATCATAGATTTAGAGCCCACCTAGGCCATCCACCTGGGGGGATTTATTTGTTTGTTTTTATTTGTTTAGAAAACCGAGATCTAAGGAGGTTAGATGACTAATAGCCCAAAGTCGCATAAGTTGTCACTGGTTCAACCCTGATTCTCTGACACCAAATCTAGCATCCTCTCCATTGTACCACAATGAGGTAGTGTTTGTGAAAATGGAAAGGGAGGGGCTGGATCTGAGAGCAATTTCAGAAGCAGAAACTACAGGACTTGGCAAGATAGGAGGTGGGAGGTGAAGGAAAGAGACAGATCTCACATTTCTTCCTTTTTCTAAGACTTAGCAAGATCATAGATTCTCTTATGCTATGTGGCAGCTGTGTCCTCTCTATCTCCCTTTTTCTCCTTCCTTGGGAAATCTTTAGATCATGTGCCTCATTAAGGCTTGGAGGGACAGATAAAGACAGGCCAGCTAAAGGTGGGGCTCTCTCCCAGCAGAAGGAATATAGCATGCCTATCCTATCCCACAAAAGCCTAGACTTTCTCTGAGGATGTTGCATGTTGTTTTGCAGTAACAGGGCTTATGATGCTATCTCTTTGAGACATGATGTCTTAGCATTCTGTGGCTAGCTTTATATTGCTTCAGGTCACCTGGGGCAGCAAAGGATAAGAAAATTCCCATGATGTTAGGTTATTAAGTACAGTTTCCAGAAAGAAGAGAACCATATTACTTTCCCAAATCCCTGACAATACTAAGGTTAGCTTATCCAGGGGTGGGGAACCTGAGGCCTCAAGGCCACATGTGGCCCTCTAGGTCCTCAAGTGTGGCCCTTTGACTGAATCCAAACTTCAAAGAATAAATCCTTTTATTTAGTGGTTCTATGCCAGACATAGACCAATGGTCACCTATGCTGTGGTATCATCCAAGATGGCCCACTCTAAATTGAAAATGATGGGCCAGATTGTCTCTAAGGTCATTCTAGGTCCTAGCCAACAGAATAATCAGACCACTCAGCAGTCTAAGATAAGCTAGAACAATTTAGAAATCATCAGATTGTTTTTTTCTCAGTCAGATGGAGAACTACGGTGTTAGTTCATTCACTGCTGAATTTCTCATATTTATCCACCATTCTGGGAGGCAATTGAAGGCAATTTCTTATTTGGCCTTGAAGTATGAGACACCAGGTTCAAATTGTGCCTGTCACGTGCATACTGTCTGTGTGACCCCAGGCTTCTTGAAAACCGGAAGTTATAGAACAATTATAGGTGTGCATCAATAGAAGGGCTTCCCTTACTAGGAGTTCCCTGTCCTAATGAAATCATAGGTCAGGACCTATGATCAATAATCAATAATTAATAATCAATCAATTAATTAAAATCCACCACGCTATCTGATACACTGCAGTGGCAATAGTGATAGCTGCCTTCCTCCCTCATGCCTCCCTTTTTTCTACTTTCATTGCCACCTTTGGACTTAGTGACTGGGTCCAGAGACTTCTCCTTCCATGCCCCTTCCAAGCCTTACCTTCTATTCTGGAAGCAGAAGGAAAAGGAGGAGGAGGAACTGGGCAAAGCCAAGGTTTGCACCGTCTGCTCTGCCCATCTGTCTGCTTAGGGAAGGCTCTGGAGGTGGCAATCTGACCTACCCTTCTTTTTGGCTTACTGTAGTTCCTTTGATCTGCCCAGAAACAGAGGAGAAGGAGGTTATTTTAAGAATGACTTGCAGCCAATTAGTTCTCTTGGGGTTTAGTTGATGAAATGGGCAGTGGGCAACCCACCTAATTCCTAAATAATCGTATTTCACTTTGAGTTAACAGCCAGTGTAGTATGAATGCTATATTTCACAGTGAAATAATGGAAATATGAAAGAAAAAGACATCCAGGCAAGAATCAAAGTTCAATTTGTGCATGTAGGAATCCCTCGTCACGTTGTGACTCATTCCTGGATAGCCTCATTGACCGACTTTCATGCTCCTACAGTATCTTAATTAATAAAAAAAAGGTTTACTGGGAGCCATTGTGTGCCCAGAATTTTTTTTAAAGTGCTATGGGGAGTGCTGAAGAAATAAACATATGGTCTCTGTCTTCAAGATACTTCCAATCTAGTTAGGCAAATGAGAGGAGGGCACATTCAATGAAAGTAAGCAATTATATACTCAAGTGTTAAACTGTATAGTAGGGATTGCAATAGATACAGGAAATGTGATGGAATTCACAATGAAGGCTGGAGTGATCAAAAAAGACTTCATTGCAGAGGTGAGATTTAAGTTGAGCCTTGAAGGAGGGGAAAGGCTTTTTGACGGGTGGCGGGGGAAACAGCATCCAAAGGTGGCAGTGGAACAACTGTTGGGAAGGCAAGAGGATATGCCTGATTAGAGCAGAGAGGTCATGTCGGAGAATAGTAGGAAATAGGATAGGTTCTTATTATCTGAGCTCTGGTTATGAAAGGCCTTGAAGATCAGGCTAAAAATGTTTTTTTTCCATTTCCAAAATGAAGAAATCAGGCTTGTCTGTGAGTTGATCATCTTTCCTCTAATTCTTGATACTAATCAGTCCAGAAGAAAGGGCATTTTATTTAAAAGTGACCTTAAAGGTCACACTCTATAGCAAATAGTCCTATTTTATAGGGTTCAACAGAGATTTAAAACTGGTGTCCTCTTAGAGGGTATTCTCATCCAAGATGGCATGAATTTCACCAGGGTGTGTCTCCTATCACCAGCCAAACTTTTCTTTAGAACACCACTGCTATGCTGTTCTCTCCTCCCTGCAAAAAGAAGGGAGCAGACCCATAACCAAATGCCAGAAAGACTCATTTGTCACCTGTGACGGGAAGAAACGTCCGAAATTCTCAAGGCAGCTCATTGTCTCTCCAGTTCATTGGGCCTGTTGCCATTTACTAACACAAAGCACAAAACATGACTCCCTATCTCCCACTGGTCTGAAAAAAAAAAGTTCTCATCAGAACCCCCTCCAAATGAAAAGAAATAAATGAGCTAGGAAGAGAGTCAGGAGTCAGACAGTACAGGGCCATTGATGTGACAGAACCAAGCAAAGAAGAAATGGATGCATGTTTTTGCTTTGAATAGATGCTTTGTCAAAATAAAATACATAAAAGCAGGCTAATGTGAAAAGCAGGATGCTCTAGCAGAAAGTGCAATGGAGGGGAAAGCTTATTATATTGTTTATTATACTTGTTTATCTTTATCTTATCCCAACATATAGCTCAGTTCCTGGCATAGAGTAAGTGATTGATAAATGCTTGTTGGTTTATGGATTGGAATCCAATAGGCTGGATTCAGATTCCATTTTCCCATTTATTTGTGTGTCCTTGGACAAGACATTTTAACTCTCAGCTCGTTTTTTTCATCTGTGAAATAAAGAGGTTGGGCTGGATTATTTATAAAGTCCTTTCCAGCTCCAGATCTATGATTCTAAGGCTAACTAAATGTGGAAGGGAAGTTGAATTGATGTGGCAAATGTGCGAATCCCCAACAAAGAAGGAGTGGGTTTTTTCCTGACCAAATGGCAACCTGCAAGGAAGTATGACAGTTTAATGAAAAAAACAACTCTTCAGTGAGTTGTTTGCTCTAACCTGAAGGCTGTCATTTCCTCCAAATGAGTCATAAATTGACAGGAAAAAAATGACTAAAAATATTTGAGCATGACATTTGCAGCTATTAAATAGTCATTTGGTTGCATACAGCTGGAAAATTGGGTTTTGCAAAAGGTTACCAGTGATTGTCTTTCTTTGCTATTTGCTGTTAGTCACTTAAAAATGGGTCTAGAGAGGGGGTTGCTCAAACCATCTGAATAAGGATAATTAAGAATCAATAGAGGGTGTCAGTTTATAGGTTCAACTATTTTGGCAAGTAAGTAAGAACAGAATGGATGGCATCTTATGGGGTCTAGTGCAATACATTGTTAGTACTGTCGGGCACATGTACAGACAAGGAAATAAGGCTCCAGTAATCCACAGTTCCAAACCTTAACCAGGGCTGAGCTGGTGTCCTATAGGTCATACAAGGTATCCTCTGGGTCATATCAAATAGATCATCTGAGTTGGGCCTTTTCCCTTTTTCCTGACAGCTGTAGTGACACTCTGGAGGAATTCAAAGTCTCTTATTTCTTAAGTCAAAGTAGTGACCTTAAGTAAATAATTTCAAACTTATCCCTGATATATCATCACAGATAAAATGCATTATGAATAACAAGTAATGTGGGCTACTAGGAAAGGATAGGTAGGTAGATGTAAAAGTTAAAGCTCAGTAGCTCTATTTTATAATGAGACAGAGAGTGGGAGAGAGAGGGAGAGGGTGAGGGGAAAGGAGAGGGAGAGGAAGGAAGGGAGGGAGGGAGAGGGAGACAGAGACAGAGACAGAGAGACAGAGACAGACAGAGAGAGAGGAGAGAGAGAGAGAGAGAGAGAGAGAGAGAGAGAGAGAGAGAGAGAGAGAGAGAGAGAGATTCTGTCCAGAAGGCATCTGAGAAGGCTGAGGATTCCCTTGGATACTAAAGGCAGAAGACCCCAAGGAAACACATGGAACCATTCAACCTAAGAAACTAATAGCTACAGTCAAGCCTGAATAGAAATGAAGGATTGCAGTACTGGAAAGTACACTGGTTTTAGAGTCTGAGGAACTAGGTTCCAATGCCATCTTGGTGACTATGTATCCTTGAGCAAAGCTCAGCCTCTTTGGGACTCAGTTTCCTCATCTGTAAGATGAGATGGGTGGATGAGATGATCTTTGAGGTTTCTTACAATGATTCTAATAAATCTATGATTCTATAATAAATATTTTAAGGTTTTCCAAGTCCTTTACATTTTTAGCTTATAAAAGCAGTGAATCTATTGCTTGAAGGGCATTTAGATTCTCTGAAGATATTGACTGATAGTCTAAAGCATAGGAATGTGAATGTAGGTGGTAAAGATTCAAGATTTAATCCAGCCGCAGACTCTTAACACAAAAACTAGCTGTATGACCTTGGGCAAGTCACTTAACCCCAATTGCCCTCCAAAAAAGAAAAAAAAAAGATTCAAGATTTTGTTCTAGGATCAGTTTGCAGGGGTCAAAACAAGAAGGTGGGAGTAATGCATGGAGGTGCAGGGGTGAGTAATGAGCAAAAGTTGTACATGGTCAGACAGAAATGGAGCATCTGGACAATCAGAGAAAGCCAGAGACCTGGCACAATGTGGCAATAATCCAGTTGTACAGTTTGGCATAAAAATATTTTGAGTCAGCAGATAGCAGTTGGTGAGTGATTCCCATAAGACCAAAGAGTAAGTCTGAAAGAGGGTAGAATAGACTAGGGTATACAGAGAAAGAAATGGCTTTGAGTGGTGTCTGATAACTTAGGCAAGTGAAATCACCTTGGATGCATTCATCAAACATTCATTCAGCATACACTTAATAAGCACCAACTATATACTAGGCATCATGCTTTGAACTGGAAACACAAAAAGAGAAAATAAAATAGTCCCTCCCTTAAAGGAATTTACATTTTACTTGGTGAAGGGTAGTGGGAAGATAATGCTATGAATACAGATAAATAGATACAAAATCTAGGGATAGGAACCAGATCTGCCTATATAGTGAACTCCTAGGTGAGGAAGCTCCCTTTCCCAATTCAGGTAAGCAGCTTCTCTGCAACATCTGGTTATAGAGTTGCCTATACCTGAGATGTCAAACATCTGGTCCTCAGGGTGGCAGTACTCCTGAGTGCAGCCCAAGCAAGAATAAAATGTAGTTCCTATCTAATTTTGATGTGCGATGAATTAATTAAAAAAATAAATATGTAGGGGAGGCTAGGTGGCATAGTGAATACAGCACCAGTCCTGGAGTCAGGGGGACATCAGTTCAAATCTGGCCTCAGGCACTTAACACTTACTAGTCATGTGACCTCGGAGAATTCACTTAACCCCAATTGCCCTGCCTTCCCCCCTCCAAAAAGCAAAATAAATAAATAAATTAGTAAACATGTGTGATTTCCCAAGTCAACATGCAGCCCACAGGGATCCTTATGTATGGCTTAATGATCTCTTTTGCTATTGGGGCTTGACTACCACTGGCCTAGAACCCTGGGAGGCTAAGTGATTTGCCCAGGGGTCCACAGGCAGTCTGTGTGAGAGGAAGGATGTGAACCTAGGTATTCTTGGTTTTGAAGCCAACTCTTCATCGATTCTGCTGTACAGAAAATACATTCAAAGTTATTTTCAGGACATGGAGGATGCCACTATAACTGGGTGGGTCAGGATTAGTCTCTCCTAACTGTGAATTGGTCCAACCATTCTGTAAAGCAATTCAGAATTACACTATGAAAACAACTAAAATAGCCACACTCTTTGACCCAAAGATCCCACTACTAGACATATACCTCAAGGAAATCAATGATAAAAAGAAAAATACCATATACACAAAACTGTTTCCAGCAGGAAGGAAGGATGTCATTTATTGAGCACCTACTGTATGGTAGGCACTAGGCTAAGCACATTACCAGTCTCACCTTGGCAGTACTCTGTAATAGCGAAGGAAAGGGCCTTCAGAGAAGTGAATTCAGAGAATTCTTAAGCCATTAGAGAATGGCTTAAGAAGTTGTGGTACATTAGGCAACTTGGTACGGTAGATAGAGAACCAGTCTTGGTTCTAGGAAATTCTCCTTTGACACATACTGTCAGTATGACCCTGGACAAGTTGTTCCACTTTTTATTCAGCATTCTTTTTAAAATTATTTTTAATTTTCAACATTTACTTCTATAAGATTTTGAGTTCTAAATTTTCTCCCCCTCCCTCTCCTCTCCCCTTTGCAGGACGGGGTACAATCTGATATAGGCTCTACATTTACATTCATATTAAACATACTTTCATATCAGTCATGTTGCAAAGAAGAATTAGAACCAATGGTATTCCATGTTCTTAATAACTTAATAACTCTCTATAATTTCAGAAAAGGTGCTGACCTCAGTTTGTTGTGGGAGTTTTCTCACATGGCCGTACTATATATTAATGAAATCACAGCCCCAGTCCCTCATCCTATGACTATACTGTAAGACATAGTGAATGTGAAGAATACAGAGAAACATGTGAACCTGTATATGAATAATGCAATGTGAAGTAAGCAGAGCCAAGAACACATTATGGGTGAATGCAAATGCATTTATCAAGTATTATGTGCCAAGAGCAAAAATATAAATGGAAAGACCAACAAAACAAATGATGCAGAATAATAACCAAACTTGTCCCCAAGGAGGAAATATGAGAATGTGCCAGACACTGTGCTGAGCACTTCTTACAAATATCTCTTCTGATCTTCACAATAACCCTGAGAGGTAGGCACTTTGATTATCTCTGTTTAACAGTTGAAGAAACTGAAGCAAACAGATTGTGCCTTTCCCAGGGTCACATAGAAAAATTTCCATTCAGGTCTTTCTGACTCCAGGCCCAGTGAGCTATCTACTGAGTCACCTAGCTGCCTCCAAGGCAGAGGTTAAGTGACTAGCCCAGGGTCATACAGCTAGTAAATGTCCTGATTCCAAGTGTAGCACTCTATCCACTGCTCCACCAGCTGAGAAAAAGAGAGACAGAGACACACAGAGACAGAAACAGGGAGAGAGAGATCCACAGAAAAAGACAAATAGAAAGAGATCTATATATGTCTATGTCTATATCTATATCTATATATACATATACACTACCATGCACTACCATATCTGGCTACAGACAGATAATATTAAGACAGTTATAGGGTCTTCCTGATCTTCTTATGAGGCAGTGGGGAGATACAAATATCTACATACAAGGTCAATTGTAGTAGTTGGAAATGTGGAACTTAAATGCTGAACTTGAAATCAGGAAGACCTGGCTCTCAATACTGTCTCTGGCTGGACACGGTGGTGCAGGTCTATAATTCCTGCTGCTGAATAGACTGAGACAGGTGGATTGCTTGAGCTCAGGGGTTCTGAGCTGCAGTAGAATTAAAGTCAATTAAGTGTCTGCGCTACAACATCCCCAGTATGGTAAGCCCCTAGGAGTGGAGGACCACCAGCCTCCCAGAGAGGCAAACCTGCCCAGGTTGGAAAAAGAGCAGCTCAAAGCTCCCATGCTGTTTAAGGATGAGGTCAATTTCCCCCCACCCCACCCCACAGTGGCCACTGAACTTCTAGCCTGGGTGATATGTGGATTAGTATCAAAAAAGAAAAAGAAAAAAGTTTCTTTCTCTGATATTTCCTAACTGCATGACCATGAGCAACCCATTAACATCTCTAAGCCTCAGTTTCTTCATCTGAAAAATAGAGACAATAACACCTGTAGTACATAGCTTATAGTCTCTTGTGAGAATCAAAATGAGATTATGGAGGTAAAGTGCTTCGCAAAGTGTAAAGTCCTGTGTATACATCAATTATTAATTTTAATATTAAGTTATACATGTAAAAACCAGAGGAGAGGAAGAATAGTTGGTGTCAGCAAGGGGATCTCTGGTCAGGGTTAGGCTGCTCCAAGATAACAGATGATCAGCAAGGTAACCTGTACGTTTGTCTGGCCAGGAAACAGGATGAGATTTCTCCCCGTCTCCTCCTCCCAGGAAATCTGGATTGCCCAGGCCAGGTTGTGGAGGGCACTCAACTTGAAGTACAGTGGAATATAGAATTGTGAGAGGAAATTTAAGACTAAAAAAAGAGTTCTGCCAGAATAATGAATTCAATTATGAAGCTGACTCAAAAGGTACATGGTAGAAATAACTAGATTTCCTCAAGGGTTAAGCAGTCAAAGAATGATTCATTTCAATTACTTGTTTCCAGGTGCTGAACCATCAGGTCTGCCTTTCTAGGCGGCCTTGAGACATGCAGTATTTTAGGAGGATTATTAAGAAGAGAAAGAATGGAATGCATATCCCTCACTTTTCACAAGCCCATTAACAATGGGAGAATAGGGTCGGAGGCACAATGGGGCTTGTGGATCTTCTGGAGAAAGCCTTATCCTATCTAAAGCACATAGATGAAATCCTCTTCCTTGCTATTTTCCTCATCACTCACATCAGCTTTCCCCATGTATTAAAACAAACATTCCTTAATCCATCTTCCCATCTATTAAAGCCCTTCCCTCTCTTCTGAAAAAGGTTTTCTGATATAGACCTGTATTCGTGTCTGGGGCCCCCAGTAACCAAATAGAACAGACAAGTGGGCAGACTTGTAATTAGAAATGTTTTGACTCCAGGCAAAACATTTGGGAAGGACGATAAAGAGACCAATCAGATGGGGGAGGGGAGGGAAGGTGCTAGTGGCACTCAGAGTCAGTGCTGGGGACTGGGAGATGGGGATACAAAAAGGGCAGTCTGACTACCCATAAAGTGATGCTGGGGAGAGGAGAGTCCATGTTGGGTTTGGGTGGCAGAGGAAAAGTGGGCTCTGAGAAAGAAGCCCAAGGTTCTCTCCTGGATCCTCTCTTTTTTTTCCTTTCTGCACCCTCTTATCAGTGATCTCCTTAGTTCCCATGGTTTTAATTATCATCGGTATGCTCATGACTGCAAGATCTATAAAATCAAACTTCATCTCTCTCCCAAACTACAGTCTTGCCTTACTAACTGCCTTTTGGACTTTTTCACTTGGATGTCCCATAGGGTCCTCAAACCTAATACCTTAGGCATGTCCGTTAACCTTTCTGGGTCTCAGGTTCCTCATCTGTAAACCAAGGGCAGTTGATGTAGGTAGCCTTTGTTCCACTGCATGGTGGCCCAGGTTGGTGGATACTACCCCATCCCTGGCTCTCTCATCAAAGCTTTTGTCCAGAATAGACTGTCATCTGATGTAATCCCTAGGAACTCCTTGCTTTTCCATGTCCCAGGCCCCCTCACCAGACTGTCTTACTCTCCAGTTCACCAGCCTGACGCACGGACAAAACCCTAATGGATTCACCTGTGAACTCAAAGGCTCTCACAAAAGTACAAAAGCTTAAGGTTGCCTTTGCTTCTCTTTTCTTTAAAAGGTGTTCATCTTTCTGGGTGATGATTTGGACTGGAAACTGGTCCCTTTGTCATACTTACCAAAAACTCAGCTCCCTTCTCCATAGAGCATACCCTGACTTCTCCAGTCCACTTGGTTTCCTTCTTTCAATGAATTCACTAAAACATAGACAGTTATATGTCCTTGATAGCAAAGCTACCCTACCAGTGTCATGGTGTAATGTTGTCCTTTATATACACTCCAGCATGATGTTGCAAAATTTGACAGTGATCAAGGGGTGGCTAGGTGGCGCAGTGAGTAAGAGCGCCAGCCCCGGAGTCGGGAGGACTGGGGATCAGTTCCGGCCTCAGACTTAGCACCCACACAAAAGTGACTGGCCATGTCACCTTGAGCAAGTTACTTAACCCCAAGCACTAACTTCCCCCTTGTAATACTGCTTTACCTAGTGACATATTTTCATCTAACCAGTAATCATGCTGAGGGGCATGCCTGTAATCCATACCCACCACAAATATAGTTTTTAGTTATATCCTATCAAGTACTGAATTGCAGAATTAATAGAATTTAAGAGTTGGAAAGGACCTCAACATTCATCTAGTTCAACTCATGCATGAAAAGTCATCAATCCCCCTACAGCCTACACAATAGCTGGGCATCTAGTCCTTGTCTGAAGACCTTCAAGGGAAGGGAGTTCCCCATCTTGCTTTTGGACGGCTCTCAGTGGTAGGAAGGTTTTCCTGAGTCAAGACTAAATGTGCCTTTATGTAACTTCTTACCATGATTCCTGACTCTTCCCTCTGGGGCCATTGTCTCTTCCCCATGTGTGCTCTTCAGATGTGTTAAGACAGCTACCCAGAAACATCTTCTCTTCTCCAGGATAAATGCCCAGCTCCTTCAAATGATCCGCTTATGATATGGACTCAGATCACTTCTTCATTCTGACTGTCCAGCTTTGGATATTCCCTGGTTTATCAATGTCTTTTCATGTTTGTTAGTGGCATAATGTGATTAATGTTTGTATAATGTAATTAATAGTATATAGTAAAGATGTAATTATATATATAATAAATAATAATGGTAATAATATAATTAATGTGGTATAATGTAATTAATGTTAGTGGTATAATGAGAAGACTACTCATCTTGGAGTAGAAGACCTTTGTTCAAATCAGTTCTCCCAGAAAAGTACCAAGTCACTGGACCTCTCTATCTGTAATAAAATTATATATAATAAAATAATATTAATAGCTAACTTTTTAATATAGCATCTACTATGTGCTGGACATGTACTAAGTGCTTTACAGTTATGTCGTTTGTTCTTCACAACATCCCTGTGAGGTAGGTTTTACAGATGAGGAAACTGAGGAAAACAGAGGTTGTGTCTTACCCAAGGCCAGGAAGCTAGTGAGCAATGAGGCAAGATTTGAACTCATGTATCCCCCACCCCAGGCCCAGTACTATCCACTGTTTTGGTTGCACTATTTGAAGTTATTGCCAGGATGTTGCTTTGTAAAATGCAAAGCCCTATATAAATTAGAGTTGTACCTATCCTCCAAACTATAAGCTCTCTGAGGGCTATTAACTACTCAGGTTAAAAAAAAAAGGAAAAGCTGAATGGAAACAAGGCAGTCATGTGTCTCCCCTCCATCTCCCCAAGTACAGAAGTAGGCAGGAGCTCAGGCTAATCACTACAAGGCCAGTTTTACCCAGAGAAGATTCACCCTTGTGGAAGTGATTGAAGACAGATTGTAAAAGGCAATACCATCAGAGGGGACTCTGGCACTGGTGATCTGGAAAAGCCTGGCTCTTGCTCTAGGACAGTACCATTTTTGTGGCATTATTGCCAAGTAATTCACAGGGAAGCAGCCCTGGATGAGGCCACGACCAAGAACCTCAGAGAACTCTTAGACCAACAGAAGTTTGCGTTTCTATTTCTCTGTTGCCCATTGCGTGAGCTGGTATCTCTCCCTGTGGATTTGGGACCCCAGGTTGTTCCTGTCCTTGGTGATTCTCTAGGATAGTGGAGATCTCTGTGGAGAGAGTCCCCTGGTTTTTGTTCATCTGTTGGTAGTGGGAGTGATCCAGGAAAACGATCACAATGAGAATCTGCCTTTGATGAAAATTCTCTCTAGGTTGCACTGGCTGCTCTCTCATCTGAGTGTTTGTCTGAGGCTTTCCCTCTCCTGTTAGGGAGTAGTATATGGAGGAAGGATACAGCCCCCAGACAGGAGCAGAGAATGCTTTCTATTTTTGTATCGCTCACTGCACCTTGATGTAGTGTTGGAAACACAATAAACACTCTAATACTGCAGTGACTGAATCTCTCTCTCCATTCTTAAAGACGCACTTTCTGCTTCAGCCCTTTAGGCCTGATAGGCAACAGGGAGCACAGCTCAGATCTGCCCACACCGTTTTCTGGGCTCTCTGTTGGGTGCGGGGCCTTGTCACATGAGTATATTCCCATCTAAATGGTGGAACTACATCAGACTGGATCTCCCCGCAGAGGACTCAGCCCCTCTTCTCCCCATTAAACAATGACACCTTCTACTCGTCTCAGTCTTCACCAACACTTAGGGGAGCCTCCTGGGCACAGCGGCAGCGCACTACTCACTAACCTGCCCTCTACACTTAACCTGCAGTGAACTTTCCTGGGCTCTAGCCTCTCTTCTTTCTTAAGGCATCAAAACCCCGGTGCCAGAGACATAGCTACACATCAGGTTCTCAGAACAAACATCAAAAATTACCTTCAACCAACTTTTTACGACAAAATCTATGATTAAAGTCTGGGGGGAGGGGTGTGGACAACATGTGGGGCCTAATCCTAATTGGGAAAGGTTGCTGGGGGAGGGGGTGGAGCAGGGCTAGGCCGCTGATCACTTTACTTAGGGTTGAAGCCACTGAAGATGGAAAGGGTTGAGGAAGGACTCATGCATGTGGTAACTTCCCATTTTAACTAATCATTCTTATAAATTAGATACTCAGATCAGCTTCTATCTTCTGATAGAGGAGTACTGCCAACACCCTCTAAACTTTAGTACCCTGGATCAAAGCTTTAGTTTCCCCACCCTAGTTATGGCATGGTCAAGCCCCAGTTAAGTTATTGTATGGGACTTTCAGGGAGGACCAGCTCCTCTGGTGGGAGCACTTGCCAAGCCCTTTTCATGTGGCTGATCCACCTGTCACCCAGTTCTCACCTGTATCTCCAAGAAGCTGTAGCATAGGCAGTGGCCATATCCAATACAAGCAGATAAGCAGAAGTTAATCAGATGAATTAAACAGATTCTTTAAAGTCTCTTCAGGTTTAAAAACAATGAAGCTGGGACTATAAAGTTGTGATTTTTAAAAGTCTTTATTGGAAGGGATGAACTGTAATGAGTAGAGTAGTTCATTGACTCCCATGGGTAAAAATTGTTCATCCCTTGTTTTGGAAGAGGACCAGTGACATCACATGGTGACATCCTGACTTGATCATGATGTGGATTTACATGAGGCAGAGCTGCACAAAGCCACCAGCCTCACTCTCTCTTCCAGAGTCATCAAAGTCCAGTGGCAAGACAAAAAACTCAGGATGACTGGCAGTGGCCTAGGATGCAGTGGATGGCCTGGGCATCTTTAATGTCTGACCAAGCTCTAAGCAATTCAGAGAGCCTGCTGCAGCCACCTTCATGGCCATTGGAAAGAATTGTTCTCACCCATCCATTGCACCAGGAGAAGTCTTCAAATGCATGGGGTTTTACTCACTGACAGGTATGAGGCCTCAACCTTGTCTGGCCTCTCTGCTGAGACAGCTTACCAGGATAGGGCTGCTGCACATGCTACGGCTGCCTAGAGTCACAGGTGAGAGCTGGGTGACAGGTGGACACCAAAGATAGATGAACAGTCCTCTCACCAGAGGCGCTCATCCTCCCTGAATGCCCCATACACCTCATTGCCTGACTACCCTGATTATCAAACATTATTTTCTCTATGGGAACAAGACTGCCCCAGATAGATGGACCCTGTGTGGCTTTCAATGACCTACCCAATGATGCCTTTCATTTTAATTCATTATTAAGAAGTGACTTATTAGGAAAACTAGGTGGCACAGTGAATAGCTCTGAAGTCAGGAGGACCTGAGTTCAGATTCAGCCTTAGACACTTGACACTAGCTGTGTGACCTTGGGCAAGTCACTTAACCCCAATTGCCTTGCCTCCCCCCCTTAAAAGCAAAACAAAAAGAAATGACTTATTGTTATTACAATTATTTTATTTCATTATTATATTATTTTATAACATTTTATATTATAAATGTTATATTATTATGATGATATTATTATTAAGAAGTACAACATTCTGACCATTGAACTGTGGTCAAGGTGGCTTTGAATATGTACAGCATAGATTTCAAGGATCTGTGAATTTAGATGGGAAATATATATATATATGTATATATATATGTACTAATATATTTCATTGTAATGGGTTTCTTTTGTAATCTTATATATTCTATTTTTTTGGAGGGGGGAAGTGCAGAACAACTTGGGTTAAGTGACTTGCCCAAGGTCACACAGCTAGTAAGTGTTAGGTGTCTGAGGCTAAATTTGACATCAGGTCCTCCTGACTCCAGGGTCAGCACTCTATTCACTGTGCCACCTTGCTGCCCCATTATATTTTCTATTTTATGCATTTCACAACCATATTGTGAAAAGAAATTCATAAACTTCATCTGACTGCCAAATGGGTCCATGACACAGAAAAGGTTAGGAAACTCTGATGTACAGGGAAGGAATTGCTGCTATTCTAACTTCAAAACATACATCAACCCAGCAGTCAATAATATATAAATTAAGTAACTCATGCTAGGATAATTCTGAAACAAGCAAGGGAGCTGATTTAGTATTATCAAACAAATGGGACCATGACAAATAAGGAAGCTTCTCTCCAAAACTAGACTAGTGGATGCTGACATCTGTGACCCTGTTCTGTTCCTATCCTGGCACATTCCCAGAGTTATCCCCATGGCGTTTTGCCTTGAATGAGCCTTGAACCAATGTTACAAGGCCCTAATCTACTTTTTTCCCCCAATTCAACCCCACAGTGCTATGTTGTGTGCTAAGGAAAAGCTAATATTAGGTAAGCATCAAATTTATATATAATGTGTGGGTATGTGCTGATTCTTCATCATCTGGCCTAGGGTTGAACAAAGACGTTTTTTCTCTAAAAAAATAGATTTTAATTTTTATCTTGAAATTTTTGTAAATCACCACCTTTCCTCTTGAATTTATCTCTTAAAATTTTTTAAGGAAAAAGATGGAGAAAAATAATCTGTGAGGCTGATCAATACCTTTAAAAATCTTACATGCAATTACTGATAGATTTTTAATCATATTTGATAATACTAAACTTGCTACATGAAGATTTTCAACATATCTCCTTAGGAAGTCAAAGTCATTCATAAGATGCAAAAAAATTGTCATTATTATGAACAAAGACTTATAGACTACAATAGGTAATTACCCTTCAAATCATTAAAGTCTTTCCTTCCAAGGGACCTTTCCTTCCTCTGGCCTTTGACAATATTTATTGTCTATAACACTCCTTGGACTTTAGCCAGCCACTGATAGTATTGCGAGTTGTCTTTGATTAGGTCCATATCTTTTCTTGCCCTTCTAGATTCTGCATTCCATAAAGGCTGGGACTATGTCGTATTTCCCTCTATTGCCATTGCACCTGGCACTGTTCCTTACATTTAGTAGGTATTCAATAACTGTCCAATGATTGATGTTTCAGTGATACTTATTGCCCCTAGCCCTGTCATAATTGTGTGTAAGTGTTGGAGAGAAGGCCTGGGATCTTTAAGTCAAGATCCCCCATCTGTTTATGAGGACACAAACAGCTGTTGCCTTTAATCCTCCTCAAGCAATTTGCTAGCAAAAGTGCACCAGAAGTATTTTGTTTGGCTTTAAAAATCACAATATAAATGGGTTAAAGACTACAAGTGAGCATACCCGAACTGCACTGTTTATCTACAATGCCACAGGCAGAATGTGTGTCTGGCTTCCTGTCAGACACCAATTAAAATGGTTGTCAGCAACTGAGAGATCCCTGATGGACCTTAATTTTCTCCTATGATAAGTGCTCCATTGCTGAGCCTGGCTTGAAATATGGCTATCCTGACTTACTGATAAGGGGTGTATGTCCTAGGAATAGAAAGGGGGTGGGGGAAGCTTTGAAACAGAGAGTAACAGTGTACTGACCAGTTGGATAATTGGATAATAATAACAATTAATAAGGGAGGTATTGTGACTTAAAGTATAGAGAACCAGCTTTAATCAAGGAAGACCTACATCTGACATATACTGGCTTTGTGACTCTGGACAAGTCACTTAATCTCTCAATGCTCTGAAATTCAGTAAGACTATAAGGAGAGAAAAAAACAACAAGAAGTACTTATTAAGTACCGATTGTGTTCCAGGCACAGTACTAAGCACTTTACAAATATTATCTCATATGATCCTTGTTACAAACCTGTGAGATGGATGCTGTTATTATTCACATTTTACAATTGAAAAAAAATGAGGTGGACAGATGACCTGCCCAAGGTCATGCAGTTTTTGAGGCTGCTTTTCAACTCAAGTAATACTGACTGTAGGCTCAGCATTCTATCCACTATACCTCAGAAATGTATCTATAGAGTTTGCTCACTAGGGAGTTTTCTTTATCGGTGATGTCACAATTTGTAGTAGTAGTGGTAGAGTAGGAGTAGGAATAGGAGTAACAGTAATAGTGGTAGCAGTGGGGGTAACAGGAGGAAGAGGAGTAATTGGTAATAATGATAATAATTTATAATAATCCTATCAAAGACCAACCCATTGACCATGGGGAAGTGGAGTGTGGTAAGACAATGGCAATAGGGGAATTCTAACCAGGGTGACAATTCAGCTCTGCATATCTTGAGACCACCATAGTATCTTTCAATGGCTGACAGTAATACCTAAATGTTGGATAATAGGGCTCTGGAAATATCACTGATTGGATTAATAACCCAGCTAAAGAGGTGCAGACTATAGGGACAGATTGAGGCATACTCTCCTAATGAGCTGATTTGTGAGTAGCAAAGGAGGGTTCTATGGATGGAGAAAAGGAGAATGAAGTCACTGGGAAATGTAAGTTAAAAAAGAGCATTGGAGGGGCGGCTAGGTGGTAGAGAGCCAGCCCTAGAGTCAGGAGGACCTGAGTTCAGATCCAGCCTCAGACACTTAAACACACACACACACACACACACACACACACACAACTAGTGTGTGACCTTGGGCAAGTTACTTAACCCCAATTGCCCTCCAAAAAAACAAAAAAAAAAAATAAGAGCATTGGTGAAAAGAATTTACTAAAATAAGCGAAAGAAAGTAAGCAAAAATTTTAGAAGTAAACCTTTCCTATTCAAGCATCACATTGAAGGAAAAGATATAGGAGAATTTTAGACCCCAAAGTATCTTTGACATTAAACAGGTGACCTAGTAACAATTAAAGAAAAGTGGGAGAGTTTTTTAGACTGTAAGTCAAGTGACTTGAATTCCATTTTTAGCCCTCTATCCATCTTTGTCTTTTCTATAGTCCATCCAATGACAATTACAAGTGATTTTTGAGACTGCAGTATTTATTACATATTGAATGACTTTAATTATGGCCACAATTTAATAGACAGTATGTATTTTAAGAAGGGGCTTGATTTATGGGCCATTAAGATCTTGCTCTCCAATAGTGATGACTTATTACACTTAAAGATATTGGATAATGATTTAAACTTATAGACTATTATAATGAACTGTGTGTGAGTCATCCATCCCTCATTACTCTGGCAGCTATCTTTTTACTCCTCCCTACTGAGATACCACAAAACAGGAGGATAATTAAGCTTTATGCTGACAGCCCAGCCAAACTCACGCTGTACCTGCCTGTCTAGCTGTCCTCATAAATAAGTGATGGGTGGTTTCCCTTCCTGATCCCCTCAGGAGAGTGTTGTTTTCTAATTTGTTACAATTAATCTGATAGCTTAGCTGAGAATAGATCTGCAGTGGGTTAAAAAGAATTATAAATCCTTTATAATTGATTGGTTAAATCTAATTGACATCATTAATGGGGATAAATGGTTAAATATTTCTTCCGAATTTAGCAAATTGGAATTAAATCCCAGTTCTGATGTGTGCAACCTGTTTGACATTAAGTCACTTAATCTCTCTTGGATTCTTTTCCCTCAGCTATACTGTGAGGGTCTGACTAACATACCTTTGAATTTTGGATCTTAGGATATATTGAGACATTTTGCCATAGGAAGCTCTGTTGTGTCTATTTCTTAAAAAACAAACAAACAAAACAACAAGCTATCATCTACCTGTACTAGTATTAATACTGATCTTGGAGTCAAAGGATCTGAATTCAAATCCTGTCTTTGCTATTGTTTAAGTTACCTGCATGATCTTGGGTGGGACAGTTAGGTGGTCCAGTTAGGGGGTCCTAGAGCCCTAGGCCTGGAGTCAAGAAGATTTGAATTAAAATCCGACTTCAGAAATTTACCAGCTATGTGACTCTGGGCAAGTCACTTAGCCCTCTTTGCCTCAGTTGCCTCATCTGTAAAATATGCTGGTGAAGAATCGCTCCAGTATCTTTGTCAAGAAAACCCCAAATGGAGTGATGAAGAAGAGTTGGACATGGCTGAAACAACTAAACAACATGATCTTGGGCAAGTGACTTCACCTCTTTGGATCTCTGTTTCCTGATCTATAAAATCAGGGAGTTAGATTAGATGATCTATGAGATCTGTTCCAGTTATAAATCTGTATCTACCCTTTTCAAGATCCTTTGCTTTTGAAAAGCAGAGATATTGAGTAGATCTTTAGAAAAGAATTACCATACCACCCCACTCCTGTACCACATGTGTGTGTGAACATCCATACTTTAAGCACTTTCAAGACCTCTGTTTCACCTAGCCTTGCAGTAGGTCAATATTTCAATTTCTATTTTAGAAGCAAGGATAATGAGATGGTAGAGCATATGTATCTGAAGCAAGCTAAAAATTCGCTGCAGTACCAGTTACTAGTCTCACACTAGTGGCCAGAAATCTAATTCATCCTCCTTTAACTGAAGTCCTCCACTTCCCATCTAAATTCTGAAGTAGTTCATTCAACCTTATTCCTAATCTCTCCTATCACTATCTCCTCGCTTCCCAAATTAAAGGGTTTTTTTGTTTGTTTGCTTGCTTTGTTTTTCCTTTCAGATTTTTCTAACATGCTGATTAACTTTGAAACTGACTGGGAAGAAATGATAGAAGGAACTCTCAAAGAACACTAGAAGGACTATATGAACGAATGCAGAAGGAAGTGAGCAGACCTGAAAGAACAATTTAAACAAAAACAACATTATGAAAGAAAACAATTTCCAAGGACCTAAGAACTTTGATTAATGCAATAACCAACCACAATTCCAGAGGACTGATGATAGATAATAAAGCATACTTTTTACCTCTTAACAGAGAGGCACAGACATATATTGCTGGACACAGACAATGCAGGACTCTGCATACTTATTACAAGGACTTTGTTTTTCTTTTCTTTTTTTCATTGTGAGTGAGCAGGGAAGATGAGGGTGAAATAGGAAGGAAAGAAAAGGAGAAAGAAAGAAAGAGAAAGAAAGGAGAGAAGAAAGAGATAAAGAAAGAGAAAGGTAGGAGGAAAGGAAGGAGGAAGGAGAGAAAGATAAAAAAGAGGAAGCAAGAAAAAGGAAGAGAGGAGAGCTATTGAGATACCTTTTATATCACTACTAGGTCTGTATCCCAAAGATATCAAAGAAAAGGACAAAGGACCCATCTATGTAGAAATATTTATAGCAGCTCTTTATGTGATGGCAAAGAATTATAAATTGAGAGGATGCCCGTCAATTAGGGAACGGCTGAACAAGTTGTGGTGATATTTGAAGGTGATGGAATAATGTTGTGCTATAAGAAATTACATGCAGGATGCTTTTAGAAAAACCTGGGAAGACTAATATGAACTGATGCAAAGTGAAATGACCAGAATCAGAAGAACATTGTACATAGTAACAGAGATATTGTACAATGATCAACCATGAATGACGTAGATGCTCTCAGCAATACAATGATTCAAGACAATTCTGAAGGACTTATGATGAAAAATACTATCCACCTACAGAAAAGAAACTGTTGGAATCTGAATACAAATTGAAGCACACTTTTTTATTTTCTTTATTTTTGAGGGCCTGTATTTTTTGCAAGATGGCTAATATGAAAATGTTTTGTATGACTGCTCATGTATGCTCTATATCAAATTGATCATCTTCTCAAGGAGGGGGGAAGGGAAGGGAGAAAGAGAATTTGAAACTCAAAATTTTTTTAAATGAATGTTAAAATGTAATTGAGAAAATAAAATTCAAAAAGAAAAAATTAAAAACCCACAGAAAAACAAGCAAAAACAAAAATAAAGAAGTCAGAAAACCAGGAGCATAGAAAATAAGGACAGTTTTGAAAGCCATAGGTTGAATTTATCACTTATCATACTTAAAGAAAAAAACAAGCATTACACGAGACATCTACAGCTTCATGAACAATCCTCTTTTTCTGTTCTACCCTGCATATAATATGCCCATTTTGTTTGGTGTTTTGAATTTCATAATAAAAATAAGTGAAAGAAACAGAAAAGAAACTTTGTGGAGCATACTTAGGACTGAGTGCAAGGTCCAATAGGGCTGCACTGGAACACTAAAGGAAAAGATGAAACCTAGATTGATGGGACAACTTTTCCTCCTCCCTCTTGTCATCTCAATATTTTTTTGGATTAGTCTTTGCCTCTACTTAGTTCTGTTGATCTCGTTAAGTCAGTTCAGTTCTCTATGCCCCATTTTATCATCTGCAAAATGGAAATATTACTTCATATGAGCTCAGTGACTCTCAAGGTCATTTTGAGAATCAAGCAATGTCATGCTTAGTCAATAAATCAAAACCTAACTCACAAAAAAGCTAATTTTATCAAATCAGTCAATATAAGGTTTACACAATACTCTGATAAACATCTGTTGATTGATTAAACATCCGCCAGAGTTCAGTCTGACAGTCAACAAACATTTATTAAGCACCTACTACTATATACCAAGTACTGTGCTAAGCACTGGGGATACAAAGGAAGGCAAAGAAAAATCCCCCCAAATCCCACAACAGTCTAATGAGGGGAAAAAGTATAGTAGCTTCTCTAAAGGCATTTGAGGTCTATCTGGTATCTAACATGCCAAAAATGCCTATGGTATCAACGCCCAGATTCACCAGAGGGAGAAATGTCCTACTATCTTGACCTAAATCCCAACCCATAAACTTTGGAAAATTTACTAACTTGACACCCCAATGTAATAATCCTATCTCCATTTGGCAAACACATTGACCACAATATGCCACTAGGTGAATTATAGTATTCCCCCAAATCCCAAACTAATTATTCCTTTCCACCTCCAGTGCCCATATGCATTTTCCTCTCATTCTAGGATCTCTCCCCTCTGTAGCAAATTGTGGCTCTCATCTCTTTAATGCCCTCAGTGGCAGCATCCACTTGTGGCCATTAGGGGATTGTATGTACTCTGGGCACACTTTGACCTTGTAGGGCTCACAACTCACCTCAGTCAAACTGCTGGTCCTTGAAATAGGCATTCAGATCAATTCATCATCTTTAAGCCTTCCCTCTGATGAGTGACATAGAGCCTCTCTCTCTATAGTGAGGGCATCACCATGGATTATATATGAGAGAGGCCATTACACAGAAGTAATGCCATATAGAGGACAGAGCACCAGGCTCAGTAGTCATGCAGAGAATAACAAACTCTTAGAACTGGAAGACACCCTAGAATTTAACTAGACTAATCCTCTTTTTTTTTTTTTTTTTGCTTTTTGGAGGGGGAAGGCAGGGCAGTTGGGTTAAGTGACTTGCCCAAGGTCACACGGCTAGTTTTGTGTTAAGTGTCTGAGGCCAGATTTGAACTCAGGTCCTCCTGACTCTAGGGCCAATGCTCTATTATTCACTGTGCCACCTAGCCACCCAGACTAATCTTCATTTTACAGATGAGGAAACTGAAGCATATTAATAAGTTGACTCCTGGTAAAGTCTACAACTGAGACCCTGGTTCCCTAATTCCCAATCTAGCACTCTCCCCAAGATTCTTCTGCTTAACAAATTTCAGTGGCCCTTGATTACTTCTGGAATCAGGTACACAGTCCCTGGCTTCACATTTAAGGTGATTCCCAACCTGGGTCCCACTTCAGCCACGTTATACATTATTTTCCTTCACATACTATTTGGTCCAGTCAGACTGATTTTCTAGCTCTTCCTCACAGGTGACATTTCATCTCTTGCATCTGTGATTTTGCTCATGCCCTTGATTTTCCTCATCTTCGTGTTCATGTAACAGTATATTCATACTTCTCCAAAGGCAGGGTGGAGTGCTAAAGCCTCATGGTAAAAGTAGTTTTATTGTTCTTCAGTCATTTCAATTGCATATGATCTTCATGACCCCATTTGGGGTTTTCTTGGCAAAGAGACTGGAGTAGTTTTCATTTTGCTCTCCAGCTCATTTTACAGATGAGGAAACTGAGGTAGACAGGGGTAAGTGACTTGCCCAGGGTCATATAGCTAGTGTCTGAGGCCAGATTTGAACTCAGGAAGATGAGTCTTCCTGACTCCAGACCAGCACTCTATCAGTAGTCTGCTACTCTGTCACCAGCTACCCTAAAAGTAGTTTGAATCCTCACTAAAAGGAAAGTAGTTTTAACCCTTACTAAAGATATTGGTGTTTGTTTCCTAATGTAGGAAGAGATAGAAAATTGTGTGACTTCTATTGGACTGGTCAGGGTAACACTGACCCTCAGAAAGTTTTTGAACTGATCTATAAGAGAATAGAGACAGATGCCTAGGGTCTGCTTCCTCCTCCTGAGATGGAAGCCAACCACTGACCATAGTGGCACTGGTGGCATTCCTCTCCCCCTTTCTTCCATGGCATCCAACCCTTGGCAACTTAATAAAAATGATGATAGTGATTAGAAAAATAAAGGATGAACTCAGATATAACAGAGTTTGTGACTGAGTCTCCAATCATGAGAAAATACTTCTTAAAGTGAGGTGGCTGATCTATTTCTCTCCAAGAGGCTAAGGAAGCTCACAAATGATTTCTTTCTTCAATTCCCTCCCTTCCCTGTCACTGTTTTGTGGCATGGAATTTTTATATAATTTGATTTCTCATTATTCTCTAAGTTGTTTATTTACCCTCATTTTTACTGTCCTCTTTGCATGAAATTTATGGTAGACCATGAAAGCTGTATATTGCATGTTTGTAAATTGATTACAGAGACTGAAAGAGATAGAGGGAGAGAGAGAGAGAGAGAGAGAGAGAGAGAGAGAGAGAGAGAGAGATGCTAATGGCTAGATGAAATTTTTATAGTATTACAACAGGGCAGAGATTTCAGTCTCTGGACAGTAGTTAAGGAATCTCATAACTTGGGGACTCAGGAGCTATGTTAACATTTTTAAAAATTAAAATAATTCTATAAAACTCTTTTTTTTTAAAAGCAATTGGGGTTAAGTAACTTGCTCAAGGTTACGCAACTAGTCATTATTTATCTGTGGGTGCTCATTTTCTGAGGCGAGATCTCGGGTTATCCCAACTCTGAGGCCAGCGCTCTAACTCACTGCACCACCTAGCCGCCCCCTATAAAACTCTTAAGAGAATTTAAACTGAATCTGGGGGTTTTCTTTCACTTACAGGTTAATGAGCCTGTAAATGAACCTTTTCTTTAATAACAAGCTGTTCTCAGCTAAACCTGATTCATGACAATCCCCTGGTAGTTTAGGTGTGATATTGGAACAAAATGAGACACTGTAGGTCATTCAACAGTTAACGAAAGGGGAGTTACTTATGTATAACAGGAGAAGGATATTTAAAAAAGAAAGGCATTGAGAAGTCCTTGAGTAGATTCAGCTGAGTGATACTCTCATCCCAATTCACTAGCCAAAGGTCTCTGGAGAGACCTTCTAGCTCATTGTGATTTCTTTGTAGTCAGACAACTGGAAGGCAGTCCTTATAACCTTGAGCCAACCAAGTCTAAATATCTTTTAAGGAAAAAGTAGTTGAATCTGCATGGGGGAAAGGGTTAGGATATCGCTACACACACACACACACACACACACACACACACACACACACACACACACACACATACACACACACCATGAGGCTAATTAAATCTACAGAGAAGAGTGAGGAAGAGAAAGAGAAGAATGTCTAGGGCCATAGACCAGTGGTGTCAAACTCAAATAGAAACATTTTAATCTAGTACTTCTGCTGTAGGTAACATCTCCACTCTCCAAAGAGGAGAAAGAGTTAAGATCGGAGAAGAAATAATATCCAAAGCCATGGCTTCTGGACACAGATAATCATGGTCTGGAAAAATTTAGCTCTGACCCTTTGCAGAAAAGAGGATATAGGGTAAGGGAGTGAGTTTCCTCCCCCCCACCACCCCTCCAACCAACTTCCATAGTGATGTATCTGGTAATTACATCTGAAATTCACTCCTTCCTCACTCCACCATAGAATCTCCAATTTCCTTCAAAATTCAGCTCAAACACTTTTCAACAAGAGTTCCTCCATGATTCTCACTACCCAGCTGCTAGTGACTGCTAGTTACTCTGTATTTATTTCCTTCATATCTCTGTCTCTGTCTGTCTGTCTCTCCATATGTCTCTGGACATATATGTGTGTGTGTGTGTATACACACATACATACACACAGTGAGTCAATAGATTGATCAATCAAATGCTGCCTCATTTGAAGGAGAACTTAGTGTAAATTAGGCTATGCTCTCCTCCTTCCCTGAATATTTTTATACATGTGGAATCAGGTTAAAGTGAGCATCAAAGGCAGCATTGAGATGGAAAAGTCATAAAACCACTTACACAGAGCAAAGAACCTCAGGGAATCAGGGAGAGTCAGTCCTTGCAGCTTTACCTTGGCAGTGGGAGAATTTATGGTGCTGACCTTTCAATAGAAAAGAATCTGTGAATTGGTGGGGATACTCTTTCTGCCTACACAATAACACCTCCACATCTCAATTAGGAGTAAACAAATATACTTCAGTAACATCTTCTATTCAAACTGGGCCCTTTCCATATGACAATAATTTTCATTTCCACAACACTCCAGGGTTAGCAAAGCATTGTCCTCGCAATAACTCCAAGGTAGGCAGTGGAAGTATTATCATCTGTTTTTCAGATGAGAAAGATAGTGAACAGAGAGATTAACTGCACATATTCACACAACTAACAAGTGTTATGACTTAAACTCAGGTCTTCTGATTCCAAGACCTGCTACCTTATGTTATACTTCCTCCCACATTTCTGCCTAGGAACCTTGCTTTATGACCTAGCATCATGGGGAATTTTCCTAGTCTGCTGTGGGAAGATTCTCTTACAAGTAAAAAGGGTACAGCTTTAGAACTCAAAATTTATGTCTTCCTGCGACTTGGGAAGTTGGTGAAGTATGTTTGTGGGGTACTTGAGATTTACTCAAAGCCTTTTCACTGTGTCATTTAATCCTCATGGATAAGTAGGATAGTTAGGTATTATTCTCCCCATTTTATAGAGGAGGGAACAAAGATTCAGAGGTATTGAAGAAAAAAGATACTGCATAAGTAGTCCTGGAATAAATTTTTATTAATTTATCATTATTCTAATCCAAGCATTGTTCTTCTTAGAGAGAGAAATGCCCTAAGACATTTCTCTAACGCAAGACATTTTACAGTGATATTTATGGGAATCTTAAAGAAGGAAAATTTCCTGTTATTATAAAACATAGCAACACACCTCAATTAACATTCTGCTTCATCAACCCAGAACAATAGTCACTTAGTCTTTGCCATTTTTCTAAAATGATTCAAAACCTCCATGACCACTCACCTCAGGGATTTTCCTTTCTAGCAGGTCAATACTGACTGAAAAGTAATCAGAGATTTCTTCCTGCAATTACCCAGATCATTGTTTTACCCCCTTCAGAGCATTGTAAAAGAGGTTATTATTTACAGGTCCTTTGTCTGTCCACTTACTTCAAGGGAGAAGTCTTTACTAGGCTAATTAGACTGAGGGCTTAAAGATCAACAATTAAAAACCAAGGAAACTTTCTCTTTCAGATTAGTCCAAAGATGTTAAGACAAAGAAAGTTAAAAAAAATTTTTTTTAAATAACATCTGTTCTGCAATAACACTTATTTCAAAAATTATATTTGTTCCAACATGATTGACATATTAGAGTGTTTAAGCATAATTTGAATTTTGTTTTCATTTATGCACAATTTTATCTTTGAGAGAATATAGAAAATTACACCATTTCACAATAACTCACAACCTGCAATTGTTGCCTACTTCCACAAGAAAACTTGGAGTCTTTTTCAAAGCAAAGCTCCATATTTAATGCATATCTTCAGGTGCAGTAGAAGCTGTAGTGAAAAGAGGGCTAGTCTGGCCCATCTTGTACTATGGCCAAGGCTCTGCCCTCTCAGAGGTTGTGACTAGGCTATGCTCCTCCAAATCCTGTGAAAACTGGGCCACAGGTGGAGCCTGAGGCTGGGAACCACCAGTATCTATTGTGGTATTTTTGTATTTCTTAAACATTTAACATGTTTAAAACTATATTATCATTTTTGTTAGATTCCCATCTTTTTATGTGTCACTGCCAAAATTTTTGAGTACTTAGTCTCTAACCCATTTTACCCTTATGACTTATGGTTGGTTTTTGTTTTTGTTTTTCAGGATTTGACCAGGCATAGTAGTACCCTGTGCTTTCCATTTCCCGCTGGGTGCAGCATATTCCCTGAGGAAAGGGCCAGGCCAAGTATCTTCCATCTGCCCCAAAGCAGCCACTTCCATGGGTGCCTCCATAAGGCAGTTTCTGCTCCCTCCTCCTAGCCCAGATTCCCAACTAGGATACGGAGAACCAACAGTGCAAAGATCTGCTCTCCCTCAGATTTCAGGCTTCACATCTCCTCCTGTGCCTGTCCTGTGAGGAAAGAGAAGCAGTGGCCTCCACTCAGTAATGAATATCCTCACACCTGGTCACACCCTTCAGGTTCCAATAAGTGAATTCCTGTAGATCTTCATCCAAATCCTATTGTTCTACACACACACCCCCACCACTTGATTCCTCATGCTCATCACCCTTAGTCCTCCTACCCCCAAAGTTTCAACCTAACTGCCCAGCCCTCTGGAAACCCCACTGTGCCCTCTGGAATGTCTATTCCCTTCATCAACAAACTTTGCTTCATCAAAAATCTTTTACTCTTCTACTTCTTCCATTTACTAACTCTTTACTGAAGAAAACTCTGGCCTCCCCCTGAGGAAACAAATTTCCTAGCCACTTTTTCCAGAACTAACTGCACCTTCACTCATTCTCCTCAGTTCACTGGTCAAGGAGGAGGACTTGGAATACCCCTTGCTCCACATTCTCACTTCCAGGTTTTCCCTCTTCCTCCCTCACTAAGTAATCTCTCCTCCTTTGAGGTTCGTCCTATTCATATCTACCACCCAATCAAAATCTTGGTGGCTATTGTCTGCAGATCATCAGATCCCTCTGCTTCCTTCCTCAACAAATGTGATAACTGGTGCGAAATTTCTCTCTTTTCCCCATTCTCTACCTCCCAGAACCCATGCCTCATCAGTAGGATTGCCTAGAAGCATGGAGGGCCCAGTTGAAGTTGTGTAACTTAAATAGGTAGTGGATCCAGTCAAAACAATTCTATGGTTTTCTCTATCTTTGTCCAGCAGCACATGTGTAAAAGTGAAGGTGTGAACAGTGGGAGTAACCCAAGGCTGAGGCTTGTCGGGCATAATCAGAAATGTGATGAGCTGGCTAAGGGTTTAAAAGAGGACAGTGTAGAGTTGAATTGATTCACCAAAGGATCAAGATGGAGGAAAAGAGGGGAGTGTTCAGTACAGGGGAGATGCCCTGGGAGAAAACTGATCATGCGGGTTGAGTTTTACCAAAAAAAAACCCCAATGGATAGGGTTTTATAAGAGAGCAGAGGGAAAGGTTATCGTCAGATAAAAGGATTTCAGCATTCTTGGAAATGGAGGTGATACATGTGTAGGTGATGGCAAGATCAAGGGTCTGGTCATCTTTGTGATGACTGAGGCACGGTGGAGGAGAATTTTATGAAAAATAAGTAGGTTGATGAACTGAGTGGTCAGGGTGTTTGAAGGAGAGTCATTATGTATGTTGAAGTCCCCTAAGGTGAAGACAGGAGGAGAGAAAAGTGTGAAGCATATACTGAACTCATTGAGTAAGGAAGAGAAGTGATTTGACAGTCTGTAGGCAGCTACTATCAGGACTGAGAGTCAGAATGATGAGGATGGGCTCTGGGAGCCCCCTGGAGCTCTCCTTGAGTCCTTGAGGTACAGGCTCTGGGAACCTCTCTTGGACTCTTGATTAAATCATCCCATTTGATGAGGCAAGTCTGTTACTAGACTTCCCACCCTTGAACAGGCCTAGCCCACCCTTTTGTTTGTTTTCTCCAACTACTTCCACCCTTAATTACTCATTGACCTCATTAACTCCTCCTCAAGACCCTCCCCAAACTCCTCCTCTAGACCACCCTAGATTCCTCCCACAACCTTTTGTACATAAGACCCTGTCTTGTCTTCATGTTTGTGAGAGCACCATAGAATGCCATGTGGGTGAGCTCCATAGAATGACCTAGCACAGACTTACTCTGTGTCTAATACAAGCAAACTTTTAATAAACTTTACTTTTCTTTGGCTGAGAAGACTTGAGTAGAATTCATTCAACAGGACCTGGCATGTTGGTATTTTGGGGTCTCCAGAGCAACCCTCACCCTCTTAGTGGTTAACCTCTTCCAGAATAGTTCATCTGCATGCAGGCAATGAGAATGAGCTATGCTTGTCCTGGCTTTAGGTTTTCCAGGCTTCTGTGGAGAGTAGAGTGGTTAGAACTGTGGCTATGGAGGAGAGTGCAGCTGTGGTGTGGGGTTTACTCAGCCATCAAGCAAGACTGCCTGAGACCACCACTGCAGGGAGAGATTATTATATTGGATCAAGGATAAGGATGGAAGCTGCAATGCAAGAAGACTGTAATCAATTAGACTGACAGCTATTGTGAATCATATTTGAATGGAGAACTAGGCAGGAGACATGAATTTCCAATATTGTCTTTCCTGTCTTCAATCCTGTTATAATCTGTTATTCAAAGATAGGACCCCACCCCTTCCCCCCAGGCCCCCCACAAGCACATACCAAATATATACCCCTTGTCCTACCACTTGATAAGGGTGTTAAGTAGCAAGTGCTCATGCTTTGGGAATTTACCTCTCTACTCCTGAAGACTGCTAAGAGAAAGTAGAGGAGGTTTGGGAGGTGGCTAGGGGCCTCTAGCCACATTCACACGTTTACAAGAACGTGTGAATGATTTCCTTTCTTTCTGTTGAGTTCAATAAACTCTGTGATCCTGGTAGATTAAGTATTTGAATCCTGTGGATATAGGAGGAATCATGACTTGAAAAAAGGAAAGGAAAGTCCAGCGTCAACTTTGGGGCTCATCAACTGTGTACAGGTAATATTTTGAGTAAAATTTCATTTCATTTCATTTCTGACCTTGCTTCTGGACCCAGCCAGTATTGTTGCTTGAAGGGGCAGGCTCAGCAGGAGACACAGTCTAGCTGTCTGTAAGTTGAACACCATCTGGTGATTAATGAGAATATTACAGCCTTTTAGTAATACTATCTCATGCATGCACTAGAGAGACTCTGAAGACACCATTTGGCTTGTGACTCAAGGAGAATACTACCTTGTAAGCAGCTCAGCTATTACAATCTCTTGCTGGATGATGTGTGGGAAGAAAGAGTTCAGAGTCTGAATCTGAGATCAGAATTTTATTCTTTCATGAGAAAGTGCCCTCTGCCCCTGTTGCTCAAATGGCATCTGCCAGGGAGAGAGCAGCAGGTAGAAGCAAGTCCATGGTTATATAACCTTCTAATGCAGAAACCCAACCACCCAACTTACCTTCATTCTCCTTGGTGGGAGGCTGGCCCACAACCTAAGCAGGAATCTATCTCAGAGACAAAGGACATGGAAGCATGTGGGTGTCCAATGCAAGGCTAGGAAGGCAGTTTTATCCTTATTTGGCATATCTTTTGCTTAGGTGGCACTGGGGAGGGTCTCCATTGCTCTAAGTCCCAGATTCCTATAAGGTCAGGTAACTTCTAAACTTAGGCCTAGTGGATGCTGAAGCCACTCTAGATTTGATTTTTCAGAATGGGGAAACTTCACTGCAAATTATCCCTCACAATAATAACAGTGAAACAATGTCTTAATGTCTATCAATTTAAGGAATGAAGCTGCTCAAGCTATATCAACCAAGAACACCAAGGAAAGGGCTAAAGGAGTGAGAGGTGTTACCAATAGAAAGTAGAAAGCACCAGGAGAAAGTCTGGATTTGATGTCAGAGGTCCATTTATGTCAAATCTGGGACTTACCATTTACTAAGTAGATGGCTTCTGATGTTCCTACCAGCCTGTTCTATGATCTTATGACCTTACGATCCTACAGTGTGAAGTTGGCCAAGTCACATAGCTTCTCTAGGCCTGTTTCCTCATCTGTAAAATGAGGGGTTTATACTGGATGGCTTTGAAAGTCCCTTCCAGCTCTAAATTTCTGCGTCTATACAGAGAAATCCTTGGTCAGGTATAGTTTGGATTAGATGGCTTCTAAGGTGCCTTCTAATTAAAATTCTGCTCTTCTGAATCATATTTATGTATTGCAGGCACTATTGCCCTGTTAGATCACAAGGGCCTAGCTAATGCCTTACACATAGTAGGTGCTTAATAAATGTTTATCAAATTGAAAAATACTTAGTGTCATTTGGCACTGGTTCTTCACTGACAATCGGTAACCCCTCCAGGGCTTTATTAAACACTGTACTTGAACTTGAGATCTGAAGGAGGCATCCTTTCTCCTTGTTGCATCTCTAATCATTGATGCAGTCCAAGCCCCTAAAAATTCAGGGCATAGAACAGTCATGCCAATTTTCCACACTCTCAAGGATAGTTCTGGTTGTGTATTACATATAAAATTCTTGTTGCTTAGTCAAATTTTGTGCTTTCATTTACAGGTTTATAAATGGTAGTTTTTTTTCTTTAAAGCTTCATTTTATATCTTCATTGATTTATCAATTAGCTGATACTAAAAATAAAGGTGTCGGGGCGGCTAGGTGGTGCAGTGAGTAGAGCGCCGGCCCTGGAGTCAGAAGGACCTGAGTTCGGACCGGCTATAGACACTTAAGACACACAAACAAAAACCTAGCGGTGTGACCTTGGGCAAGTTACTTAACCCCAATTGCCCTCCAAAAAACAAAATAAATAAATAAAGGTGTCAGAAGATGTGGATTCTACCCTGCAAAGATGGAAATGGATGATCTATAAGGCTTCTTTTAGCTCTAACATTTTGGGATTTTGTAAGCACTGTGTTCAGTTAGATGGATTCCCATCATGGGTGTCCTTCTTGTGTCTGATATTAGGAATGGGAATCCTTACAATTCCACTTTGTTCAGAAGTTGATACAGCTCCCTAATTATGATTCAATTTACTTAAATACTTTGGTGGGATTATTCTAATTATTCAGGGCTATCAGGCTTCTACTCTGGTTACCAACTCACCTCTGGTGGAGGCTGGATCATTAGCTGTCCCTAAGGCATGCATACCCTTATTAACTTTCTACTGAGTCACCTTATGGGGGAGGGAAAAAGAGAAAAGGAAATAAGCCCAGACTCAGTAGAGATAAAACTAATACCTATGACCAATTAAATGATAATACATTATAATTTTAAGATTAAATAATCTTTTTTCCTTGTGAACTTGACAAGCAGTAAACATGAGCATTTATTTATGCAAAGAACATAAAAAGAGTATTTATGATATTGTGAATATTACATAAAGCTTCATTTTTTTAAACCTATATTAAATTTAATGTGGTGGCAACATGGCCCTGCTTATCTATGTCCTCTTCTGAATTTTCTTGTTTTTTTTAAACGTTTCATTGGCAGTCTTTTTAATTTTTATTTTGTTTAACACAAGGAAATTCCACAGAGGTTAAAAGGCAGCATATGTTTAAATAAGTTCCCCCTTCATTCTAGTATGGTCTCTGTGTTGATTATTTCCAGTTTATCCTCTAAATAGCTTGTTTGCCCTAAGAGGAAGGACTATCTTTTGCCTTTTCTTTATAACCTCAGTGTTTAGCACAGTACCTGGCACATGGTAAGCATTTAATAAGTGTTTATTTACTGAGTGACATGAAGGGAGAGACTGTGTCCTGACTCAATGTTTACCTCCCCGAGCCTCGGTGTTCTCTCTTAATCTCTCTGGGACACAGTTTTCTCATCTATAAAACAAGGAGGGTTAACTAGGTGACCTCTAATCCTACGCTCCTATAGGCCTACAAACAGGAAGTGCCTTACGAATGCTTGTTAAATTCAGGGGTTACAAACTAGGGAGGCACCATGTCACAGCAGATAAAGCTGGTTCTGGTGTCAGGATTCTGGTTCGAATTCTACCTTGGGGGCTTACTGCTTGTGTGACCTTGAGCAAGTTGCTTAACTTTTCTGCCCTCAGTTTCCTCATCTCTAAAATAAGCGTTAGACTAAGTGGCCTCTGAGGTTCCTTCCAGCTCTGGAACCATGAAACTGAGGCCATTGAGTTTGGAGGTAGGAGACATTACTGTTGGTTGGAGTGGTCAGCTTCGTAGATGAAGTGAAATTAGGTCTGGGTCTTGAGGCTCTGATGAGTGTGTAGACTCTGGAGAGGCGGGGTGGAGTAAATGAATGGAATATACATCTATGGGGATATCTATATCTATACATACATATGTGTTACATATGTGTATTATGCATGTTCCTGTGTGTGCCGTGTCTTCAGCAAGGCACAGATAGATATGATTTAAGACCTGGCTCACTTTTGTAAAAAGCAGGAGGGCTGTGCCTACACTCCTAGCAGCCTAGCTTGGGCTGGGGAGTTAGCGGTTTGGAGAACAAGGAAAGAAACAGTTAAGTGATCTCTCCTATCTTGGCTATCAGGCTAGAATTGTGTCTATTTGCCATCTTTCAATAACTCTAATTGAGAAGTATAGTGTTGAAGGGATCATAACAAAAGTCACTTCCCTGATCACTCTTAACCTGAAGGAGTAACTCTTAATTTAAATACATTAGCTTGGTCCCTTCTCATCAAATGGTAGTTTCACAAAAGACTGTCCTAAACAGCAATGATATAAGCCAAACAGCACTCAGTGATTGGACAAGTTCCATAAATTAGAATATACCAAAGATTTCCTAAAAGTAAATGAGCTCCTCAGTTAAGAGTGAGATAATATCTAAGGTCAAACCATGAGAAAGAGACTGATCTTTCCTAGGGGAAGTTCCATGTCAGCGTTTCCTGGGATTATAAGCCTTAGAGGTCCAGGAATATGATGGACCAGCTCCCATACATGTCCAATGGCTCTAAGGACACCAATCCACTAATACCTTCCCCTCTTCTTCTTTCTTCCTTTCTTTTTCATTCCCTCTTTTTTTTGGTATCTCTTTCTCTCTGTTACTCTCTCTGTGTCTCTCTCTGTCTCTCTGTCTCTGTCTCTCTCCTCCCTAAAGCTTCTCTTTCCATACAACTTTCCAATTTATCTCTCTGAATTCTCCAGAACAAACTGAAGTAAATCCCTTCCACAAGTCACACCCATCATTTTCTTAGTCAATCAGGAATAGTGGTGTGGACATAGTAGAGAGCATAGAGTTATCTCTCCACAAAAGTGCCCTAGGCTTGAGTGGAATCGGGATCACAGAGAACCTTCCACAGAGAGGAGATGACACAAATCCAATCATTTAGGAAGGTATATGCAGAGCACGAGTGATGATAAGTAAACCTATCTGCTTCCCCAATGGCATGTCCAGCTCAGACCATTAATAATGTACCTTGCTTTCTACTCATTACCCACATCCTACTCTTGTTGCTGTAGCTGTTGTTTGTTCTGCCTTCTCCAAGAGGACTAATGACATCAGGAAGATGGTGTCTTGACTTGCAGGTGAATTGGTTTTAAGTGAGGCTGGGTTCTGCAGCTGAGCTATCAGCTGTACCAGCTGAGGCTCCCCTCTCCTCTAGGGTTATCTGGGTCCTATGGGGGACCTTGGCCTTTTAAAGATGTCTTTCCCAAGTCTCAGTTTGTCTGAGGCAACATCCATTAAGTGATTTAAGGCTAGGTAAAAAATGAGACAAAAGATGTCCTAGTTTGCCCGCTCAAAAAAAAAAATCAAACTGGGAGGAGAAGACCCTCAGGTTTTCTGGCTAGAACAGAAACAATTACTATTTACACTCACTCTGAGCCATCAAAATCCAAACAATGGCCAAGTGAGGCTTGGGTTGGGACCTATTATTAGCCAATCAGTGAGAGCCAAAGTGATTTGGGTTTAAGGTCATGGTCAGGTAGATCCATTTGAATCCCAATGGGCTTTACTGAAGTCTTGTTTTTCAGAGCTCTATTTCAAGAAACCATAAATGAACGTATGTGGGACAAAAGAGTCCCAGTTTAAAAAAAATGATAGAATAAATAAGTAGCTTAAAAAGGCCAAGGTTTCCCATTGTATCTGGAGTCATCTCCAGTAATCCTGACCTATGTTTTGCCACTGGACTAAGATGAACCTGGAGGAGACAGTGAGGCCAATGACTGCAGAGTCCTGTCTCACTTAAATCCAATTCACTTGCAAGTCAAGACATCATCCTCCTGTTGTCATTGGTCTTCTTCAAGAATAAAGGACAAACAACAATCTGTGAGTAGTAGTAGCTACCCCACTGGGGACCCAACTGGCCAGTTCCAATTGGGCAATGTTCCTTCTGTCCTTCTTTTCTTTCTTCCTTCCTTCTTTCCTCTATGCCCAAAGAAATATAAATTTTGATTGCTGAAGCCTCACAAGATAACTTGGGGTTTGGGGAGCTAGATTTTTTTCTGTTCTCTACTTATTTATCCTACTCTATAATCTTCCACAATTGAGGTATGAATCCAACAGATTACTTTAAAGATTTACAGGCAATGGAACCCACCCCAGAACACACACCCCCTCCCTCCCTAACCCTCTTATCTCCTCTGGAAATTTTTCCAGGAGGTAGGTCTAGGGAAGGAAGCGAAAACTTCCAAGAAGAGTCAATTACTTTCATGCCAAGTCCCCACAGTGGGTTGGCTATGCAATTGGAGTAAAGCAGGATATCCATTGAATATCTACATAGAGCTGATAAAGCAGATTAATTTTTAACATTTTCAAGTTCACATATGGTAAATAGTTCTATCCTCATATGCTTCCAATAACTTGCTTGATTCATGCTTTCACAGACAGGGGCCCATTCTATATAGAATTTCTGTGTCTCCAAAGCCATGGAATTGGGTATATATATGAAAAAAACATCCTATGAGGAAAGGTTATAAGATCCACAAAATTGAAATCACAAATTTGATTAGAATGGCTTCTAGGAACCACCTAGTTGAAATAATATGCATTTCTGAATGGAATCTCAACTATAATATACATGACAAGTGGTCATCCAGTCCACTGAGGTGGAACCCACTACATCCTGAAGCAGAACATTCTACTTCAGAGCAACTTTAATGTTAGGATTTTTCCTGACAAGAAGCCTAAGCTTATCTTTTTTGCAAAATGCTCCAGAAATGAGGATATTTACTTACTGTATTTAGTCACTTAGTTACTGTATTTACCCACTTAAAAATATCTGTCCTATCTTCCTCTTCACATAGTGGTTATGAGGAACAAATAGGATAATGTATATGAAAGCATTTTAGAAACTATAAAGCACAAATGTAAAGCATAACAATACAGTAAGATTTATGCTGAGATACTGAGGTAACCATCAAATTGTTGTAGACCAACATACACAATAAAGACAAGAGGCTGATGGCTTTGCCTTTTGTTCTTGTCCCAAATTAACTTTGCTTACTAATCAGGAAAGCTTATTGGAGGGAGGAGAACCTTCTGATCTTTGCCTCCATGCTGCACCTATGGTTGTGTTTTTTGTTTTTTTAAAGCAAAATCCATCAAATTAGTTTAGGAAATAGAGATTCCCAATTAGGAATTTAAGAGTTAGTAAAAAATAAACAAATAACAACAACAGCAACAACAAAAACCTTTCTAACCTCCAGTCAAATGGTTGTCTGGAACCAAGAACTTTAGACAAGCTTCTAAATGAGTACAAATCCCAGCCTCAGATAATTAATAGTTGTGTGACCTCAGCCAAGTCACTTAATCCTGATTGCCTCTTCCCAATAAAAAAAATAAATAAATTTTATCTTATTACTTTTATCTTTGTATTACAATCTATTTTGCTGGTATACATTGGGCAAAATAATTTTTAATGATTTCCTTTTCTTCTTCATTTGTTGTGACTTTTTTGTTTTTCTTATTGGCAACTTACCTTTCTTCTCTTAATAAGTTATCTAGTTTATTAGGTATTTAAAAATAGCCTCTAACTTTATTTATCAATTTGATTTTACTTTTATTTTTGTTTTTTTCTTCTTTGATTTTTAAAATGACTGCTTTTGTGTTCATACTTTTCAAATTTTTTTTTTGCTTTTCTAATTTTTTCAGTTGCATTCCTAATCATGATTTGTTCTTTCTCTCTTTTTTAATGAAGTCTTTTTGAAATATAGATTTTCTCCTAATGACTGCTTTGGTTGCATCCTACAAGTTATGGTATATTATTTTAATTTTGTCATTGCCTTTGATAAAATTATCATTTATTTCTTCTCTGACCCATTTATTCTTTAGGATTATTTTATTTCTATTGAAGTTTGAATGCTTTCTTAAAAGGTCCTTTATTGATTATAACTTTAATTGTACTGTGGTCTGAACATATTTAATATTTCTGCTTCTCTGCATTGGGTTAAGTGGATTTGTTCCTTCATACATGATCAATTTTTAAAGGTGTCACACACAGCTGAGAATATGCATATTCCTCTCTGTTCACATTCAGTAATCATCAGACAGCTTTCATATCTAATTTTTCTTAAATTATATCCAGATACTTAAACATTTTTCTTATTTATCTTTAAGATCTGAAGGAAGTACTACTAAAGTTGAGGTCCCCAACAATAAAGTTGTCTATTTTCTCTATAATTCAATTAGTTTCCTTCCAGTATTTATTGTATATATGCATATGTATCAACTATTGATGTTTTGTTATTTATGGTGCCTTTAAACATAATGCAGTTAGTTTGACTGTTTCTTTTAACTGTAATTCTTTTAACATTACTTTGTTTAAGATCATGATGACTACTTTTGCTTTTAAAAAATATCACCTGAAGCATAAATTCTGCTCTGGATTTTGGCTATGATAGTGTTTTCAGTTTGAGGTTCTCTTGTTTTAAGCATACACAAACTCTCTAAGGGTCAAAAATCCCATTGGTCTTACAAGAATAAAGTAAAAGTCAGTCTTATAACAACTTTTAAAAAATTATGCTCTTGGGGCAGTTAGGTGGCACAGTGAGTAGAGCATCAGCCCTGGAGTCAGAAGGACCTGAGTTTGGATTTGGCCTCAGATCCAAACTTAACACACAGAGACAAAAACCTAGCCATGTGACATTGGGCAAGTTACTTAATCCCAATTGCCCTCCAAAAAAAAAGAAAAAAAAATTATGCTCTAGCATTTGTTTTAACTATATGTGAATCTTCAGATATCTCAAGTCTATTTCTTGCAAAGATGTTGGATTCTGTTTTCTAATCCATTCTGATATCCTCTATTTTATGATTGAATTTCCCCCCTTCATGTTTACTATTATGAGTGATTGTTAATTGTGTATTTCTCTCAATTATATCCTATTATACTCACACACACACTTTTTCTCCCATTTCCTTTATCTACAAAGAAGGGGATAGTAAAAGGGAAGAAATATGATCAGCATTAGTAATCTATAATGGAAGGATTTTTTTCTCCCTACTCTTCTGTCCCTTTTCTCTTCCTCAGGCTCAGCCCCTCTGGTTCTTATTTTTTTTCTCATTTTATTTGCCCCTTTATGATCAAAAGCTGGCATTTTTTCCCTTATATTTTCCTTTCCTTTTTTCCTTTTTCCATATTTTTTCCCTCTCCAGTTCTACTCTCTCTCTTTTACCTCTCTTTACTCTTTCTTTGTCTTTTCTTGTTTCCCTGTGAAGCTTAATGTATTTCCATATCAAACTCTTTGTGTAGTCTTCCACTATATCCAGTTCAGGTAAGATACCTTCTCTCTGTGTCTCTGTCTCATGTCTCTTTCCTTGTCTTTTCTTATTTCCCTGTTGATCTTGATGTATTTCTATACCAGAATCTTAGTATATTCAACATTTCCTTTATCCACCTCAGATAATAGTGAAATCATGAGGTACTTGATCCTCTACCTCTTTCTTCATGTTGTATATTCTTCTTTTGCACCATTTATATATTAGATTGCTATCTAACTTCATCCTTTATTTCCTAGTATATTCATTTTTCTTCTCTTTTTTTAAAATGTATTTTTAGTTTTTAATATTCATTTCCACAAGATTTTTAGTTCCAAATTTCCTTCCCATCTCTCTCCTCTCCACCAGATGACATGCATTCTGATTTCCCCTCTTCCCAGTTTGCCCTCCTTTCTATCACCCACCACCCCTTTATCCCATTCCCCTTACTTTTTTGTAGGGCAAGATAGATTTCTATACTCAATTGCCTGTATACCTTATTTCCCAGTTGCATGTAAAAACTATTTTTTTAAACATTTGTTTTTGAAACTTTGAGTTCCAAATTCTCTCCCTTCTTCCCTCCCCATCCACCCTCATTGAGAAAGCAAGCAATTCAATATAGGTATACATGTGTGGTTATGCAAAACACTTCCATAACAGTCATGTTGTGAAAGACTAACTATATTTCCCTCCATCCTATCCTATCCTCCCACTTATTTTTTTATTTTTTTAAACTCATACTTATTTTAATATGAATTAATATCTGGAAAAGCTTACAAAAAACTTACTTGAAATTTTTTTTTTAAAAATCACCAATCCTTATTCCTTTTATCAGTTTCTTTTTTTTTAAATATATATTTGAAACATTTAATTTTAAAACTTGGAATTCCAGATCCATTCCCTTCATCCCTTGTCATCCACTCCCGTTGGGAAGATAAGCAATTCAGTATATGTTGTACATGTATGCTCTGCAAAACATTGCCATAGTAGATATATTGTAAAAGACTGGCTATATTTCCCTCCCACCCACCCCACCTGGTCCATTCCCTGCTTTGATCCTGTCCCTCTTCAAAAGTGGGTGCCTCCAACCTCCCCTTCCCCCAGCATGCCCTCTCCTCCATCATCCCCCCTCTTATCCCCCTCCCCTCTACTCTCCTGCAGGGTAAGATATCCCATTTAGTATGTATGTCATTCTCTCCCTGAGCCAGATTCTATGAGAATATGGTTTTGCCTTTTTGCCTTTTATTTTACTTGTTTTCTTTTTAAAATATGGCTAATAAGAAAATATGTTTTGCATGATGTCCCATGTATAATTGATATCATATTGCTTGTCTTTAAGTGGGCATGTGAGAGGGCAAGAAAGAGGGAGAGGATTTGAAACTCAGAATTTAAAAAGAAAGGAATGTTAAACATAAATAATAATTTTTACAAGTGTATTCTTTTTTGTTTTTTGGGGTTTTTTTGCTTTTTGGAAGGGAGAAGGCAGTGCAATTGGGGTTAAGTGACTTGCCCAAGGTCACATGACTAATATGTGTGTCGAGTGTCTGAGGCCAGATTTGAACTCAGGTCCTTCTGACTCTAGGGCTAGTGCTCTAATCACTGCATCACCTAGCTGCCCCTAAAAGTATATTCTTAAAAAAAATTTTTTTAAGGGGTGTCTAGGTGGTGCAGTGAATAGAGCACCAGCCCTATTCTATTGATGTTTAACAGGGTTAGTTTTTCCTGTTTGTAAACTTGGAATTTCATATTCTAAGATTTTCTCTCCTTTATGGTCATTGCTGCTAAGTCTTACATATTCCAGTCTGTGATTCCTTTGTACTTATTCTGACTGCTTATAGAATTTTTTCCATGGCCTTGAAGTTCTTGATTTTAGCTATGACATTCCTGAATGTCTTGAGTTTGGATTTTCTTTTAGGAGAAAACCCATGATTTTTATTTTCACTTTGCTGTCTGGTTCTAACAGGTCTGAGCAGTATATATATGCATACATACATACATACATATATATTTACATTTCTATTTATATAAATTTTTTTATTACACACATATGTATATGTTCTTTAAATATTCCATTCTGCTTTTTGTCTGGTCATGTTTTTAAGGGAATCTGATGATTCTTAAGTTCCCTCTCCACTTCTGTTTTCCAGGTCAATAATTTGTGACAATAAATACTTTACATTTTCTTTTATTTTGTTCAACATTTTGATTTTTTTCAAATATTTCTAGGTGTCTCAAGGAAACACTGAGTTTTGTTTGTTCTCTCCTGTTTTTCCGGAACTTACTCCTTGCGGAAGATTTCCCGCCTTCTGTTACAAGTTTTCAATTGTTTTTTCTCTTCTGAACATTCATCTCAGTTATAATTTCATTTTTAATCTCTTATTTCATTGCTTATATTAATTCTTATTCTTGGTGACTAAGATAGTTTTTCCTCTGAGATTTTGCTCATAATTATTGTGAAGTTACTTTCTTTTTCAGCATTTATCTTTTGGGTTTCCCTTAGCCCAGTTTTTCTTTACTGTTTTCAGTGTTTTCTTCTGTATGCTCATGTTTTCAACCTCAGTGCTTGGATTTGGATTTTGTGCTTATGCCAGTCCCTTCAGCATTCTTTTTTTCTTTTTTTTCCCCAAATGCTTTATTAACTTCTGGTTTACGTCATTCATTTCTGCCAGATTTTGAGTTACAATTTTTTCCCCATTTTCTCCCTACCCCCCACCCCAGAATACCCTTCAGCATTCTTGAATGGATTGGTTGGGTAGCCTGTAGTCTGAATGACATTGCTTCTGATGATCTGGATGGGGTACCTTGGATTAAGTTTACTGTCTACCTTACTTGTTGACTTCCGTCTCAACCTCTTGGTGGCCAATAGTGGGTTCTGGATTTGCTTTGTCTCTATCATTGTCCCCTTGCAAGATCCCCAATCAAGAATTGGTTTTATTCCCTGATGTGGCCCTGACAGGCCCTAATGAGATAGCAGGAGGTTATGTTAGTCTCAGACTTCCTGAATTATATTGTCCTTTGGTGCTGGCATCCATGACTTGAGTTGGCTCTGTCTCTTGCTATGGCTCCATCAAAGAAGGCACAGTTAGTCCTTTTCTCCTCATGCAGTGGCCTGTGGGGGGCTGGCTCTGTTCTCTGCTTTTGTTTTGACAGGCAATAGCTGCCACTTGGCTTCAGGCTCTCAATTACTAGAGCTTGTGTTGGCTTGCCAATCCCCTGGTCCAAGCATTGCCTGGCTTCAGATCCATCTACAGGAACTCCTGTTGATTTCCCTAACATGGTCCAATGCCCCTCTCCCATTTGCTTCCACATTTACCTGAAATCTTCCTGGCTTTCATGGCACGGCTCCTTTTCTCCCTTGTCTAGTCTTTTTGTGCCGATGTGGATGGAATAAAGGATGGGATGCTTCTGCTTCTTATTAGTTTTCTTTATGATTGGGCTTTCTGAGGTTCTTTTCAAATACTTGCTAGGGTTTTGTGGGAGAACTGGGCTTTTCTGTGACCTTTCATTTTGCCTTCTTAACTGCAAATACATTGAACTCTCCTTTTTGACAAAGAAAAACCAATTATTCTGAAACATCTTGTCACTTAAAGCATGTAATGGCTGCCTCCATCCCCTACCCTCTGAAGAAAGAAAGTCACTACCCTGAAGGAGTTTACATTCTAATGGGGGAAGAAAACCCATAAAAGGAAGCTGAAAAGGGATGGGGATGTGTATTTGGAGAGGAGTATCATAGACATAATCCTATGGAGATGGGTCAGGACTACAGTCTGGGGAGTAATAAAGACATAGGCCTGGGCCTGGGCCTCCTCCTTAAAATGGAAACTTTGAGAGGCACCAGTCAATCAGAGGAAGAGGCCTTAGGGCAGAGGATACTTCCAATGTGGTTGAAGAGGTTTCTATGGCATGGTAGATAAAATCCAACAGAGATGAGTCAGGAGTGCAGCCTAGGAGGAAATTATATAATAATAAATGATGATTTTGATATGAATGTTTGGAATGTGTGTCCTCTCTCCCCGCCCCCCATCTCTCTCTCTCTCTCTTTCTGTCTCTCTCTCTCTCTCTCTCACACACACACACACACACACACACACACACACACACACACACACCCTTAGCAGTAGGATTTCTGGATCAAAAATATGGATATTTTTGTTGATTTGTTAACATAATTCCAAATTGTTTTCCAGAATAGACTCACAGATATAGCAACAGAATGTTATTATACCCACTTCTCTCTCCAGTCTTAAATTTTGTCATCTTTGCCAATGTGTATCAGGTCACACCTCAGGGTTGTTCTAATGTAGACTGTTATAATTTCTTCCCTAAACTGTGGTTATAGTCTTCCAAATATGGCTGACATCTCCATGCTTTTTTTGTTTGCTTAAGGACTTTTCACAAGTGGCAGCTTGTTTCTGGATTTCCTAAAATCTAGAGGATATGTGTGACTATCACCAACACACCAATTTTATCTTCATGGGTGTCCGTTTTCAACTCTAATCACAGAACAGTAGAATTATTTAATGGTCTAACTCAACAGTGTCTTCTCTTTAAGTAAAATAATTACCTGTGATGTCTCTTCTTCATGCTCATAACTAGACTTTTCTATCCTTTTTTTCCTTTTCACAAAAATGGTCAATACATTAAAAGTAGACTCAATTACTACTTTCTCCTAGCTACAAGCCTTTACCTGGGTTATTACTATGCAAAACTCTTATAACCTGGAGTGAACAGAGCATTAATCTTAAGGTAGATAATCACAACCCCTTTCACATAATATTACCACCCATTTGATTCTGTTGCTACTTTGGGACTTTTAGTAAAATTGTTTGCAAAGCTGATGCCTTCTCTTGTTTCTCTATAAGTGGAACCAGTTCGTTATTTGTGACAGTGTTTTAAGTTTTCAATATGCATGAACCACAGTGGATCTTCCCTAGAGAGGAATTAGTGGCCTAAGGGTTAGCTGTATTTTGTTTCCAGGATAACAAAGAGTGGGGAACCACAGTTTTCAGAGTCCCAGGAAATTTTGTCAATTGTGGTGGCATGGTGCAATGGGAAAACAAATGCTGGATTTAATTGGAGTCAGAGGACTTGGGTTTAAATGCCAGGTCGACCACTTTGTGTTGATAGGTAAATTACATAACCTCTCTGGGCACTTTCATTATCTGTAAAACTAAGGGACTGGGTGACTTCTAAGGTCCCTTCCAGCTTTAAATCTGTGATCCTCCTGTCCTGATGCCTTGGGTATTTTCCCCATATATTTTGTGGAGTTCAACTTTGTCAGTCCTCTATCTGGTTAGAATGAACCTCTTTGTCAAAATGTCATCTTTAGTCCAAGTGTTAGGATGTAGTTGCCTTTGTCAAAGTAACAAGGCTGGTGTGAAGACTGAAGTAATCAGAAAAACTATTCCTCTTTCTGCATGTTTGACTCAGGTTCTCTTAGCATTGAAATAAAAGGGGTAGGGTCACTGAAGGGGAAGATCAGGGAACCTGGTGCATTCTGGGATTCATTGGATGACCGTTGAATAACAGTTTAGTTATTCAGAATTAATGCTTGGTATAGGGAGGGCCAATTGAAAAGAAAAAGTAGCACACAAAGGAGGAAATCTTGCCAAAGAACAGTTAACTTCACATTGTACTGTATATACTATATAGGTTGGGTATTGGGACTCAAGAAGGTTTTGCAAATCAAATTTAACAGAGAACTGGCAACACTTTGTGACAATAGTGTATAGAAGCCTACCCCTATAATTAAATCCTTACAGTCTATAAGGTGAAGCTGTTTTTTATGAAGTTGCCTTTGCCAAAAGCATAATATTTAGTAGTTTTCAAAGAATGAATTGATTTTGATAAGACTATAAGCTCCATGCTAACAGACCACTGAGTAGCATCATCAAATAGGGCATAAAACAGGTAGATACACTTATCTAAAATGTTCTTTAATATCGTGGTGGATGTCATGTCCTCAGAGTACAAATAGAAGAGGGATTTCCTATTGATAACACTTTTTTGAATGTTCTAATTACAGGTGGCTGTTCTAATTACATAAAGCCTTGGAACACTACAAAGCTGCTAGATTGAAATCTATTGTCATTTCAGAGACTGAACTAACCACATCTTTCAGAAAAACAAAGGTATAAAAACCACACATTGTCCAGATCAGGATATTTCAGTTAGTGATGCAGTTAGGCATATATAGCACAGATATTCTAGATAAATACTAAAGATGAACAATGAGCTTGGTCCGGAATAGCATCAGAAAGGAAGAGCAGACTACATTGCATTTGGCAAATAATAGTGCTTTCTATGGAACCAAGTTTTTCCATTGTCAAAAAAGCCTTTTAAATATAACCTTTGTGTCTCTGACACAAAGCTTACAGGTTCACTTTGACTTCCAGCCCCTACCCAAGAAAGCTGGAATAATTTTACACATAGTGCCCTTATTATACCAAGACCTACTTCTCATCTATGAGCAGTGGTAGGTCACAGTATTAGAGAGAAAAGGTTCATTTAGGAAGACAAAGCAGGAATTACAGAATGAACAGTCATTAAAGTTGCTTATCCCAAGTCACTTATACTTTTGTAAGAAGATGTCTCTTCTTTTTTAAAAACATATTTCCACATTAGTCATGTTGTAAAGAATTAGAACCAAAGGGAGCAACCACAAGAAAGAAGAAACAATTAAAAAAGACAGAGAGAGAAAATAATATGCTTTGATCTGCATTCCAACTCTATAGTTCTTTCTCTGGATATGGATGGCATTTTCTATCATGAGTCTTTTGGAATTATCTTTGATTCTTGGATTGCTGAGAAGAACTAAGTCTATCAAAGTTGGTCATCACTATAGTGCCAATGCAATATTTACAGTGCCCACAATCACAATAAAGACTGTGACTATAAGTATTGCATGGCGTTTGATCACAAAATATACCAGATTCTCCAAGTAGAGAACAGAACTGAAATAATTTAGACACTAGAAAACCATATCCCAAAACCAGTAACATAGTTCTCAAAACATAGTCCAAATTGCTCTCCAGAATGTTTGTATCAGTTCACAACTCCCATAACAATGCATTAGTGTTCTAATTTTCTCACATTTTCTCCAAGATTTATCAATTTCCTGTTTTGTCATGTTAGCCAATCTGAGAGGTGTGATATAGTACCTCAGAGCTGTTTTAATTTGCATTTCACTACTCAATAGTAATTTATAGCATTTTTTCATATGACTATAGATAGCTTTAATTTCTTCATCTGAAAACTGCCTGTTCATATTTTTTGATAATTTTCAGTTGGGGAATGACTTGCATTCTTATAGGTTTGACTCAGTTCTCTATATATTTTAGAAATAAAGCCTTTATCAGAGACACTGGCTGTAAACATTGTTTCCCAATTTTCTGCTTCCCTTCTAATCTTGGGTGCATTGGCTTTGTTCATGCAAAACCTTTTGAATTTAATCAAAATTATCCATTTTTCATTTCATAGTGTTCTCTACCTCTTGTTTTGTCATAAATTCTTCCATTCTCCATAGTTCTGACAGGTAATCTATTCCTTGCTCTGCCAATTTGCTTATAGTATCACCTTTATATCTAAATCATGTACTCATTTTGACTTTATCTTTGGTATACAGTGTAAAATGCTGGTTTCTGCCTAATTTCTGTCATTCCGTTTTCCCAGAAGTTTTTGTCAAATACTGAGTTGTTAGAAGATGGCTCTTCTTGTGAAGGACTCTCATCCAAGTGTTGTGTTGTTGCTTAGTCATTTCCAGTTATGTGTTTATGACCCTTTTTGAGATTTTCTTGGCAAAGATACTGGAGTGATTTGCCATTTCCTTCTCCAGTTCATTTTATAGATGAGGAAGCTAAGGCAAATGGGGTTAAGTGACTTGCCCAGGGTCACAGAATTAGTATCTGAGGCTGAATTTGAACTTGGGCCTCTCTGACTCTAGACCCAGTGCTCTATCCACCTAGCTACCACAAGTCTTGTCTTAGCCTACTATGCTTTTTGCCTCTCATATTGGAAGGGGTTATATAAATATATAGAAATGAGGGGTGCATCTCTTTTCTCTTTTCCCCTCTCTTCACTATCTCTTTCCTTTTATCCCTCTGTCTCTCTTACCATAGGAGTTCCATGGAGAATGAAATCTTTTATATGTTGAATTGTGTAAGGCTCTATAGAATGGGTAATGGCTGGTCCTTAAAGGGATTCAAGAGTTGGAAGGACATACCAAAGAAAACATACCAAATGATGATGAGAAAGGAACTGAGCAAATGTGCAGAGGTAGGAAAGTACAAGGGCAAGGCCTGTTGTTCTGGATGGGGGCCTTGAACAGGACCCAAAACTAACTTTCTCAATATTAAACATTTCTTTGTAGAAAACAGCACAGTGACTTTTAGCATTAACACTGCTCTATAGAGTACAGTAAAGATAAGCATTCCAAAGTGCTTTTTACTAACTCAACCCATTTGCTAACTGACAGAATCCAAACTCCACTTCCAAGAAGCCTTTTTATCATCAGTGTCTCCCATGTGAAGTATTTTCAGACCTGAGAACAAATTAATGAGGTTTCCTTCAACAAGAGGATAAATAAAAGTTTCCAGACAGAGGCAGGATAATTTGCATCTGCTTCTGGGGTCAGCCTTAGTGCATTTAAATGATGTATAATGCAAGGGATAAAAGGCACTGTACCCATATTTATTGTGCTTATAAAGAGATGCTTTTATGGGAATGCAGAGAAATGAGTCCATTTGCTGAATGGCTAGTCTTCAGTGTAACAAATGAGGAAAAATTGTGTAATCAAACCTTTGTAAATGAAGTTTCCCCATTAAGCCTGACAGGGGAAGCAGGTTGAGGGAATGCCCTTGCAGGAAGTTCCATGTCAGTGACAAGATCAAATTGAGTTGCATATTACTGGTTCAAGAGATTTATAGTTTAAACAAGCCTCTGCATTTAAACAACCCTCATTAGCAAGTATAAAGCAAGAGATATCATGCTTCAACAGGATGACTCTGCTCTTGAACCAACTCATAATCACAGAATCACAGAGCTATAGGGGACTTTGGGGCACATAGTCCAGCTGCCATATTTACAGATGAAACAACTAAGGTCCAGAGTCCCCAGGTCACATAGGTCATTAGGGGGGACACTGGGGCTAGAAGGTCTTCTGATTCCCAAAGTTTCACTGTCCTATATTGTAAACCCTGAACCCTTTTCCTAGGATTGTAGTCCTCACAATCACCACTGTCAGTCACACATGAAGAGATACCTAACTCACCTGGATCCCCTTAAGCCCTTCCAGTAGCAGCACTGGGGAAAAGGGTGGGGGGGGCAAGAAAAGAACCATTAGACCATCTAGCTGCTGTGTTTTGGCTGAATTTAGATTGATTTAAATGTGATATGTCAGGGGTAGCTAGATGGCACAGTATATAGTGCATTGGCCCTGTAGTCAGGAGGACCTGAGTTCAAATCCAGCTTCAGACACTTATTAGCTCTGTGACACTGGACAAGTCACTTAGCCCCTTTTGCCTCCAAAAACAAAACAAAAATGTGATATGGCAATGGAAGAGAAAAGTAATGCTATGAGTCTTAGGAATGATTAGAAAGAAAAGGAAGAAAACAAATCCCTCCACTTTGACACCTGAAATATCCTACTTCCATTTTCATTAAAGGCCAAAGATGCATGTGAAGTCCCAGGAGGAAAGGTTGAACAGTTTCAAGCAACACCAATCACTTGCAAACTAGAATCAGACTACCCCAACAGCCTGACCATTGTTCCCTTCCCTCCCATCAGGGTTTCATACTGCCTCCTCAATTGTTTTCTATTTTACTACCACTCTTATAAGCCTTCAAGGGCTCCCCATAGCCCATGCAATCAATACCAAATGCTTTAGTCAAGTGCCATGACCCTCCACAACTAGTACAGACAGATGATTGTGCGGGTGGCAGATAAACCTCTGGAGAGATGTCAGGGATTAAGGCAGGAGGACGGGGACAGGAAGGAAGAATGCTCCTATTCCATACAACCAGACATCTAGATCAAATTGCCATTGAGTATATTTTTATAGATAATCTTTCCTTATTAGAATGAAAGCTCATTTATCTTTCTGCTTTTATTTGTACTCCCTTCATGTAGTACAGTGATTGGCATATAGTAAGTCCTTAATAAATGCCAGTTGACTTACAGTAGAAAATTAGCTGCAATTCTGCCTGTTCCCTTTTCATATTTTCATCAATGTTAACCCTGCTACATTTGTAGAATATTCTCGTCAAGATTTTCCTGAGCTGAGAGGGCAAGTATATGACTTAGCAGTTGCTGATGTCTTCTTGATTACTTGGCAGGGGGGGAATAATAATACCATGAGCCCTGCCCCCTCCCAATGATTTGGTAAATTCACATTGGGTAATATCTTAAAAACTGATTTTAAAAATTGGGTAATATCTTAAAAACTCAGAGTTTTCAAAATTGTGTCATCCACAACACAAATTTATTCTGTGATTCTTTGTCTCATCTAATCACTTACTGACATTAGACATTTTATATAACAACAATTACTGTAGGCTAACTGTGATGGTGCTACTGCCTGCAGCAATAAAGGTGAATCTCTATAAAAATGCCAGCAAATCTACCTTATTTTTCTATCTAATTATTGTGCTTCTTCCAGTTTTCTCTACAAACGCTCTTGAAGTCATAGAGCTTTCTTGAATATCATGACATGTTTTCTGCAGACTAATTTTCTCCATCAATTTTTGTTGTTTCATGAGGTGAAAATATTAATAATCTTATTCCATCCTCCTCCATAATGTTTTATAAATAAACTTGTATTCCAAGAAAATGTTGCTCTTGGCTTTCTTGTATGGCAAGAGATTGAATATTTATTAACTAAGATATTTGGACTCTTTTAACCTTTTCATTATGGTGGCTTCTTTATTTTAAACTTCTCTAGGAACTCAGGATAGTAAAAACCTATGTCTTTACTGTTTTCTATTTCCTTTTCTATGCATATGTATCAATAGCCTGTATGAGTAGATCAAGGAGGAGCTGATGTATTTGTTCACAGTGTCTTTCTGGTCTGATTGCACATATATAGTTAATTTAAAAAATGACTGCCTTAAGTTGTGAATATGTTTAACCATTTTTGAAGGTAACTTAGAATTATGTTTGAAAGGTGATTTAAAGGCCCATAACCCTTTGATATAGAGATACCCCTAGATATAACCCAAGGAGGTCAAAGAAAGGGCCTACATATATATATATAATATATATATGTATATATGTATGTATATATGTATGTATATGTAACAAGTCTTTCGTATTATTACATATTATATATTTACTTATGTGTGTGTGATATATGAGGAGTTGCAAAAATGTATAAGTAATATTCATTGCACCTTTTCTGTGGTAGCAAACACCTGGAAACAAAATTAGAACCCTGGGGCCACAACTGGGGAATGGCTAAATAAATTATGCTACATTAATTCAAAGGAATATTGTTGTTCTATGAGGAACAATGAATATGAAGATTAAAGAAGACTTGCATGAAATACTAAAGAATGAACTAAGCTGAAATAGAAAACAATATACACAATGACCACAATATAAATGGTAAAAATTGGAAAATGCATGCTATGTAATTATATTGAGCAAACTTGACCCTGCTAATTATCATTATTAGAGAACAGAAAATGTCCTCCCCATCCCTTCATTAGAGAGGTGAGGTACTATGGGTGGGGCATGTTGCACGTGCTATCAGATATTGCTGAACTTAAAAAAAAAAATCTTTTAAAGTTTAAAAACAAATCTATGGGTGTGGAAACCAGGTCCCAATCCACACCAGAAAATATACCCTCCACCTTTTAAGGAAAGAAACTGAGGATCATATAGAGACGGTTTACAAATATAATAAATGTGGGAAAGTCTACACTAACAGGTCAGATTTAATTAGACATCAGAGGATTCATGCTGAAGAAAAAGTCTTACAAATACAGTGATTGTTGGAAATTATTCAGTGAAGGTTCAAACTTTCTTCACTATCATACAACTCATACCAGAGAGAAGCCTTTTAACATGTTACATTGTGAGAAATTATCTCAGATTTTCAGACTTACTACACTTTTGAGTACTCACATTTCAAGTATACACATACACACATGTACATATGTTTGGAAGGCTTCCTGCCTCTTCAGACCCTTTTATACACATCAGAAGATACCCATAGGAGAGTAACCATATAAATAAAATGACTGTGTTATAATGTTTGGACTGAATCCTTCACAAACAGCAAAAAAATTCCAATGAGAGAGAATCCACAGAAAACAGATAAGTAAGGGGGAATCATTTCATGTTAATTCAGCAATAAGAACTCCTACTGTGGACAAATATGACCTCTCATCTATAACTGGGTGAAATGGGTTTCCCTTGTACATATCTATTGTATACATTTGTTTGGTGGGGTTTTTTATCCATTCTGCAATTCATTTTTGGAAACAGGGCATTCAGATCATTCATGATTATTGTTCTAAATAATAAATGTGATTTTTTCACCTTACTGTGAAAAAAAAAAGAAAGTCATGAGATTAGTAACTTGGGATTCAAACCAATCTTACCACTACACTAGTTAGTCAGTCAACCAACACAGCCTTTCCCTGTATTTGTATTCTTTTGAACCAGGAAAAGAACTGGACATCAAAGACAGGATCTTTCTTTTCATGATACCCAGATAAGGCAGAATGGACAAGGTCAAAAATCACTTCGTGTATAGAGAATTTTGTCAATGAAGCTCAAGGCCTTAAAATGACCTTGGGGAAAAAAATCTGTTATTACTCAAGTATATATGTAGAAAACCTCACAGGGTCAGTTTGTTGATGACATAGATGGATCTTTTGCCCTGTGGCCACTGGAGGAAGGATATGTTCATTGAAACTGAAAGCAACATTCCTTATGGGTGAAGAGAAATCTTGTTTCTGAATAATGGATAGAACAGTACCAAATCTCAAGCTTAGCCAGATTCTCTAAGAAAATGAGTTCTACATAGCACCATAGAATTTTAGAAATCATTTAGTCCAACCCTTTGATTTTACAGGTGAGAAAATTAAAAATTATCCTTTCATCTAACCAGTTTTCGTGTGTTTTTCTCTTTGAATGGGCCAGGTCAGTTGCCTTTTGTCCTAGAAAATGGTGATAGAGTGGGTGGGTGCTGATAGGATAAGATTGATTATTTTCTTTTACTTTAAAATTTTTTTTGAACCCATAAACAAAAACAAGCTTTCAAACACAATTTTTAAAATGATTAAACATAAAATCATGAATCCTATTATTTATAATTTGTTTTTAAATTTGAACATCAACTTTAACAAAATAATAACAGAAATGTCCTTTTTACTTTTATGGTTTTTGCCTCTTCTGTGTATTTTTAGACTTTAATTGTAAACAGTGTATGTTTTTCAGTCTGAATTTTTCTTTCTTTACTTTATATATGACTCCTCAATTTTTAGTATTCTTAGCATTCTATGGGCTGTTTCCACCTTTTTTGCTATTATGACTAATTTTTTTTCTTGTTGGCAACATCCTTAGGGTATTACGTGCCTTCTATTGCCTAATGGGCAAGGATTCTTGATTTCCAATCAATTCATAAGCAACACTTACAGAAATGAGTTTTTAATGAGTGCTGAGTGAAAAGAGCTGTCCTAGGTACCAAGGACTCAAAAGAAGTATAAGGTAAGGCCCCTACCCTATAGGAGCTCACACTTTGGGTGGGCAGAAGGAGATTTTTTTGTAAAATGATAACTAACAAATAAAAGCAAAATATACTAACTACCAAAAGAGACTGCTGAAAAACCCAGGCCAGAGATCAATGATTTTGGGGGGAGCAACCTTCGTTCCAATTTACATAATCTCTTAGAGAGTTAATCTTTTTCTACATTCCTGATCTGATCTTGTCCATGCATGAGTCAAAGGTAATTTTTAACTATAATACCCTGCCTGAATCAGGGTACAGGTTTATTATTTGTTGTTGTTGTTATCAACTGATAGTGTTTATAAAGCACTTAATTGTCTACAAAGCACTTTCATCACAACTTGGGAGGTACTACAAGTATTAGCATCCCAGTTTTACAGGTAAGGGAAATTGAAGCTCAGAAATTTTAAACGACTTGTCCAATGTCATACAGCTTTTTCGGTAGCAGAGCTTATACATGAGCCCAGGTGTTCTGTCTTCAGTGCCCTTTTCAATATAACATGTACACCTATTCTATGACCAGCACCAGGCAAGCACTGAAGAGTAAAAAGGAAAAGGAGAAGACCCTGGTGCTGTTCCTACAGGGCTTATTCTAGTTGGGACACATATAACAATAAGAGAAAAAGTAAGCCAGCTTCAAACCATGTGATAGATTGTATGGTATAAGCACAAGAGGGATTCAAGTATGGGAGAAATTATTTGTTGAGATATTCTTCATAAAGAATGGAGGACATAGTACTTTGAAAGGTAGGCAGATCCTAGATAGACAGAAGGGAGGGCATGACAGATTTTAGGCAGGGATAATAGTATAAAACAAGTTCCAAGGGAAAGACTAAACATGGTACAGGAGAAGAACAACAGGGAAACTAACTGAGCTGAGAGCAATGAAGGATATATTTGTGTTGGAGGATAATGGTTGCATAGATAAGACATAGTCATGTTGTGGAGGACCTTACATACTAAGTTAACAAGGTTGGATTTGATATGACAGAAAATGGGGGCAGTCACTGTAGATTATTAAGCCAGAGAGGGGTATGACGAAAGTCATGTTTGAACAGTGAATCTTGCAGTGAGTGCAAAGAGGAAGAATTGGAGAAAAGGAAGTTGGTGAGAAGCCTTTGAGCCATCTATACTCTGTGTATTTGTCTCATCTCTCATTAGTAGCTGTGTGACCATGACCATGTGAAATGACCATGGTCACATGTAGTCAGTCTTTGGAGAAAGGTCAAAGAGCCAGACTGTCAGAGCTAGAAGGAATCTTTGAGATCATCTAGTCCAACCCCCTCATTTCAAGCAAAAGGAAGTGAAGGAAGCTAGAACCAAATTGGATATTAGATGTATATACTACTGATGTGAAACTTTGCAATGACGATTGCAAATACAGTTATTCTTATATAGTACCTTATGGTTACAAAGTATTTTATGGGCATTATAGCATTTGATCTTCACAACAATCCTGAGAGGTAGGTAGTGCCAATATTATTACCATTTTATAGGCGAGGAAACAGGTTCAGAGAAATGAAATGATTTGCCCAAGTTCAAACAGAGCTTGGAACAAATTCTGGCCTTTTGACTTCATCTGGTGCTCTCCACTACGTGAAATTGCCTCCCAATCCTTGGACCAGAGAGTAGGGTCATGGAAGAGTGAAGGGTTCTTAGGTACCAGGGTGAGTTGTGCTACCTTGTCCAGGAGGTCAATGGTATGTTCACAGTTATTGGTGCCCCATTGGATGGTTAAAGTGGTATATGGGCAATTATCCTTGGGAAGCCCATCTAGAGACCACAGGGTTCCTTAACAGGATTGGCAGGTGGTTGCCAATCCTGGATACCAGGTCCAGGAGTTTCATAGGGTTTCCCAAGGAGAATAGGCCCATATTGTGGGTGGCTCTGAGGGTGGTGGCCTTGCCTACTGAAAGTCACCTGGGTGGTCCCCATGTGCTCCCAATGCCTTAGGATGTCTGTCCCAGAACTGGGCCACCAAAGACTAGCCAATTTGAGATACCACCATCTCAGAGTTGCCAATAGAGGTGCCCCTGGAGCTGCCTAACCTCAGTAAAGGTTAGGCATAACTGTTAACTTGCTATAGGACAAATACATACATAAAATCATTGGGTCTCTTTCTCCTCCAGCTGTGTCAGGCTTTTTAACAAGGGCGGGACTTCTGACCTGGCCAGAGACCAAGTTTCTTCAAGGGCTTTAGTTAAATTCCTTGGCAGGTTCTCCCTGCCTTGAAAGTAGGGAGTATGAGACTGGGCAGCCTTTTCTGCTAATTTGTCCCTGCCTTGCCCAGACCAGGGTCACTCACGGGAGGCTGAAGCTGCTGCCTCGGCCAGAGCCAAAGGGGCACTTAGGGGGTCATTGGGACAGCTTATTGAGGCTCAAAGTCTTGCCAAGTGGCTCATTTCATCAAGAGCCACAGGCTTCCTTAAAGCCTCTGCATCTGGCATCTTCAGTGGGTCCGGGCAGGGTATTCCTTGGCCATTCTGATATTCTTCCCATGGTTATGACACGGGTGGGGCTGACCAAATCCCTCAGCACTGGCTAACAGGAATGCTAAGCAGGACATAGAACTCAGACTAGCCTAGGACTCGCGCGGCTCCCGCTCCCCCTCCCCCTTCTATACCCACGACTTCCTGCCCCACCGCCACCCCCAGGCTGGTGGAGGGGTCGTGAGGGAAGAGCCAGGTTTTGCCACAGCAACGACTTTACAGAACTTCCGAATCCATACAGGGAGACACAAGTAAAGGGGTGCCCAAGAGGAGCCCCCCAAATGAGCCCAGAAGATGGAGAGTCCTGCCTGCACGTGCCCCCATCAGTGACGTCACACCCTCTTCCCGCAGCCTTGGGTGGGGGCGCCTCTGGCGATGGACTGAGCTTTACTGCGGGGAGGAGGGGGGTGGTGCGTGAGGACTGGGAAGGCTTTGGTGACCCGTGGATGGTCAGCGCTTCCACGCCTTCCTCCTATCAACGATCAGCTGTAGACGTTGGTGTAGTTCGTGGCAGGGCCCTCAGGAGCAGGTCAGCCCCAGGTAGTGAAAAAGGTCGCCCTGAGTGGCGGGAACTCTCGTGGTACATGCCCAGTGGCGTGTGACAAGGCCTCGTGGGCTCTTGGGGTTCTCGTGGAGAGGGGGGCAAGATCAGCTGTGTATTGCATCTCATTCTGCTCCTTGGAGGGGGTGGGGAACGACCTCTGTGGGGTCATCTGCGCAGGCGTTGGCAGGACTGGGGACACAGTGGACTTCCAACTGAAGTGATGCTTAGCCCGTGACATGGGCTTCTAGTGCAGCGTCTCCTTTACGGAATCATCTGCTCAGGCCTCTATGGTAATAGGACCACTGGGGACACGTAGTCTTCTGGATGAAGCAATGGGAAGGAGGGGGAGGTTTCCTTAACCAATACCGTGAGCCTTTAGTGCACGGGCAGCTTTGCAGAGTCATCCGCGCAGGCGCTAACGGGAATGGGTACACTTGGTCTTCCATTGGGGGTGGGCCATGAGGTTGCGCCATAGGGCCTGGTTTTCCGTATCTGTGGTAATCCTAGCGCCTACCTCCCAGACTTGTTGTAAGGATCAAGTAAGATTGCAGATCTTAAAGGCTATATAAGGGTTAGCCATTAGCCATTTAAACCAGCCAGGGCACCAACGCCTTGTCCCCCCTGCATGTCTCCACAATACCCAGTCACACGTAGCACAGGGTTCACAGCCCTTTCCCACCACAATAGGTTCTCTCTCCTCTTAAATCCAGTGACCTTAAGTGCAATGGTTTCCTGTTCCTAAGTTATTTCCAAGGGCTTCTATGTAGTTTCTCTCTGGGGATAGAGGAGAACGATGGAAACCCTTCCCTCGTCTTACTCCAGGAGGGGAGAGGATCCTTGATGTCTGCTCCTCGTGGTGAGTGGAAATTTACTTAGTTTCTTGTTTCGGCACCTGTTACACAGAATTCTGGAGCTTCTCTCTTCTGAATTTGGGGTGACTTCCACATAGTCCAGTGGAACTTTGACTTCAGAGGGTCAAAGTGATCTCTTGGAGTTGTTCCCCTTTTCTTTGGCAGAAAGGGGTTGGAAGACAGCTGAAATACAAGGACCATCTTCCTTCTGACATATCGTGGTCACTGAGAGGCAGTACCACTGGAAATTTTAAAGAAATTAAGCAGTAACTTAAAGTTGAACATTTCCCCTAGTTATGTTTTTAAAACTGAAGAGAAAATGGGCTTGGTGGAACAAGATTCAGGTTTCACCCATTGAGAAATGTTGGGGACAAGGGTTCCAGATGTGCATCCTGCTGACAACTGGAGGTGGGAGGGATCTACTTGTCTCTTGTAAAAATGTCTGCCTGGGGAAACTCAATTGGCAGACCTTTTCACTAAAGAATTTTAACTAAAAAAAAAAAAAGAATTTTAACTAATAATCATCCTGAAAAGAAATATGATCCCTGTAACCAAGCCAGGCAGGTGAAGCAAATTAAGAAATAAGTACAAATCAATTTGCCACATACTGTGCAAGACAATGCCAATGAAATTCCTTTTTTTTTTTTTTAAATTGAGCTCTCTTGCTCTTTCTTAGACAAAATATGCATGGTTTTGGAGGTTTTATTTGGGAATAGAGTGGGGAAAACTTTCTGGGAGAATTCTTTATGTGGTCCCCTCTCAGGATGCCAGGATAGACTTTTGTGGCATAAACGTTTTGCCCTTAAATTACCACCTACAGAATTGTAGTCCTTTCATGGACAGTCTGTGTGATCCTGGACAACCCACTTTTTCTCAGATACAGAGGTAAACCAAGTTGTCATTGGGAAAACAAAGAGAAATGGGTTTTACAGGGACTAGTATCCCCCTTCCTGCCCGGACCATCTCTGTACAAACTTGTTATACTTTACTTAGAAGCTGCTTTAGTAGGAAAAATACGGTGGCAACTCCTGGACATAACCCAAGGCCATTTAGAAAAACAAAACCAAACCAGAAAGAACCCCTTTCTCCTTTCTACTCAGTAATGCCATTGTAGTAATTATGAGTAAAGGAGGAAGACAACCACTGCGTTCAGACTTTAAGAGATCTGTCTCCTCAAATTGTTCACGGTGGGTTTTTAGTCATGATGATGCAACTTTTAGAGTCTACAAATGTTTGTGGAGAACATTTAGAATTTTTTTTTCTGTTGGAGCTTAAGAAAATGATTGCCAAATTGACTTACTCCTCACAGAGAAGGAAAAATACCCCTCAAATCCCAGGAAGATTAAAAAGTCATAATAAATTAATTAATGATAGGCAGTAAAGTGTAGTAGATGAGAGAGTGTTGGAGACAGGAAGACCTAGGTTCCAGTCCTTTTGACATGTATAGGTTGTGTGACTGAGGGCAAGCCATTTAATCTTTCAGTCTCTCCTGCCAGCTTCCTAAGACTCTTAAATTAGTTTAGTTGTTGATTTAAATTAGTGGACAGAGTTTTCATAACAGGAGTTCCCTTAGATGGATGAAACCCAAGGTCTGGATCCACCCTCACCCTTCCAGCTCCCTCAAAATATAGACTAAGGGCTACTGACTGTAATTTAATTTATAACTATAGGAGAAATCACTAAAAGGCTAGAATTTGATCCAAAGTATTTCTCAGGAACTAGAACTAGGTAGAGCTAGAGAAAAATAATTCAATAGACTAATATGCTTGGCTCATTTTTTTTGTTTGTTTTATTTTGTTTTGTTTTGGAAATCTGGAGAAGACAGTTAGCAAGACTTGATTCCACTTTCCAGCCTAGATCACATCTTTACAAACTTCCTATGCTTTAGACAGAAGGGAGTTTCACTTTTAAAAGTGCATTGAGATAGGTAGGAAAAGAACGGTGGTGAGCCGCCAGCTAATGTTTGGTGTGGAAAGAAAGAGTTAAATAGGCTTGCCCAGGTTTCAGAAAAAGTACTGAGTTACCCACCAGATGTTATTGCCTATGTTCTTCTCAAACCCAACATTTTAGCTGTCGGGCTCTACCACCCCTACTGCATGCATGTACATCAAGCTTGTGTTCACCCACAAGCTGGGGGGAGGGAACCAACCAGGATTTCCCGTTTGTGCTTGGTCTGTTTGGCCAAAGGTGACTCTTACTTAGTGGACTGAGGTCGACCTCCCCCTCCCCCAAATCAATAATTTAATGTGACTTATCAGAGGGAGAGAGAAAGAATTGTTTACTTTAAAACCGTGGATCCCATAAAGGGAGAGGGGGAAAGGCTCAAGGGGAACAGATGCTCCAGAGGGCCCTGTTTCTGCCTCTGGGCTGCTGAAAGGCAATGAGAAGGCTCCTGAGAGGGGGTGCAGCTAACAATAAGAGACGCTGGGATCACCAGGTCCAGGTCACCCTTCAAATCAGAACTTGAGACAGCCACTGCAAAGGTGAAGCTCCCCACCATGCAGCCACTCTTGGAGGTGGTAAGTGTCTCCTTAGATCCCCTTCTGCCCCTGAGGTAAACTAGCTATGGGGTAGGTGCTGACACAGAGCACTTTGGACAGACAGAGCTGACTAACATTTCAGACGGCTAAACACAAAAACTGAATAGCATCTCGGGTTGTAGGAATTATGTTCGCCTTTCTGCTAAGATGACTGAACTTTCAGCAGAGGCCTTGGGAAGAAGGTAGGCATCTGCTATGGAAAGAGCTACAGTTGCTCTCTCTAGGAAAGTAAAAGAAACAAAGAAGCCAGGCAGAGCCGGTTGTCTGAGGTCTAAGAACTAGGGTCAGTTAATGTTTCCCTAGCCCAGATTTAACAATAGCACCAGAGCCTTGAAACAAACAGGCAAAAGAACAAAAGAATGAATAAACAAATAAATAAATGAAACCTATAAAAGAAAGAGGCCAGTCCAACATCCAAGGTTCCCTTTATACTATATCACTTGGGGTTTACCCCTTGATTTTATAAAATGCAGGCTTCCCCAGTCATTCCCTTCTCTTCATCCTCTCTGACCTTTATTTGTTCTGTGGATGATACTTGAGGCATCAACATAGAAATGAAATTGGCCCCTAAGAGTCACCAGGCAAACAGCCTTTCCTTTTAAAGTATCAGCCACTCAGCTGATGGTTTGCTGAAAAAAATTCCTGTTAGCCCTTGGATTGGTGATTGCCTTGGAGAACAGTTAGCAAGAGATCTCATGAGCATTGATGTAGTAGAAAAAGCCCAGGGCCCAAAGTCAAGAGACCTGGGTTAATATTTACCACTTGTCTCACAGGGTTATCATGAGGAAAGCCCTATAGAAATGCTGACTAGTATTAATTGGTTTTATCTACTAAGTCGCTAGAGAGTTTTAATCTTCCTGGTTGAGAATTATTTACCCTGACCAAACCAAAACTTCCTCAAGGATCATAGATTGTGTCATTGGTTTTTTGAGCTAGAAGGAGCCTTAGAGATCTTCTAAGAGAATCATTTCACTACAAGAAATTGAGGTCCAAAGAGGCTAAGGCAGGGGTGGGACCTTCTAGGTCCTTGGGTTTGGTCTTTTGATTAAGTCCCAGTTTTACAGAACAAATCTTTTTATTAAGGGGATATGTTCTTTGAAGTTTGGATTCAGTCAAAGGTCTGTACTTGAGGTCCTAGAGGGCCACATGCGACCTCTAGGCTACAGGTTCCCTACCCCCGGGGAAGGGGTCTGTCCAAATTTACCTGGTGTGTAGGCGTGGCTCCAGGACTCATTATCTCTTTTGATTCCTAATTTATTGCTCTTTTCATTTATATCATACTGCCTCTCTGAGAATAAAAAAGTCTCAATGAATTTAGAGGGAGACAGGTCAAGGTAGTAATTTTCTTCATGGCATGTTTTAGTTCCATTTGAGGAGCCGTGATCTCCCATCAGCATTCCTTCTATTGACCCTGATCACAATTACTTCTCACCTTAGAGTAGATGATCTTCAAGTATTGCTGAGACTTAACAGATTTATCACCTGATAGCCAGCTTTCTGATCTGGAATTTTTCTGTTCTTAGCAAAATTGGTTTTCTGCCGATGCATACATAGTCCTTCAGTGGGCCAGTATTCATAGTATTTCCAGCATAGGAGACCTTGCCAGGGCTAATGCTCTAGGGGCACAGCCTTCAAGAGCCCAGTGTCAGATTAAGGGGTAGCAGATTTTAAAATAAACTATTTGATTATTTAAATTACTTTGTAAGCTGAAAACCTTCACCTGGCTCTACAACAGAAACAATAATATAATTAATAAAGTTAATATAAATAATAAAATTAATAAAATTAATACATCTGTCTGAAAATATATATGTGTATGTGTATATATGTGTGTGTGTATGTGTGTGTGTATACACATATGTGTGTGTGTGTATCTCTGAATAGTCTAACAAAAGACCCTACTTTGAAAACCTCCCTCAGACACAACAAGGTTATACAGAAAAAAAGGATAAGTGTCACATTATCAGTCAACTGAATGACTAAATCCTTTCAATGAACTGGATTAGAAGAGTTTAATGCTTTCTCTTGCTCTCTGTTTCTGTGTCTCTTTATCTTTCTCTATATAGACATATATATTATATGTACATATATATATTTATACACACACAAACATGCACACACACTCACATACAAGCATTTAATAAACATTGAGTGTCCAACACTGGTTTAAGGCACTGGGAATACAAAGAAAAAGCAAAAACGGTCCTAGCCCTGAGAACTTACGTTCTATTGGAGTTGATATTCTGTATTCTCATTTGATCTTCTTAACAGCCCTCTGAGGTAAGTACTCAAACTATTATTCACATTTTACAGATGAGAAAACTGAGTTAAGCAGCAAAGTAACTTTCTCATGTTCACATAGCTTAGTATATCTTAAGGATGGAGTTCTAACATCCTTCTTTCCTTCCTCTAAATCCAGTCTTTTGTTCACTCTACTACTTTACCTGTAGTAACAACCCTCATCAGCCAATAGTTGCAATAATCAAATGAAATAGCTTATAAAGTGTTTTGAAAACCTTAAAGCCCTGCATCAATAGCAGTTGTAGTTATCATTATTATTAATAACTATTAAGAACAAAAGATAATGATCATTTGAGATAGTGGCTGATTAAAACATGAATAAGTTTAAAGTTCTGAGTTCATAACTGACATTTAGTAAATCTTTGTGAGGTGAAGTAATTAGTCAGGACAATCAGAAATCTTACATGACCCATCTGAAGGACTCTGTGGAGAAGTTACATGATAAATTGATGACAGTTTCTTTGCCAAGAAGCCACCTTTTCATACTTGTTGGTAGAATAATGACCTTTGTCCACAATCTGAGTAGAGCCTTCTAGATTTCTGCTTTGGGAAGGTGTGGAGAAAAGCTGTCCAGTGGGAGGTCCAGGGTGGGCAGCCTGGCTGAGAACTCCATCATTTTGTGTTTCAGTGAAGAAATAGGAAATTGAAAGGGGAGTGAGGATTAAAGAAAAGATGGTGTGACTATCACCTTAACTTCCTGTCTTCCCAGCTCCCCTCCATTAGAATGCAAGCTGTTTGTGGGTGAGAATTGCTTTGTTTGCTTGTATTTGTAATTCCAGTACTTCAGTGTTTGTCATAGCATTTATTAAATGCCAATGCTCATGGTCTCTCTGTCTCTCCTCTCACTCTCTCTGTCTCTCTGTCTCTGTCTGTGTCTCTGTCTGTCTTCTCCCCACCCCCCACAATGTTTGTTTCCCTCTGTCTCTCTCCTCATCTCTTTTTTCTCTGCAGCATTCTTAACAAGTGATGACTGCCACTCAGCTGGGAGAGTGGAAAGGTCTACACCTCCACCATGGCCTCAGACAATAAAAAGTAGCCAAAAATTTCCACTTAGTACATTGATCTTCAAGCAACCACTGACACTCTTACCAAACAAGCAGTTCATCCCCCTTTCATCTTCTCCACTCTTCCTGAGTTCAGCTACTTGGACTCTTAAGTCCTGAGAAGTGGTATGAGAAGAACGACAGCTAAGAAATTGTGGTAAGTGGTATAGTGTCATTCAGCACCAACAATACTTGTTAACCCCCTGCTGTGCACAGAGATACTATGCTGCTCCCTAGGGATACAAAAATGAAAAAGCCCGTTGTCCCGTCTTCAAAGTGCATCGATTTCATATACTAAAATAATGTGAGGGGCTTTTTCCTAGGTCCCTAGGCACCTATAAGCAAATGAAAGAAATCAAATATGTAAAAAAGATATAAAAATACATATAAAACCCCAGTCATAACAGATCAGGCACTTAGGTGTTTATTAAATGTGTTGAGTTCAACTGTATGAAAGGTACATGAGCCATCATAGCTATGCTTGCTCGCATCCTTGCATGTCAATGCTGAGATGTTGCTATGGTAATAGAAAAGATGTGGAACTCAGTCTGGGCAAGTTTTAAGGAAACTCAGAATTGGACACTACTAATAAGGGTCCAGAGGTTTCTAAAGGTAAGAATAAGAAATGGTGAGTGTAGAGGCTGTATTTTAGCTCACTGAAGCTAGGGCCCAGCAGCCATATTGATGTTTATTTAGACTTTCAGTAGTTTCAGGCGCATTGATAGAAAACCACTGAGCTTACTGGAGAGGATTTCTTCACCTGATTCATGCTAGACTACCAATAACTGATTATAGAGTGTATGTTTGATCCTTTCCAGGAATACATGGAGTTTAATAAGGGACAGAAAGAATCTAGTGGTAGAATACTTTCAGTTACTGATCTCTAGCTTATGGAGACACATTGGAGCGAAGAAAGGGGCTGGGAAGGACTTTTCTGACTTTCCTCAAATCACACTGCAGAGGCAACCACCTATTTGGTCAATAGTTATAAGCCATCTTTGTCTCTACGTACAGTATGGACCAAAGTCACGTTCCAAAGGAAAATGAGTCATTCTGTTGAAAGGATAAACAAACCAAGAAGATAAACAACTGGCAGGAGCCAACTCCCCCAATCTGAGCATAAGAATGGCTTTTAAAAATATATCAGTCCTCACAGAGCCTGGTTGGCTTTGTCAGGAATACTGATTTCATTTACTGGGAGCCAAGAGACTGGATTGTCTTTAGGAAATACAAAGAAAATTGGTTTTAGATTCCTCAAGGATATGACAACATTAGGTTCGTAGAGTATTTCTGATTGTATTTGGGAAAAGAAGCTATTCTAGGAAACTTGTATCCAGCCCCAACCTCCTTCTTTTTACTGCATAGGACAAAAGAAAATGCAATATAATACTTTAACTTCCTGTCTTTTTCTACTGTGGGAAGGAGTTTACAGTACCATTCAAAAATTAATTCAAACAGGAAACCAGTGCAAATCCAGAGCAGGGTTTCTTCACAGATAGCTCTCCTTTTGGCTAAGAACTGAATGCTATTGCCTCCAAAATGAAAGAGTCCTCACTACATTTACCTCCCATCTCCTTAATTCCACTCCTCTTCCCTTCCACTACCATGGTCGACTGAGATTTAAAATCTAAACAGAGCCTGGTTCTTAAGCAACTGATGCCATGCTATTGACATGTGATTTAACATGTCAAAATGCTATTCCCTAAAAGAAGTGAGTTTTCTTTCTTTGGAAGAAAACACCATTCACCAAATTAAATCACAGTCTTTAAGCAGGCAAGAATGATATGTTAGGAATTATCAGGAAAGGAGGAAGTGGGGGAAAAAGAGAGCCTTTTCACATTTTTATGCTTGCTTATTATAGGAGTTCCCACAAAATATTTTTGTCAAAATCTGGTTTTATATGTGTAGTGTCCTCACTACAAATACCCCAGTGGGCTCATTACAATTTCATTTCCTTAGGAAATCTCCACATATTTTAATACATGTTATCTGGTAGGACAAAGAATGTGTAACATGAAAAAAGTACTAGCTCTGGAGTCAGAAAATATGGGTTCAAATCCTTCCTCTATTCTTTATTACCTGTGTGACCTTGTAAGTCACTTCACTTCCTCAGCCTCAGTTTCTTCCTCTGTAAAACAAGGAACCTGAACTAAATGACCTCTGGGGTCTCTTCTAGTTCTAGAAATATGATCTTGTGGTCCTATGAATGTAGGGCAAAGGGCAGATTTGCTAGTGCCCATGTGGACCAAATGGCTACTTGCCCTGATGCAGTTTCAGTTTGTAGAGTGAGAAATGTCTTCTGCCTTGGGTATGGCTTTCTTCAACTCATCTTTCAATTTCCTGCAAAGTTTGTCATGGTGCCCAATCTCTCCTCTTCCTTCCAGGTAACATATAGGGGTCTGGAGAGTTCCTTTTTGGTGGGCCTCTATGGCAGTGCTGGCATGTGGTGGTGCACCTAACACCCTTCAGGCTGTGAGTTATCCCCTACCAGAGCTATGGAGTGTGACAATGGTGTTTGTGTCCAGTCTATCAAACGCCATTATCACACTAAATAGCTACTGTTGGGCAATCCATCTGTTTAAGGAAGAGCATATCAAGTATCCATTCACCTGCTGAGGATGGACAAGACCAAGTTATTCTCACATCAGACCTCCACTCATTCTTGGGTGCCAAAGTCATTGCTAAAATGGTGGGCTCATACCATGTATGTTTTCTGAGAGCCAGAATTTTCTGAACTTTGCCTTTTATCCATTGCCATAAATGGATGGTTTCCTGTAGGATGTAAGCTTCTCGAGAGCAGAGATTGCTTTGTTTTCCTTTTCATCATTGTATTCCACCTTATCACAGCATTTGGTACATAGTCATGCTTAATAAATGCTTATAGAATTGGAGCGTGTTTCTGAGTCACTAGAAAGCATGTACACAATCCCCCACAGAGCTCAGCATGCTGCTAAATGTAGAGGGCCCTGTGATAAATATTTCTTGAAATGAAACAGCAGGGAGGGAACAGATAAAGGAAAAAGAAATCACCTGGGATGTGCAAATAACTTGCTTATTATTTAGGTAGAAAATAAAGGTATGTGACTTTTTTTTCTCATTGTAAAATTCCTTTCAAAAGCATACTTGGTAATAAACTTACATATGGCCTAATACTGACCTTCCAGAAATGCCAGAACATGTTTGACTCCTATTGATTTTATTCAATTCCTGTAGTGATTGCTATTTTTGTGTGTGAGATTCCCACTTCCTAACATCTCCTTTAATTATCCACTGTGTTGAGCTACTGAAAACAACTTTTTTCTTTTTTTTTGTTTTTTGGAGGGCAATTGGGTTAAGTAACTTGCCCAAGGTCACACGGCTAGGGGTTTTTGTTTGTGTGTGTTAAGTGTCTGAGGCGGGATCCGAACTCAGGTCCTTCTGACTCCAGGGCCAGCGCTCTACTCACTGCGCCACCTAGTCGCCCCTAAAAACAATTTTTGAAATTGTTAACTCTTATGACCTATTTAATAACTGGACTCTGCAGAGATCTTGGGCTTAGATGTATGTCTCTTTCTCTCTTCAGTAGAGACAAAGGGGCCCTTCTCATGTCCTAACAAGGAGAAAATCAAAAGGTGTGCTGGTTTAAAATGATTTAAATAATGGCTTAATCAGTCAGCTTTGATAACCCAGGCTTGGGCTTTTTCCTCACAATCCAGTTGGTAGGGCCAAATTCTTGACACTACACCTGGAGTGTGTGCTACTTTAAAGCCCAGTTTGGGTATAAGGTGATTACCTAGTACTAAGGAGGCATCACTCATGGTAGAAGCAGTTTTTCAGCTTCCAATTGTGCTGGAGGTAGAAGCTATATTTTATGATGAAGGTTAGTGAATAGCACACAAAGAGACCCCAAAATAACTGATGTTTGATTAAAAACAAAAAGAGAGAAATGGAATAATGGAAAGAGCACTGGACTAAGAGACAAGAAACTTGATTCTTTTCTTAAGGAAGTCATTTAACCTTTCAGCCTACTGGGACAGCTAGGTGGCACAGTGGATAGAGAACCTTTCATAAAGTAAGGAAGACCTGGGTTCAAATCCAGCTTCTAACACTTACCAATTCTGTGACCTTGGACGAGTCACTTAACCCTGTTTGTCTCAGTTTCCTTATCTATAAAATGAGCAAGAGAAGGAAATGGCAAATGACTCCAGTATCTTTGCCAAGAAAATCCCAAATGGGGTCAAAAAGAGTCAGATGTGACTCAAACAACTGAACGACAGCAAAATAGAAGACTGGCCTAGATGATCTCTTAAGTTATAGACTATTAGAGACTATTAGAAAATAGTCTCTGAATCTAAGTAATTCCATTAATAAGTAAAATTTGTAAAATGATTTAAAATCCTTTGATGAAAACATTGTTCAGTACACTTAGCAAAAAAAAAAAATTTTTACTTTTAATAGTTTGTCACATTTCAAATAATTGAGTGTATTTATACAGAAGACATAAATACAGAATTCCAAAGAACAGAGCTTATGGATGACTGAGAGCAAGGAAGGGAAAAGAAAGAGCAAAAGGAGAAGATAGGATACTTTCCCAACCCACTGCAGTAGTTTTGGAGATTTTCAGAGGAGAGACTCACCAGCCAATGATGCTGCTAAAAGCAAGAGACCTTTAATTTGATACATTTTCACCTTACCGCAGGGAAGACTTGAGGCTTAAGGGAGTACCCAGACATGGGAGCAAAGAAGGGGAAGGCAGAAGCAACCATGGAAGGAAGGATACAACCAGATTTGTTACAGTGGTGTTCAGGCCACAGCAGCAGGAGGAGAAGGGGTCAAGGATGGTCCTGCGAAACAACTTTTTTGTCCTTTGTACACCTAGCTTCACTTCTCTGCTTACTCTTCCTAAATGATATGTAAGATATCTGGGATCTTGTGTCCTCCACCACAGTAACAGCAATTCCTCCCAACCTCCTCACACTAGGCGGGGATCAACACAAGTCAGTTCCCTATGTATGCTAAAGTCATACCATAGACTAGGGTGGTTAACCTAAAAGGAGAGCCTATGAAAACTCAACCTGCCAGAGAAACATCAAAACAAGGCAGAACCAAGACTTATGGGGAAGGATGGGGTCTTGCTCATGCCTGACTGATTGGTTTCCTTCATTTGATGTCAAAGGTAATGAGTTGCCAATTAATTGGGTGGAATGGGGGTGTGGAAGGTCCTGGGCATAGGAAGATTCTAGAAGAGGGAAAGGGCCAAGTTAGATGAAGAGTTATGTCTGAAACATAGCTTGTTTCAAGAAAGACTGGGCCCCCAAAACAGGGGGGCAATGTGTGTATATATTAACTACCATAGATGTAGAAAGGGAAAGTTTAAGTTTGGTCTTCAGCTACTGAAAGTCACCTCATCAGATGACTCTTCTCATCTAATTCAATTCCTTTCATTTTTTCAATTTTGATTTTTCTATTACCTGGTGTCCCTCAGATCATGTTTCATTAATGACTCATGGGAAGTTACATGGAACCAGCCAGACCCCTGCCTGTCCTATTGCTCTTAGAAGAGTGTTTCTCTCTTAGTTCTAATACTTATTGGCCTCCTCTGCCCTAATGGACCCTTGCTCCCCCTTGCTCCCTCAGTGCATTTGCCATTGATCTAAGAAGTGGCTCAAGGACCTTCTTTTCAAAGAACACTGTCAGAAGCCTTTTTTGTGTCCTTTTGGGAAGGAAGTTGACTGATCTGGTGACTCCATAGATGGTTCATATCTCATTGGAAATTCTATATGGAATAGCACGTGTTTTATACAAGCTTAGCCAAAGGTCTCAGAAGTACAGTGTGCCATAAAGAGAATGGATCTGTATAGCAGGATTGCTTTTTGAGCATACAGAAAGTGAGGAAAATCAAAGTACTTCGAAATATTATAATGATTAAGTAAAAGCTTCTCTCAAGTCTGTGAGTGATGGTTTAATGGGCAGTGGTGATATATGGAAATTCCCTGTGTCATTAGAAATAGACTCCTTATTGTCTCTACCACTTACTACCTGTGTGACCTTGAGCAAATTACTTAACTTCCCTTAGTATTAATTTCCTCCTCTGTAAAATGAATGGGTTGGAGTTGATGGTCTCTGAGATTCCTTTTGGCTCTAAATCTATGGCTCTATGAACATTAAGCCACCTGAGTATACAAATTCAAGCTACTATAGCCCTTCAAACAGAAGAACTAACTACTTGTCTAACCATAAATACAACATGAAAGCTTGTGAACAATTAAAGCAAATTTACCAATCCATATTGTTTTCCTCCCCAGTATCTTTATTTCTAGTGGCAATGCCACAGTACAATGAGGTATTAGAGTAGGACCTGAATGAGCTCAAGTCCTTAACAAATTCTACTGTCTGACCCAGTGATAGTCTCCATTTTTATAATGAAAAGACCGCACTGATGTATCATGGACATAGCACTCAAAATCCTCTGGGATGACTGGCCTAACTTGGTAGGTCAGGGCACTCACAGAGGGGGTGGCCATGCTGCTACAACTCATTCTTAGGGTCCTGGTATAAAAGAGCTACATGCCTACTACTTAGAACTATAGTCCCAGAGCCCCCACTATTGTGTTTCCCATTTATACAAATCAGCCAAGGTGATACCACTAACTAATAATCATGAAAAGATTTTACTAAACAAAATGCAAAGCAAAGATAATCATAACATTAGCCTACCCATAAACTTGGGACACACTCTCCCACCAAAACACACCATGTCCACCAGGAAGAACAAACACAAACTTACAGAAACTTAGCAGGAGTACACACAAGTAGGGCAACCTACATGCTCAGTGCAATTCAGTACTGTGAAATGCAGGTCTTAACATCCTTGGTCTTCTTAAAGAACAGTATGCACTTCAAGTCACCTGTAGTTTGGAACCACTTCTCTGTTGGCTGTTCCACATCAACTCTTCCTTGGTTGTGCTATAAGGCTTCAGAATTATACTCATTTAAGCAAAAGCAATATCCTTAAGCTCATCTGCTTTCTTGGCTGGGCTCAGAAAGATTTTCTTCTTTCAAGCTATAGGTGCTTAAAATAAAAAGGGTAAGGCAAACAAGCCTCTTCTTCTTCCCAGTCAGTGTTAAGCAATAGAGGATTCTTCTTCACCCAGTCAGCTTCCAGCAACAAATACAAAGACTCTTATTTCTCCCTTCAGTCCATCAGTTCAAGGTTAGGGAGTAGAGTGAGGGAGAATGCAGGTTCTAAGGTTCCTCTCTAGCTCTTAGTTTGCTCTTTTCCTCTAAAGTTCTCTGCTCAGCTGGGCTTGGCTCCTTTTGGGCAGAGGAGGGCAACCTTAGTTCTGACCCTTCTGCTTAACTGGACTTAGTTGAGTTTGGCTCTCTTCAAGCAGTGGGTGGCACTGCTCTGCTTCTATACCTCTGCTTCTTTGGTGTCTTTCTTCTGCCTCAAAACAGAAGCAACTCATTTCCGTCTTAGAATAAGAGACCAAAATTTACGTTATCATTCGTGCCACAAATAGGCACTAAAAAGTTAAAATTATTAGGGTTTTCCAAGGGTCAGCTTCAAAGTCATCATAATAGTCACATGTAAATTAGCTGCTGGGAAGCTAGGCATTTTGACCATCTTTGCCTTCAGTGAATACTTTTCTCTAAGGATTATTTTTCTTAGGTCCTCTTGGAACTATATTTTTGTTCATTTCCACAAAGTTGTTCAAATCCAAAAAGTGTTTTTCACCAAATAATTGAGGAGAGACTCATCACTGTAGAGTGTAGCTACAGTATTGCAAACTTTGGTCACAACAACTCAAGAAGATCATATACTAAGGTGTAGAGGAATTAGCATCTGTATTGTTGGGAGGGAGGAAATTCTTTGAAGTATTTGAAGTTTCTACTCCACTAGGTTTTGGTGGGGACTATAAATTTCATCAGTGTGAGAGAAGTCCTGGTGTGAAAATTCCTTCTATCAGTATAGTCAACAACTCTTAGAATATTGCTATAATAACAATAGCAGCTCTTAGAATATTGCTGCTGAGAGCCCAAAGAGATTAAGTGACAAGCCCATAATAACAGCTAACTCATGTCAAAAAGCAGAACTTGAATACAGGTCTTCTTGACTCTTTTTTAATAAAATAAAATAAAAAACAAAACAAATTCCAAAGAAAAAAGAGCAAGAAAGCTAAATGGCTATCTGATGAGGCTCTAGGTGGGAAAAGAAGGAAAGTGAAAAGTAAAGGAGGAAAGGAAAGATATACCCAACTGAATGCAGAATTCCAGAGGATACTCACTGAGGAGATTCATTCCTTCAGAGTTATACTGGAGCAAATGGAAGCTAGTGACATTATGAGAAATTAAGATGCTGTTAAACAGATCCAAACAAATGAAAGATTAGAAGGCAATGTGAAATATCTCATGGGAAAAACCACTGACCTGGAAAATAGATCCAGGAGAGAGAATTTTAAAATTATTGGACTACCTGAAAGCCATGATCAAAGAAAGAACCTAGAAATCATCCTTCAAGAAATTCTCAAGAAAATTGCCCTGATATTTTAGACCCAGAGGGGGAAATAGAGGTTGAAAGAATCCACTGATCACCTCCTGAAAAAGATTCCAAAAAGAAAACTCCTAGGAATAATATAGCCAGGTTCCAGAATTCCCAGATCAAGGAGAATATACTACAAGCAGCCAGGAAGAAACAATTTCAATATTGTGGAAACACAATCAGAATAGCACAGGACCTGGCAGCTTCTACACTGAGGGATCAAAGGGTATGGAATATGATATTCCACAGGGCAAAAGAGCTGGGATTGAATCCAAGGGTCACCTACCCAGCAAAACTGAGTATTTTGTTTCAGGGGAAAATATGGTCATTCAGTGGAATAGAGGACTTTCAAGCATTATTCAGGAAAAATCCAGAGTTGAATAGAAAATTTGACATTTAGACACAAGAAGCAAGAGATGCTTGAGAAGGCAATCAAGGAAAAGAAATCAAAAGGAACTTATCAAAGTTGAACTATTTAGATTCCTACATGGAAAAACAATAACTGTGACTGATGAAACCTTTCTCAGTATGAAAATAATGGAAGAAGGGTATATGGGCATATGAATACATATGTGGATGTGTGTATATATGTTTACAGATATACATGGTGGGAAGGGATGATTCTTAAGGGGTGAAGTTAAGAGGTGAGAGAGGAAAGTGGCAAGAGGAGATGGGGAGAGACAGGGTAGGGTAAACTATCTCATGTGGAAGAAGCAAGGGGAAGTGGCTGCAAGGGAGGGGAGGAACAGGAAGGCAAAAAAGCAAAGCCATATTCTTAATTTGGCTCAGGGAGAGAATGACATACATACTAAATGGGATATCTCACCCTGCAAGAGAGTAGGGGGAAGGGGGACGAGAGGTGGGATGATGGAGGTGGGGGAATTCTGCGGGGAAGGGAGGTTGGAAGTACCCACTTTCAAAGAGGGACAGGATCAAAGTAGGGAATGGACCAGGTGGGAGGTGGGATGGGTGGGAGGGAAATATAAGCAGCCTTTCACAATATATCTACTATGGTAATGGTTTTGCATAGCTATACATGTACAACACATACTGAATTGCTTATCTGCCCAGAGGGAGTGGGTGACAAGGGAGGAAGGGAATGGATATGAAATTCGAAGTTTTAAAATTAAATGTTTCAAATATATATAAATACTATTATTAATACTATTTTGCATGTAATTGGGAGATAAAATGTGCAGGCATTGGGGTGCAGAGATTCACCTTGCCCTAATGGTAAAGTTGAAGGGGGTATGGGAGAAGATATGGGAGAGAGCAGATTGGATGAGGGGATATCTTGCGGGACTGCTATTCTGGGGTGGTGGGTAGGGGAAAATGGGGAAAAAAATTGTAACTCAAAATCTGGCAGAAATGGATGATGTAAACCAGAAGTTAATAAAGCATTTGTTAAAATGTTAAAAAAAAAAAAGAATTCCAGAGAATAGCAGAGAGATAAAAAGGTTTTCTTAAATGAGCAATACAAAGAAATAGAAAAAAACAACAATGATAAAATGGGAAATATAAGATTGCTTCAAGAAAGAGATTATCAAGTAAATGCTTCATGCAAAAGTGGGTAAGATAAGATAAAAGATAAAAAGAGTAGGGACTTAACAGAATTAGAAGAGGTGGCAAGAATACTCAGAAAAACTATACAAGAAACATTTTAACATCACCCATAACCACAATGGTGTGGTTACTGATCTAGAGCCAGACATCCTGGAGAATGAAGCTAAGTAGACCTTAGGAAGCATTGCTAACAATAAGGGTAGTGGAAGTGATGAAATTCCAGCTGAGCTATTTAAGATCCTAAAAGATGATGCTGTTCAAGAGCTGCACTGAATATGCCAACCAACTTGGAAAACTCAACAGTGGTCACTGGTTTGTAAAAGATCATTTTACATCCCAATCCTAAAGAAGGGTAATGCTAAAGAATTTAGAAATTACTGACATTCATTTCAAGCAAGATTATGCTTAAAATTCTGTAAACTAGGCTTAAGCAATATGTGAACCAAGAATTAGCAGAACAGGCTGGTTTTTAACAGGCAGGTTTTCAACAGAACAGGCAGAGAAGCTAGAGACCAAATTGTCAACATTCACTGGATTATGAAGGAAGCAAGGGAGTTCCAGAAAAACATCTGCTTCAGTGTCATTGAATGCACTAAGGCCTTTGACTGTATGAATCACAACAAAATGTGGTTGACCCCCAAAAAGATGGGAGTAGCAGGTCATCTTACTTGTCTCCTGAGGAAACTATAGAAGCAAGAAGCAAGTTAGAAAAGAACCTGGAACAAATGATTGGTTTAAGATTGGAAAAGGAGTATGACAAGGCTGTATACCATCACCTTAGTTATTTAATTTATATACAGAGTACATCATACAAAATGCCAGTCTGTATGAATTAGCAGCTGAAATTAAGGTTGCTGGGAGAAATATCAATAATCTCAGATGTGTAGCTGATACAACTCTGATATAAGAAAGTGAAGAAGAATCCAGAAGCCACTTGATGAGGGTGAAAAGGTAAAGACTAGCTTGATGGTTTAAAAAAAAACCAAGCCTAAAATCTTGGCAACTGGTCCTATCATTTCCTGGCAATTATAGGGAGAAAAATGGCAGCAATGTCAAATTTTAAATTCTTGGGCTTGAAGATCATTGCAGACTTCAACCATAGCCATGAAATTAAAAGATGCTCCTTGGCAAATCTGGATAGCATACTAAAAAGCAGAGACATCACCTTGCTGACAACGGACCATACACTCAAAGCTATGGTGTTTGTTTGTTTTTTCCCAGTAGCAATGTAGAGCTCTGAGAATTGGCCTATAAGGAAAACTGAGTGTCTCAGAATCAACACTTTTGAGTTGTAGTGCTAGAGAACACTTTTGAGAATCTTTTGGATAGCAAGGAAATCAAATCAGTCAATATTTAATGAAATTAATTGAGACAATTCACTGGAAGGTCAAATACTGAAGCTGAATCTTAAATACTTTAGCCATATAATGAAAAGAATACATTCATTGGAAAAGACCCTGATGGTAGGGAAGATTGAAGGCAAAGGGAGAAGGGGACAGCAGAAGATGAACTGGATAGATAGTGTCATAGAAACAACAAACATTAACTTGGACAGACTTTGAGACAGGGGTGGGGAACCTATGACCTCAAGGCCACATGTGGTCCTCTGTGTCCTCAAGTGGGGCCCTTTGACTGAATCCAAACTTCACAGAACAAATCCCCTTAAAAGCATTTATTCTATAAAACCTGGATTCAGTCAAAAGGCTGATAGTAGAGAGAGTGGAGGACAGAAGGACCTGGAGTTCGATGGTCCATGGGATCACAAAGAGTTAGTCACGAGTGAATGACTCAACATCAACAACAATAACTTTTTGACTCCATGGCCAGCCTCTACTCACTGTACTGTCTGCTGCGTCTCTGGAGTTTTATTGAGAATAACATTAATTAAATTGGGTAGACAATGAATGAACGTCCAATTCTATTTTACTTAGCACAGTGCCTGGCACATAGTAGGCACTTAATAAATGTTTACTGACTGAAAATTTATTGATCGATTGCTTCTGTTGAGTTTACTAGCTCCTCTGAGTGAATGCAGGCCAGTGGCTGTTTCCAAGGTTGACTTTTTAATGCATTTGTTGTGATTGTAACAAATACGAGCCTGGAATCCCAGATCTCAGGCTCCTTTCTTTCAACCATTGTTAATCTCTAAAAAAGCAATTGTATGTTGCACACTTCCTGATTCATCATGTTAGAGCAATCTTTTATAAAAATGTGACTGCTTTAAATCTGTGATTAGGGCATCTTTCAGCAGCCCATCTTACAACCTAGCCTTTGAGAATGATTACTGCCTTCTATAAAGCATTCCTGAGGAACAGTGACTGACTTTGAATGACATTTTGAAGATTAAAAGATCCACTTGCAAACTCATTTGAAATCCAACTCAGGCTGGGGAGGCAGAGTCAAACACAGGCTGCCTATAGTCAAATGCTTTTTTTGTTTTGTTTTGTTTTGGTTTTTTCACAAGTCAGGGTAAACTAGATCTTTCTCTGTTTTCTGGACCACATGAGTCTGTGAACTATTATGAATTTCCTAGTCTTAGATATAATGTGTACATTGAACACAGAGCAATAGTTACTCCACCCTGGTATCTGCCTCTTCCCAGAGGCATCGAAAGATGTTATGTGGATTTGCCAGAGTCACATTCTAAGGTCTTTGCAAAAATTAATGACGTTTCTCATATCTCTATCTTCTTATTAACCTGTTATAGACCCATTTCTATGTCTAAAATGTTCTAGAACTAATTAGGATCTTCTGCTGTACTCCTCAGGACAGTTTATACCACCTGTTTACTTCTTAGTATGTAAAATGATCAGGTAGTATCACTTAATCAATCTGCAAGCATTTACCAAGCACCTATTGCTAGACCCTGGCTTAGGCAGTAGGGATACAAGTAGCATAGTGCAGCAGACAGTATTAAATGTGGGGAGGGGGGGCGAGTCTAAATTCTGAATCTGCAACTAACTGTATGTCCATGGGCAAGCCACTTAAGCTTCCTGGGTCTCAGTTTCTTCATCTGTAAAATAAACGGCCTAGACTATATGGCCTCTAGTTTTCTTTACAGTTATAGATTTATGATCTTATGACAAAAATGAAACAGTCCTAACTTTAAAGCAGGTCATATTCTATCAGAAAAGATAGATAGATAGAGGGAGGGAGGGAGACGAGAGAGAGAGAGAGAGAGAGAGAGAGAGAGAGAGAGAGAGAGAGAGAGATTCCATTGAGATACGGTATAATTAACAAAGCACTGAACTTGGAGTCAGTAAACCTGGTTTTGAAAGGATTGATCTAAATGATCTCTAAGGTTCCTTTTAACTGTATCAATCTAATTCTTATTTTTATTTGTGTTAAAATACTCTCCAGTCAGTTTTCTTCTAATGTGCTCTCATCTTAATAGACCTGAATTAGATGAACAAGTCCATGTTCACCTTCTCTATTCCCTTAGTTATTTTATATACTTCAAGAATTTCTCCTTCATCTTTCCATATGAAGAAACTAAGTTATTGATGTTATCTTCCTCATCATTGTTATTGGGGAAAGGTCTTAGATCAATAGCTGGAACAGATCTTGGGGGCCACTTAGTCCAGTCCCTTCATTTTACAGATTAGGAAGCTCAGGTCCAGGAAGTGAGGTGACCCAGTACCTCCCTCACAGGACTGTTATAGGAATCAAATGATATGAGGTACTTCACAAGCCTTAAAACACTACATAAATGTCAGCTACAAACCACAACATAAATGTATTGCTGTCCCAAGATCACACTTCAGTGTTGGGGTTTAAACTCAGGAGCTCCTCTGATTCCAGAGCTAGCTCTCTTTCCTCTATACAATCCCATTCTGACTTCTTTGTTGATCTCATATAGAGACAAAAGACTGACTTTTCAGATATTACTAGGTAGGGGATAAAGTTCTTTTGTACTATTAATTATTTATGCCAGCCTATTGACTATAGCAGAAAGTATTCAAAATATAGAATTCTTTCTAAGGTGTTTTTTTTTAGGGATAAGAGAACTGATGCATGGACCACATGAAGCTATTGCCAGGTTAAAACTGGACAACCTAAACAAAGCAAACCACACAAGTTCTCATGATGTCAAGCTATCTGGATGAGTTTTCAAGGTGCCAAATCACTGATGATCCCTCCTCTCACTAAAGGAGGCAGCCAACTGTGTAGTTTCATTGGAAACTGTATGGTTTCCATTGGAAAGTATACCTGTTTCTTTCTGGGACTGTGTAAAGCCAAGCATGAGCAACTTTCCAGAGGACTGCTACTATGAATAGCTTTAAGGTTCTGATCACATAGTATAGTGAACTCTCTATTCAGCAGTAAACTAATGAAAAACATTCACAGAAGCCAAAGTACAGCATTTGCAATGATATTACATAGCAACTTATCATTAAAGTGGCCACATAGTTTTAAACAAAAGATGTCATTCAGGATACAAAATAAAAAGGTCTCCCACCCCTAGGTCACAGTGTCTCAATCTCTCAGTCAGCAAGTCTTTCTTCGTGATTGGAGACTAGCTTCCAATCATCCTTAAATTCAATCATCCTTAAGGGGTACAACACCCCTAGGTCACAGTAAATCATGATCTTGTTAGTCCGCATTAAGTACCCAAGGAAAGCTCTTTTCATCTTGGCTGGAGGCTGGCTCCCAAATTCCATGGTTCCTCTTCCATGGTGCCAGCTTTTGCCTGAATTCACCCAACCATCACCTGGATTCACAGGCAGGCAGCTCTCAGATCCTCATCCAGCTCATTGTCCAGTTCCTGATCCATACTGAAGCTCACAGTATCCAGTCCACCTCAAGTCCTTTGCAGTTTCTGTTTATGGGAAGACTAAGCTTAATAGAACCACAACATTCATGCATATTGCCAGCACCATCATCAATTCACTATCTGCCTGTGAAATCAACACAGATCCACAAACAATGTCTGAGAAATCAACACAGATCCACAAACAAGGTCTGAGAAATACAAAGTATCACATACACAAATCAACACACAACATACAGGGTGGCGGACACCGCAAGTTTTCTCCTCAGCTCTGCTCAGTCCCAGCTGTGCTTGAGCTTTTTATCTGTCATTAGCTCCTCCCTGTTCCACCCTCCTCTTACATCCTTCCTGTTCCTGTCTTTGGCAAGTCCCTCCCACTGTGGGATTCACTAGTTCTGTTTCTTAACAAAGAATTGATATAATCATGGGCAAGGCTCAAAGACACTTGAACTGAAACAAGGTGCTAAATAATTAAATAACTGAAACAAGGTGCTAAGTATTCATTCACTTGCCATTATAGACTGTCCAATTCTGATGTAGATACCAGGAAGCTGAGTTTGGCAACCCATGGGTAAAATGGTAAGGTATAGGCTCCTTATTTCCTTGTGAAAGGAATGACAGCAGCTCTAGGTATGACTCTTGGTTAGCAACCGTGGTTTCCAAAGGAAAAGGAAGAGATCCCACCCCCATGAGATTAAAGAAAAAGGGAAATAATTCATATGTACAAAAATATTTATAGTGCTCCTTTTGTAGTATCAAAGAACTGGAAAACTAAGGGATTTAGAACTTCTGAATTCAAGCAATCTGCTAGCCTCAGCCTCCTCAGTAACAAGAGATTACAGGCATCATATCCAGCACAATTCTGAGATTCTATGATTCTGCCATTGTCTGGGTAACCCTTGACCCAGAATCTGAAATTCTGAGTTTATTTATTGGGTTCAATCTTGGGAGCTTCACCCTAAAAGAATATTTTTTGGCTCCAGCCCTGTCCTTAAGGAAGTTATATTCCATTGGGTAGATACAGCAGATAAGAATATACATAGTATTTTTAGGAAAGAGTAAGCACTAACAATGTATGGAAACAGGAAAGACTTCCCTCTCCCCTTGAGAGGTGGCTCATGACTTGAACCTTAAAGGAAATCAGAGATTCTAGAAAGTAGAGTTGAAGAGATAATGCCAAGATCTAGACATGAGGGATAAGGCAAAAAGAAACATAGTATGGAACTTGAAGAATACCAAGAAGGTGAATTTTGCTGAAATATAGACTAGGCAAAGGGGCACAATGTGCAGTAAGCCTTGAAAGACAAGTTGGAGCCAAATGTCGAAGGACTTTCAATGCTAAATAAAGATGTTTCTATTTTATCCTAGAGAATATAGGGAGCCATTGATATCTCTTGTATAGAAAAGTGATGTGGTCCAATTTGTGCTTTTGGAGTACAAATTTTGTAGCTGTGTGGAGAATGGAATAGAAAAGGAAAATACTGAATCTCAGGAGTCCAATTAGAACTAAAATTTAATAGTCCAGGTGAACAGTAATGAGTTTCTGGACTAGGGTATTGTCCATGTGAGTGATAATAAGGGGGTTTGTATGTAATATGGTGTAGAGGCAAAAATAACAAGTCTTGGTAATTGAGAGGCAATGTTATACAATGGAAAGAACGTTAGATTTGAAATCAGAAGACCTGGATTGTAATCTCAGTCCAGAAGCTGCTTTATGATTCTGGGCAAGTCACTTACACCCTCCAGGTCTCAGTTTCCTCATGTATGAAATGAAAGAGTTGCATTAGATAGACTCAAAGGTCCCTTTCAGCTTTAAAACTATACAACTATGATTGGCTATGGGAATGAAAGAAAAAATGAGGGATGAATCAGAGTAACTAGAAATATGGTGAAATCCTCAACAGAAGCAGTGAAGTTTGTACAACAGCTCAATTTATTGGAGAAAATAATAAAATTATTTTGGATATGTTGAGTATGAGATGACTATAGGACATTGAGGGACAGATGTCCTATAGGCAGTTGGTGATATGGAGCTGGAGTTCTGGGAGAGACTTGGAGCGACTTAAGTTTATTAAGTAGAAGAGTGACATGACATGGTCAGATATTCATTTGAGGAAAAGCACTTTGACAGCTATATGAAGGATGGCCTGGAGTGAGGAGAGACATTGAGCAGGAAGACCAATTAGGAAGCTGTTGCAATAGTGTAGGTGAGCAGTCATGATGGTTTGAATTTAGATAGTCAGTGTGTAAGTAGAGATAAGGGATTGGGTGTGAGAAATGTAGTGGAAACAGAAATGGCAAGACAAGTTCCTTGACAATTGGAATTGTTAAGGAAGAGACACCTAGAAGGGGTGTGGATTAAGGTGGCAATGATGGAAAGTAAAATAGATGTCTGAGGAGGGATAAGAAAAGGAGAGAAGGATAAACAATGAGGAAAAACAGAATGGAAGGAAATATACAACTAGTAATTACAATTTTGATTGTAAATGGGATGAATTCACCCATAAAACAAAAGTGTAGCACAATGAATCAAAAACCAGAAATCTGGCAGCACGTTGTGTACAAGAAACATTTAAAAATGAGAGACACACATAGAAGTAAAAATAAATGTCTGGAGTAGAACTTATTATGCTTTAGCTAATGTAAAAAAAAAACCCAAAATGAATAGATCTCAGATAAAGTTAAAGCTAAAATAGATTAAATTAATAAATAAAAGGGGGAATTATATTATGACAAAAGGCATCACAGATACTGAAGTAATGTTAATATTAAACTTACATGCACCAGATGCTATAGGATGCAGATTTTTAAAGGAAGTACTAAATAAATTACTAAAGTGGGGAAATTAAAGGGCTGGACCAAAACAAACAAGCAAAACCATGTATTGTAGAGTAGTTGCCAGTCTGTTTCACTGGATGTACCCACCTCTCCTATGATGATGATATCACAGGTCTAATCCAAAAGTAGACAGAAGAAACATTGAGTAGCAGTGTGTGAGGCTTCTCTTGGCAGTACCTTCTCCATAAAGAAAAGTTTTGTGGGGGATAGGCCAGATTGCTCAGGTAAACTGCCAGGGACTGGGTTGTGTGGGCTTTTCCTTTGAGGGGTCCAGGTCCCATCAACCCATCATGCTCGGGTGTTGAAAACTAATTTCTGAAACTGAGGAATGACTCGTACTTGACCGACTATCAAGAAAGAAGAAGCGAAGATGGCGGAGTAGAAACAACACGTCCAAGGCACTCTTCCCCCAGATCACCCCCAAACTATGTAAAAGGGGACTCTGAACAACTTCTGGAGCCCCAGCACCCACAGAACAACACAGAGAAGCTAACCTCCCACTGAGGACAGCCCAGCAGCCCTGCAAGAAGGACCAGCACAGTGCTCTGGGAGCTGGCAGCACAGAGTGCGGAGAGCCGAGCCCAGGTCCACCTGAGCCGTGGTTTTAGCCCCAGGGTGGCCAGGCCAGCAGCCAGCTGGAGGGACCCTAGAACACCAGCAGCTCTGGCAATTCCAGAATTATCAACACAGACATGCCTAGGACAATGTGAGAGGTTAGTGCCCTATGGACTTTGGGACCAGTATTTGGGGAACGCGTCAGCTTCCTCACCTGGGGGCTAGAAGCCACTGAGGAGACACGTCATTTTATAGTTTTCAGTGGCAGCTCCGGCTCCTGGCCTGTGAACTATAGGGAGATCCAGTGATCAGTCTTGGGGGGTAATCGCTCTTGGTTTAACCTCCTTGGATCTGGATTGTGGTCTGGGGAGGAGGTCGTGGGGTGGATATCCAGCTTGCCAGAAATGGAAGTTGTCCCCCCATACGTTCGGGATGGAAGCTCCCCTGTCTGGTGGCAGAGTCCTACTGTGGCAACAAGCCCAAAACACAAGTAATTAAGTGGCAACATGCCAAGGCAAAGGAAACAAATTAAACAGAAAAACACAACATTAGACTCCTATTATGGGGGCAAAGAGGATCGAAGCATAGAACAGGAGGAGGACTGTGAGGTCAGAAATCCTGCTCCAAAAGCCCCAAAGGAAAATATGAGCGGGTTACAGGCCATAGAGGACCTTAAGAAGGACTTTAAAAATCAAATAAGAGAAGTGGAGGAAAAATTGGGAAGAGAAATGAGAAGGATGCAGGAAAAGTATGAAATGAGGGTCAACAGCCTGACTGAGGAAAACAACACCTTAAAAAATAGACTAACTCAAATGGCAAAGGAGGCCCAAAAGGGCAATGAGGAGAAGAATGCCTTAAAAAGCCAAATTTGCCAGATGGAAAAAGAATCTCAAAAGTTCACTGAGGAGATTCATTGCTTCAAAGTTAGATGGGAGCAAATGGAAGCTAATGACTTTATGAGAAATCAAGATGCTGTTAAGCAGATCCAAGCAAATGAAAGATTAGAAGGCAATGTGAAATATCTCATGGGAAAAACCACTGACCTGGAAAATAGATCCAGGAGAGACAAGTTAAAAATTATTGGACTACCTGAAAGCCATGATCAAAGAAAGAACCTAGAAATCACCCTTCAAGAAATTCTCAAGGAAAATTGCTCTGATGTTTTAGATCCAGAGGGCAAAATAGAGGTTGAAAGAATCCACCAATCACCTCCTGAAAAAGATCCCAAAAGGAAAACTCCCAGGAATATGATAGCCAGGTTCCAGAATTCCCAGATCAAGGAGAAAATACTACAAGCAGCCAGGAAGAAACAATTTCAATATTGTGGAAACACAATCAGAATAGCCCAGGACCTGGCAGCTTCTACACTGAGGGATCAAAGGGCATGGAATATGATATTCCAGAGGGCAAAAGAACTGGGAATGAACCCAAGGGTCACCTACCCAGCAAAACTGAGTATTTTGTTTCAGGGGAAAATATGGTCATTCAGTGGAATAGAGGACTTTCAAGCATTCTTGAGGAAAAAACCAGAGTTGAATAGAAAATTTGACATCCAGACACAAGAAGCAAGAGATGCCTGAGAAGGTAATCAGGGAAAAGAAATCAAAAGGAACTTATCAAAGTTGAACTATTTACATTCCTATATGGAAAAGCAATAACTGTGACTGATGATATCTTTCTCACTATGAAAATAATGGAAGAAGGGTGTGTGGTCATATGAATACATATGTGAATGTGTGTGTATATGGTTACAGTTATATATGGATAGAGGGCATAGGTTGAATTTGTTGGGAAGGGAGAATACTCAAGGGATGAAATTATGAGGTGAGAGAGGAAAGTGGCAAGAGGAGATGGGGAGAGACAGGGTAGGGTAAACTATCTTATGTAGAAGAAGCAAGGGGAAGTGGTTGCAATGGAGGGGGAGAATAGGAAGGCAAAAAAGGCAAAACCACATTCTCATTGAATTTGGTTCAGGGAGAGAATGACATACATACTAAATTGGATATCTCAACCTGCAGCAGAATAGGGGAAAGGGGATGAGAGGAGAGATGATGGATGGGAGGGCATCCTTGGGGGGAGGGGTGGTTGGAAGTACCCACTATAGAAGAGGGACAGGATCATGTAGATGTAGGGAATGGACCAGGTGGGGGGTGGGATGAGTGGGAGGGAATTATAAGCAGCCTTGTACAACATATCTACTATGATAATGTTTTGCATAGCTAGACATGTACAACACATACTGAATTACTTATCTCCCCAGAGGGAATGGGTGACAAGGGAGGAAGGAAATGGATCTGAAAGTCGAGGTCTTAACATTAAATGTTTCAAATATATATAAATACTATTATTAATACTCTTTTGCTTATAATTGGGAGATAAGATGTGAAGGCACTGGGACACAAAGATTCACCTTCCTCTAATGGAAAAGTCAAAGGGGGTATGGGAGAAGGTATGGGAGAGAGCAGATTAGAGGAAGCGATATCTTGTGGGACTGCTATTCTGGGAGGTTGGGTAGGGGAATAATGGGGAGAAATGATTGTAACTTAAAATCTGGCGGCAATGAATGATGTAAAATATAAGTTAATAAAGCATTTGTTTAAAAAAAAATTATTGGACTACCTGAAAGCCATGATCAAAGAAAGAACCTAGAAATCACCCTTCAAGAAATTCTCAAGGAAAATTGCCCTGATATTTTAGATCCAGAGGGCAAAATAGAGGATGAAAGAATCCACCAATCACCTCCTGAAAAAGATCCCCAAAAGAAAACTCCCAGGAATATTATAGCCAGGTTCCAGAATACCCAGATCAAGGAGAAAATACTACAAGCAGCCAGGAACAAACAATTTCAATATTGTGGAAACACAATCAGAATAGCACAGGACCTGGCACCTTCTATGCTGAGGGATCAAAGGGCATGAAATATGATATTCCAGCGGGCAAAAGAGCTGGGACTGAACCCAAGGGTCACCTACCCAGCAAAACTGAGTATTTTGTTTCAGGGGAAAATATGGTCATTCAGTGGAATAGAGGACTTTCAAGCATTCTTGAGGAAAAAAACAGAGTTGAATAGAAAATTTGACATCCAGGCACAAGAAGCAAGAGATGCCTGAGAAGGTAATCAGGTAAAAGAAATCAAAAGGAACTTATCAAAGTTGACCTATTTACATTCCTACATGGAAAAACAATAACTGTGACTGATGAAACCTTTCTCAGTATGAAAATAATGGAAGAAGGATGTATGGTCATATGAATACATATGCGAATGTGTGTATATATGCTTACAGTTATACATGGATAGAGGGTATAGGTTGAATTTGTTGAGAAGGGATGATACTTAAGGGGTGAAGCTATGAGGTGAGAGAGGAAAGTGGCAAGAGGAGATGGGGAGAGACAGGGTAGGGTAAACTATCTCATGTAGAAGAAGCAAGGGGAAGTGGCTGCAAGGGAGGGGAAGAATAGGAAGGCAAAAAGGCAAAACCACACTCTCATTGAATTTGGTTCAGGGAGAGAATGACATACATACTAAATGGGATATCTTAACCTGCAGCAGAATAGGGGGAAGGGGGATGAGAGGAGGGATGATGGATGGGAGGGCATTCTTTGGGGGAGGGGAGGTTGGAAGTACCCACTATAGAAGAGGGACAGGATCAAGTAGGGAATGGACCAGGTGGGGGTGGGATGGGTGGGAGGGAATTATAAGCAGCCTTGTACAATATAACTACTATGGTAATGTTTTGCATAGCTAGACATGTACAACATTTACTGAATTACTTATCTTCCCAGAGGGAATGGGTGACAAGGGAGGAAGGGAATGGATCTGAAATTCGAGGTCTTAAAATTAAATGTTTCAAATATATATAAATACTATTATTAATACTCTTTTGCTTGTAATTGGGAGATAAGATGTGCAGGCATTGGGGCACAGAGATTCACCTTGCTCTAATGGAAAAGTCGAAGGGGGTGTGGGAGAAGATATGGGAGAGAGCAGATTGGAGGAAGCGATATCTTGTTGGAGCGCTATTCTGGGAGGGTGGGTAGGGGAAAAATGGGGGGAAAAATTGTAACTCAAAATCTGGCAGAAATGAATGATGTAAAACAGAAGTTAATAAAGCATGTGTTTAATAAAAAAAAGAAAGAAAAGATCAAGAAAGAAGAAGCATTAAAAGTAAAGTATATTCGATTGTGAAAAAAAAGTAAAAAAGAAAAGTTTTGTGGATTGATAGAAATGGGCTGGGCTTTTGGAGGATAAGAAAAACATTGACCTAGAGAATTCAGCTCAGTTGATTTCAACAAAAGCATATTGTGTTTCTTTAGTACAAAGATTCTAAGTTTTACTCTCTGGAACCTTCCAAATCACTCATAAACTCCCCTTTGCCAATGAATTCAGTCTTTTATTTGGCAAATCCAAACTCAAGAGAATTCAATATATAGCAGGACTACTGATCAATTAAATACCTTCGACAAGAAGCTAATCTTGTTCTACCTGCAGAACAAATCCTTTTCTTTCTGTTTTGTAGTATATTTTTCAAAGTCGTGAGCTAATTAAAATCCTGCCTGTTGTCTAAGTTTGGCTTTCTTACATGTAACACATCCAGTCCCACTTTTGTTCATAGTTTCCAATTTCAGCACAATTCAAAGAATCTCAGTGACTATCCTATCTTCTTGTTACATGGAGTTCTCTATTGTGCCAACTGCTGTATTTAAATTCCTTTTCTCTGAAGACTGTCAACCTGTCCCTGTGGTTGCTTTTTTTCCCCTTTGCTTTGTATTATTTTGCATATTAGAATTTTTCATTCACTCCTCCTGCTCAGTGTGGGTGTTCTGAATGACTTGGTTGGTGTCCTGCCCTCAACTCTCTCTTCAAAGTAGTAGTGGATCTGCTTTAGTAGAACTAGGCAGCAATTTCTTGGTTAGATGAGATCAGGCTAGTTCAGCTTTCCAGAATTATCCCAGAGGTCTGGGTCACCTTACCTTTCTAATTATACTATTTCTCTTCATGAACACTCTGTATTTAATGCTGAAATATTCTATGTTAGAATATTTGCACAATATGTGAAACTCTTTTATTAGTATATATATATATATATATTTGAGACATTTAATTTAAAATTTAGTATATATATATATTTGAGACATTTAATTTTAAAACCTCGAATTTCAGATCCATTCCCTTCCTCCCTTGTCACCCATTCCCTCTGGGCAGATAAGCAATTCAGTATGTGTTGTACATATATAGCTATGCAAAACATTACCATAGTAGATATATTGTAAAAGGCTGCTTATAATTCCCTCCCACCCATCCCACCTCCCACCTGATCCATTCCCTACTTTGATCCTATCCCTCTTCTATAGTGGGTACTTCCAACCTCCCCTCCCCCCAAGGATGCCCTCCCATCCATAATCCCCCTTCCCCCTACTCTCCTGCAGGGTGAGATATCCCATTTAGTATGTATGTCATTCTCTCCCTGAGCCAGATTCTGTGAGAATATGGTTTTGCCTTTTTGCCTTCCTGTTCTTCCCCTCCCCTTCAGCCACTTCCCCTTGTTTCTTCTACATGCGGTAGTTTACCCTACCCTGTCTCTCCTCATCTCCTCTTGCCACTCTCCTCTCTCACTTCATAGCTTCACCCCTTAAGTATCATCCCTTCCTACCAAATTCAACCTGTGCCCTCTATCCATGTATAACTGTAAACATATATACACACACTCACATATGTATTCATATGCCCATATACTCTTCTTCCATTATTTTCATACTGAGAAAGGTTTCATCAGTCACAGTTATTGTTTTTCCATGTAGGAATGTAAATAGTTCAACTTTGATAAGTTCCTTTTGATTTCTTTTCCCTGATTACCTTCTCAGGCATCTCTTGCTTCTTGTGTCTGGATGTCAAATTTTCTATTCAACTCTGTTTTTTTTTCCTCAAGAATGCTTGAAAGTCCTCTATTCCACTGAATGACCATATTTTCCCCTGAAACAAAATACTCAGTTTTGCTGGGTAGGTGACCCTTGGGTTCAGTCCCAGCTCTTTTGCTCTCTGGAATATCCTATTTCATGCCCTTTGATCCCTCAGTATAGAAGGTGCCAGGTCCTGTGCTATTCTGATTGTGTTTCCACAATATTGAAATTGTTTATTCCTGGCTGCTTGGAGTATTTTCTTCTTGATCTGGGAATTCTGGAACCTGGCTATCATATTCCTGGGAGTTTTCTTTTGGGGATCTTTTTCAGGAGGTGATTGGTGGATTCTTTCATCCTCTATTTTGCCCTCTGGATCTAAAACATCAGGGTAATTTTCCTTGAGAATTTCTTGAAGGGTGATTTCTAGGTTCTTTTTTTGATGATAGCTTTCAGGTAGTCCAATAATTTTTAACTTGTCTCTCCTGGATCTATTTTCCAGGTCAGTGGTTTTTCCCATGAGATATTTCACATTGCCTTCTATTCTTCCATTTGCTTGGCTCTGTTTAACAGCATCTTGATTTCTCATAAAGTCAGTAGCTTCCATTTGCTCCCGTCTAACTCTGAAGGAATGAATCTCCTCAGTGAACTTTTGAGATTCTTTTTCCATCTGGCAAATTTGGCTTTTTAAGGCATTCATCTCCTCATTGCCCTTTTGGGCCCCCTTTACCATTTGAGTTAGTCTATTTTTTAGGGTGTTATTTTCCTCAGTCAGGCTGTTGACTCTCATTTCATACTTTTCCTGCAACCTTCTCATTTCTCTTCCCAATTTTTCCTCCACTTCTCTTATTTGATTTTTAAAGTCCTTCTTAAGGTCCTCTATGGCCTGTAACCCGTTCATATTTTCCTTTGGGGCTTTTGGAGCAGGATTTCTGACCCCACAATGTTCCTCCTGTTCTATGCTTCGATCCTCTTTGCCCCCCAAATAAGAACTAATGTTGCATTTTTCTGTTTATTTTGTTTCCTTTGCCTAGGCATGTTGCCACTTAATTACTTGTGTTTTGGGCTTGTTGCCACAGTAGGACTCTGCCACCAGACAGGGGAGCTTCCGTCCCAAACATTGTGGTCTTCACAACTTCCGGCTCTGGCAAGTTGGATGCCCACCCCAGACCTCCCCAGAGATCACAATCCAGATCCAGGGAGGTTAAAGCAAGAGCAATTAACCTCCAAGACTGATCACTGGATCTCCCTACAGTTCACAGGCCAGGAGGAGATGCTGCCACTGGAGCTACAAAATGGTGTGTCTCCTCAGTGGCTTCTAGCCCCCAGGTGAGGAAGCTGAAGCATTCCCCAAATACTGGTCCCAAAGTCCATAGGGCACTAACCTCTTACTTTGTCCTAGGCATATCTGTGTTGGTAATTCTGGAATCGCCACAGCTGCTGGTGTTCTAGGGTCCCTCCAGGTGGCTGCTGGCCTGGCCGCCCTGGGGCTAAAACCGCAGCTCAAGCAGACCTGGGCTTGGCTCTCCATGCTGGGCTGTTGGCTCCCAGAGTGCTGTGCTGGCCCTCCCTACAGGGCTGCTGGGCTGTCCTCAGTGGGCGGTCAGCTTCTCTGTGTTGTTCTGTGGGTGCTGGGGCTCCAGAAGTTATTTAGAGTCCCCTTTTACATGGTTTGGAAGAGGTCTGGTGGGAGAGCACCTTGGAAATGCTGTTTCTACTCCCGTCAAACTCTCTTTCTATGTTGAATTCTTATCCAGCCTTTAACACCCAACTCCTTTGGTACCTCTTTCAGCAAGCCTTTTGTGATTCCTCAGTCGGCAACAAGTGAGCATAAAAACACAAAGCCTATTTTATCTAGTCTACCCTGACCAAGCCATGTTTCACATCCACTACAGTCATCTACACTGGCTATCTTTTTCCTTTCACAGTGACTCTTCTGACATGTACCATGTACTCTCTGCAGCCCTCCCTATTCGTATCAGCTAGGTGGCACAGTGGATAGAGTGCTGGGCCTAGAGTCAGGAAGTCCTGAATTGAAATCTGGCTTCAGACGTTTACAAGGTGTCAATAGCTATAGTAGACAAGTCACTTAAACCTCTCTTTGCATCAGTTTCCTCATCTATAAAATGAGGATAATAACAGCACCTGCCTCTCAAGGTTGTTGTGGGGATCAAATGAGACAATAATTGTAGAACACTTAGCATAGTGCCTGGCACACAGTAAGCTATACAAGTGTTAATTATTATTATTATTATTTATTAACTGGGGAATGGTCCATTCTTATAAATCTGAATCAGTTCCCTATATTTATTGGGGATGTTGGGTTATAGTTTTCTTTCTCTGGTTTGACTTGCCCTCGTTTAGGTATCAGGGCCATATTTGTGTCCTAGAAGGAATTGGGTGGGATCACTTCCTATTTTTTTCAAATAGTATATATAGTATTGGAATTAATTGTTCCTTAAATGTTTGATACAATTCACTTGTAAATCCATCTTTGTGAATTCACTTATTGCTAGTTTAATTTCTTTTCTTTTTAAGATTTTTTAAAAGATAAATTCTCTAAGGTGGCACAGTGAATAGAGCACCAACCCTGGTGTCAGGAGGACCTGAGGTCACATCCTGCCTCAGACAGTTAACACAAAAACTAGCCATGTGACCTTGGGCAAGTCACTTAATCCCAATTACCTTCCAAAAAAGCAAAAAAAAAAAGGGTGGGGGACAAATCCTCTATTTCCTCTTTTATTAATCTGGGCATTTTATATTTTTGTAAATTTTTTTTATTCATTTCATTTAGATTGTCAGAGGTTTTGGGGCATATAATTGGGTAAAATCATTCCTAATAAATTCTTTTATTTCTTCTTCATTGCTTGTGAATTCATCTTCATCATTCTTTATTGATTTTTTCTTTTTCTTTTTTAAATCAAATTAGCCATGGCTCTATTTTATTGGGGTTTTTTTTTCACCAAAAAAAAAAGAACCCAAAACAACCCCAGCTCCTAGTTTTATTTATTCATTCAGTGGGATTTGTTGTTGTTGTTTCTGCTTTTATTTTTAAAAATCCCTTCTTTGATTTTTAGGACCTCTCCTCACTTTCCACCTCTTGCTAGAGAACAGCAATTGTATCATTGCTACCATTTCTTCTAGGAAAAAGGCATGTTAGTCATCAGCCTATGGCTCCACTTGCCATCCCTGTGATTCACCATCTCAAACTTCCCTGGACGACAGTCCCAAATATACTTTGTCTTCTAATTGGAAGATAAGCCCCTTAAGGGAAGGGACTCTCTGGGGCTGTTGGTTTGCTTTTGTTTTTTAATTATTAGCACACCATTTGACACATAGTAAGTGCTTAATAAATGCCTTTCATTGACTCATTGATTCACCTGCAATATCGCAAGGTGCTTTGTTTTGTATCTCTCTAATTCACATGCTATGTATAACTATATATGATAGTGGTGTGTGCATGCATCTTGTTCTGCCTTCTGGACTGTCAGTGAAGCCAGAAATCATATGGAATATGTGCAAAGAGGTGCTACATTAGGGTGGAAAGAGTGGACTTGAAATCTAGATTATTTGTTCAGATCCTGGATCCAATATGTATTCATTGAAATAACTATTAGCAAGCCACTCCTTTCAGAGATAGAGTTTATTTATAAAATGGGCAAAATAATATTTGTAGTACCAATCTCAGAATTGTTTTAAAGCTCAAATTTCTTCATGAACACAATCTGCTCTATTATCTTAATGTTATAGTTCTCTAGTGCTTTACATAGGGTGGGTCTTTGATAATATTGGTTGAATTGGATGTATTTGATTATAGTCCTGCAGAGAAAGAGGTAGACAGGCATAGAAAAGACAGCAAACACTAGGAGACCCCACAAGGGGCAAAAGATAGGCCGTAGCAAAGGCTGGATTGGCACTATGTCAAGTGTGTTAGTCCAATCTCTTCTATGACCACAGTTGTTCAGACAATAAAAATGTTATTGCCCTGGAATCAGAGAGGGAGTTTAATGCAATTAGTTGGTCATCCTTGTTATCTAACCTATCAGATAGCTCTCTTCTCTGATTGCTCAGGGACAACATGAGAGAAACATTGCTTTCACTGGTAGATTCAACAGTCATGAATCCATGAAGTAGTACTGTGTTATTTATAAACAGAACAGCTGGGTAGCACACTGGTCCTAGAGTCAGGATGATCCAAGTTAAAATCCAGCCTCAGACACTTACTTTCTCTGTGACCTTGGGCAAATCACTTAACCCTGCTTGTCCATTTGTAAAATGAACTGGAAAAGGAAATGACAAAGCTCTTCCCTTTGCCAGGAAATAAGGTCACAAAGAGTCAGACATGACTGAAAAACAATTGAACAACAACAGCATTTATAAACAGGCAAAACAGACATATTGCTGCCATTGATTTGTCAAGGATTTTGTAGGTCATGGAATCACAGGTTTTTAGAGTTGCAGGCGTCCTCGAATAGCCGTGTAGTCCAACTCATATATGAAAGGAATCCTTATTAAAACATATACAAGAAAATGTAGACTTTCTGACTAAGAAAGTTAGCAGTAACATGAATATCTCTATTTCCCTGGCTAGGCCTCAAGCTGAAGAATCACAGAATCTCCAAGTTAGAAGGGACCTCAGAAGTCATCTCATCCAGACCTTACTGAAACAAGAATCCCTTCTATAATGACCCCAGCAGGCAGCCATCCAGCATCTGAGGATGGGCAGTTCATTATTTCTTGAGGAAGCCATTTCCACTTTGGTACAGTTTTAATTCTTAGGAAGTTTTTGTTTATATTTAGCTGAAATTTTGATTCTCTGCAACTTCCACACATTGTTCCTGGATCTGACCTCTGAAGTCAAGGAAAACAAGTCTAGTCCCTTTGATACTTTAACAAAGTTGTGATCTCATCAATGTTAGCCCTATCTCCAGTGGCGCAGGCTGCAGTCCATCCATGACTTCTTATCCTATGGGACTGTGATACGTGTCCTCCTATAAATTCTTCATAAAGGATCTGCCCAAACTACTGGGAATTTTCTCTAGATATCTTGATATTGTATGGGTTAAATAGAATAGATAGGCTGTCTATCAAAGGAGCATAGATCTAGTGTTGGAAGGGAACTTTGAGTTTATCAAGTCCAATCCCTTTATTTTACAGATAAGGAAACTGAGGTATACAGAGAAGGTAAATGATTTGCCCAAGGTCACAGAAGAGTTAAACTAATTTTCACTCCACTATTCTAATCCACTAGTCTAATCTTCACCCTAAAGATTGATAGGTAATACAGTGGATTTAGTGCCAAATATGGAGTTAGAAAAACCTAACTTCAAATCCAGCCTCTGACACTTACTAGCTGTGTGACCCTGGGCAAATCACCTAACCTTTGTCTCAGTTTCCTCATCTATAAAATAGGGATGATGACAACAGTGCTTATTTTGCTGGGTTGTTTTGAGGTCCAAACGAGATAACATTTGCAGAGTGCTTTGGAAAGCTTGAAGTACTATATTGATGCTAACTAATATTCTTAACCACAACACCAAGATGCCTCATCCTTAGTTTCTGCTACATGAGCTGCCTGATTCCTTTCCATCATGCATTTCTCTATTGACATCTTTTACACTGTTTCTCATATGCCATTCATCATTAGTAATATGCTACACTCTATTTGCATCCATCATTCACTTCTCTATTGACCTTTGGTTGACCTGTAACTTTAATCCTTTGGAGACGATAGTGTTTCATAGTTCAAAATGATGTAGCTTCCCCAGAAGATGAAGAATATTAAAAAGAGGGCTATTGTGTTAGGGAGAAGCATGAAGTCATTAAAAACCACTCCATTTCACAAATGCAATTCAGCCCTCTCTCTTTGTGTTCAATTCAGGACCCAATAAACATAGTGTAACTATCCAAGATATGGGGACTAATGGACTAGCTCTGTGCCAGGCCATTCAAATATTTTAAATTGGCTATCCTATTTCCCCCATCCCTAGTTCTTAAAATGCTCGTGTGGAGTGGCTGCCGGTCCTCTCACCATCCTGCTGATGCATGTCTGGAGGATGTGTTTTGGTTTGTCCTGCTTAAAATATGGTTATGGAACAAAATACAGCAATACAAATATTGCCTGAATGGAGCAGAATATAACTGCTGTCACCATATCAGTATTAATGTAATCTAAGTCTAAGTTACTCCTTTTGGCTGCCATATCAGACTATTATTTGTTGAGTGTGAAGTCCACAAATACCGTGAGATCTTTAATATTTGAACTACTATCCATACTAACAGTTGCAGATGATTTTTGGAAACCAGTGTTGGACTTCATAGTTATCCTTATTAAAATCCATCTTATTATATTCAACCTATTCTAACATGTTAAGATTTTTCTGGATAATGTTTTTCTCGATAATGTTTTCCACAGCACAAATGAATTAAGTATGACATCTTTCTTCATCTGAGACATTGATAAAATTTAAGCAAAGGTGATAATATGCAGCAGCCAAGGGATAGGTACCCCAGACAAGGTGAATGACCTAGAAAGGAAGAAATGCACATAGTGCCACGTATTTCTTTCACATTTGACTCATGCCATCCAATGGGGCAGTCATTAAGTACTCAGGTACTCTAGACTTGGGTCCTAGTTCCTCTTTGTGACAAGAGATATGAACTTAGGACTAATTGACTCTCCATTCTGTGTCAGGTCATTACAGAGGCCTCTGACCAAATCTAGGCTATAGATACTCATCATGTGTAGAGCAGGCATATTGGATTCAGTGGCAGGCCTTTTGGCAAGGAACAATGTACCATTACCTTTTTGTCTTAGTACTTCTGACCTTGTACTCTTCCATTCAGATTTTTAATTGGCCAACATATATGTTCTTTTCGAGTCCTACACTACACCTTGTCTGGAGTACCTATCCCTTGGCTGCTGCGTATAACCTTTGCTGACATTCTCTCCTCACACATCCCCCTGTGGTAAAGCCCACCTGCTTCACACAAAAGGAGAGGAGCTAAAGAACAAGAACTAGTGAACATCAACGTCTCAGATGAAGAAATGAGTTTGCAAATGGCATGCCTTTTGACCACTGGAAATTTGATGGAAGGTCAGAGGTACCAGGGCAAAAACGTAATGGTATACTTTTCTTCACCAAGGCCTTCCACTGAATCCAAACTGCCTGCTCCAAAGTCATGAATATCTGTAGCCAGATTCTGTCACAGGTCTCTGCAGTGACCTGACACAGAATGGAGAGTCAAACAGTCCTAATCCTATCCCTTGTTGCAAAGAGGAGCTAGGATCCCGGTCTAGAGTTCCTGAGTCTTCACTTAATGACTGCCCCCATTGGATGGCATGAGTTAAACATCTGAAAGAAATGTGTTGTGCTATATACATTTCTTTTTTTAACTTGATAATATTTTATTTTCCCCCAGTTTCACGTAAAAACAATTTTTAACATTTTTTAATTAAATGCTTTAACTTCTAGTTTACAACATTCATTTCCACAAAATTTTGAGTTACAAAATTTCTCCCCATTTTTCCCCTACCCACCATCCCAAAATAGCAATCCCACTGAATATCCCTTCCTCCAATCTGTTCTCTCCCATATCTTCTCCCATATCCCCTCTGACTTTTCAGTAGGGCATGGTGGATCTCTATGCCCCAGTGCCTGTATATCTTATTTCCCAGATACATGTAAAATAATATTGATAATAGTATATATATTTAAACATTTGATTTTAAAACTTGGAATTCCAGATTCATTCCCTTCCTCCCTTGTCACCCACACTTACTAGGAAGATAAGCAGTTCAGTATAGGTTGTACATGTGTAGCTATTAAAAACATTTCCATAGTGGATATATTGTAAAAGACTATGTTTCCCTCCCTTCTATCCCACCTCCCACTTGTTCTATTCTCCACTTTGATCCTGTCTCTTTTCAAAAGTGGGTGCTTCCAACTTCCCTCCTCCACCAGCCTGCCCTCCCTTCCATCATCCCCCCTCTCATCCCCTTCCCCCCTACTCTCCTGTAGGGTGAGATGCCTTATTTTGTGTGTATGTGTATGTGTATGTGTATGTCATTCCCTCCCTAAGCCAAATTCAACAAGAATAAGGTTGACCCATTCCCTTTTGCCTTCCTGTTCTTCCCCTCCACTGTAACCATTTTCCCTTGCCTCTTCTATATGAGATAGTTTACCTCATTCTGTCTCTCCCTATCTCCTCTCATTATATTCCTCTCTCACCTCTTAATTTCACCTTTTTAGTATCATCCCATCCTATTAAATTGGTCCTGTGCCCTCTATATATACCTGTACACATATATACACACATTCATGTATGTATTCATATGTCCACATACCCTCCTCTCTCTCTCTCTCTCTCTCTCTCTCTCTCTCTCTCTCTCTCTCTCTCTCTCTCTCTCTATATATATATATATATATATATATATATATACATACATATGTGTGTATGTATGTATGTATACATTTCTATTCCCTTCAGCTGTTCTCATACTGAGAAAAGTTTCATCAGTTACAATTATAGTTTTTCCTTGTAGAAATGTAAATATTTCAACTTTGATAAGTTCCTTATGATTTATTTTCCCTGTTTACCTTCTCATGCTTTTCTTGCTTCTTGTATCTCAATGTCAGATTTTCTATTCAACTCTGGTTTTTTCATCAAGAGCTTGAAAATCCTCTATTCCACTGAATGACCATATTTTCCCCTGAAACATGATAGTTTTGCTTGGTAGGTGATTCTTGGTTTTAATCCTAGCTCCTTTGCCCTCCAGAATATCATATTCCAAGCCCTTCAGTCCCTCACCATGGAATCTGCCAGATCTTGTGTTATCCTGATTGTGTTTCCACAATATTCAAATTGTTTCTTCCTGGATGCTTGCAATATTCTCTCCTTGATCTGGGAATTCTGGAACCTGGCTATAATATTCCTAGGAGTTTTCTTTTGGGGATCTTTTTCAGAAGGTGATCTGTGAATTCTTTCAACCTCTATTTTGCCCTCTGGTTCTAAAACATCAGGGAAGTTTTCCTTGAGAATTTCTTAAAGGATGATTTCTAGGTTCTTTTTTTGATCATAGCTTTCAGGTAGTCCAATAATTTTTAAATTATCTCTGCTGGATATATTTTCCAGGTTAGTGGTTTTCCAAATGAGATATTTGACATTGCCTTCTATTTTTTCATTTGTTTGGATCTGTTTAATACTATCTTGATTTCTCATAAAGTCACTAGTTTCCATTTGCTCCAATCTAATTCTGAAGGAATGATTGTCTTCAGTGAGCGTTTGAGATTCTTTTTCCATCTGGCAAATTCCGCTTTTTAAGGCATTCTTCTCCTCATTGGCTTTTTGAGACTCTTTTACCATTTGAGTTAGTCTATTTTTTAAGGTGTTATTTTCTTCAGTCAGGTTGTTGACTCTCATTTCATAATTTTCTTGCATCTTCCTCATTTCTCTTCCCAGTTTTTCCTCTACTTCTCTTATTTGCTTTTCAAAATTCTTCTTAAGGTCCTCTATGGCCTGTAACCAGCTTGTATATTTCTTGGGAGCTTTTGATGCAGGAGTTCTGACTTTGCCGTCTTCCTTCTGTTCCATGCTTTGATCCTTTTTGTCCCTAAAAAAGGAGTGTACAGTTGGGTTGCTCTGCTTGCTTTGCTTACCTCATTTGCTCATGTTGCCACTCAATTCTTGGCTTTTGGGCTTTTTGCCACAGTAGGACTCTGCTACCAGACAGGGGAACTTCATCCCAAACATTGGGGTTTTCTCAGCTGCCAAAGGTATTAGTTGGGTGCCCTCTCTGAAGCCTCCACATGCTCTGGCAAGCTGACAGTGATCCAGATCCAAGCAAGTTAAAGCAAGACAGATTACTCCTCAGACTGGTGGCTTGGTCCCCCTATAACTTGCAGGCCAAGAGCTGAAGCTGCCATGTGGCTATGGCTGCACGGCTGCTGTACCTCAGCCACTTCTTGCACGGCAGGCAAAAGCCAACCACACTCCCGAACTACTGGATCCCAAAGTCCACACTGCAATGACTTCTCACTTTGTCCTTACCATCTATTTGTTTATAATTCTGGAAACTTCCACAGCTGCTGGTGATCTGAAGTCCCTCCAGCTGGTGGCTGGTCAGGCCCACCCTGAGGCTAAAACCTCTGGTTCACTCAGGACTGGCTGCTTAGAGCACCGCGCTAGCCCGCTGGGCTGTCCTCAGGGGGAGGTTAGCTTCTCTGTGTCATTTTGTGGGTTCTGTAGCTCCAAAGTTTCTACAGAGTCACCTTTTACAGGAATTGGAGGAGGTGGAAGCTGGCGCCCCACAGAAGTCTTGTTTCTACTCCCAATTTTTTAACATTTTAAAAAAAGTTTTGGGTTCCAAATTTTATCTCTCCCTTCCTTCCCTCCCCACTCACTGTGATGGCAAGCAATCTGATATAGCTTATACAAGTGCAATCACATAAAACATTTCCATATTAGCCATTTTGTGCAAGAAGACTGAAAGGAAGAAAGAAAGAAGAAAGTAAAGAAAGAAACAAAGAAAGAAAAAAGAGAAGAAAGAAGAAAGAGGGAGAGAAAGAGTAAGGAAGGAAGCAAGGAAGGAAAGAAGGAAGGAAGGGAGGGAGGAAGGAAGGAAAAGAGAAAGAGAAAAAAAAGAAAGAAATAGTATGCTTCAGTCTGTATTTAGACAACATTGGTGCATGCATGTCTTTGATCACTCATAGGAATAAGTGACTAGAGAGGCTGAGAAAACTGACCTGTGCCTTCCCCAGAACTCCTCAGCTTGGAGGAGCCTGTGTATTTTCTGGGAGCTGTATAGTAAAAGGGAAGCTATAGTTTGTCTGTGTAACAGCTATTTTATTATTTAATGTTTTTTTGTCCATGCAAAGAGTAAATATATAAACAATCCATAAATAATCCCCTCTGTTCTGTCAGGGAGTTGATACCATTATGCCAAAATCACATTGACTAGGACCTAGTGAAAAATAACAAGTTTATGGAGGATATAAGTCCAGTAGGGGAGACCTCAGAGTTAATTCTGATTGGGTATATCCTCAATAATCATTTCCCCAGATTGGTGAAATAGAGGTATTACCCAAAGAAAGGCTGAGTTAGAGAATAGATGGTCATATCATCTCTGAGAACCATAGAGACTTGGATGGTTTCCTAGCATTTCCACTCAGTGGAATGGATCTACAAGATTAAGTATATAACCCTTCTGATTGAATAGGATCAGGTTGTTGGCTAGCAGTGCCACCTGGTGGTTAAATTAATACTTAGTTGTAGCAAATGTCCACTCTACTATCCAAATTGCTACTACATTGCTGATGCTCACTGATTATTCTTGTGGCAGATACCATATCATTATATAATTAATATTAATTAAGATGATGTGCTTTAACTATTATTCCACACATTATTCCCATCTAATAATTCTACAAAATCAGATCTCCTTGACATTTATCAGTTGTGGTTTTTTTCTGCTATTTGTTTGTTTTTAACTGGAACTGAGATTGATTTCATTGATGTAGGGAGCAGTTGGTGAAGATACTCCCTCCAAATGCAGATTAACTACTATTCTGTGACTTATATTCTTGAATTATCTTGGAGCTATCATAAGTTAACTTGCTCATAGCTAGTAAGTGTGTCACAGGCAAGATTGGAACCCTTACCTTCTTGAATATGGGCCAGCACACTATTCACTATCCCATAGCTGCCTCTCTTCCCATCTTAGTTGTCTAAATATGTAGCAGGACTTATAATCAGAATTTTTTAAAGAACGAAACCCAACCTGAGAAGTGCTCCTGTTCCCTCCAGGTCTAAGTTATATACACTACTTGGAGGGATATTTCTTTTTTAATATTCTAGCCGGTTGTCATAAAGGCCTTTCTTTTAATTTCTGCAGAAGGTTCTTTTTTTTTTCTTACATTCTTATAAATTACATAAACAAAAACAGGCCAGAGCCACAAGAATAGACTTTATGCTTAGGGCAAGTAGAATAAATCAGGAAAAATGGAAGGGGGAAAGTGGTAGATTGGGATGCTGTGAGGCTGTTATTGAGGAGTTTAGAGAAGCTGGCATAGGGAGGGCCAGAATGTCGCTTAGCTGAGTGGCAGGTGGCTACTGGATTCTGGAAGACTGGAGACTGGGAGCATCTCATTTCTTCTTTTTTAATTAATTTTTCTTCCTAACTAAATATTCCATGCAGTTTTTTCAATGTTCCTGAAGGGCTTCAAGAATTGTCAGTATTCTCTAAATTTCAGTGGCTTGAGGCACAGCCTGGGCTGCCCTGCCCTAGTTAAAGCTCTGAAACAGACTCATCTTCTATTAGGTTTCTTGGGTTTCTGTATAAGCAGCCTGCTCTTATTTCAAGTAGTAAAGTCAAAGAGCAGAAGTCAGCAGGAAAAGGCCTCAGCCTTTCTTTCTTTCTTTCTTTTTTTTTTTTTTAGAGCCCTCTGAAGTGCTGAGTACCTCTTCACTTTAAATGTACATTTTAATGAATGTGATGAACTGGTGTCTGATTTACATTTTCTGTCAATTATCTGGGAGGTGGGGTTTGCTCCTTGCCAAAATTTTCCTCCATTAATCTTAGAAATTGAGAATTGGCAGTTCTTGTGGGGCAGACGGGACTTCTGGTGCAGGGGTGGGGGAGTAGATACAGATTTCTGATTGGCAGTTTTGCTCCTGGGAATAGCAGTGGTCTGAAGCTATTTCAAAGTGTAGCTTGGGGTGGTTAACTTTGAGCTTTGAAGGGGCCTTCCTTTCCTTTCTGAGAGAAGAACTCCATGGTCTGTAACTTTTTCTGCAAAATTCTATGTGTAAAAACGACCTCCATTTCTCTGCTGTGATTGCTCTGTCTCCACTTCTAAGACAAAGAGAGATGGGATCTCCCATTCCTCTTCGGTGATTATGCAATGGTTCTTTTGAAAGAATTCTTCTGCCTTTTTGATAATAACCAGTCACTAAACTCAACCAACCAAAAATAGTAAAAGATACAAAGAATAAACAGCTGTCATGTAAGATTTGTTTGTAGAATTAGGAGGAAGAGGGGAGTTATGGTGGAAATTCATGACTAGGTCATTGACTCCAGAAATTACAAAAGGATTTCCCTCTAGGAGCTTGGACTTAAAGAGCACTATAGCTTATGCAAGATAACAGTAGAAATTCTACTCATAGACTGTGAATATTTACCACCTAATGAATACCTTGTAAGATGTGACTTGGTCATTAGAGCTGAGCATGAGAAGCCTCAGACTCCATCCCCCTCCCTGCCCTAGCCCCTCGGCTACAAACAGAAATCTAAAAAGATCCTGGAGAACTATAGAAACAAACTGTATGGGAACTGAACCATTATCCTAGACTCTGATTGTTAACCACAATCAGTCACACAAAACAATGAATCATAGAAATTTAAGAACAATGTTTTTAAAATGTCACCTGTCGGATCCTCATCAGCTTCAAGGTATGTGCAATGAAAAAGTTTCAAAATATAAATGCCTAACAGAGGAGATGTGGGAACAGTATGTGCTCCCTGTTATTCCTGTTGAGAGCAGCTTGGTGGCATAATAGATAGAACACTGGGATTGGATTCATCTTCATGAGTTCAAATCTTATCTCAGACATTTACCAGTTGTGTGATCCAGGGCAAGTCACTTACCCGTGTTTGCTTCAGTTTCCTCATCTGTAAAATGAGCTGGAGAATGAAATGACAAACCAGTCCAGTATCTTTGCCAAGAAAGCTCCAAGTGGGGTCGTGAAGAGAGGGCATGATTGAAAAGACACAACAGCAGCAGCATCCCTGTTGTCCTGTTTGCTGTTGGAATTGTACTGTGGATGCTTTCAATCGGCCTGCCAAAATGAGTCTTCATTCTAATACTTTGACTCAACTACAGTCAATTAATCCATTTGGGCAACAATCTATAGATCATTAGATATAAAATAATAACAGCAGGATAACAGCTTGTCCTAGGGCCATTTCAGCTGAACCCCATAGAAAATGACAAGAATGAGATAATGATGATGATGATAAACATTTTTATGATGCCTTATAAACCTTGAAGACATAATCTATTTGAGTCTTATAACAACCTTGGGGGGCAGGAGCTGCTGTTATTATCATATCCCTTATACAGATGGAAACTGAGATTTCAAGGAATGAGATGACTTGCCTATGGTCACACAGCTTTCAAATATCAGAGGCAAGATTGTGACCCAATCTTCCTGGCTCCAGTTTCTGCAGCTATGACAAGACCAGCTTACAGACTTTTGAAGGGTCTTAGAGGAGCCCAGTTCTTCTACTAACCCCGCCAGCAAACATCTAAAAAGGCATTGGATGAAACAACAATCAAGAAAACCAAAAAGAAATCTTTATTAGCTTCCCCATTTACTTCAGGATGGCACGAAAAGATGGCTTGGAGCCTGAGGGCACTCAGAGAGAGCCTGCGCTAGGGGAGTGGAAAGACAGCACAAACTTCAGCAAATAGGACATGAAGGTTCTGGTTCAGGAAGCATGGAGGGCCTGAAGCCACCTCATTCTCCAGTAAAAAGTAAATGAAACCTGCAGGTACAATGATCAGATAGATACCTGCTAGAGGTTTAAAAGCTAGCCTGACCTCCTGTAAATGAGACATAGAACAAGTGGGAACTCTGAGCAGGGGTATACCAGCAGGTCATGAAGCCAAAAAGAGGTCCCTTAAGCAGGGCCTGAAGACAGTGGGATCTTGGTCCTAATTTGTCAGAAAAGCAGAAGGGAACAGAGCCAGCCCCTGTTAGGTCACTGTGTAGGGAAATAGATCTGGGCACTGTATGCCTTCAAGAGATGCAATACAACATAAAAGAGCCAGGTCGGTTAATAAACTGTGTACAAAGAGTCCTTGCAAAAAGGCCTGAGGACAATATGTTTTCCAGGATTAGTTGGGGGGTCTATACAGCATATCAAGGTCATATAACCACTAAGTGTATGAGATCAAATCTGAACTCTGATCTTACTGACTCCAGGCCAAGTGCTCTTATCTGCTACACTACCTAGCTGAATACTTGTTACAAGGAATTTCTTTTTCTTTTTCTTTTCAGTGGGATGGGACTGTGAAGAAGAAAAAAATAGATTTCTGCTAATTAAAAAAAACATTAAAAATATAGAGGTTGGGGGGTACTATAGATATAGAATATCACATTCACTTTCAGGTGTGGTCCTTATATTGTTAGCTTTACTTAATAATTTTACTTTGCTAAAAGAAAGTTCTCAAATAGTGTAGCTAACCTGGAAAAGTTTGTGATATCTGCATAAACATGTCAGTAAAAACTCTTGTTTAAAAATTTAAAGTGCAAAATGAACCCCCCCCCTCAAAAAAAAGAACTACAGCAGAAGATGGAGCCAAATCCTGATTGGGTTCAAGAGAAAAGAGATGAATATGGCTGAGTTCAGGACTAGCATTGGATCACAAGGGGACAGATTTTAGAAAGAGTGGCAGAGGTGAAAGCCTCCAGAGCTACACTAGCATCATCCTATAGACCATAGTGGGGATGGGGACAGGAACAAACAGGGGCTTGCCCAACCCATCCAAGCATATAGGAGGAAGCAGAGGTTGGCCCAGGGACAAATTCCTAATTCAGGAACTGAGGCTAGACATATAAATGAACAGAAAATACTCAGATGAAATGAAGAAATATTGTGGATTAAGAAAAGCTCAATGGGTAAACTCAGAAGGAGAGAACAACTCCACAACAAATGAAAATAGGTGCTCTGGGAAAGTAATAGCTTAGCCTCAAGGACCATAAGAATGACTGGAAGAAATGAAGCAAGAGATAAAAATAAAATTAGAGTTCTGGAAGAAAAAAATGGAAGAATAAATATCTTAGACAGGATGTTGGAAAACTTTACTAAGTTAGAGAACTCCCCAAAAATATATAATGGAACAAACAATTCAATAACTCCATGAGACAATAAGAACTATTATAACAAAGACAAAAGACTGAAAAATTAGAATATATAAGGTATCGACTACTTTTCTTCAATTATTTTGGTCTTTATTAATTTTTTTACTTTTAGTTTACAAGATTCAATTCTACAATTCCTTGAGTTTCAAATTTTCTCATACACACACACACACACACACACACACCCCTGATCTGCAAATACTTTCACATTAGACATTAGTCAGGTTGTAAAGAAGGATTGTATCGGATGGAATGAACAATGGGAAAGAGGAGACAAAACCGAACAAGTAAAAGACAGAGAGCAGGTATTGACTACTTTTTTTAAAAAATGATTTGCAAGACAGGAAAAGGAGAAAAAATTTAATAATCATCAGACTTCCTGAAAACCACAACCAAAATATGTTTATTCCATATTTCAAGAAATTATAAAAGACAACTATACCAGAGAGGGCAAAGGGAAAATAGAATCCACCAGTCACCTCCTGAAAGAAATCCCAAGAAGAAAACTCAGAGGAATGTCATGGCCAAAATCCAGAACTTCCTGGTCAAAGAAAAAATACTACAAGGAGCCAGAATGAAAGAGTTCAAGTCTGTGGGTGTCTTACTTTTAATGCTATCAACCTGAGTCCCCACTGATTGTGTTCTCTTTCTGCTTGCTAAGTGCCAATGACGAGTATCCTCATTCCATTTAACCACACAACATCAATTAGCTTCCACATACCTTTATTTACCTTGAAGATAATTCAATAACAAAGAAAAATATTTCCCTCCAACACCCCAGGGACATACTTTCCCCTATTCCACCTCAGTCTCTGGGGAGAATGAGCTCAAACTTAGCCAAATTCCTATGTTCTATTGGTCCCACAAACTTCACATCCAAATATGGCATTATTGCCAGATGGATTATTATCTCAGTTACCATTGGGATGGATCCTGAAGGTTATTCCTCTGCTCCTTGGGGTGATGATGCTGAGTAGATGACAAAATGCTTCATGGACTCCAACTTCTATGCTCCTGGCGATTCACTTTTCAGATCTTTAAAAACTCACAAAATTTTTAAACCATCACTTATAAAGAAATAAAACACAATAGTCAAGGGCCCATTTCAAGAGGCAACATGTCAGCCTCAGAGGGGACCCAATGCCTCTCCACTTAGGGCATAGTCTCTCACCAGATCCTGTTATTGAAGGAATCAAACTAAGAGCAAGAAAGTGGAACAGAATAAATCAGAATGTCTGAGGTTAACAAGGGTCTTTCCGAAGATGTCCTCAGTTCCAACTCTACAGTCAATTATATATACTGCTCTCCACAGAAACAGAGAAGGGCAGAAGAGGGGCAAGTTTAGTGGAGGAAGAGATGAGGTCCCTTTGAAACATGTTGAATTTGAGATTCAGATGGGGCATATAAATGAGGAGATCCCATGGACCATTGGTGATATGAGACTGAAATTCACTAATAACTATTAATAACCAGAAGCACAATTAGGACTAAAGATATGGAATTGGGAGTCATCTATAAAGAGTTGTTCATTGAAACCATGGGAGCAGATGAGATCACAAGGGAGAAAATGTAGAAAAGGGGAGAAGAGGACTCAGGAGAGACCCTTGCAAAACATTCTCACTTAAGAGGGCAGGAAGTTGATGGTGACACAGAAAAGGAGATTTGAAGGGGTTATCAGACAGGTAAGAAAAAATCCAGGAAAAATTGGTGTCATGGAAGCCAAAGGAGAAGGGAGAGCATCTCGGAGAAGAAGATCAACTGGTCAGAAGCCACAGAGAGATCAAGAAAGGTGATGGGTGAGTCAAAACCATCAGATTTAGATCACAATTTAGAGATTGTTGTATCAATGACTGGGAGTAGCAGTTGTTTGGCTCAAAAGGAAACCTGGACATTCCACCTGACTTCCACCTTTGTGAGAGGAGTCACTCTCCCACCTACCTTTTAGATGTTTCTCTCTCTGGTGCTCCAGTCCAGGGGCACGAGGATTTCCTTGAACCTGAAGTGAGAATGGAACAATAGGGAAGAAAATTGTCTGAGGCTGTTGTCTCAGAGGGGCTTTTCGAGAAAGTTTCCCCTTCCCTTAATATAGGGTCACACTAGTGCCCAGATAATTCATGATAGTTTTGAATCATTTGAATTAATTTTTTTCCCTGCTTTTGAGGAGCTATCATAATATTTATTAGTAAGATCTCTTTAATTCATCTTGAGCCTCCAACTGGGAAAACCCCAGCAATTTAGACTCTCTCTCTCCCCCTCCCTCACTCTCTCTGTCTTTCTTTCTGTTTCTCTCCTTGTCTCTGTTTCTGTCTCTCTCAGCAAAGGAGAATCAAACAGAACAATAATGCATTTGGTCAACTAAAGTTTTATCCTAATATTGACCTTTTAGGACTAGATGAACTACAATATAAATATAAACTTTCAATAAACAGAGCTGCATTTTGGAATGGATATTCTTTCTCCTGGGGAGGGAGAAGGGAAGGAGAATTTCATCATCTAATTTCTGGCAAATGAAGACAGCATCGACAGAAAAGGCTCTCTTTTCTGTAGAGGCTCAGGGTTGTTCTGTACCTTCTCCCAGTTCCTCCTAACTGCACTGTGTGGGATAGAGACCACTATCAGATTTTTAAAATCAGAGTCTGTGTTGGAAAGCAGAAAGAGTCCTTTATTCTTTCTCTTAAGAAAGGGCGCAGCCGCTCTTTCCCGTCTCTCAAGATGGCAGACCAAAAGCCACCCAAGGAAAAGGTCAAAAAGGGAAAAAAAGAGAAAAAAAAGGAAGATGTAGCTGAAAAGGCCAAAAAGTCTCGAAAGCATTGCAGTCGGAACCCCGTCCTGGCCCAAGGGATTGGTAGATACTCCAGGTCTGCCATGTATTCCCGGAGAGCCATGTACAAGCGGAAATATGCTGCCCCCAAAACCCGGATTGAAAGGAAGAAGAAAGACAAAGTGCCTGCTACTATCTCAAAGCCTGTTGGTGGTGATAAGAATGGAGGAACTCAAGTGGTAAAGATTCGCAAAATGCCTAGGTATGACCCTACTGAGGATGTGCCTAGAAAGCTGCTAAGTCATGGCAAAAAGCCCTTTAACCAGCATGTGAGGAGACTTCGAGCTAGCATCAAGCCCGGTATGGTTCTGATCATGCTCACTGGCCGCCACAGAGGCAAGCGCGTGGTTTTCCTAAAGCAACTGGCTAGTGGCTTGCTACTGGTGACTGGACCTCTGACCATCAACCATGTTCCTCTGAGGACCCATCAGAAATTTGTCATTGCCACTTCTACCCGAGTTAACCTTTCAGGTGTGAAAATTCCAAATCATCTTACTGATGCTTACTTCAAGAAGAAGAGGCTCCGTAAACCTAGACACCAAGAAGGAGAGATTTTTGACACAGAAAAAGAGAAATACGAGATTACAGAGCAGCAAGGCTGATCAGAAAACAGTAGACTCTCAGATCCTACCCCAAATCAAGAAAATTCCTCAGCTCCGTGGCTACCTGCGTTCTGTCTTCTCTCTCTCCAATGGAGTTTATCCTCACAAACTGGTGTTTTAAATGCCTTGCAGAGAACACTTATTAAAATATTTGCAATAGTTAAAAAAAAAAAACAGAAAGGGCGCAGCCCTCTTTGCTGAAGGGGCATCAGCCAGGAAGTGTGAATTGTGGGAGCTCACAGGCTTCTGCTATCCTAACCCGGCCCACTCCCCTCTCTGGTCTCATCTCACAATCTCTTGGAGAGTAGCTAGCTAATCAGTGCAAAGCAATCACAATCCTTCATTACCACAATTATCCATGAATTAGTATCCTCTCAGAGGATGGTGTTTTCCAATTCTTCATTATGCACCAAATTTAGAGACAGCCAATGAGGGTTACAGTTGACAATCCTTTATTATCTTAATTATTCATTTGACCCTTCTACCCAACCAGAAGGAAACATCCTTCAGTTTCTTACTTATGCATATCCACACACCAAATTTGGTGGGGCAACCAATGAGAAGAAAGCTAGTGCTGTTTCTTTTAAGTTTCATTACGTCATTCCGAGCCTGTGGAAACTTAACCCTTTTCTATCTCTCACACTGTCCTCTAGCCTTTGTGGCGCTACTAACAACAGCAGCAGCACCAAGCCTCAGTAGCTTGTCCCTTTCTCTTTTTCAGTTGGTCCATCAGACTCTATTTCCTGCTTTGGTTGAAACTTCTGGGCTGTGGATGTTGTAGCCCCCATGGCAGTGGAGGCCAGAGGCAGCCCCCTTGCCTCCACACTATACTGGCTATAATTTCAAATGTTGATTGCAGCAGCAGTATGCTTCAGCCAGCTGGCTTGAGGATATTTCTCATCACTTGTTAAAATTTCAACTTCCCCTTCCACTGGAGGAAGAGATGCCATTTTAGCTACATTCACATCCTCATGGCTTCCCGAGGCTCACAGATATTGGGAACTTTATATCCACCAGCAGACACTGAACTCTAATTCCCATTTGTACATTTGTAACTCTGGAAAGAAGCTTCAGTAAAATGATGAGGTTTCACGCCAGATGATTTTATGAGCTGAATTTTTTTGTTGTTGTTTAGTCGTTTCAGTAACATTTGACTCTTTGTAACTCCACTTGGGGTTTTCTTGGCAAATTTACTATACTGGTTTGCCATTTTCTTTTTCCAGCTCATTTTACAGTTGGGGAAACTAAGGCAAAGAAGGTTAAGTGACTTGCCCAGGGAAACACAGCTATTAAGTGAGGCTGGATTTGAACTCAGGAAGATGAATTCCTGATTCTAGGCCCAGCTAGAGAGCAGTGTGACAGCTAGTTGCCCCATGAGTTGACTAAAATGGTTTAATGTTTATAGCTCTCCCTTACCCCAGTATATATATTTCAATAGGAGATCAATACCTTTATTCAAAAGATCAAATGACTAATGTGGAAATTTATTTATTTGTTCTACTTAGCTGTTAAAAAGTCCCACTGAACTGGCTCAATTGAGGCTATGGGGGGTGTGAGCTAGTGTGGCTGGGGATTCCCAGCCCTGGGGTCTGTAGATATCTCAAGAAAATCTCAAAAGCAAGACTAATTTTAATTTGTTTTAATTAAAATACACACATGCCATACAAGTACCTTTGGGGCACAAGAAGGGCCTCAGCTGGGAGTCAAGCTTCAAGATGGGAGTGAAGTTGGTACATAGGAATGGTCAGAGCAATAAGTAGGGCTCCAGTTGCTTTGCATTCTGGTTAATAAAACTTTGATGGGGGCAGCTAGGTGGCACAGTGAGTAGAGCATCAGCCCTCGAGTCAGGAGGACCTGAGTTCAAATCCGACCTCAGACACTTACTAGCCATGTGACTTTGGGCAAGTTACTCAACCCCAATTGCCCTGCCTTCCCCCTCCAAAAAAAAAAAAAACCAAACCAAAAAACAATTGAATAGAAACAGCAGCATAGCCCAAATCTTGGGCTAAGACCTGAAAATCTTGGTTTATAAGAAAGATACATTATAGGGTGAATCTTCCACTTACACAGACACATTCTCAATCAGATTCCTTCAAGGAGTCCATTTCTGCTCTAATATCTTGAAAATACTTGACTAGCTGTGTGACCTTGGGCAAGTCACTTAACCCCAATTGCCTTGCCTTCTCCCCCTTCAAAAAAATAAAATAAAAATTTGAAGCCCTGTCAAGGTTTGTTATCTGCATACCTGGGGTTAGCTACCCTGCTACCATTGTCCTTGTTACATGAGGCACCCCACCCCTCCACATGGAGACAATTTAGTTTCTCTGCCTCCTACTTCAGAGATTTTGAACTGTGAGTTCATATAACTTATATAGTTATGGGTTAATTTGGGTGTGTTGTATATTTTGTTGTTGAATGGGAAATATGATGAACTGAGATTTGGGGAAGAGTTGCATGACCCTTAGCTCACCCACTCACATGCTATGCATTTGGGACTTTTTTTTTTTTACTAAAAAATAAAAACTACTTTTAATCATTTGAGGAAAAACAGTGGCAACTCTATTGAGCAATCTTCCAAAATTAAAAAAAAAGCATAAAAAAAGGAACAAATTTGAAGTTGTTTGGCTGAATAGCTCATAAGCACTCTGGGAAAAATGATGTTTTTGCAATAGTGTTACTGAACTCTATGCTAGAGTACCCCTGTACCCTCACCTCCCACCCTGGCCTCACTTGGTAGCGCAATGATATCTGGATTCTAGTCTTGGCTCTGCTACTAACCAGCTGTTTGAACTTGGAAAGGTAGCTTGAATTCTCTGGACTTATTTCCTCATTGTAAAGTAGAAAGAAAAGTGTCAGTCTTATTTCTCCACCCCCCCCACCCCATACCTCACCCACCATGCCATGGTACAGGGATCGAATGAAATACTAGAACTTTGAAAGAACGCAAAATGATTGGGTTTGGGTAAGAGCACTCGGGTGTGAGGCTTGCTTCTTCCACTGTGTGATGTTGGTCCTTCTCATCCTGGAACATCCTCTCTCCCATGCTGGCCCCCATTTCCCATTGTTAAGTTTTTCCTGGTGCCTCTATTTTGGGGGAATATCCACACCAACCAATTTTCATTCCCCTCCAGGCTAGGTTACTGACTCTCCGGCCTCAAATACCATGTGTCCAAGTTATGAGAACTGGAGTACTTCCTATTCCCCCCCTCCCCTCCCTTCAACTTCCTTCTGTGTATAGTCTTCCCCCATTAGATTGTAAATTCCTTGAGGGGAGGGATTGTCTCTTTTTAAGCTTGTATCCAAAACCTTAGCTTTGTGCCTGCCTTAGAATAAGCTCATTGCCTTGCCTCGGGCTACTGTACTAGATGATTGGCAAGGTACTTTCCAATTTCCATTCTCTGCTCTGAAGTATAACGGATTACCCAAATAAACTGCAGGATTATTGTTTCAGTTTCTCACTTGCTTACTCAAACTGACTTGTTTTGTATCTCACCCTCTATGGTTCTGTTCTCTCATAAACTAATCTGTGTGAATGGATTGATTTTACTTTCCCTCTCCTTCCTCAGCCCAGGTAACATCTTTGCATTTTGTGGTTTTTGTAGAAATACAATATTTTTAACCTGAAGCTCTACTAGAGCTGGAGTCAGGTGGGCAGCAGGATAGACCGGCCTGGGGATAGCCAGGAACCAGATACTGACCAGGCTCACTCCGGTAGGGAATGAATGACAGTGGAGAAAAGTTGAGGTAAATGGGTGGTCAACAGCTAGGTCTACTCATCAGTATATGGTAAATCGGTGCTGGTAAGTGGTTAACAACTGCTGTCCAATTTCAGATTAATCTGCATCATTAACATTTTCTTTATCACTTTCTTAATTCTAGGCATTAAACAGAACAATAAACCAATCCCTGATTTACAGCTTTGCTGATCACTGAAGTGTTGATGCTCACATTGAAAATTTAGCCATTGGGGGCGGCTAGGTGGCGCAGTGAGTAGAGCGTCAGCCCTGGAGTCAGAAGGACCTGAGTTCAATTCTGGCCTCAGACACTTAACACCAAAAATTGCCATGTGACCTTGGGTAAGTCACTTAACCCCAATTGCCCTCCAAAAAGAAAAAAAAAAGAAAATTTAGCCATTGGCTGTGCTGAGCCAGTTTGAGCACGTCCTTGTGTCTGTTGGGAGGTTTTAAGTAGATTTCTCGGTGGGCAGGAGGAGCAGTGTCAGGAGAATCCAAGCATGTCCAAGCTTTCAGGCATCCAGCATCTGATGAGGGGTTGGCAGATACACAGACATGAAGTAAATGCTCACTTTCCAAACCAGGGATATAAAGCAGTATTATTAAGAAGGAAGGGAGGCAACTAGAGCGCTCAACGTTTGGAGCTCTGGGCCTGGAAGCAGGAAGATATGAGCTCAAATCAGGCCTTAGACACTTACCAGCTGTGTGACCCTGAGCAAGTCATTTAATCTCTATTTGCCTTCATCCTCTAGAGAATGAAATGGCAAACCACTCCAGTATCTTTGCCAAGAAAACTTGAAGGGGCGGCTAGGTGGCACAGGAAATAGAGCACCAGCCCTGGAGTCAGGAGGACCTGAGTTCAAATCTGGCCTCAGACACTTAACACAAAAAATTGCCGTGTGACCTTGGGTAAGTCACTTAACCCCAATTGCCCTCCAAAAAGAAAAACAAAAACAACAACTCCTTGGACAGTACTGGTGTGCTATGGTCCATGGGGCCACACAGAGTTGGACATGACTGAACAACGACAGAGTAGAAAGGAAGAATTGATGTTGAACTCCCAATCAATGGATTCTTATTTTCCTGGGTCTGGAGCAGGCCTAACATTTCAGGTGGGAATTAAGAGGCACTGGCTAGCTGTGTGTATTAGAAAAATGACTGGGGCAGGGAGCCCTGGGAACAGAGTGTGACTATATGGATAGGATTTTCTGAAAACCACAGTAAGTGGAGAATATGTGATTGAATAGTGAAGATGCTATTAGGTCCTTTCCAATCCTAACACCAAAGTGGCTACCTCTGCTGCCTAGTGGTAGAGATGACCTATCATAAGTGTGGGGAGCCTTCAGCCTCAAGGCCACATGTAGTCTTCTAGGTCCTTGGTGCCACCTTTGGATTGAGTCCAAGTTTTATAGAACAAATCCTTTTATTAAGGGGATTTGTTCTGTGAAGTTTGGATTCATTCGAAGGGCTGCACTTGAGGACCTAGAGGGTCACATGCGACCTCGAGGCTGAAGGTTCCCCACCCCTAAAGTTAAGTATATTTTCACACTTTTCAAATATAATTCTTCATTTTTCTGCCAATTGTTATTTAATTGCAGCATTACAAGAAAATCAACTTTTAGACGTCTCTTTCTGTGAAAGTGGGCTAACCAAAATTATAATTATGATCAATGTTCTCCTTATTTCCCTTCAATTCAGTTCATATGTTAAGTGCCCACCATGTGCCATGAAAAAAGATAAAGGGTTCTAAGAAGAGAAAAATGAAGAAGGAGCATTCCAGGCATAGGGCTGAGGGGAAGCTCATAAAGAGACACATAGGTGGGAGCTTTTTATAGTTCCGGGTTAAGAATCCTAATCCTTGGTCCACTGTTAGAATTTCTTTCTAATTGGAGCTGTTTATAAATATTTTTACTAGTTATAAGTTCCTAAAAGTAGAAATTTGAATGACAGATCAGAATCTTTCAGTTGTTAAGACTAAGGAATCTAACTTTCTTTATTGCCCTAACCCCCCCCCCCCCCCCAGCCCAGCTCCCCCACTCCCCATGCTCATGAGTTAGATTTAGGAAAAAAAAGTATCAAGGGTGGTTTCCGATTCACTTGCTTCCAGGCTTCCTAAACTTCGATTTACAGTGCCCACAAATTCGTATGGGAACTAAAAGTAGTTCAGTATATATATATATATACACACACATATGTGTGAAAAAAAAAAAAAAAAATATATATATATATAACACACAATTCATGTGTATTATATATATATAATACACATGCACACATATACATGCACACACACATATGTCTTATAGTAGAATAAATGAATGAGCTCGAAAACCGACGTGTCACCCTCAGGCAAAGGAGAGCAGAGGACAAGGGATGAGGACGGTCAGTGAGTTCCTTCACATGGCTCCTGCACATCTGCTTTTGCAGGGGTGATAAAAGGTAGTCCCCTACCTTCCCACTTACCCTTTCTTCCACTACTTTCCCCCATGCACCTGGGAGGAAAAACCACATCACCTTTGCGGCCCTTGGTGCCATTGCTATTTAAAAACAACAACAACAACAACAACAAAAACCCAACCCTGTTCTCAGTCTTTTCTCTACTGCTCTCTATGTTTGCTAATTCCTCCCTTTCCCTTGCCCCCCCCCCTTTATGTCCCACTGAATCTCCAAATAATATATTTATTTGCCCCAGGAAACAAGTGAAAACTCAAGTTCCTATAAGTCTGTGTGTGTGTGGGTCACATGCCTGCATAGCATCGAGATCTCTCCTCCCTTTCTGACAAGGTTGTTAATATGGGCCTAGATTAATAGCTATCTCTTTAGTGTCCTACCTCAAATCTCTCTCCATTCCAGTCCACCTTCCACATAGTAGCCTAGAGAGTTTTCTAAAACATCTATCTGACCACGGCACTCTCTTACTCAATAAAGCTCCCATAGCTCCCTGTTGCTTGCAGTATCCTCTCTCCTGCTGTCCAGCCCTACCAAGTTACTTGCTCTTCTTCCCACCCAATGCTCCACCTCTCTCTGTTTACACTACCTCACCTACTTCCACATGCCTGGGAGGCTTGCCCTCCTCACCTCAGTCCCTTGAAATCCATAGTTTCCTTCAGCTCCACTACCATCTTCTTTCTCCTCATCCCTTCCACTCACAATCTTATATTCATTTTATATCTATTTTATATATGCTTCCAAATGTATAGTTTCACTGAGGGCAGAGGCTATTTCTTTCTTGTCTGCATTCCCAGCACTTAGGACAAGGGAAGCATTTAATAAATGTTTATTAATTGATTGCTTCAAAACAATTGAATAGTGGTACAGGCCCTTGAGTCAGGAGGACCTGAGTTAAAATCTGATCTCAGACACTTAACACTTCCTAGTCATGTGACCTTGGGCAAGTCACTTAACCTCAATTGCCCTGCCTTCCCCCTCCAAAAAAAAAAAAAAAAGGGGCACAACAATTGAACAGGAACAGCAGCATACCCCCAATCTTAAAACCTGAAAATCTTGGTTTACAAGAAAGATACATTATAGGGTGAATCTTCCCTTTCCACATAGACACATTCCTAATCAGATTCCTCCTGTTCTAATATCTTGAAAATATGATTGTAGTGATTGGATTTGTACTCTTTTGATTGATTGGACTTTTGAACAATAACCTTGTTAGATTGAAATTTATTCCAAAATATTCAAAGAATTTACTTAAACCCCCAAGGGAAGGGGGTGGGGAGGTTTAGTTTGTATTACCTTTTTGCTTTCCTTTTTCAGCCTGGCACCACTTATAAAAGAATGAAGGCTGTCACTGGGAGACAGAAAAAGGTAGGCAATTATTCTTCCATCTCTACCTCCTGGCTTCTTTCAAATTCCAGCTTAAATCCTTCTTGCAAAGCAAAAGTAAAACCAAAAACCTGATCTTTTCCATTGCCTCTTGTTTTTAATGCTTTCCCTTTGTTGATTATTTCCAATTTATCACCTATATATCTTGTTTGCACATGGTTGTTTAAATGTTGTCTCCCCATCGGAATGTACCCCCCCCCCCCAGGGCCAGGACTGTCTTTTGCTACCCTTTGTATCTAAGCACTTAACCCTGTGCTTCCCTCATAGTAGATACTTAACTTAAATTGACTGACAATTCACTTAGAAAGGTCCCTTCTGTTCATCTGGGCCTCAGTTTGGCTGATTTCTTTAACTAACCCAGGAGTAGCAATATAGACCTACCAATGCCAGAGGATACAATGAACAAGACAGATCAGTCCATGCAAGGACAAACCACAGAGCATGGCTGCATCAGGAGAAGCTGCAGGGACATAAGACAACCCAGTTATCAGTCAGAAATTCTCAATGGTCTCATTCTGTGTTATCTTCTGCGTTCAGTCACCAGCAGTGGACACCCACAAACGCAAACTCCTTGAGTGCCCTTGAGAGAAGGGTAGCACCATTACACTAGGAACCACCACTGATTGACACCTGGCTTTATCAACTGCTTGTTTCCACCAGTAGGGCTGAGGCCAAGATGGCTTCTATCAGATGGCAACCACTGAAAAGTCCAAAAACAGATATTGTCTATTTCAGTAACAAGGATGATGAGAATGATCCAAGCTCACACTTATATAGGGCTTTAAGGTTTCTAAGAGAAATAGAGCACTGAGGTAGATAGACAGCAGGCTTAGGTAAGAGTCAGGAAGACTTGGGCTCAGGCTCCATCTCTGACAGATGTTTATGGAACCCTAAGCAACTCACTTCAGCTCTGAGTGGCAGCTCTCTGAGACAATGACTTGCAGAGAAGGTGAGGTTACCTTACTAATAAACTTAGAGTTTCATCTCCCACACCTGCATGAAGTTCCAGTTCTAGTTCTTATCCCTAATTAAAGAGGTTTTACAATTTATTCCTTTAAATAGAGGGTAGTTAACCAGTGGGGATGACTACCTCCAAAATTATATTTTGGTTCACATATACATATGACTATGAATACACACATATGTATATTATGTATACACACATATGACTATGAATACACACATATGTATATTATGTATACACACATATGACTATGAATACACACATATGTATACATACATATATAAAGTTTCCCTATAGACTGAGTAGGTGAAAATATTTAAGGAGAGTTTGTATAAGTTCTTGACACAAAGGAAGGTAGTGATCTTTTGAATATATCTCTGCCATTTAGAAATTACTACAAGGGCGCGGCTAGGTGGCACAGTGAGTAGAGCACCAGCCCTGGAGTCATAAGGACCTGAGTTCAGATCAGGTCTCAAACACTTAACACACACAAGCAAAAACCTAGCAGAGTGACCTTGGGCAAGTTACTTAACCCCAATTGCCCTCCAAAAAGAAAAAAGAAAAAAAAAAGAAATTACTACGAGGTATAGCACCACCTTTGTACAAAACTGTGCTTTATTCCACTGTCAGAGACTGAAGACAGAACTAAGTTAACCATGGATTTAATCCAATATGGCCATTTTTATGTTCTCATGTTAAACCTTCCCACTCAGCCCTCTAGCCACTCTTCAATGCTGTTTTGTTTCTTTCTACATCTTGCTATTCAAAATGTAGGAGCAGGAAGAAAGGAATCAGTTAATGGCCTGGCTAAGAGTCATTCATTGGGGACCTTCCTGGAAATGATTTAGGAAAATTGGGAAGAATTAATGAAAGGGCCAACGGAAGAAAATGGAAGCAACTCTGTCGTGTGTATTCTAGACAAGAGAAAAATGAAAAATTATATGTGAAGGGGTGATAATATGGAAGAAATTAGAGAAGGATTCAAATGTTCTTGAAATTGGGGAGGAAATAACTTAGGAAGGCTAATGAGGAAAGAAAGAAAAGAAAAAAAGGAAGAGAAAGAAAGAAAAAGAAAGAAACAAAGAAAGAAAAGGTGAAAGAGGGCTGGAATCAACAGAAGAACTCCTGGGTAGGAAGTAGAGGTAATTAAGGAAAGCTTGGTGAAAATTGGGAAAACAAGGTAAATTATGTGCCCAGTCCACTGTGAGCATCTTTCTGCTAAGATTCCACAAGCCACAAACTAGTGAGAGCCATAGAGATATCACAAAGAGCTTGCTGGAGCCTTGAATCTCTAGTACCTAAAATGGAAGCTGGCATGGAGTTTCAGATTTAGGAGCTAATTGGAAATTTTATTTGGGACCATTTTGTTCTCTACTAGAAAAGTGAAATTTTAAAATGTTTTCAATCAAGCTTATAAATATCTATCAGCAACACAGGAATTTGTCAATAAAATTTGTGACTCACTTCACTAAATAATTTAATCAACCCCAACCTTGCCATCAAGCTGTTCTGGAGCTTCTCAAAGGATCCTAGATGTGTGGGAAAAGAAAGATTTCGGAAATGATGCCCCCTTTGGCTACAATGCAGAATCAAAATAGTGTTTCTTGTTTTGTTTGCTTTTTTTTAAACATTCCAGTCCAAGTGGCATCTGTCTACCCCAAAATGACTTCAATTGAGTCAACCCTTCTTTGGGGCTAGCTTTGGGGCTACACAGCTCCTCTGGAATAAAGCCAGAGAGATAAAATCCATTTGTCAGCATACTCTCTCCTTACTGGTGTGGCACATGCAAGCACACTCGTAACCATCTATATATTTAGAAAAGAGAGCACTTTATAATTAGAAAATAATTACTTCTTCTGGGATTCATTTTAAATAATAATCCTATTGAATCTTTGGCTCTAATTACAGGGATGATCAGAAGCGTCTCTAGGGAGGTGTGGGTATAGCAAGGAGGGAGTGGAATATTCAGAAAAGCTTCCCATCCATCCAGGGTGAGATGCAACCAGGCTCTTGTGCTATTGGCATGATGTCGTGATTTTTCTGCCATCCTTATTAGAGATGCACCCAACTCCAGGGACACCAGACACATATTAATGAAACATTCATCTACTATGACTTCTAAGTCACAAATATAGCTTCATGACAGAGCCCTGCACGAAAAGAATGCCCTTGGGCATATATGCAGTCATGAGAGCAGTCAGGAAGGGACAGGCTTGCAGGGCTGAGAAATAGCTACATCCTAGCTAACTTACTTGAGAAAAGCCGGGGGAGGGAGGATGGGCAGGGGGAAGGAGAAAGGGTGAAGCATGAGGATATTTTCAGTCTATGGATCCTTAATATACCTAATAACAAAGCACACTAATTGGCCAAAACTGGAAAATCAATAACATCTCATTCTATTACTAGCCTTGGCCCTCTGAGGCAATTACAACAATGTGTGTATTTCTGGGACCTCTTGTGTAATAGAGCCCTTAGTGTGAGCACCCTGTTATTTTCCAATACAAGGAGAATAACAATGAATTCCAAAGAAGATGGTCATGATTTGGCTGATTGGGCAGATGGCAAAACAATCCCACCCAAGACCATCCCTAGGGGGGACTGAGGGCCAAAGATAATTGGTAGGAGTGGGAGGAAAGGAGGAGATCCTGCCTGAGAGGACGAGCATATCAACACTTCCCTGCTCCCCACTATTTTTAACTGGATAAAATTGGGTAACAGTAGCATAGGCAGCCTTGAAGAGAGAATGGTAGGGGCCCAGGGTAGACACTAAGGGGCCATATTAGTAAGTGTGTGAGAGGTAAGGGACAATCTTATTCTTTATATGGAGATGGTGGGAGGAATCAGAGGCTGATAAGGGGCAGTTACAGTTTAGTAGATAGAGGACTAAACTTGGAATTAGGAGAACTCATCTTCCCAAGTTCAAATCCCACCTCAGACACTTACTGGCAAATCACTTAACTCTGTTTTTCTTAGCTTCCTCATCTGTAAAATAAGCTGGAGAAAGAAATGGCAAATCACTCCTGTATCTTTTCCAAGAAAACCCCAAACGGGGTCATGAAGAGTAGGATAGGACTGAACAACAAAAAAGTTAGCAAAGCCTCAAGGTGCTTTCACCATCACTTTGCTGGAATTCACTTCCTGCACCTATGGAGCCACCTGCTCAAGTCACTGCCCAGTCACCCCAGTAAAGAGGTGGGGCAAAAAGTGGGCCTAGAGTTGTCCATCCTAGTTCTAGGGATCAAGCAAGTAACAAGCATTTGTTAAACCCTTGATATGTGTTGGGCACAGTGTTAAGCACAAGGAACAAAAAGAAAAGGGGAAAACAATCCTTGCCCTTGGGGAGCTTACATTCTCATGGAGGCAACCATGCCATGCTTATAGGAATATACAAAGTACAAGAGGAGGACAAATGAAGTGGGATAAAAAAAAAAGCTGCCTCTCAGGTTCCTTACTTCTAACTCTTGAATTCTTCTATGGGCCTGTGATCTCATCAGTGAGAGCATTCCTTCCATTGGTACAAATTACAATACCTTCAGACCATGTATGATTCTTATCCATGTTCTCCCATAGATCTCCACACAAGATGTAGCCAACATGCTGGAAGCCTTATTCTGTTTCTTTTTAAATTTCCTGGGTACAAGAATAGCACATGGCTCGTTCATCTGTCATTGCTCATATTATGCTACATGACTGGTTCACTTCTTTTTTTGAGCATCCATTTCTTGAATGAGATGGTGTACGTTGCTTCTTGCCCCCTGGTCATCATTGTAAATATGTTGCATCCCACTTATATCTACCATATATACCTCTCTCTATTACCCTTTGAGTAATCTACAACTTTAATTCTTCAGAGATTGACGTTCCAAGATTTACAATCTTATTTCCAAGATACAGCATCACCAGGAGAACTTTTGTGTTGTTATTGTTTTTCAGATAGGTTTTTATGCCAGGAGAGCAATTTGGGGTTATACACTGTACAATTTCCCAAATAAGGTGGTATTTCAGATTAGAATCTGGATTTCCAGAACAGATTTCAAAAGAGTTCAAAGAAAAGACACATAGGATGCCATGAACTAAAATTCAGCAGGGGTAATCAGTCTGAAAAAATTAGGGAAGTTTACCGAGATGAAATTCTGAAGGCACAAAGGGAAATAATTCTGATTAGTTGTTTAAAGAGACTTATGTTGGTGCATAGTGAACTTATTGAAAAACTTACATTTTAAAAAGCCATATATAGAATGAAACCAAGTCAAGTCATGGAAAATGAACACTAAAATGTGGCTTTAACAAAAATAATATTGGGAACAATTAAGCTCAGAATCAGCTGAGGCTGAATGGTAGATCTAAAGACAACAACAACAACAACAACAACAACAACAACAACAATTTTTTATGTTTTGTTTTTGTCTTTTGCTATATTAGGGGGGGAAGGGCAAAAAGGGGATAAGAACTCTTCTTAAGGTGAAATGAAAAATTATAAATAGGTGGTGGAGATGTCAAAGGCAGCAAGGTCCAACTCTTTTTTTTTTTTTGGTTGTTTCTCATTTCTCTTGAAAGATTCTTGGCTAATGGAGTTGATGCCCAAAGTAAGTTAAGAAGAGATTTGAGAACACTTAGTTATCTTTGAAGAGTTCGGTCATCAGAGGGCCAGATGAAGCATTTCTTGGGATAATCGTGAATGGTAGAGGCATTACAGGACTGAGGAAAGGAAATGTTCTGACTTTCCAAAAATGGTAGAGTTTGTGAAGTATAGTTCAGTGAACCAGATTCTGAATCCTGACAAAATTCTAGAATGTACTATTCAAGGGATGATTAGCAAACAGCTAGAAAAAGAGATGAAGACCTCAATAATCTAGTATGGCTTTGTCAAGAAGAAATCATGCCAGAGTAGCCTCACTTGCTTCTTCCATAGGATTAGTAGACAGGTAGAACAGGGGAATGCAGCAGATCAACAGGTCAACTTGATTGTAGCAAAAACACTTAGCACTATCTCCTGTTATTTTATAGACAAGATAAAGGCTCCACAGTACTACAGTTAAGAGGATTTAGAACTGTTTGAATGAACAAATGCAAAGAACGATCATTGATGGTTCAATGTCAAGTCATAAGGAGATTTCCAGTGGAATGACCAAGGGATCTGTGCTTGGCATTTTGTTGTTCAACATTTTTATCATTGACTCAGATAAAAGGAAAAAAAATGTGATCCTTTTCAAATATGCAGATGACACAAAGTTAAGAGCAAAGCTAACACATTGGATGACAGGATACAGAAACATCTTGACAGGCTAGAACATTAAGCTGAAATGAAAAAACAAAATTGAATAGGGATAAATATGTCTTAACTCTCAGGTACAAAAAATCAACTTTACAAGTAGAATTGGTAATATAGCCCGAGAAACCAGGGCTTTGCCCTAGGGCACCAAAATCCAGAGAGTACCAAAAGCACTACTATCCTGGGGCACACTTCCTTCCTCCCTTAACCCAAGCCTCTATTGATTGACATGGCCAATTATTTGGGAATAGGAAAAACCTAGTGGTATTTGTAAGCATAAGTAAAATGGGATTTTTTTGTTGTTGTTGTTTTTCTGGAGTTTGGTTTCCTAGGCTCGGGCTAAATTGTAAACATCTGAAGGATTAATCTTCTTTGAACCCTGATAATTCACAGCTGTGCTGAGTCAAGTTGATTTCATGCCTTCTGGCTCTGAGCCATTCAGGAGCCAAGTTTTTATTATATATTCTGGGAAGTTGGCATTTTACTTTGGGGGTTCATTTGTGAGAAGGACCTTTTGATTCCCTGGATGGGACTCTGAGTAGCCATTTGTTAAATGCCCCCTGACTACTCAGAGGTTTGTGCTCCCCAAATCCAGTGGTGTATGTAGGTGGTTGTATGACTTTGTTCAGACAATAGGATTCCTGTCTGTTGAATCTCTGTGCTAATTTCTCTGCTTGTATTTTCTACTTATCTGTAATTAAAGTAAGATTGTTGACCCCTTTAAAAGTTATCTTTCCTTTAGCAAAGCAATCAAAGAACCTGCGCTAGAAGGCCATTTGGGGTGTGCTAGGGTGCTTGCTATCACAGTATTCTGAGGTACACTTTTTTCCCTCAGTGATCACACCCTAAATCAGCTCCACCATGACAACTCCTACCCCTGATAGAAGAAGCATGTTCTCCCCCCACTCCAAACAGCTTCTAGCATCCCATCAAAATCCCTCCCCTTACTCCAAAGAAGTGTCCATTCTTTCAATAGCATAGAAAGGAAGTCCTATGCAGGTGTCTTCTGGAAAATTTAGTGTTGATGTCCCAGGTGAAGCATGTCTGTCATGTGGACACGATACCAGCAAATCTGTCTAGCCATTTGACATTGGCCCATCTCCTCAATGATCATCAGATTTGTTTCATTTTCCCATTAACTGCTCAGAAAGAAATGGCATAATCAAGTGGTAAAAAAAAGGGTTAGTGAGATCTTGGTTGGGGTGGTGATAGTGAGGGCAAGGGATAATGTGAGGAGGGACAGTGTAAACCCAGAAGGGGGTAGAGCTAACACCCTCCTGTGTATAAAGGAGAAAATACAGCCCAATGTTTATGGATCTTTGTGTAATCAGAGAAAGAGTCATCAATCTCTGGGGTTCTGGATTTATGGAAAATAACAGAAAGTTTGTACCTTTGCAAGTGGAGACCCAAGAATAGAGAAACCACAGATGTCCATTTTTAGAGCTTTTCTGTTTTAAAAAGGAAATGCCATATGAGTAGGTCACCTTATTAGGTGATTACTAAACCCAAGAGATCTGGCTTATGGTACAAATTACACAGAAAAGATGCCGGCAATGATCCAAGTACTCACACAGCTTGCTTTTGTTTAAATAGGAATTTAATTAAACAGAAAAGTACACCTGGTTGTCAAAGTTTCATAAGGGTAATAACTGTGCAAATAATTATGAAAAAGGTCATCATTACTGAAAAATTTCAACAACAAGGCCAGTAATCAACACTAAGTGCAAAACTTCAATATAGAGAGTCATTCATATTTTAGGTTTATATAGCAGCTGAATGCCATAGCCTCACTGGTCTAGTTCTGAGTGGGAAGTAAGGAAGGCAATAGGACAAGGGATAGTCCCATCCTTACACCAAGTCCTTGATAACACAACAATGTGCAAAAACACAAATATACACAGATGTGACATTGGTAAAAATGCTGAAAAGTTTGTACAAAGGGAGGACTATCACTCTGATGGACAGTTTGGTTTGTTTTCCCAATTAAGTCTATCACAAGTCCTATTCTGCTAACATTTCAAGGAGGAGAGCAGATCATAGTTTCCAAACTATCTTAAGGCACTGTTAACTGGGAACAGCTACAGTCTTATAACTGACTGTGAAGTCCCTCTTGCATGAGTTCTCTGCTCTTTTTTCTTACTCTCTGCTAGCAGGTGACTTAACTCTGGAGTCTGTTTTCTTCTCTGTGGGGGCATTGGCCCCTGACTTCTTGGCAGCGGTGGTGGGTGGCTGAACTTTGCTTTTCCCAATGACAGGTTTCCTCTGTTTCTGGTTATTGGTTTGAAGGGATTTTAACCCCAGCATTTCACAATACTTATTACACTGATGCAGGGCTTTAAATTGATCAATGAAGGTCATGGAACAGTTGCCTTTAAAACCTTTGTACCTGTAAGAGAGGAAAGAGAAATTTTAAAATGAAGACCTTACCAGAAAGAGCTGGTATATCAGACTTGAAGAAGATTAATTGATGAACAGAAGTGAAATATACAATCTAAAATTTAGAATCATTAGACTGTAGTGCTGGAAGTAGGGAAAGGCCCCAGAGGTCATCTTATTCAACCTTCTTCTTTTATGAATGAGGGGGACTGAAATCCAGGGAGGTTATGTGGTTCTACCATTTGTCACATAGGTAGTAAGCAACAGAATTAAGGTATTAGCAACTAAGTGAAAGACAAGAATATCAATAATGATGAAAACATAATGAATACAATGGAATTAAAGGTAAGTAAAAGTAGTCTTATACAGTAAAGGTCAAATCACCTTTTACATGATATCATAAAGAATTCTAAGCCCTTAACAGATCTTATAATGTCAGTATATTTTGCATTCTTGCTTTTATTCATACACCTAGGGATAGAAAATCTTGACAGGAATCTGGGAAAAATCTCAGTGCTATGAAAGTCCAATAACAAATACAAGTAGTCTTTGTCCTTTCCTTTTCTTCCTATCACATTTTCCTTATGAAAGGAATACTATAATTTTATTTAGAACTGGATAGCATCTCAAAGATCATGCAGCCACTCCAACTAACTTATAGCTAAGAAAGCTCAAACCTAAGGAAGTGAAATGGTGCAAGGTCACATAATTTCTTAGCAGCAGTAAGAGGAGTGGAACTCAAGTCTCCTCACTCATGCTATATTGCTTTTTCCACTATTCTGGGCTGGATCCCCCAAAAGATCATTTATATTGGGTTCAGTAGCCTACCCAGGAGCTTGGCACAAAATTTTTTTTTTAATTCTGAACTTAAACATCAAATAAAACGAGCATATCTACATACAAAGTAGAATAGATAATGAAGATTATACATGAAACTATAATTTCTATGACATGGAGCTTCCCTTTCCATTAAAGTATATAATAAAATTCAATATGTTCTTTTAAAGCTGGCCTGCTCCTGTTTTCTTCTATACTTCATTCTGTTCTCTTCTATACATTTTGTAAATGCTTCACTGGCCCTCTTTTATTTCCATAATAGTATTGTTAACCTCTCTTCCTTCCTCCACCAATTTTTTAAAAAGAAAAAACAAATTTGTAACACATACATACTAAGCAAATTAAATTAGCAGGCTGGCCATATCTAAAAATTATGCCTCATTTCGCACCTTGAGACCATCACCTCTCTGTCAGGAGTTGGATAGCACATTAATTATTGATCCATTGGAGTTTTGGTTGGTCATTTCTTTGATCAAATTTAAACCTGGCACTGTTCAATTCATTCTGTGTCATTTCATACAAGTCTTCCTAGGTTTTCCCAAATCCATCCATTTCCTCATTTCTTATAGTATATTTCCATTCCATTCCATTAATACACCATAATTTTTTTCAACAATTTCCAATTGATGGGCACTCTTTTAGTTTCCATATCTTTGCTACAACAAATAGAGCTGTTATATTTGTATACATATGGGTCTTTTTGCTCTTTCTTTGACCTCTGAGGCATAGGCCTAATAGTGGAATAGCTGGGTCAAAAGAAATATACAGTTTAGAAACTTTTTGGACATGGTTCCAAATTTCTTTCCAGGAGCATTGGACCAATTCACAGCTCCAGATCAAGAATACATCCATCACTGCGCCTGTCTTCCTGCAGAATCTCCAATAATCATAATTTTCATTTTTTGTCCTCTTTGTAAATCTGGTAGCTGTGAGACAGAAACTCAGAAGTTTTCTGATTAGTATTTTTATCTAGGCTTTTTCTATATTTCTCTAAAGAATATTTCATAATTGCATTCATATAATATATATACATTATTTCCAAGTATTTCATCTATTCTGTAATTGTTTTGAATCGAATTTCTTTTTCTAGCTCTTACTGCTGAGTTTTGTTGGTAGTATAAAGAAAGGCTCATGATTTAACACAGAAATCATTTTACCAGTTCTCTTAGAGATGGCTGTCCTCTATAATACCTGGACTGCTTTGGGAATGAAAGCAAACTAAAGAATCTTTAAAGTCAAAAAGAAAAAATAAGATACCTCGATATTGTTATACTTGTTATCGCAATGAGTGATTTGGCAGATTCGATATAAGTCAAAGACAAGGAAGGCTTAGCAAAGACAGCAGCCATATTGACTAACACATTGAACTTTAATATATTTAGAAATCAATATGAAATGAACTGATGCTGAGTGAAATGAGCAGAACCAGGAGAACATTGTACACAGTAACAGCAACATTGTACAATGGCTAACTTTGATAGATTTGGCTCTTCTCAGTAATACAATCATCTAAGAAAGCTCAAAAAAACTCATGATGGAAAATGCTATCCACATCCAGAGAAAGAATTATACTATTTTCTATCTTTTTTTTTTCTTTCTCCTGGTTTTCCTCCTTTGTCATGATTCTTATTTTATAACATGAGTATTATGGAATATTTTTAATTAAAAAAAAAGAAATCAGCATGAAAATAACTTTTATTTCATATCTTTATTCTGCCATTACTTGGTGTCTTCAAGGCTTGCCTAACACCTTAATACGCCATTGAAAGTATTCACTTGCGTATATTAAAGTTGCTGCAGTTAAAAAGCTCGTAGTTGGATCTGGAACGGCGAGCCACCGCCTGTCCCAGCCCCTGCCCCTCAGCGCCCCCTTGATGCTCTTAGTTGAGTGTCCCGCAGGGCCCGAAGTGTTTACTTTGAAAAAATTAGAGTGTTCAAAGCAGGCCCGAGTTGCCTGGATATCCCAGCTAGGAAAGTATTCACTTACTGAACTGTGACAGTAGAATGGGCTACCTTATTAGGTAGTGAGTTGCCCATCACTGAGGGTATTTAAGCAGAGACTAGATGTTCATTGCTGTCAATTTTTGTGAAGGGCTTTCAGAATACCAAAGCTTATTACCCAACATAGAAACAACAAGCACTCTTTACTTTCTGTCGTTTAAGTTTGATAAATTGCCCAAATGTTCCAGGGAGCAATTGGAGCCTACCGTTACTCTCTGAACTTGAATTGATAGCCCCAGGAATCAAGGTAATGGAGCTGGGCTGGAGAAAATTTAAGGGTAAGCAAGTCAAAGAAACTATCAGAGCAGTATCTTCTTGGAGAAGATCTTAAAATAATTCCTCTGTGGCTCCTTGCCACAGAATCACAGAATTTTATCATTATATGGAAATAGAAACGTCTAGTACCAGACTGGTACAGTGGAAAAAGTCATATAAGGAGCTGAATTCAAATTCTGACTCTTCTCTAGTCTGTTTCAACAAACTTTTAGGTTTTTTTTTCAAGGCATCTTCAAACTGTATTTGCTGACAAAAGAATGTGTTTTCGTTTGTCTGCTTATTGTTTTCTGTGAATTATTTTAGCCACATCTCCTATGGCAAAAGAACAAGTATTTCTCCAATGGGGTGTGGCTTTTCATATTTGCATATTAGATAGGGAATGTCATAAGCTTCTCAGGACTTATAAAATTTACTGAAATTTCATAATTTTAAAAACCGTTGAAGTTTTTCCTCATGGACACCTAGATTCAAAGTGCCTTTTAATTATGGCTTCATACTGTCATTGGTTAATATCTCTAAGGCACAATACACACTAGGATGACATTCAGTATTAATAATCGTAAATGTTAAGCTATAGTTTAAATAATCTTCTTGAAAATTTTGAATTGGCAACTTCTTGTCCAATCTGATTAGATCATTATTGGATTCCCCTCATAATTCAGGCTCTTTTACTGGCCTGCTGCCTGTGACCTTGGTGAGTCACTCCATTTGTTTGGGGCTTCCTTTGCTGTTTTAAAAATGAAGGGGTTGATAGTATAGAGGGGACAACACCAAACAGAGTCAGCACACTCCATCCTAGAGTATAGGGGGAGGGGAGCTTGGCTCTTACAAAAAAAAACCAAAAAAAAAATGAAGAGGTTGAAGAGATGGTCTCTGCTCACATCACCCATGATGTCATTGGTCCTCTTCAAAACAAAGGACAAAACAGCAACATTAATCCTATGTGACTTGGATTCAAGTCCTGGTGTTACTGTGTACTATATCCTGAATTTGGGCTTAAAACTATTTTTTAAAAAGCAACTACAATCATTGCATGCGTATTTTTTTTTTAAAAGAAAGACATGGCTAGAAAGTTGTTCATGTGAAAGTGGACCGCAGTCTCCAAATGATTCAGCAGTGTGATTGTGGTGTGATCGCTTCCTTTCAAGTTTCAGGGCATTTCTATTTCAGTAACCAGACCCTACTTATGGATTGGAATGAGGTCCATAATAGCAGTCTCTTTACTGCTTCTTCCACCTTTTGAACAATAAAATTTTCAGCAAGGCAGGTCCCCAGTTGGTCAGTGGTTCTGTTTTTAGCAGAATGTCTGCTTCAGTAGATGCTTAAATAGCTGAATTCCCCCAGTGTGACAGGGCAGCCAGAAACACTCTTGTAATCTTAGTCTACATGAACAGAATTAAGATATCCAAAGTGAGAGAGGTGGTAAGTCAACTGTACTCTGTCTGCTTAAGTCAGACCACATCTGGAGCTCTGTGTGCACTTGGGGAGCCATAATTAGGCAGAAAGTGGAAAAGCTGGAGTGCATCCAAGGGAGGGCAACCAGAATGGATAAAGGACTAAAACCATGCTGTATAAAGATAAAGAAACTGTGGCTGTTTAATATAGGGAGAGAATACATAATAGGGATATGGTAATACACCTCAAGCATCTGAAGGTTTGTCATATAGGCAGCTCTCTTGTTCTAGTTGTCCCTAGATGGAAGAAGTAAGCCTAGTAGGTAGAATATATATATAGAGAGAGACATTTTGGTTTAATATACGGGAAATTGTCCCTAATAATTAGAGCTGCTCTAAAGATGGATTGCCTTTGGGAGAAGAGGAGTGTGAGGAGTGAATTCCCCATCACCAGAGGTCTTTCATGTGTTTATTGCATGACTAATTGTGAGGGTTGTTACAGAAATTTGTGGTTTGGGCTGGGTGACCTGGGCCTTCCAAAGCCTACAATCCTATGATTCTGGCTGTGTGATCCTGAGCAGTTTGCTCAAAAAGGACAGTAATAACCTATCTTACAAGGTTATAGGAATTAGCATCCAAAGAGCTTTGTGACCCTTAAGTGCTAAATAGTCCAATAGCCCTTTGTTACAGATGAGAAGACTGAGGCCTGGAGAGGTGAGAAGTGCCTTGTCTGAAACCATAATTCTTATTAATGAAGGAGAATTCAGCCCATTGTTGGGTTTTTGGGTTTTTTTGGAGGGCAGTTGGGGTTAAGTGACTTGCCCAAAGTCACACAGCTAGTAAGTGTGTCAAGTGTCTGAGGCCGAATTTGAACTCAGGTTCTCCTGACTCCAGGGCTGGTGCTCTATGCAATGTTCCACCTAGACACCCTGACCTCAGCCCATTGTTCTTTCCTTTAGATAAGGAGGCCAGTTTTGTTCCTAAAATACAATTGGTTGGGAGTCAAGATGGCAGAGTAGAAACAGGACTTCCTCAGGGCGCCAGCTTCCACCTCCTCCAATTCATGTAAAAGGTGACTCTGAAGAAACTTTGGAGCTACAGAACCCACAAAATGACACAGAGAAGCCAACCTCCCACTGACGACAGCCCATTAGGGTGGCAGGAAGTGGCCAGTACAGCTTTGTGAGAGCCAACCCCAGCCCCGCTCAAGCCAGAGGTTTTAGCCTCAGGGTGGGCCTGACCAGCCACTAGCTGGAGGGATCACCAGCAGCTGTGGCAGTTTCCAGAATTATCAACACATAAATGCTAAGGACAAAGTGAGAAGTCATTGCAGTGTGGACTTTGGGATCCAATTATTTGGGAGTGTGGTAGGCCTTTTCCCTCGGGCAAGAAGTGGCTAAGGCATAGTGGCCATGCAGCCGCCACCACATGGTTGCTTTAGCTCTTGGCCTGCAGATTGTAGGGGGACCAAGTGACCAGTCTGAGGGACAATCTCTCTTGCTTTAACCTGCTTGGATTTGGATCACTGTCTATGGTGGAGGTCCTGGGGTGTGTGACCAGCTTGCCAGAGCATGTGGAGGCTTCAGAGAGGGCACCCAACTAATACCTTCGGCAGCTGAGAAAACCCCAATGTTTGGGATGAAGCTCCCCTGTCTGGTAGCAGAGTCCTACTATGGCAAAAAGCCCAAAAGCCAAGTAATTGAGTGGCAACATGAGCAAACGAGGTAAGCAAAGCAAGCAGAGCAACCCAACTTTACACTCCTATTTTGGGGACAAAAAGGATCAAAGCATGGAACAGGAGGAAGATAGTGAAGTCAGAACTCTTGCACCAAAAGCTTCCAAGAAAAATACAAGCTGGTTACAGGCCATAGAGGACCTTAAGAAGGACTTTGAAAAGCAAATAAGAGAAGTGGAGGAAAAATTGGGAAGAGAAATGAGAATGATGCAAGAAAATTATGTAGTTACACGGTTTGTACTTTGTATATGTGTACATATACATATGCCCACTCCTAGAAAGCTCTTTCTCATCACCTCAGTCCCTTTGAATCCCTAGCTTCCTTCAAAGCTCACATCAAACACCCCCACATGTGGCCTTTCTTTATACTTGGGCTGCCAGTGCCCCCTGCCCATTGACTTGTAGTTACACGGTATGTAGTTTGTATATGTGTACATATGTACATGTTATGTACATGTTGTCTCCTCCAGTGCCCTGTAGGCTCTTTTGGGCAAAGGTTATTGTGAGGATAACTTTATCTTTAACATGATAACTTTTTGCTAAAATGTTTTATAAATATTAGCAGGTACAACTGCTAGCATTTATTCTGCTTGACTCTTTTTTTTTTTTGCATTCATCTGAATCAGTAATATCTTTTATAGACTTCCAGCTCCTTGAAGGCAGTGGCCATGTCTGCCACTGTGTGGTAAGGTGCTTAATACAGTCTCACATATAGGCAAAAAAGCAATTTTTAGGCTTGGGATAGGAATGACAGTGAGCCAAAGCATCTGGCTACTTTCATTCCATAGCTAAACTGACTAAAGGACTCAAGCTACATTCAATTTACTGCTGGGAGACAGAAAAATCAAACAGTCCTGGAGAGGATGGAGTCTGGAGCCTGTTTTCTTCACTATGCAATCTGAGCTGGGCTTTAGACAATTAGGGGCATGACAAGTTTCTTTCAGCTCTAGAGCTGAAACCCCAAGGCATATCATCATCTTGACATGTTTGTTATAATTTTTCCCCTCTCTGCCTCTCCCCCTCCATACCCTATGTGCCTCATGCCAACAAATATGTCCTCTCCTCTGGGAGGCTGCATTCCATTGTCTTGTGAAAGATGGCTGCGTATGTTCCAGAAACCACAGTCATTTGTTGCAGGAAAAATCAACAGAATGGAGGGAGATGAATCTGGCTGAACAAAAAATTCAGCTGTCTCCTCACTTCACTTTTACATCTCTATCTTCTAGTTGAGGGGACCAGAGAGGTAAGGTGAGATGTCAGCGTGTCCCTTTCTCTACCATGCTCCAGGACTCCCTGGCAGGATGGAAGGCCTTTGGGGCCTCCTGTGTTTGTCAGACCATGATGCAAAGTATAATCCCACTCTCTGCTGAGGAAAGGTCTCTGATGGATCACACAGATTCCATGGATCCTCAGACATCCTTTAAATGTAACACACTCAGGCTAGCACCAGCATTTATATACATGCAAACAGGGACAAGGGAAGAGACAGTCATGCTCATCCATGCTGCAAGTGTCTTAGGGTTGTTAAACACATAGGCAGTTCTGGAAATGACTACTGCTGATAATAGCAACAATAATTCACAATACCACAATTTCCCTGAAAGGATGCTGATGGATCCCTGCAGCTCTGTGGGTGGGTAATAGGTACAGTGGGACTGTGTACTTTTGTTCTCATGCTTCTCTCATGGAAAAAGAATCATGTCCTTGAGGCTGATGCTAGGACTGTCATCTGAGGACCAGTATATATATATAGATATATGTGTGTGATATATGTATATATCAATGGATATGTGTATATATATATACATACATACATATATATATATACACACACACATACATATATGTGTCTACACATACCTAAAAGGAAACACTTAATGGGTGTAGTATATTCCAAGTTCAGTTTTGTTTAGGTGAGATGGCAATGCTTACTGAGTTCCTTCTGTCTGGACATAGTTACCCAATCCTTAATAATCCAGACTAATATTCCAACCATGTTCTTCCTCTGTTCCCACTTCCTACCCACTATAGAAAGCCCAACAAGCATGCAGAGAGGTCAGCTCTAGATGTTTGTTATTTAATTTTAATTGGGGCTGTCACTAGCCCAACCAGTCCTTTCACTTATCCCTGACATAATAGCCCAAGAGCAGAAAGGGACTTGGGCAAGTCACTTTATGAGTCTCATGAGGACCTCAGTTTCTGTAGCTGTAAAAGGAGGTGTCTGAACTAGATGGCTTCTGGGGTCCCTTCCAGCTCTAGTCTATAATCCTATGCACTTTTTCCACAGCAATCCTCTAAAGTAGGTAGTATAGTATAAATATTAGCATACTCATTTGACAGATGGGAGAATTGAGGCTTAGCAAGGTTAAGTTTCTTGCTCAAGGTCACACAGATAGTAACTATCAGAGCTGGGACTCAAACCCAGATCTCTTCTTGAATCCAAACCTAATGGTTTTTTTTCATGTTGGAAAAAAAGGTGTAAATGTGGAGATGTAAGGTAGAAGTAAAGCCACTGAGTACTCCCTTCCTATTAAAGGACAGACTAGTTTATAAATAGCAGCAGTAAGAAACCCCTTGTGCTAGTGATCTGGCTGACATCTTGCCTTCCCATGACTGCTCTAACAAACCGTCACAATTTGTTGGCAGAAGCTCATGTATGTCTTATGATCTCTAAGAACTAGCTCTAAACTCTAGTTTTGATTATCCTAGAGAACTCTACAATTACAAATTCTGAGAATCTTTTCCATTACATCTGAGAGGAAAGACAATGTTTCCCATGAAGTGCTGGTTCTTATAGATAGGTCTGATTGAGGTGCCCAGGACTGTCATAATTTTGGAACTGTGTAGCAGCCTCACAAAATGTCTGTATCAGGAAGGTGATAGAGACTTCTAGGGAGAAGAAAAAGGGAGCCACACGGAGAAGCTTTTTACGGCAGTGCTTGGTGAATAAGGGACAGCAGCAATGCAGCCTGCTTTTTGGTTGACCAGAGTAAGGTGAATTGAATAGAGAACTTCCTGCTGTTAGTAGGTGGGTGGAAATCAGCAAACATTCTGAGCAGGTAACCAAATGTTTCAGGAGTGCATTTTTCCAACCTTTGGTCCAGAAAGAAACATGCCATGCCTTCCCCACACTCTGAACATGAGCCTTACAAGAGACTATTTGCCCCACTATAAGAAATATCCTGGAATCAGAACCCAAGCCCCAGAGGGCATGCTGAGAGAAGTGTTCTCCCTATTCTTTTTCAAATTGTTTTAGACTTGATGAAATGCTTTACTTTTAAAATTCTTATCTGCTCTGTTAGCTTGGTAAAAACTGAGTTCTAGATGATTTTGAACATCACCAGCTAAGCTGGAATATGAACTCAAAACAAATGAAATACCAAATACCATATTATGTGAACCTGAAGCTGAGTGCCATGCAGGCTACTTTATGTGTGTTTACATGCCTTCTTTTGGGTTCATTTTATTAAGTGATCCCAAAAGGGTGTGTCCTGCTTGTGTGTTTCTGTGAGAATGAAGAGTTTGAATAGGGAACTCCATCAGTCTATGTTTAGCTGTGAGCAAAGGAAGGAACTGAAGATCCAAAAATGACCTGCTCAGACTGCAGATGGTAGCAAAGATGGATCATGGCCTCCAGACTGAGCTAATTTAGCTTGTGTCTGTGTATGTATCTACAAAATTTCTCTTGTCTCCACTTCTAAGAAATTACGCCTGTTATCTCAGATGTTCTAGCTGACCCATGCTTCCTGCCTGAATTCTCCTTTGATATATTATTCAGCTACAAGCAACGCTTCAAAGAAAATGCTAATTAGATTAAGGCCAGCAAGAATTGTTGGACAAACTAAAGAAAGAGATAAGAATGGTAGAGGAAAAATTGGGAAAAGAAATGAGATGCAAGAAAATTGCAAAAAGAATTAATAGCTGGTAAAAGAGGTACCAAAAATACTGAAGAATATATCACAGTAAAACAGAATTGGCCTAATGGTAAAAGGGGCACAAAAGTTCACTGAAGAAAAAAAAATCCTTTAAAAGCATAATTGGCCAAATGGAAAAAGAGGTACAAAAACTCATTGAAGAATATAATTCCTTAAATATTAAAATTAGGCAAGTGGAAACTCCATGAGACTTCAAGTAATAATAAAATGAAGTCAAAAGGACAAAAAAATAGAAAAACTGTGAAATATCTCATTGGAAAAACAACTGACCTGGAAAACAAATCTAGGAGAGATAATTTAAGAATTATTGGACTACCTGAAAACAAATATCAAAAAAGAACCTAGAAATCATATTTCAAGAAATTATAAAGGAAAACTGCACCAGTATCTTAGATTCTAAGGGTAAAATAGAAATTGAAATAATCTACCAATCATCCAAATGAAAACTCTCAGGAATCTTACAGTCAAATTTCAGAGGTCCAGATCAAGGAGAACATACTGCAAACAGCCAGAAACAAACAATTCAAAAATCATGGATCACAATCAGACTCAAACAAGATTTAGTAGCTTCCACATTAAAGGGGTGGGGGGATTTGAAATGATTATCAAAAGGGCAAAGGATTATAACCAAGATCAACTCTCCAGCAAAACTGAGTATAATCTTTCAAGGAAAAAATAGATATTTAATGAAATAGTGAACTTTCAAGCATTCCTGATGAAAACACCAGAGCTGAATAGAAAATCTGGCATTCAAACACAAGACTCAAGAGAAGCATAAAAAGGTAAACATAAAAGAATTATCATAAGGAACTCAAGTTAAACTGTTTACATTTCTATATGCGAAGATGATACATGTAACTTCCAAGAATTTATTTCATTATTAGGGCAATTAGAAGGAGTTTCTATAGACAGAGGGCATGAGTGTGAGTCAATTATGTTGAGAGGATCTCCAAAAAAAGAATGTAGGGATGAGAAGGAGGGATGCACTGGGAGAAGGGGGAAAGGAGAGGTAGAACAGGACACATTTCTCACATAAAGGAGATGCACAAGAAGGAGCTTTTAAAGTGGAGGGGAAAATGGGTTGGGGGTGTAATGCTTGAACCTCATTGGAATTGGTTCAAAGAGGGAAGAATATATATATGTACACTCAGTTGGGAGATAGGAGAGGAGGGGATAAGAGATATTGGGGTGAGGATTATAAAGGGGAAGGTGGATTGGGGGAGGCAGTGGTCAGAAGCAAGACAGACTTTTAAGGAGGGACAGGGGAGAGAGGGGGGCGGGTGAGAGGAGATAGAGGAAAATGGGATAGAGGGAAATGGACAGTTAGTAATTGTAACTGCATGTGGATTGGATGAGCTAACTCACAGAACCAGAAATGGACAGCAGAATGGATTGGAAACCAGAATCAAACAATATGTTGTATGTAAGAGACACATGTGGACAGAAAGACATACACAGATTTGAAATGAAGGTTTGGAGCAGAGTCTATTTTGCTTTAGCTGAAGTGAAGAGAGCAGGAGTGTCAATCATTATCTCAGACAAAACAAAAGCAAAAATAGACCTAATTATAAGAGATAATCAAGGAAACTACATTTTGCTAAAGAATACCATAGACAATGAAGTAATAAAAATTTTACAGGAAATTTCTCTGATAAAGGACTCATTTCTCAAATATGTAGGGAACTGAGTCAAATTTATTAAAATAAGAGTCATTTCCCAATTGATAAATGGTCAAAGGATATGAAGAAATCAAAATTATCTACAGTCATATGAAAAAATACCCTAAATCACTATTGATTAGAGAAAGGCAAATTAGGACTCTGTGGTACTACCTCACACCTATCAGAAATGACAAATGCTAAAGGGAACGAAAGAAAATAAACTGTTGTTGGATTAGTGAACTGGTCCAACTATTCTGGAGAACAATCTAGAACTATGCTCAGAGGACTATAAAACTGTGCATACTCTTTGATCCAACAATACTGCTACTAGGACTATACCCACAAAGATATCAAAATAAAAGGAAAGGGACCTGCATGTACAAAAATACTTATAACAACTCTTTTTGTGGTGGCAAAGAATTGGAAATTGGGGGTATGCTCATCAATTGGGAAATGGCTAAACAAATTGTGGCATATGATTCTAATGGATATTATTGTGCTACGAGAAATGACAAGGGGGTGGTTTCAGAAAACAAAACGAAACAAAACAAAAACATGGCGAGATCTATATGAACTAATACAAAGGGAAGTAAGAAGAATCAGGAAATCATTTGGTAAATGGCAATGTTGTAATGATGATCAACTGTGAAAGACTTGGTCACTCTGATCAATACAGAGATCTAAGACCAATTCCAGGGGACTTTTAATGAAAAAATGCTGTCCACCTCCAGAAAGAACTGATGAACTCTGAGTGCAAATTAAATGTAATTTTCTTTCTTTTTGCTCTTTTTGTGATATGGCTAATATGGAAATGTTTTAGATGATTTCACATGTACAACTGATATATTATTTGCCTTCTCAGTGGGCAGGGGTAGGATGGGAAGGAGGGAAAGAATCTGGAGTTCAAAATTTAAAAAGAAAAAAAATGTTAAAAATAAATAAATGTTCTAAAAAGTGAAAAAAAACCCCACATTATACAGAGTAGCAGTATGTATTGGGAAGATAATGGTTTTTCCCCCTAGGGAATAGCCCTTTTATTCTTTCAACTTGTTTCATATCTTTTATGCTGTGAATAACCTGTGATCCTAGTCACCAATGTTAGAAATAGGGAAAAAAGGTGTTTGTAGACATTAAGTTTTCTCATCTGTAAAATAAAAGGCCATCAGCATTTGATTTCTAAAACTCCTTCTAGTTCTGACGTTCTGTGAGGATGACTTCTCACAGTGATCATCAAGCAGCAGTCCAACTGGTAAGGAAAAAAAGGATCGGCTAGAAACCTAGTATTCTAGGAAAATAATAGATGCGTGACACTAGTACCCCCAGCCCCAAGAACTCCATGCTCACCTCCTGGGAGTCCTGTTTGTATGACTTCCAAAGAGCCTTTTGTCAGTGATCTAAGATCCCTGAGCTCTTGATGAAAGTGCCAAATTTGGAGTATTCTATCCAGTTCTGGGCGTCACATTTTAAAACTGAACAGTATCATATGGTCGGCATCCCTTGTGGAGATCAGTGGGAGAAAAAGGGGATAGTTAGCCTGGAGGAGAGAAGCCTTAGGGTAGATGTGACAATAGTTAGAGGGCTGTCATATACACAGAGGAGGGAGGTAACTTGTTCTGCCTCCCCCCAGAAGGCAACATTAAAAACAATTTGTGTAGTCAAATCTAAGTTTGATATAAAAAATGTAAAAAAAAAACTTACTTAAAAAAAGTAAGTAAGCCGTGTCTTTAATTGCATCGGGCTGTTGTAGGAGCTAGTGGGTTTTTAGTGGGATACTAAAAGTCTTTAAGCAGGGTCTGAACAACCTCTCGTCAGGCATGTTGTCAAGGGGATTCTAAGTCAGATATGATCTCTGAGGTCCTTAAAGCTTTGAGGTTCTGTGGTTCCATCAGTTGGGGCACTGGAGATATTAAATGTCTTGCCTGCTGTTCCATATCCCTCCGAGGATCAGAGTCAAGCAAACAATGTATGTTTTGGCCTTTTCCCTCGGTCCTTAAGTCTAATAACTGGCCCAGACTGCCTCCATGGAAACCAAACCTAGCACACTGTCTCCCTACAGTCACCGTGGAAGAAAAAAAGCAGAGTACTAAAAATATCCTCATTTTTCAGAAAAGTGAGAGAAGATGGAAAGAGCCTCCGTCACAGAAGGCTGACTAATCAAGCAACAAACCATCCAGGTGCTAGCTGGGTGACGTGGTTTCTGCTACTGCTGAAAACTTCGAAAGGTCATAGAGCTAACTTTCCACAGCAGTAGAAAAGTCACATTGAAACAAAGAATATTTCAGTGACAAAGAGAGGAGCCATACAAATTAATGAGGCTACAACAGACAGTGGTCAACTGTTGAGAGCTAAAAAAAAAAAAAAAAGCCACTAATTCCAGGCCCAAGAATTCTTAGGATTGCATGAGGTACTGATAAATTCATTTGTTGGGTTATCAGCCAAACTATACATCTCAGTTTGAGCAATGGGATTCTTCAGGCACTTGGTTCTTACTGTGTAGATTAAGCTAAACTCTTTTGAGTGGTTGTGGATCTCATTTAGGACTCTCTGTGGTTTTCCTGGTGCTTTATGCAATCCCCACAATGTCACCTGAAAAACAGAAGCATCTGGAGGACCTCTTTCGTTTGGACTCAGTGCTGAATATACTCTATGACACTGGAAAATGGTTTTGGCGAACATATTGCGTAAGCACAGTAAAAGCCTCTTTTTCTGTTTTGTTTTGTTTCTTCTAGAAATATTAAGAAATGCTTCTTTTTCTCTAGCCAAAAACCTTTTCCAGACATTTCCCTTTAGGAAAGTTGGTAGAACAAAAATTAAAACCTTTTCAGGGGAAATAGATTAAAAATGTTAAGTAAACTTAATTCATGTCTTGCTTTAGACCATTCACTGACTTTCCCTATGCCCTCGAAGTGATTGGGCTATTGACCCATCTAAGGTCAGTCTCCTTTTATTTGATATCTTGAAGATATCGGTGCTATGACCCACTCTTCTCCATTAAAAAAGACCCCCCTTTGGGGTCTTCTTGGCAAACTTACTGGAGTGGTTAGCCATTTTTTTCCTCCATCTCATTTTACAGATGAGGAACTGAAGCAAACAGGGTTAAATGACTTACCCATCATCACACAGCTATTCAGCGTCTGAGGTCAGATTTTAACTCAGAGAGATGTCTTGCCAATTCCAAGTCTAGTACTCCATCCACTACACCACCTAGCTGCTCCTCAAAAGGTGTAGGTCTCCGATTACTCTAGGAGAACACTTGAAGGGAGGAATCAATGAAGGAACTAACTAGTGACAATTATTTTGGAATGTTAACCCAAAGCTATGTTTTTGCTTGTTTAATATTTTTAGAGTCATCTTGGGGTAGAGAATTGGATCCAAGGCAATGAGGGGTTGATGTCAGTTTGGACATTTTTCTTTCTAGATTAGGAATGCTCAGATTTAAGATGAGGTTGAATTCAATAAAATTGTTTCTCTCAGATTTGTGCCTAAAATGAGTGGTATAGAATTAACATTTTTTTCCCTAGGCAATATAGTTCACTGCTTTATACTTCTTACAACAGCCCTTTACTCAATGAAAGTGAAATGTAGGTTGGGGGTTGGGGGCCAGAGTCTGACATTGAACTTAGTCAGATCTCTTCCCCTAAGCACTGGGGTTTTATTCGTTAGAGACCATCAAGTAAGTTTTCCTACTGTATTTTCTTCTCTAGTTCCTTTGGTCTCTCATTCTCCATGGGCTACTTTCCACCCTCAAATAGGTGCCTAACACGTGTATGTGTATGTATATGTACACATACACAACACATTTAACAACATGCATAGGCTATAATATATATGTATATATACACGTATACATATATTACATATATAAATAAAAATTTTATTTTGTGGTGGGTGAAAAATGAAATGACTGAGGAAAAAATATTCCATTGTTTGAACCTAACCCTGAATGGGTACAAAGCTAGACCACCTCTACTTGCTGCTTTGAGACCCTCAACTAAGGACCTAGGTTTGCTAACCAGAAACCCAGTCAGGTCCAAAGACTGATGCAAGGAATTTTCTCATAATTGTCCATCTCAAGCAACCTATATGTCTTACCAGAAAACTGGACTTATACTGATCAATAAGTTATTGTTTCAATGTTCTTTTGCTTGTTTACAGACACTAGAGGGGGGAGTGGGACACCTCTCTTTTTCATTTCAAGAAATTGTAACTGTTCACTCTCTTTCTCCCAATTTAGAAAGTCCCTAATCTTTCCTCCATTTACAAATCAGATCACCTACTGTTTCCTGGTTGTTTCCTTTTCATTAAATGTTTTTATTTAATTGTTTTTAAAAATGTATAAAAATCTGTCTCCCCCTGTATTAAGAGTCCAGTCCCAAAGCTGAGGATGGCTAATGGTCCTGATTTGTTGGGCAATCGGTATGCATTGCTTGAATCAATATGTTTGGAAGCTCAAACCTTTGTTTTCTCAGTTATTTCATCTTTCACCCGCCATAGTTTACCCTGCTACCCTTTGTAGCTGTCACCCATCCTCTTTTCTTTCACTAAGCAATAGATTGCTTCCATTATCTACCTGCCTTCTCCATCTTAAACACTCTGTCTTCAGGCTTCCTCAGTTAAAAGTGGTTTCTGCAAAGTTATCAGTGACCTTTCTGTATTGGGAATCATGTGCTCAGTCCTTATGTTCACCAACCTTTGTGAAAGATCTGACATTCTTATCCATGTTCTCCTTCTTGACACACACTGTCCTTAGCTGCCATAAACCTGTATTTTCCTCAGTTCTCCAGCTCTCTTATAGTTCTTGGTCTCCTCTGATGGTTTCTCTTTTCCTTTCCCCATTGCTGGAGGATGTCCCCCAATTTCTGTCCTCATCCCTTTGCTTTTATCATTCTATACACATAAGTGAAAAATAAATCAGAAACTGAAGGTGTCTGGCTGGGATTTATGCAGACCAGTGAGAGTATTCAGCCATAGTGACAGCTAATACAGAGAACTCCAGCACCCTCAAACTCAATACAATGGAACAAAACCTTATCCTCAACAAAAAGTCAATTTGAAACCTTAGGGTTGAGTTCCAAGACCAACTACCACTGTCATTCCTACTTCCTACAGGGTGCCAGACAATTTTAGAGCAGAGGGGACAGAAACCTTTGGCCACAAGCAACTCCAGTAACTTTGCTAGCAATACCAGTGCTGTGCAAAATAATAAAATTGATAAAAGGTAGCATGGTACAACATATAGAAGGCTGGCCTTATGGTCAGCAAGACCCAGATTCTAGTTCTTCCTCTGACACATGCAAACTGAATGTCCCTGGACAAATAATTTAACTTCTTAAAGCCACAGACATTGTTCCAAGACTAGGGGTTATAGATCAGTTGCTGAGCTTCTTGGTGGGGAGAATTTCCCGTACTGGAAGAACCTTACTGATGAAATCTCAGGCCTAGACAAATAATAATAATAGTAGTAGTAGCCAGCATTTATATAGTACTTTAAGTTTTGCAAAGAGTTTTATGTATATTACTTCATTTGATCCTCACAGGAACCCAGTGAGTTAGGTGCTATTGTTATACAAATTTTACAGACAAGGAAACTGAGGCTAAAACATGTTAAGTGACTTGCCCAGGGTCACATAGCTAGTAACTGAGGCAGGCTTCAAACTCAGGTCTTCCAGATACTGAATAGAGTGCTCCCTTCACTACAACACCTAGCTGCCTACAGTAAAATTTAAATAAAAACATTTTTCTTCCCCTTCCCACCTCCACCCATCCTTTCTTTGGTGCCTTTTCTCTAAAAGATGTCCATTATGCAAGTGCTGCCCACAACTTTCCACAGGGTGACCCTACCTGAGGCTGCTCTTCCCAAGTATCTCCCATAATCCTAACATGGCTTTCCTCTTGCATCAGACCTTGTGTTATTGCCTGTATCTCTCATCATGATCGATTAGATAACCTAGTCACATAAAGTCTTCACCTAGTCAAGATGGGACTCATTAAAATAACACTGCCATCACACTTTATATACATTATCTCATACAAGCCTTCCAACAACGTGTCAGGTAACTTTTTTCATTGTTTTTCAGCCCTCTGAGTCTTTGTGACTGGTGGGGGGTGGTTCTTGGCAAAGAATGGCTTGCCATTTCCTTCTCCAGCTCATTTCACAGATGGGGAAACTGAAGGAAACAGGGTTTAGTGACTTGCCCAGGGTCACACAACTAGTAAGTGCCTGAGGCTAAATTTGAACTCAGATCTTCTTGACTTATAACCTGGCGCTCTACACACTACACCACCCAGATGCCCAGTTAGGTAGCTTATCCAGAGATAATTTCCATTTTACAGATGAAAGCTAGAAGAATTAAGTGACTTGAACCCACCATCCCACAGTCAGCAAGTGTCTTAGGTTGTAAATCCAGGATTTCCTGATACCAAGGTCAGTAGGGTAACCACTGGACTGCCTCTCAGAAGGAGCTAATGGGTAGGGATTTCAGGCTCTTAGAGTAGCTATTTTGTGGTAATGGCTTATTTCCTAAGTCCTCTCTATTCACACTGCATCTATGTTATACAGGGTTAGGCCTGCCTACAGCAATCTGGAGCTACCCAGCAGATGCCTGCAGCAACCAGTTAATAGAAAAACGGTCCAGCCTCCTGGAGCCTGAGGAAAGAGACAAAGATCAGGGAGCCTGGTTCCAGAACCTCATTCTATTTTCTCTTCATGGGGAATGTAGGCTCTGGTGGGAGTATTCTGGCTCCAGGAACCAACAATTAGTCCCATTCCAGATCCTCTTTTCTGATCATTAGAACTAATTTCTTGCACTTAACAAGTTAATTTCCCTGCTTTCCCTACTGGCCACTAGAAATCTTTGACTTCTGAATGTGCCATGAGAACTGAGGGGCCAACCCTTCCCTCCCCCACCTCTGTTTCACTTGCTATTGTGAGTTCTGAGGCTCGGGCAGTGCTGCTTGCCTCGGTAGGTCCAGAATGTAACATTTGTTCTGCAAAGGCAGAATAATGAAAGGAACTCGGGCTTGGCAGCAATTGCAAACCTAATTCAAGCCATTCTATTATTATTATGGTTTGTAGTACTGGGGCTGGGGGAGGAGACTGTGTCGATGCTGTCTTTCTCAAGGGAACCATCTGAACCCTACTTCTGTAACTTCAGAGCATGGGGGCCCCCATCTCCCCACATTAGGGCTCCATCTGTTATTCAGCACCCAGTGTCTTAGGAGTTTAATTTTGACATCTCTGACAAATGCCATGAATCATTTATCCCCATCGTCATAATGTCTGGGGATAGGAAAGCAAGAATTGGCTCAGCTGGTTTCGGCAACTATCCAAAAGAAGGAGTACTCTTCTTTGCTCTTGTCTCTGTCTTATTTTGGCTCAGCACTTCTGAGTGAGGGAGAACCGTATTCAATATACTTTTCTTTGTTCTAGTTAAATCAAAAGATGGGGCATGGACATAAAAAAAAAAATTGTAATTAAATTGTTGACTCTGGTGCCCTCTGCTGGCTGAATTTTTAACTTTCACCTCCAGCTTGTATGATAGATCAAGACATTTATTTGCATCTGTCCTCTGTTTCTTTTCTACAGGATCAATAGAAAATAAATTAAGTCACAATACTTTTGCACATCCTTTTCAATGGTGGTTATTGTTGTTTTTTCTTGCTTGTTCGAAGGCAACTATTATTTGCATGATTCCAAATACCGGCTATGAAATTAACTACTTTTTGCCTCTTGGAAGGCATCCCCTTCAGAGCATTTCGTGTTGGCTGAGGAATTTTCAATCAGAAAAAAAAAAAAATGCGTAGCACTAGAGCCAGCAGATGGAATCTCTAACAGGGAGCTGCTGACAAAAAGCCAATGGCTAAAGAGATGTCAAGACAATTCAACTGGTTAGAGTTTCTGACTAACTACTTGGAACTTTCCTTCCACCTTTGCCAAAAGATTAATGGTGTTGGGAGATACACACATACATACATATACACATACATAACATACATATACACATACATAACACACACAATACATACATATATACACATATATACATACACACACACACATATATATATGTATATATATATGTATATATATATATATACAAATGGCATGCTTTTAAGCATAGTAATATCTTGTTTCCTAGAAGAAATATCACATATTTCTGTTTTGAGAGTAATTCTGGGGGGAGAGGGGAGTGGAGTTTTATCATCAAACAAATGAAAAATTCATGACACTTTCCCCATCTTCTTTTAGGAAGCTCATGAATAACCAAGTCAACATCTCTGGAATCCATTAGCTTAATTAAGGCATGACTACAGTACCAATTGCATTTGTGAGAAGTTGGGGTATTCTGATAGTATGGCGTCACAAGGCAGTGTGAAGCCTTTTCTCTAATGTAGGCTGTATGTGAGAGAAATGAGAGCTATCTTGGCAGAGTGGGAAGATCTAGGCTTGCTTCAGAGCCATGATTTAAACCCTCTCTTACTAAAATGAATAAGAAATCAATTCTGCCACCTCCAAGAAACCAAAATCTGCCATGAGCAAACACAAACCCATTTCTGTGCCCAGCTCCATCAATCATCCCATCCAGTAGCCCCCACATTCCCCCCATCAGCTGTTTGTATGGTAGCAGGACTGTTCATCCTTGGAAATAATTCAGATGTGGGTTTGACACTGGATTTTTTTTTCTACTTTGGTGAAAATGGGAGTGGGGGGAGGCACCATTTATAGTTTAATCTATGCATAATTTTTTACAAAATGGTTTTGCAAAATGTCTTGGGTGTTCAAGACTATGGTTATTTGTTACCTGTGTGACCCTGGACAAGTCATATCCCCACCTTGGGTCTTAGCTCTCTAATTGGGTACCAACTTCTGTAGGGGGCAGGAAATAAATGTATGGTCTTTTGTTAGTTCCCTTTTGTTTCTGTTATATACAAAGATCTCTGTTATTGGTGATAAAATAAATCAAAATTGTTGCAGTCTCTGAAGGCATGTAGTATTTCTCCCATTCTTATGCTTTTATGCATTCTAATCAGGTTATTAGATAATCTGTATGCCTCCATGAACATATCTTGCCTATTGGTTACCCCCCTTCCTTTTATGTTATACATGCCCTGGGGCTACCCAGGACATATTTCTAAGCACTAGGCCTAGCCTGTTACCCCCTATTGTTAGAATCCAACTCTACCCCCTGTCTGCTAAGAGTGAACTAAGCATGCACTTCCTGGGGTGAGCCACTGCAGAGGTGATGAGGAATCCTTGTTAAATTGAATTTATATGTATACCTTGTCTTCTGGCATTGCTCTGTCAAACATTTTCAGCCTGATCCCTGTTATGCTAAGTTCTTTCCCCCTTTTTATTTTCCCTTTGCCTTACTGGTTCTCTTCTATTACCACTTTTCCCTTCCTGTCAATCCTGCAATCAAATTTAAATCTCCTTCGATTCAGCCTTTTGTTTTGTTTTCCTACTTGGGGTTTCAAGAGAGTCATCTCATAACAAATTTCTATTGCAAAGAGTTGATGATCAGCTTTTCTGTTTCTCTGGCAACTTCTTTTGGACTGGGAATTAGAAGTGGATTTTAGACCTGATTCTTCCATTGTGTGACTTTGGACAAGTCACCTCCCCTCTCTGGGCCCGAATTTCTTTATCTGAAGGGGTTAGGCCAGATGATTTCTAAGGTTTCTTTCACCTCTAATGTTCCCTGTAAAACCTGATCCCATTCCTCCTTGGCTCAGTATCTCCCTTATTGACCTCATTCTATATAATAGAGCAGAAACTGCAAAGGGTTAGCGATCAGGCAGACAGAGAGTGGGAAGACAGAGTATGCGCCAGCCTTCCCAGATAGGGGACCTGTTTCCAACACAATCACACCTGCCCTTTACTCATTACAGCCCAACTCTGTCCCTACCTACCCTTCTCCCTCTGCTGCACAAGCTTCCAACCTTTCCTCTTCAGAACCAGGCATTAGCCTATTAGGGCAGTCATAACCTAATCCAGATGCCAGTGGGTGTCATTGGAAAAATGCTGGGGCATACCCCATCAAGATTTTTTTTTAACTGGTAGGGGTATACAGTCAAAAATGTGGGTACATGAGTAACCTTTAGATTGTTGTGTAGCCACCAGTTTTAACGGTCCTTAGGCTGTTGTTCCTGTCCAATCCAGTGACCTTAACAGCTTCACACAAAATCAAGAGATTGTTTTTCCTTAAACTGGAAGGGGGGTGGGGGTGGGAGGAGAAAGGGGGAAGTGAAGCAGTGATTCTGGCCCTTCAAGAGTTTGGATTCCTCAGAGTTATGTTCCATATTTCTAAAACAGCTGCTAAATGATTAAGTATATCCCAAAGCATTGCAGCTTTTGGTTTGTAGGGTTTTTGTGCATTTTTTGTTTTGTTTTGTTTTTGTTTTTTGCTTTTTAGAGGGCAATTGGGGTTAAATGATTTGCCCAAGGTCACATGGCTAGTTTTTATGTTAAGTGTCTGAGGTCACATTTGAACTCAGGTCCTCCAGACTCCAGGGGCAATGCTCTGTTCACTGAGCCACCTAGCCACTCCACCCCCACCCCACCCTCTGTGTTTTTGATTTTGTCTTATTGAAAAAAGTTAAAGAAATTCTAAAGGATTCTCTAGTCTGTGTATCTGTGGCTCTAAATGGTAGGATATAGTTTTCCTACTCTGATGTCTAGACACTGTTCTAAAAAGGCATGTACAAGGAATGCCTTTTTCCCCCAACCCCCTAACCCCATGGATCATAGCACCTGACCACAAAGGTACAATGATCACAACCAATCTGGAGCCAAAAAATGCCAGCTGCCATCCAGTCTAGAAGTTTTTCTGAGGAAAAATTTGCAGTATTTCTTTTCTCTTTTTTGGGGGGGAAAGGGGAGGCGGAAGGAGAAGAGAGGGAGTGCCTAATCTATGTTATAGCCCAGAAACCCAAGTGGAATTGGGTATAGTACTGCTATTCATTCTTACAAGTCCTCAAGAAATACGGGTTGACGGGGCGGCTAGGTGGCGCAGTGAATAGAGCGCCGGCCCTGGAATCAGAAGGACCTGAGTTCGATGACACTTAATCCGCACAAACAAAAAAACCTAGCGGTGTAACCTTGGGCAAGTTACTTAACCCCAATTGCCCTAAAGGGGCGGCTAGGTGGCGCAGTGAGTAAGAGTGCCGGCCTCGGAGTTGGGATGACCCGAGATCAGATCCGGCCTCAGAAAATGAGCACCCACGCATAAAGAATGACTAGCCGTGTAACCTTGAGCAAGTTACTTAACCCCAATTGCTTTAAAAAAAAAATTAAATTAAAAAAAAATACGGGTTGATTGATTTTGCAGGTTCAAGGGAAAGATGATTCCCTCTTTTATTCTCTTTCAAGTTTATCTTCATGTTTTCATCTTTTATCATGGCCAAATAGCAACACTATAGCCAAAGAATGCCCAGCTACCCATAAATCTCAAATACAGAAATATTGTAGAGAAAACAGGAAGTAAACCCCACTCCTAGCCACCCCCAACCCCCAAGGCCACTTTTTATCCTCCTTTTTATCCTCCTTTTTATCCTCCTTTCTGGAAGAACACAATAACAACCTATGTTGAAGGAGAAGATTGGGGGTAGAAGGGAGTGAGGGGATGGAAAAGGGGACTGATTTTTTCACAGCTATAAAAATCATCACTTTCTTAATATTGTCAGCTACAGACTAAATTCATTGTACTCACTTGACTACAAAAGAAAATATTTCTTAGATGATTCCTTTTTTTTTTTTTACACTTTGAAGATAGGGCCAATTTTTAGTAATGCTGAAAAAAGAAATCTTAGAAAACCAAAGTGTGTGTGTGTGTGTGTGTGTGTGTGTGTGTGTGTGTGTGTGAAGAGGAAAACAATGGTACTTTTATTTATTTCAAGATAAAATTGTTAGGAGTTAATCCTAAAATAAATATACAATACACTTAAAAAAAAGTAGACAGCAAATGTGTTTTACTTAAAAGGATTATTTCCATAAATAATTGATAGAAATGAGAGAGGTGAATTGAAATTACACAAAGTTAGGACAAGAGACCCAATTACACATGCCAGTCTCTATGGTGTTTGCCCTGTAAGGCATTGGAAATACAATGCAAATGCATATGTGGTTGGATTTCTTTTTCCACTCACCCTTTCGCCAATGTTGCTATGCCAACGTCAGTTAACTTCATTCCTACACCTACAGGAAAAGAGAGGAAAGATAGGGGTGAGATACCATGAGCTCAGAAGGGAAATCAGCAATCTACTACGGATGGGCACTACTGATGCTTCTAATCACGAGTCATTTCCCTTCCTGTGTAAGGGAGTTCATTTTCCACCCTGGTTTCCTCTGCTTGAGGCTGCTTTCTCTGGACTGGTGACTGCTAGCCTTTTAGAAATGTACTGACTGTAAGTGAATGATAATAAGAGTGCCAGGCCTTTGACACGGCACTAATGAGGAACTCAGGCTGCACATCCGGAGGACAGTAGATTCATGTCTTATGTAAATAAATCACTGTGGCATGAATATCCCGACAATAAAGGGCCTTTCATAGCCCTGAGAAAAGCATTCCAGGTCTGAGCTGCCCCTTGTGCAACACTGCCTGTCAGGGGCTCCCTTCTGTTCTTCCAGTTACATCCCATTGAATTGGTCTGGGCCTCCTCTACCCTTTTCCCAGGCGCTCTCTCCAAGGAGATGCATATGGAGCTCTTTGGCTCTTGCTAAGAGACCTGAGTCCAATTAAATATTGAAAAGGGAAGCTCTTAGATGGTAGAAGATATGGAGAGGAGGAGAGAGCAGGACTCACGGAAGCAAACCCCACTAGTGGAGGAAATTAGGGCATTCCTTCAGATACCAAGTTCCAGCTTTATCAGATAGTGAGAATGGAATAAGCAGAAAATTGCTTTGCAGAGGAAAGGTGCTCTAATTATACCCCTGCTAAGGGGATGCCTTCCTCCCCCTGTTTTGCTGCAGTATTAGGATAAGAGCTCTGGTTCCCCTAATATTGCCTGAGTGCTGCAGGAGTCACAGGAGGGGAGGGAGGTAGCATGTAGCATCTCTCTTTTCTTAATTATTGAGTATAATTTCCCAAATGCCTTTCCTGTGTCTCCTTGACTAGATCAAGCACAGATGTAGCTTCTATTCTGGGCTCCATTCTGTATTCTAGCCCACCACGATCTCTGGCTTAAACTCTGAGAAATTTGCAGTTTGACCTTTGGTAGGGATACAGAAATGGGCCAGCCTCCCCAGTCCCCACTCTGCCAGCCCTGCCTAATGCTTACATTACAGCCTGCCTCGTGCCTACATTTCAGTTCTGGGAGGACAAAGACTGTGAATCCTGAACCAGAACCTTTTCTAACGCTCATGTTTCCATGGAAAAAAAAATTTGGGGTGTGTGTGATAGTATTTTGGAGTCAGTTTAGGTGAATGATGATGGAGCTAGCTTTCTCTATACCCCTGCCCCTGGGTTTGAGTCAGCAGTATCATTTAAGAATTGTGAGCCCTGAGGCAAGCCCCTTCACATCAAAGGGCCTCAGTTTCCTCATCTCTAAAGCCTAGATAATCCAACCTAAATTTCTGACCCTTATAGAGTTTTTATGAGAATCAGAAAATAATGTTATATAGTGGATATTTGACTTTTTTGTTTTATTTTGTTTTGTTTTTGTTTTCCCCAGAGGAAACTCCCTCAGTCAAATAGGATTAGCAACTATTTTATCATTTACAATCATAGAGATTGCCAGGGGGCACTCGAGGACAGACTCGTCCAGGGTCCTACAGTCAATGTATGTACAAGGCAAGATTTAATCCCAGGTCATACTGACTCTGAAGCCAGCCTTCTATCCACTATTCCCTGTTGTAAGGACCAAAAATAAAGGAATATATGTGAAAGCACAGTAAATTGCTACAGAGAAAGGGACTGGACCTGTGATTTCCTTAGTGTTGGGAACACCCAGATAAGGAAACTCCCTCCATTAAAGCAGGTCTCCTTTGTCTCTGCAACTGGTAGTTTTAAAAGGTTACCTGGGGCCTCAAGAGGCTCAGCAACTTGCTCAATGTCACATATCCTGTGCTGAAATTAAGATGTTAAGACTCTGAGGCCAACTCTATCCACTACACCCATTTCTTTCTCTCACACATTGCTATTCTAGCTTAATATACTATTATTATGACACCTATTAGTGTCAGGTAATTGTTTATCTACAATATTATAGACAATTCTTGTTCAAGTACTGTTTGGACTAGACAGCTGTTGAGAGGTGTTGCCCCCCACCCCGAATCTTGACTCTGCCTCTGTGTTCCTCCAGACCCCATCAATCAAAAGCACATATGACTCTAGGGGCCATGCAGGGCACTCAGTGTAGGGGATAGAGGTACAAAAATGAAAGAATCCTTGCTCCTCAAGACCTTTCTATTAGGTAAATATGTATACATATAAAGAAATAGAAAATGTATACACATTTTTTGGGGGGGGAGGGGGAAGCAAAGGGGCAGGGAGCTTAGGCTGCCTTTATTTCCCTGGCCCTCATCAGGCAGGAAGCAGACTGAGCACCAATGCTCGAAGCAGCAGGGCTTGTGTGGAGCCCAGCAGCCTGGGACATTTTTCTTTTCAGTCTGGTTAGTCAGACAGAAGCTCTGAGCCCTGTTTTTCTGCTTTGAACCAAAGAGCTAAATTAGAAATGGCACTTTAGTGGAAGGCAATGAGCATTTCTGAAAGTGTTTTCCACAGTCGGGAGCTAATTCATCTCTCTATTCTGACACTGTTAACCACCAAGACACACATGGAAACACATCATGGGGCTTGGATAACAGGGTCTATTAAAAAAAAAAAATAAAAATCTCTTTGAAAGTCTTTCTTCATGGCACATGTGAAATGTATTTTAAAATCACAAATCCATTTTCTGAAGCTGCTTAAGTTTCTTTCTCCCCTAATCACTTGGCAAAAGGTCCTCAAAACCAGGTTGTGGCTCCCTGCTCTTTTCCCCCATTACCAGATGTCACTGCTGGATTAGAAAAACAAAAAAATGCGATTTAAAAAAACAAAATAGGAACATGGAGAAAAAAGTTCTCTTTAGCAATGCGTGTAATTCAACAAGTTATCAAAATCTTTACAACTTAATATTTTAAATTATAATATGACATCGGGACAGATTTGGTATAGCAGTCATTTTGAAGACCCAGAACTGGAAGGGATCTCACAAGTCATATCATCTACTTCCTTTATTTTACAGATGAGGAGACTGAGGCCCAGGGTGGTAAAGTAACTTGCCCTTGGTCATACAAGTAATAAGCAGCATCTGAACCTAGGTCTTTGGACCCTAGAGCCACTGTACCCCAGGGATGTATGGCTGGAGAAGGGAAATGCTTGGCTTAGCTTTAGGTGACTGATTTCTCTGGTATTTACATCCTTGAGATCTATTAGTGATAGCATCCTGGAACTTTACTAGTGGCACTTATATATAAATATATATATATTTTTTTGGGGGGGGGAGGGGATGGGGGGAAGAAGGGAGTTGATTGGGGTGGGGAACTCCCAGAGGAAAATACTCTATCATGGAAGATCAGAATCTTCTCTGCCTCAGGCAGTGAGAAATTATATGACTTGCCTAGGGTCACACTGCTAGTATGCGTCTGTTAGAGGCAAGACATGAATTCAGATCCCCATTCTTGACTCTCTATCCCCTAGGCCACACTGTCTCCCTCATCTACTGCTATTCAAGTTCAATTCCCATGCTTCATTTCTAAGTCTTCCAGTCTACTGGTATCAGTATATCACTAGAAATCTACACGCTTGGAAAAAGTACAACATTTACAGAATTCTACAAAGCAAAATTCAAAATCAGAGAAAGCATTATATAATATCCTTAGAGATGGCCTAGAGCAAGGGTGGGGAACCTGCAGCCTGGAAGCCACATGTGGCCTTCTAGGTCCTCAGGTGTGGCCTTTTAGGTCCTCAGGTGTGATCTTTGACTGAGTTCAAACTTCACAATACAAATCTTTTTATTAGGGGGATTTGTTCTTTGAAGGTTGGATTCAGTCAAAGGGTTAAACTTGAGGACCTAGAATGTGGCCTTGAGGCTACAGGTCCCCCCCCCCCCAGATGTTGAGTTTTTCTTGGCCTAGGGTTGGCAGATATCCTGCAACTTAATGCCTTGTTGACTTTGTATTTACTTATTTCATACATGAAAAATGTAATCTCCCTGAGGGTAGGGTTTGTTTTGGTCTTTTCTCTTTGTATCCTCTGAGTCTATCAGAGGCCTTGTTTGGTTTTTATGTGGTTTGGTTTGGTCTGATCTGGACTTGTGATTTCTTTAGGGGAGTCAACTCCTGGTGAATAAAACTCCTCTACCAATGCAGGTCTACAAAGCTTCTGCCATTTCCAGTCTTCAACGGCTGCCTGAGTGACTTGTCAAGGCCACACAATTAGTACATGCCAGAAGCAGGACCTAAACCCATGTCTTTCTGACTGTGAGTCCAACTCTCCAGCCTCTATACCCCAATGCCTCTCATATTACATACAGTAAGGGCCTTTGCATGAAGTACACACTTAATATTTGTTGAACTAAAAAGAATTGATTCTTTCCATTTTCCATTCTATTGGGATATGCAATGATTCTTTATTGGAAATCATTCAAACACTACTGACCATTACTGTTGTCTTCTTCCTTCCTCTACTCCTAACTAAAATTGACACATGCATCTTGGTCAGAATGGGTTGGTCTCCATAACTTTGTTCAAGAAAAATACATTTTTAAAGAAAAAAGCCATAAAGGTTAAGAGATGAAGAGTTAAAAAGCCAGATTTCTCAGATCTCCAGCAAGGCAGTAGGGAACTATAGCCCCCTTTTCCCTTATTGTGTAAGAGACTTTGTAAGTCCAAAGTTTAAATCCTCCTAACTCATAATCCTGGCAATTTGCTCCCAGCTGTTTTTAGGGTAAGTGAGTTGCTCTTAATTACCTAGGCCAGTAGTGACCATTTTGGTTTATAAGAGCAGATGTTAGGAGTTAGTTAACCCTGACTCGTTCATCATGGCACCATCTATCTTTGTACTCAGGTCTTTCACAGCATCAGTAACTGGAGCATCAGTGGGGCAAAATGGTTGTTTTGGACGCCCTTGTGTGTGAGAGCTGCACAGATTGGCTAGTATACGAAGGCATGATCTACTCATTACAACGACAACTGAGACAGTTGTTTCCACCAGTCCTGGCCCACTTATTTCAGTTTTTAAGATGATTGCTTTGGATTTGCCATCTGTAATCTAATCCTCTGTTGCCCAATTATTGCCACTTTCTGGACCACCCAATTGTGTAAAGCAAGGAGTCCTCTGCTGTGGACAGATTTCTGGGGGTCCATGAACTTGGGTGGGAAAAAATTACATCTTTATTTTCACTCATCCCTATGTGAAATTTAGCATTTCCCGATTATTTAAACACATTATTCTGAGAAAGTTTCTGTAGACTGCTAAAGGAGTGGGTCAACGACACAAAAAAGTGAAGAACCTTTGGTGTAGAGCCAGTCTAAGTAAGCAGGAAAGAACATGGGATCGTTTGAAAGATGGATAAAATCATGATGTGCAACTATGCAGCCAACAGCAAAAAAAGGGCAGGTTTCCTGGCAGGGTTGAGTAAAGGAACACTCTTTTGAAACACCTCACTGGTACGTTAACTGACATATTTCATTTTCCATCTGTAATGTAATGTTGTAGTATGGCTGTTTATTGCCAATTGCAAAGAAAAAAAAACTACGTAGACAGCTGTAATGGAAATGCAGATTTAAAGATCTTCCCTGCCCCTAGCTTAAGTGCACCTGGAGCCTGTGGTGGGAGGCTTGTTTTTCAGGAAAGCCCACACCTTGATACTTTGTGATTGGGCAGTGGGTCAAGGAGGTTGTTACAATCTTTGAGCCAGGAGAAGGCTACATAAACCCTGAGGAGAGGCTTTGCTTTGGGGCTCCCTTTGAGAAGTGTTGTGTGATTTGACCAGATGAGACTCTGGGAAGCCGTTGTTGAGAGCCCCCCGGCTTTGAAAACCCAGATGCTGATGCTTCCCTCTCTGGTAACTGTGATTTGGTATTGATATAATGGTAGGACAGTTTGGAAGCCTGTCTGTTTGATCTGTAAGTTCTGTAACTCTGAAGTTAGGGGTGCTGACCTTTTTCCCCTGAACTAGGTAATATATGTTTGTTTGATTAAAGTAAGCTTGTTAACCCATTTTGAGTTGCTTTCCTTTTGAAAAGCAGATCTAAGAACCTGTGTTGGCAGTCACCCTAAGGATATTGGGGTGCTTGCTGCTACAACAGCTCCAGGCTGTAGCTTCATATTTAATGCAAAATTAGTACCAAAAAGGGAGAGGAGGGGAAGGAACAGCAATGATTGCACAACCAGAATCTAATTAGGAGAGAAAGTCACTTAGGCTTATAAAGGAAGAGGTTTTTTTGCAGTAATGATATCTCTCCTGAGAACAATACAACATAAGTACCCTCAACGTACTGGTCCTTTGAGGTCATTGGGAAGATCAAGTATTCCCATTCTCTACCTGGGGGTGGGGGAAGGGCAGAGAGAAGAGAAGGCATTCTACATGAAGAGTACACCTTGGAAGAGGTACGATCAGATCTGGGAGTGCCCAGGACAGCAGGAAGCAATGGAGCAAACTTGAAATAAACTTTACTGGTTAATTGGAAGAGGAAAGAGGCTTCTTATATGCCAACTGCATCATTATTGAGTTTTATTAATGCAGCAGTGCAAAAAAAATTCCATAGGTGTACCTTATACCTTGTGTTCCTGAAAAGCTATGTACAAACCTATCCTTTAAATGCTTTGGGAAAGTTTGATGTTTAAAGGAGTCCTGGTATGACTCCTTTTATAAAAGAAGGATGTAGCCATCCCTTAATTATCTAGGGCTGAGGTTCTTAGCCTGAGATCGACCATGGAAAGATTTCTAGGGGACCATGAATTAATTAATTAAGTAAGTAAGTTATTTATTTAGTTAGTTAGTTTTTTATTTATTTAGTTTTTTATTTTTTTGGTTTTTTTGGAGGGCTATTGGGGTTAAGTAACTTGCCCAAGGTCACACGGCTAGGTTTTTGTTTGTGTGTGTGTTAAGTGTCTGAGGTAGGATCCGAACTCATGTCCTTCTGACTCTAGGGCCAATGCTCTACTCACTGCGCCACCAAGCCGCCCCTGAATTTATTTATTTTAGAAAAATGTTTTTTTCTTTTTGGAGAGGGGAAGGTAGGGCATTTGGGGTTAGGTGACTTGCCCAAGGTTACACAGCTAGTTTTTTGTGTGTGTTAGGTGTCTGAGGCTGGGGACCATGAGTTTAGATGGGGAAAATGACATCTTTCTTTCCATATGATTGATTTCCTTTGTAACCCATTGTATTTAATTTTATTCATTTAAGACTCTTAGTCTGAGAAGAGATCCAAAACCTTCACTAGCCTGGGAAAGGGGTTCATGATATACATACAAAAAATTAAGAACCCCTGATCTAGAGTAAATGATTATTCTATTTAGCAGGAAAAATAACTGTAATCTCTTCTCTACTTCTTTTTTGCCAGATGTTTCACCAATTTAAAAAAAATTTTTAAAAATAAGATGTGCTTATTTTTAATAGCACCACATAGGTAGATTGGTGCTGCATGAAATGCTGGAGAAAGAATCCCAGCTCTACCGCTGGCTATATTGCATATGACCCGATGCACATTACTCAAGCTCCCTGGGCCTCAGTTTTCTCATTTATAAAATGAGTGAGTTGGACCTGATGACCCCTACAGCCCCTTCAAGCTCAAAATCAAGATGCTTATGAGCCTAGGCTTTGTGTCCTTTCCCTTCCCCAAATCATCCTCTGGTCAAATTATTTATGATCATCGGTGAAACAATAAACAGGTGTTCCTTTCCTCCTCAGAGGAACAATCTGTCCTGGTTAATCAGAAGTGAGCCTTCTTTCTCATTGGTTCATTCTGTTCCCAAGCAGAGCAGTAGCTAGTCTTCTTACCTTGCATATCAGTGACAAGCAGACTGCCACTTGTTTTCTGATACACCCAGTGCTGAAAGGTGCAGCACTTCTGACCAGCTTCTGATTCTCTTCTCAGGAAGTTGATTTCCTTCCCATCCCTGATGGAATACTTCACAAACTCCCCAATCAACTCCTCCTCCACTGTAGCATAGGGGATATTATTCTTAGGCCGATGAATAAGAAAGATTGGAATGATCCTGGAGGCAAAGGAAGCAGGGTTACCCATCCATTCCACATGCAGGAAAGAAAGGCTAAGTTGCTTATTAGTCCAGTCTAAGGCTACCAGGAGCTCAAGAGCTCATCCCTAATGGAAGGGGATGCAGAGCTATATGGAATCACCAGATGAGATGACGGCTTTGTTCAGTCCTACTTTTCTCAGTCAGTCAGTCAATAAACATTCATTACCCTCCCTCCAAAACTGGTTCCTAGTCAGTCTTGGGACAAGATTTAATTTCTTTAGTTGGGATAAAAGAATAATAATGGCTGGCATTTGTACAGCTCTTCAAAGTTGCTAAAGCATTTCACATGCATTTTTCTCATTTAATCCCTGCATCACCCCTACAAAGTAAGTACAATTGTTATTCCCATTTAACAGATGAGGAAACAAGTTCAGAGAGATTAAGTGGCTTGCTCCTACTCAAATAGCCAGCAAGTGTACGAGCCAGGATTCAAACCTAGTTCTCTGGAATCTAAATCCAGTATTTTTTTAAAAAACTAAACTAAATTGACTTCTTAGATGAATTAAATACCCAGAAAGCCCCAAAGGATCTTGTTGACCTCTAACTTAAATTAGCAGTCCTCAAACTTTTGATTTCAGAGCCCTTGTACTCTCTTGAAAATTACTGAAGATCCCAAAGAGTTTTTTTTTTTAAATATGTGGGTAAAATAATATTATTAGGAAAACAGTTTTGACCTCATGCACTTACTGAAAGGGTCTTATGGACCCACAAGGATCTCTGGACCACACTTTGTGAACTACTAGTTTGAATCATCTTCTTCACCAAACCTTTTCCCAAGGCTTGCTTCAAACACCAATGGATGCTATCTTCCAGTTCTCCCCTTGCCTGATCTGGACCACAGACTTCAATGGCTGCTCAGATGCTTTACTCCATGATTCTGTCCTGACCTCTCTTCTTTGTTTGCTCTCTACTATCTTTGTGTTTTCATCAGCTCCCATGAATTTAATTATCTTCTCTGTGTAGAAGATTCCCAGATCTCTATCCAGTCATGAAACAATCCTGTGCTGTAGGCATGCATCTCCAACTGCCTTATGTACTTCTTGAAATGGATGTCTTGTAGGCATCTTAAACGTAACAGGTCCCCCAAAAGAATTCATACTCTCTCTACCCAAAGCCCCCCTCTTCTGAATTACCATCCTCCCAGTAACCCAGGCTCTAGGTCTCTATCATCATTCTTACTAACCCCACATATACAATCCATTTTTAAATCTCCTCATTCCTTCCTTCATAGCATCTCTCAGACGCATTCATTTTCTCTCCACTTATATAACCATAATCCTAGTTCAGGCCCTCATCACCTCTCACTTGTTCTACTGAAATAGCCTTCTAACTTGTCTCCTAGCTCCAAGTCTTTCTCCACTCCAATCCATCCCCACTCACCTGGCAAAAAGTGAGAACCAATCACATCAGCCCTCTGTGCGTGCGCGCACACGCGAGGGCTCACACACGTTCACTGAGTTCCAGGGGCTCACTATTTACCTCTAGGAAGAAATATATAGTACTCTGAACTTAAAGCCCTCAATACATCTTACACTTCTCCACACTTATAATCCAGCAGCATTAGTCTACTGGAAGTCCTTGAACATAACATTCTGTTTCCCACTGCCCCCCATGCCTAGAATGCTCTGACCCTTCACCTCTGCCTCCTGGCTTCCCCTGCTTCCTTTAAAATGGAACTCAAGTGATACCGACTACAGGAGGCCTTTCCCAGGTTCCCTAGCTACTAATGCCTTTGCCTTTCAGATTGCCTTCCATCTTTGTGTGTCTCATTGTCACCCACCTATGTACACACTGTCCCTCTCAGTAGAATGTACACTCCTGAGTGCAGGGCCTAATTTTCCCCCCTTTCTTTGTATCCCTAGTGCCTAACATGGTGCCTAGCAAAATGCAGCCATTTAATACATGTTTGCCAACTGATTAATAAGTTACCTCCCACTGTCTATATACACTTAGATGGTTATTGAGGTTTTTGAGGTTTATTGAGGTTACTGAGACCATGATGCTGATGAGGTCAACATCGTGGTCCCCATATCCATGTAGATCAATTAACCTGACCCTATTCCAGGGTCATAATCTGTTCTTCTAACTCTGACCAACTCCCTCAAAAACATGTTTTCTAATTCAATAGGGAAACTGAAAAGAGATAATATGGAAAAAGAATGCAAAGTATGGTGTGCTTATGGCGAACCAGTAATAACATTTTAGGCTTGGAAGTGGTAATATGTGATAAATTTCAATAACCAGTTTTCAAAAAATATATATTCAGGACACATTTTTAAAGTTAATCTGCACTACTCTGTATTTTATCCTTTACTTTCTTATGTTCAGACAATCAACAAAACAATAAGTCAAACCCTTTTTCACTTGGGAAGGACAGTCCATTTTAAACACATTGGCCATGTCAATATACCTATCTTATATTGTAAGCTCTATAACAAACACACTATTATTTTATTTGAATAGTCTTTTGATTTCATTTGTATAGTGAACTCCCAGAGAGAAAACTTCTGCCAATGCAGACTGATGCCTACTCTGAAATGTATAGTTTTAGAAAGTTGCCTGGGGGGCAAAAGGTTAGGTGACTTGCGCAGGATCACATAACCAGTATATGTCAGAGGCAGGAATCCAACTCAAGTCTTCCTAATTCCTAGACTAACTCACTCTTTACTCCTTATACTGTCAGTCACATGATGCCTTTTAATAATGCAAGGATGATAAAGAATAGCAAAATGCCTTTATGTAGACATCTAAGGAAAGGAAAGAAAAGGAGAAGCAGATAGCCTTAAAAAGTCAAAAACCAATTTCTAAAGAGTCAATGTGGAAAGAAATGTAATTCTATACCTGAATCCAAATCCTGCCTTTTTTCACTTACTGTGTAACTTTAGGCAAATCATTTTACTTGTCTAGCACTCATTGTCCTCATCTATAACATGGACAAGTTGTAATAGATCATCTCTGAGGTCCCTTGTAGCTCTAATATATAACAATATGACTATGACATTTAAGAATGCAAGTCTTTGTAACTTCTGAGAAATTCGGTTTGTGTTTTGCCAAGAATTTCATCACAGAGCTCACTCTCTGCCAAACAATCTGAATGATTCTGCAGGTAGCACTAGTGATGGATGCTCAGGCAGGACCTTTCTTCCAGCAAGAATCAGGGCTGGGGAAGCATTTTAAATTCACATTTTATCAAGTTCTGAGAAACTAGTGAGCAACTAGACCAAATGCTCCAGAAATGTATTTCCAGAATGAAAGATGGCAGGGAGTAGTTTGTAGAATATGGTGATATAAAATCTCAGTAATGAGTGATGGCAGAAATAGTATATGAATGAAGGGATAAATGAATAAAATGATGGAATTAATGATAGATGCCCAAAAAGTGTCGTATCTACAAATAACAGAGAATAGAGTGCCAGGTGAGTAAACAGACAAAGAAGTGGTGAGGTTGTTCTCTACAGCTATAATCACATGAGTTTGACAAAGTAGTTATCTATTGCTGTCCCCTCCCTCTGTGAAGGGAATGGTGATATGGCTGCACTCTCCAAACACCTGTTAGAAGGCATCAAAAAGCTGCACCAAATCAGTCATCTACAATTAATACTGTGAAAGGCAACAATGGTATGTTGGAGCCAATTCAAACTGGCTTTTGAGAGCCAATTGTGAAATTTTGATTTATACCTTGAAAGTTGGCAAATGCCACAAACCAGGATTTAATTTATTGTTTTGTCAATTGTCTAGACTTCAGAAAGACTAGAGAAAATGTTAATAATGCAGATTAAGCTCAAACATGTACTCTGCCTACATTCTACCCCCCCCCCCAACCCCTGAGATCTGGTTCTTAAACCTTTACTAGTACAACACGGCAACGTGGCTTTGGAATTGGAGTTAGAGAGGGGGTGAGGAGAACAACTTATAGAGAAATACAACAATAAACATGCAGGGGAAAAAATGTCAAGGACAGTCTTGGCAAAATTGGGAAAGAAGAAATATGTCTGGGCGTTCCTGTTATCCTTAACCTCCTCCTCTGTCAAGGACCCCTCTCTTGCTAATCTTTTCCTGCTATGAAAACTTGCTTTTTGGAAAGGATCCCCTATCAGTGATTTGTACCTTAGAAGAATTTATACCCTGGATTATAGGATCATAGATCAGGAACCTGAAGGGACCTTGTAGATCCCCTAGTCTAACCATTTAATAGATGAAGATATTAAGGCCCTGAGAGATTAAGTGACAATTACAGCTGGCAACATGGTTTAATGGACAGAGTGATGGAATTAAGATTTGGGTTCAAATAGCTCAGATTTTATATGACCCTGGGCAAGTCACTGGACCTCTCTGGGCCTCAATTTCCTCATCCTTAAAATGAGTTATTCTCAATGATCTCCAAGGTCCCTTCAAGCACTAAATAAATAATTACATGCTTTATTTATTTTATAGCCAGAGAAAACTGAAGCAGAGAGGTTCAAATAGCTAGTTAGGAGTAAATCCACACCTATAACCCATGTCCCATTTTTCCCAATCATGTAAACAAAATTATCCATTTTGCCTCCCATGATTCTTTCTATTTCTTGTTTCCTCATAAACTTTCTTCTTATCCATAGATCTGATAGGTAACTTTTTTTTTCTTGCTTATGATAACACCTTTACTGTCTAAACCATGTACCCATTTTGATAAGGTATGAGATGTTGGTCTATGTTTCTTCCAGACTGTTTTTCAGTTTTCCCAGTAGTTTTGTCAAATGGTGAGTTCTTGACCCCAAAGTGTGGATCTTTGAGTTTATCAAATACTAGATTATTATGGTCATTTCTACTGTGTATTGTATATCTAATCTATTCCACTGATCTACCACTCTATTTCTTAGCCATTACCAGACTGGTTTCACGATTATCCCTTTATAATAGTTTGAAATCTGGTATGGCTAGGCTGCTCTTCCTTCACATTTTTTTCAATGATTCCCATAATATTCTTGACCTTTTGTTCTTCCATGTGAACTTTCTTATCATTTTTCTAGCTTTATAAAATAATTCTTTGATAATTTGATTGGTATGGCACTGAATAAGTAAGTTAAGTAAAAGTATCATTTTCATTATATTGGCTTAGCCTACCCATAGTAATTAAAATTTCTCCAATAAACAAGATCTATCTTTATTTGTGTGAAAAGTGTTTTGTAATTATGTTCATGTAGTTCTTGTGTAAGCCTTGACAGATATGCTCCCAAGTATTTTATACTGTCTGCAGTTATTTTTAATGGAATTTTTCTTTCTCTCTTCCTGTGGTTTTTGTTGGTAATATATAGAAATGCTGATGATTTTTATGAGGGTTTATTTTATGTTCCTGCCACAAAACCAATTACCTAACCTTTTATAAGACATTTTACATTTCTGGCACTATCTATGAAGCTTTCTGCCAGAGTTGGGAGTCAAGAGGTTGTATTTGCATTCTGGTTCCAAAACTAACTAGTTGTATGAGACCTAGAGTAAGTCATTTCCACTGGGAACTTGATGTGGGGCTGTTTTATTTTCTCATTTAAAAAATGAGGAGATAGTCTCTAAGTTTCATTCCAGTGCTAAAATTTCATGTGTCTCTCAGGTTGTAAGCTCCACAAGGGCAAGAACTCTGTCTTGTTTAGCTTTGTATCTCCCCTAGTACCTAGCCCTTGATAGGTGATAAGTAAATGTTTGTGGTTTGAATGAATGATTCTGTAACTCTAAGTCTGCTCCCTCTTCTGAGGATTTTTGTTTTTTACATTTCATCTATAACAATAAAATGAAAGACTTTATCCCTTTTTTAGAGAAATTTCAAGTTTGACTGATAGGTGAAGTGGGTAATGGTGGGAGTGAGAGGGCAGAGTCAAGGGCCTTTCCTGGTGGCCCATCCTTTAAGGCCAGCCCTGGTGGGAAGGGAAATAGGTGAAATGAAGGGGAACTATGTCTATCCACCAGCAAGAGTTCGAATAGTTCTTAAAGAAAAAAAGAAATGGTTCCCTCCTCACAACTCCCATCCTACAACTGCAGTTTTTCATGGAGCATCTGCTAAGTTTCCCTGTTCACTTTTACTGCTCCCATTTTAGAGGTATTCATGGTTGCACAGTTGTATCCCTTAGTGAGCCCTTGAGAATCCAACCAGCCACATGTCCTCTCAGCAGAACTGAAAGGGTTCATGGACCGCATGTGTACTCATTAATTATGTGGCATTTATAAAATACCAACAATAGCTAAGCACTGTTCAGCACATTAATTAAGCCTAGTCCTTGCCCAGTGGGATTTCATTTGCATACCTAATTTGGCTCCCTCGATAATCATGAATTTTTAAACAGGAAGCTGTCTTCACATACAGCATTTTCCCTTTAAGACCCTGATTTTCCTATGAATAAATCTCAGAAAAGGGACTCCCAGGGACTGGTATCATTTTAGGAGGAAGAACACATAAAAGCTGGCTTGGCTTGTCAGAAGTTGCATCACAAAATTCTCCTCAGTATTTGAATGGACAAAGATTTGTTTATCAAATTCAATTCTGGCATGGTCATTGCTGCTGTTTTCAGCTCAGGCCCCTTTGGCTCAGCTCCTTTTCCCTCTGCATGGTTCAAAATAGAGAAGACCCTTGAATATGTGGGGAGCAGATTGTGTGACCTTTCCCTTCTGCTTTTCATGAGTCTCTTTCTTCCTTGGTCTGTCCCTTCTCTTGGCTAGCATTACTGACAACTGGGATTGTTCTGCCTCCAAGTCTACAAAGGTACAAAGCCCTCAGGATCCTTGTTTATTCCCCGAATACACACAATGTGCCTATGTGGATGGTATCCAAAAGGCTGCCTGTTACAAGTTTTTCTAAAATGTGTACCAGGGTGGAGACCTACAAGAAGGGCTCACATCCTGTAGATATTCTTCTGCTTAAAGATGACCTTTCAAGATCCTTCCCAGCTATTCCCTGGAATTCTTCCTAGGACTCTACAGTTCTGTATATGGTCACAAATTAATTACTCCCTTATTTGCCAAAAATGGAAAATATGACTTGGATGCAAGAATCACTTGTTCTATCTTAGGAGGGGACTAGGGTTCGGTAGTTGTAAACCATGCTAGGAACAGATTGTCTGGCTTTCCCATTCTGCTGTTCATTAGTCCTTTTCTGCCTTAAGAGACTGAGACAAGTAAGGAATATTTAGGTGGAAGGATAAGGACTAATTCTTACTGCGTGGGGCCTTAACTCAGCCTAGTTCCTGTCTTACTGTGTATAACAGAAAAGAAGCCACACTAAACTGTATTTGTGGGTATGCATTTTCCATCTTCTTTCCCTCCTTTTATAGAAGGACACTATGTATAAATGTATATGGTAAAGCTGGAGCCAGCAAGGGGCTGAAAATCATCCAGTTTTATATACAGATACTACTCAACCAAGAAGTACATGGAGAATATATTTTCTTGGTGAATTTTAAAAATGGGTGACAGTTATACAAAGTTCCTCCCTTCCTTGTAAACTATTCTATATCTTTATACTAAACCAAGCTCAGTTTCTTCCTTCAAATCATTTCCTCTGACTTCCCTTATTTCTGTAAGATACCACCCTGTAGTCATATCTGTGCCCTCTCCGTTCTCCAAAAGCACCCCGCCCCCCCCCGGCAATTCATTGTGGAGTCCTGTTTATCCTACTTCTGAAATATTCATTGCATCTTTCCCTCCTATCTGTTCTGTTACCACTCTAATTCAGGATCTCTATTACCATAAGATTATTGTAAGAGCCTCTTCACCTTCAATTCAATCCAATATTTAGCGAGTATTTTAAAGTGACTGCTGTGTGTGAAGAGTACTGTGGCAGGCTCTGGAGGAGATAGCAAGTGTGGGAGAAGATTCTGTTCCTATCCTACTGGAGTTCATAATCTAATAGGGAGATAAGTGATATTTAAACTTTAAAGTGCTACGTAAGTGTAAGCTAAATATATATAATTTAAGATAATAGGTGCATAAGAGAGATTCAAACAGGGTACCTAAGATCATCACTGGGGAAGGATCTGGGAAAGTAACATAGAGGAGATGGCATTTGAGCTGAGGTTTTCATAGCAGTTTAATAGAAACAACCTTGGATTTGGAATCAGAAGACCTGAATTTGAGGCCTGGCTCTACCACTGAATTGCTGTGTGACTGACCTCTATTGGTCTCACTTACCTCATCTAAAAATTAAGAGCTTGGGCTCAGTGACCTCTAAGATTCTTTCTGGCTCTAGAATGCTATGATTACATCATTCTATAAGTGGGGATTCAAAAAATAAAAAAAAGAAGGGAGTTCCAAGCACAGTGTGAACCAAAGTATGGAGGGGTGTGGATGAGGAATGGCCAATAGACCAAATGACAGGTAACAGGGAGTAGTATGAGATAAGGCTGAAAAAAGAGTTTTGAAAAATAGTTAAGAGAGATGAATGCCTCATCTCTCCTGCCCACCCTCAGGCCCCCAACCCTAAACCTTATTTCATGTATATTATTCAATACATTTTCCTTAGGCAAACTACAGTCACACCACTCTTCTGCTGAAAAACTTTAGAGGCTTATTGAATTAATTCCAGATTCTTCAGTCTGGTATTAAAGGTCTTCCACAAGATGAACATAACATATCCTTCCATATTTAAGTCTTACAACTCCCCTATATCTGTCCTATGTTCCTCAATATCTTCTGCTGTTTTCCACTTCTAAGTCTGTGTTCAAGCTGTTCCTTTTAGTTGGGAATGCCCTCTTTCCCATCTACCCTCTGTATAGAACTGATCCTGGAGTCAGAGGACCTGGGTTTAAATCCTACTTATAAAGCTTACTATAGTGACATGTGAATTACTCGAGATAAGCAATAATTTTGATATGGTTTTATTTTATAATTGTAATGGTCATCCATGTGTACTCCTGTTGACACTAGGCTGACTCAGAATGTCTAACCCTGCCTAGATTAGGCTACACTGAATTTGAATTCTCTGTCAGTTGTGTGTCGAGTCTAAATAATGAATAAGGAGCATACTTCAATGACTGCTATAGATATCATGGCAGTTGTTGGTATGGGAATTCAAGTATTTCAAGGAGAAGTTGTACCAAAGAGCAAAGGAAAGTGTGATCATAACAAAAAAACACTAAGAATTTCCCAACTATTGCTGCAAATAGCCTAATTAGGCTTCAGAAAACAAGTAAAGACCTTTAAAGGGCCCTGATAGTTGGAATGGTTGTTATTGATTCCTAGCATTCCTAGCAAAGTTGAAAAGACAAAAGGCCAGTTAAAAAAATACAGCTTCTAAAGATTGCTTTGAAGAAAAACCACTTGTCATGGACAAAATAATACAAAGACTGGAAAAAGTAGTTTTTAAAAATAAAACTCACTTTTTCCTTCAAGGCTATACAAAAATCATCGTGAGAAGTCCAGTGAGCATCTGAGCATCTTCATCAAACTGTAAAACATATACCCTCAAAAATGTTTTGGGAATTTTTTTCCTTCCAGTGGGCCTGAAGTCCTATATACTTTAAGGGGATGGTAAACTCCAATAAATATAAAGATATATTGAGAAGGAGAGTTGTTTTGGAATTATAGATATTTTAAAATGCTGATGGATTACTGCAACCTGACTTTGTCACATGCCACGGAAGGTTAAAAAAATTTTCCAAGATGTAAAGATAATAATGCCTCAACAACTCTGGATTTAAAACCTTGTGAGAAAAGATCTATGTACTATAAACAAGGCTAACCTTGAGAAAATGAACTGCTCAATAGGATTTATGGTTTCATGATGAATAACTAGAGAATGTTAACATCTTAAGAACTCAATACCATATCATAAAAAACGATTACAATAAAAGGAGGATATTACAGTTAAAAATTTTTTAAGGATTCAGAGATTTATGTATGTCAAGAAATTTAATTATTTTATTCTGTCCATATGAATATGAATACCCCTGTACCTGTGTGACCTTGGCCAAGGCACTTAACCTCCATAGGCCTCTGTACAAGAAGGGAGCAGAACAGATAATCTTGAGGTTCCTTCCAGTTCCAGATCTATGAAGTCCTCCCTGTCCTTCAAGGAATCATTTCAATGGCATTGCTTTCCTAGGCCTTTCCTAAGTCTACACTGGGATACGATCTCTCCCTTTACCACATGGCTACACCATTTTGGTTTCATCCTTTTCATATTTTTATGGTATTTACTGTATTCTGCTTTATTGTCTGGTTGTTTAGTCATATCTGACCTTTCATGACCCCATGGACTATATTAATTTTTTTTTCAGAAAAGATAAAGGACTGGTGTGCTACTTCTTTGGCCGCTTTGTCCCCATTTTACAGATGAGAAACTGAAGCAAATAGTGGTTAAGTGACTTGTCCAGGGTCACACAGCTAGTAAATGTCTGAGCCTAGGTTTGAACTCCAATCTTCCTGACTCTATCCACTGTACCATCTATTCTGCTTTATGTTACAGTGGTTCATGTGCTTGGTTCCACCCCCTATAATCTATTACAAATCCCTTGATAGCAGGGACTTTGTTTTACTCATCTTTGTAATCCCTTAGTGGGTACTTGATAAAATATTGCTAAATCTCTCCCTCAATTTTCATTCATTTTTCCATTTCTTCATAATTCCTGTTTCAGACAATCTCAGCGTACCCTAAATACTCCTTCTTTCAATGTGTATGCATACATCATAAATATAGAATATTGACCTTACAAATAAACAGGCAATCACATGTCTTGGGTACCTAACATTTTTGGCTGGCTTGATAAATATTTAGGCAGTGGGCTGAAAAAAACAATGTGAATGAGCCTGGATCTATCTCCGTAACATTCTATGGGGTTTTGTGTTTGCTTTGTAAATAAGATTCACTGGCATTCATATGAAAGAGAGCATCACAATGCTTAGTTATGATTCTTTCTTTTCTGTGGTCAATTAACTCAGAGGATTCGTGCTTTGTGCTTCATTAATGAAGCCATGGCCAGGGCCTCACTGCCCATTTGGGTCACTTAGCTTTGGGAGGTTCTATGGCCACAAACTTTGCTTCTAACCTTGACCAGATGTCTGGCAAAAGTATGCCACTGGTCATCAAAAAGACTGGTTGAGAGTGTGTGGCTAATGTGCGAATCTACCATGACCAGTGCAGAGGCAGCAGGCACTGAGGCAATCAGGACTCAAGCCAGGAGCGGATTCTCATTTCAGCTTTGCCATTCACTAGGGGTGTGAACTTAAGAGTTACTTAAAGGGTCTTTATCCATAAAATGAGACTAATAATAGTCACACTGTTGACTTCACAGAGCTTCTCTGTGGAAAGAGCTCCCGCAACATTCCAAAAGCACCACAGAAATGGTAGAGCTTGTGGCATGACTGGCATTGTGCTTCATTCATCCCTAGCCTACCTCAAAACCGGGAAGAGCTGGATTCAAATCCAAATCTGACATAGACTGTCTGTATAATACCAGGTGAGTCATTGAACTCTCAGTGCTTTAGGGAACTAACTCTTCGTGATGTCAAGTTGCAGAGATACTGACCTACTTTGGTAAAGGGAGTTTCCTCATGGGGGAATTCCCTATTCCAAAGAAATCATAGGTCTAGTCCTTATTTCTCTAAAGTGGAAGTTATTATTTGAGACACAGTGCAGTAGAATGGAAGAAGTCCCTGGGTTAGAGGGCCACTTCCATCGCTCACTAGCTGTGGCCAACTGACATAACTGTGTTTGCGTAAAGTCACCCAATCTGACCAAGCCTCAATGTACACTTCTGTGAAATGGAAACAATAAAACTTAAGCTCCTCTCTTATAAAGTTATTGTGAAGATAGTCCTTTGTGTACCTTAGGACAACATTTTGGGGATCTGTAATTTCATAGATATTGGAATTCCCTCCACTTACACAGATTGCCACCTACCCATAAGTCACTAGAGAGTCATAGGCTTCAGAAAGGTTAAATGATTTGTCCTTAGGTCACTCAGCTAACAAATTTAAGGAGAAGAATAGGAACTCAGGTCTTTTCCAATCTAAGAGGATCACTTTACTCTGGCACACTGTCACCTTTTTTTGGAGATTGCAGGCCATACAATTTTATAAATATCAACCTGTCAGTCCACAAGCACCCACTATGGAGAAGGGGCTTGCCTTAGAGTCAGGAAGATCTGTGTTCAAGTGCTGTCTCTGACATCTACCAGCTATATGCCCTGAGGACAAGTCAGTTAACCTCTCAGGGCTCCAGGCAATTCTCTAAGACTATCAGTTGTGGAGAAGTTGCTGGTCAGTCCTGATATATCAGTGGAATCATGGGTCCTGTCCCTGCAAAACTCCTTTAAGCATTTAATAAATACCTACTTTGCATCACACATTGTGATGGACACTGGTCAAAGACAAAGAGAAAGAGAAAAATGAACATCCCTCAAGGAACTTACTACCGGAGAAAATAGGTACACATTTAACATAGACGAAATAGATCTAAAACATGGAATCTATATGTATATATACACATACATATGCATATTTATATATGAGCATCACTGAATTATTGTGAAGTTCCTAGGAGATTGTAATGTATAAAAACACTTCATAGCTGTAAAGTGGCCCAGAAAAGGAAGCTAACAATACTGCTAACCAATGACAGCTAAAATTTCTATGGTGTTTACTACATGCCAGGCGTTGGGCTAAGTCCTTTGCAATGATTATCTCTCTTGGTCCTCATAGCAACCCTGGGAGATAGGTGCTGTCATTATCCCTGCTTTTACAGTTTAGAAAACTGAGGTAAACGTGAATTAAGTAACTTTATCTGGATCACTCAGTAAGTGTCTGAGATTGGATTTGAATTCAGGTCATCCTGACTCTAGGCCCAGCGCTCTATCCACCAGGTCACCTAGCCGCCCCTACTAAAACAATCTGAAGTGCTTATCCTCTGGATAGGAAGTCCGAAGTATTATGTTCTCAGATAAAGAACATATCATATTCATCCTAATTGAATGTAAGTCAAGGGGCCTGCCATTAATCTTGGATATCCCTTGACTGAGATCACATCCAGTAGGGCTGGGACAAGGGTCCCCCATGGAGGTAAGAGCTTTACTTTTGTGGGTTTGTGGGCTTTCTCTCTCCTTTCTTGGGACAGGGAAATGACTCTGTGGCCCTGGGTATATAGGGATGAATTGTATTACTGTATCACTCTTTCCAAAATCTATCCCATCATTGCCTTTATTATCATCTCTAGTGAGACAGATGGGGGACATTACATGGCTACTCACTCTGGTACTTCTCCAAAGCCTTCCAAAGGCTGGGCTTCAGCTGCATAGATCTTGGCATACTGTCTGGCAGTATTTTGGACATAACATTCCTATATCACCAAAAGATACAAAAAATTACATGTTACTAGGAGAAAGTCAGGCAGCAATCCCTAGTGAGGACAAGGTAGCACATTTTCATAGCACATAGCGGCTAGGTAGATTCATTTTGCTTGACTATGCTTATTTAGATTCTCCTCTCCCTCTAATTTTTAACTTGAAAATTGTGAGTTTGGGAGGGGTGGAGCGTGGGAGTTATCGAGAGAGAGAGAGAGAGAGAGAGAGAGAGCCATGAAAAGATTTTTTTTAAATGCACAGAAGAGAACAGAAAGACTTTAAAAGGGAACACAGATAAACAGGTCAGTTTTTGAAAGCAATGTGTAGAACTTATTATATAATTTAAGAAAAAAAAGCAATATGTTTTTTTGTGTCTTACTTGTATATATGGAAATGCTTCTTTTTGAATGTTTACATTCAAAATCAAAATAATTAAATAAAAAAACTTAAGAAATCAAAAGAGCTCTAAATCCTTGGACAAATTACCCCAAAGAGATATTCAGAGACACAAATCACATGCTTATCAAATTTGTAGATATCATGAAATGGAAGGAAGGGTTAAAATGTTGGATTAAAAGAATGGGAATAGAAAAAAAAATCTTAACATCCAGGAACTGGAACTATAGATGAAATCAAATAAAGTACATTTTAATATGAATCAATGTAAAGTTCTAAATAGGTTCAAAAAATTAACTTCACAAGTATAGGATGAGGAAAATATGTGCTCTTAGGTAGTCCATGTTAAAAAACGAATTCCTAAGAGTTTTGGTGAACTGCAGAGCTCAGTGAGTCAATAGTTCGTTGTGCCAGCTGAAAAAAAATGCTACCTTCATCCTTAATAAAAGAAATGTAGTGTCTAAAAGGAAAGGGATGATAGTTCTATTCTATTCTACATTGCTTAGAACATATTTGAAGTATAGTGTCCAATTCTGGGAATGACATTTTGGAAAGGACAATTACAAGAATATATCCAAAGGAGGGCAATCAGGATTATGTAGAAATTTGAAACCATTTTATACAAAAATCACTTAGAGAGGGGTGGCTAGGTGGCGCAGTGAGTAAGAGTGCCGGCCCTGGAGTTAGGACGACCTGGGATCGGATCCGGCCAAAAATGAGTACCCACACATAAATAATGACTGGCCGTGTAACCTTGAGCAAGTTACTTAACTCCAATTGTTTTTTTTTTTTTTAATCACTTAGAGGAACTGGGGATGGTCAATTTTGAAGAGAAAAGGTTTGGGAGAAACGTGATGTTTGTTGTCAAATATTTGAAGTGTTGTCAGATAGAAAAAAATATTATTAGACTTATTTTCCTTGGCCTATATGGGGAGAACTTATAACAACAGATGGAAGCAATAGGGAAGCAGATTTTGGCTAAATATGTAAGGATTTCCTAATAATTAGGATTGCTTTAAAAAGATGGAATTCCTTTGGAAGAAGTTAATTCATTATCACTGCAAGTCTTGAAGCTGATCTAGAGAACTACTTTCCAAGGATGCTATAAAAGAGATTAATATTTTAGATAATGGGGCGGCTAGGTGGTGCAGTGAATAGAGCGCCGGCCCTGGAATCAGAAGGACCTGAGTTCGGAGGCTCTGACACCTAATCCGCACAAACAAAAACCTAGCCGTGTAACCTTGGGCAAGTTACTTAACCCCAATTGCCCTAAAGGGGCGGCTAGGTGGCGCAGTGAGTAAGAGCTCCGGCCTCGGAGTTTGGATGACCCGAGATCAGATCCGGCCTCAGAAAATGAGCACCCACGCATAAATCAAATGACTAGCCGTGTAACCTTGAGCAAGTTACTTAACCCCAATTACTTTAAAAAAAAAAATATTTTAGATAATGGTTTGCATTGGAAGAACCTAGGAATTCTCTCCAGATATGATACTCTATGATTCTATGATGTGTACCTAGGTCATAATATGTGTACTCCACATTTACACTGATGCCAGAGTGGCTGCTGATAGGCATGCTTAGTTAGAATGGCTCTATGAGCCAATCTAAAACCAGAACTAGTATGATTGGTAGAGAGGCAAGAGATGAGTGAATAAATTAGAATGAATGACCTTGTGAACTCAGTACGGTTTTGCATTTGAAATCCCATTTTCAAAGATGTCATTTGAGAAGTAAATAATTCATAATACCACAGGTGTTGGTTTTTTTTTTTTTTGCAGGGCAATTGGGGTTAAGTAACTTGCCCAAGGTTACACGGCTAGGTTTTTTTTTTTTTTTTTTAAGTCGTGTGTGTTAAGTGGCTGAGGCCAGAACCAAACTCAGGTCCTTCTGGCTCTGGGGCCGGCACTCTACTCACTGCGCCACCTAGCTGCCCCAGGTGTTGGTTTGTTAAAGGCCTAATTGGATACTATTGAATCTACATTTCCTTGGGCATAAGGGCATTTCTCAAAGTAGAGTTCTGGGTGCTATTGAAAATCATCATAATTGAGTTTTTAAAAGTGGTTGAGGTATAAGGGATAAACTTTAGAAAAGGGGAAATAGTGGAAGGAATTCCAATATCTATAAAATTGAATCAAAATTAATAGAAATGGGAAGAATTCTGCATGTGAAGAATAGGAGTGGCCTTCTCTGACTCAGGGTCAAAAATGATATGTCTGAAAATTATATATGAACATCTTAGAATGGTAAAATTGTGGAGTTGGAAGACCTTAGAGATAATAGACTAAAGGTTAGACTAACTCGTAATTTTCTAGAGGAGAAAGCAGAGACCTAGAGAGGTTGTCTTATATACAACCAATTAGCAGCACATCTGAACATAGGATTCAAGTATACTGACTCTCAGGCCAGTGCTAGAACAGAGGTATACAGTAAAAAAAAAAAAAGAAGAGAGAATGATTCTATGTTACTTTGAATAGTATTTTGCAGATCTAGGTCTGATTTAAGAATTGCGCTAGAAATCAGGTAAAGTAACAGGAGTTTCAATCAATCATTTCCTAAATTGATATCTTGAATTGAGTCAAATATAGGTAGAAAGAGATAGGGAAGTTGAGGTGGGGAGAGGGGGAAAAAGGAAAGTTACTTGATAACTTTGCTGTATATTTGAAAGGAAGTAACAAGTTGTACATAATGGATTTGCAATTTTAGGTACAATCTACTGTTTTCCTATTCCATTTTGATATGTATTTGCTTGTTTTATTTCTTAAGTTCAGAATAAAATAAAAGAATTAAAAAAAAGAAATAGGGAAGAAGGAAAGGAAATCTGTATCTGCTGAATTTCCCAATTTTCCTTTTCTAGGCTATCCTCAGGGATTTGGGTCCGGGAGATATAGTGTGACCAAGAATAACTACTTTCCAAATATATTTTCTATCTATCTCTAGAAGGATGGTGTGGATTCAAATCCCACAGGATATGCTAGGAGTTTACAGGAAAAGGAATGATATCAAGACAGGCTACATAGGAATAGTGAATAAATGGGACCTTAGAAATAGTTTCTAGTACGTAAAAAAAATGATAATCTAGCACTGTTCCACTCTTTTCCCACTAATGCTACTGATTAACTGACCTTTCAGTCACCAACAACCAACAATGGTTTTAATTGATTAGCAGGAGTTTAACAATCATTACTGGTCAGCCTCATGAGAACTGATGGCTCACGCACCAAGTGAGAGAGTCTCAGAATGTTAAGGGCCACTAAATTACTCTCTTTCTGTTTTATTCTGCTGAAGCAACCCAAAAGTTCTGGGTAACAGTCCGAGGTTGTGAAATATCTGCTTCTGTTGCAGAAACACCAAAGCAGAAGCACACACAGCTCAGTTTTTCAAACAAGGCTTAGTGTCTCCCTTGACATTTGATAAAGTCCTGGGAAGGAGGGATTTTCAGGTGTGTCCCTGGCTCTACTAAATGGGCCATTTCCCAAAAAAACCTGAAATGTAGTTAAGACCCTGACCTCTTCAAGGCCTGGCCAAGTCTGGCCAAAAAGTTCTGAAACTTGTATGAGGCCTGAACCTTAATTGTGAAGAACTGGTAGGAGAGAGGAGTTATCAAAGAAGATCCCTAATAATTAGAGATCTAGAAAAGTCCTTGGCTGAAGGTTTTCTAAGTTTCTTCATTTAGATTAGGGGCTCTTAAAATGGAGGCTGTGGATTTGTTTAGATAGGTAGATAGATACGTAGGTAGATAATTTATTTTAATATAATTGGTTTCCTTTCTAATACTATGTATTTTATTTTATGCATTTAAAAATTATTTAAGAAGGACTCCATAAGTTTCACCAGTCTGCCAAAGGGGTCTATGACACAAAAAAGTTAAGCACCCCTACCTTAGAGGAAGCCCCATTGACCCCAACTTAGATTTTAAACTTAAAATATCAGTAAATCTCACACCCTGAAGGATGATCTTTTGAAGCTGACTCTACTGGGGGAAAGAAGGACCCACCTGTGCAGCAAGTTTGTAGTTCTTCTGGACAAGTTCATCATTGTTTTTGGTCCCATACGCAATTGCATTGTGCACTTTGAGCACACAGGCATGGCCAGGGTTGAATACGGGAGTAAGGCCCTGCATCACTTTACTTCGGAAGGCTTTGCGGTGGACCCCTTCTCCAAAGTGGAGCTCTTCTGTTGCAATCTGACCACGCAGGTTACCCCCAAAATAGCTGTCACTGATAAAGTCTTCTCTGAAGAAAAGCTGACTGAATTCAATCTCTTCAAATTCTGAAACACAGAATGGTTTTGGCTGGGTAGAGCAGCTCTAACTACAGCCTATGTTCAACACTAAGCCATAACTTAATATGCTTATATGGAGAAAAGAATCAACCAAAGATAGAGAAGGATAGTGGTTGATTTAAAAGCTTTTGAACTTTTAAAAATTGTATGTTCCTATGTACACAAATATTATAATATTATAAAGCAAACTCTAAAACAAATTGATGATGAGGTAAGGAAGAACTGAATAATTAGAAGAGCTGTGTCCCTGAAGAAAGGTAAAGGGACATCGAGTGCTTGGTCAGTCAGAGGAGAATGGAAGGCACAAGACTGACTGAAGCAAATGATGGGAGACAGAAAGGCAACTTTACACTGACCCCAGAAAATAGAAATGGGAATAAGAAAAGTGGGCAGAGGAAAGTAGGACATGGGGGGAAAGACTAGAAATAGTTATATAAGGTTTGGGGGGGGTTGGTTGGGGCAGGCATATAATAGTTGGCTGGATTTCATTAGTACATAGAACTTCTGGTACACAAACCCTCCCTATCAATACAGATCAAGTGTTTTGCAATTTATAGTCCTGAAGAGTCCCCACGAGGCAATAAGAGATTAAGTGACTTGCCCAGTCGCCCAGACAATATGTGCCAAAGGCAGGATCTGAATCGAGGTCTTTCTGATATCCAGGCCTCTCATTCCACTACCCCACACAGACATTCAGATATATCTCAAGCTTATGATTAAAAAAACATCACTGGTTTTGCTAAGACTAATTTATATTTTGGGTTAAAAATCTTACTGTGCTCTGCTTATATGTGTTTCAAATATCATACTCTAGGAAAAACAAAGTCTGTTTTTCTGTCTCTCTTTGAATATGATCTCTTTAAAAGAACATGGTCTATGATCTGTGTCAAAAGCCACGTTGTCACACCTGCAGGGGCCTACAGCTATTTGTCAGGGATTGAATTGTATATTGATCAGAAAGGAGTCTGGGAATGAAGAGACTAGAGTACTTCTTAAATAGAAAATTCAGGCCCACATTTGAGAGCTAGCCACCAGGGAAAGCAGAGATGATGGAAATTACCATTATGAGATTGTCACCCAGGCCTGTATTCTGTTGCTATTGCTATGTGATTTTTCTTTCTCTGTCTACTGGGCCACAAGCAGACAGGAGAGCAGCAGACAAAATTGACTTTCCCTTGCTCTGATATTAGGAGGAAGCTCTGGTTTCTATTTAGTCTAGCTTTTGGGCATCAAAATCAAAGAGATCATAATGGATCTACATGAGTGTCTGAGCATTAATTGGGAGTATATGTGAATGAACCAAACATACAACAGTGATAGAAATAGGGAGATTTCTCTTTTGTTTACAAGACTAAGCTTAAAATATATGAAGGGGAAAATGGTGAGAGACTGCTTCTATCAGCCATAGGTAGGCAGCAGGATAATGCTCTAGGCTTTCTTTTCTTACATACATACACGTACATATACATACATATATAGATAGATATAAAATATATATGTATAGATAAATATATCACACACAAACATATATACACATGTGTGTATGTACATATGTATGTATAAAATTTTTAAAACGATGCTTTGCACAAGAGAATAACCATCTTTATATACAAAACAAAGACTTTTCAGTTCTTGTACATGACTATTTCTAATTCTATAGGATGGCCCTTGACCCCCAATGGGGAAAAAAGTAAACTCTATAGGGACAAAAATAATAGTCCATTTAAAAACAAATCTTTATGCCTCACAATCCCATTGCTTAAAAGCCAGAGGTACCTAGAAATAATTTCAGTGCAATTCAGTTTATCAAAAGGGTTAAGCATTTCTGTAACTCAAGCAGAACTCCAAAATTAGTTCAGTCAATCCTTCAAGAAGATGGTTATCCAGGAGAATATGTTGGGGTATAGGAAGGAAAAGCTGCAGAAACTGCAGAGCACAGGGGCACCTTTAGCAGTCCTGCCTATGACAGAAGAAACAACACCAAGCTTATTCCTTCTCTTCCCCTTCAGCTGAAATGAAAGCATCCCTCAGCACACTTAAGAGAGTAATACAAGACAGAACCTGGTGCAGGGGTTTTAGGAAAACATTCTAAGAAGGGGTCTCCATTCTGGTCCTTGTTTTTATTTTGTTTGTTTAGTTTTGTTTTCTGTCTGGGCCTGTGATTCCATCAATGAAAAGAAGTTCCAACATGTAAACCTCCACTGGGAATGTAACTCTGAGATTTCCCTGTTGCCAATCGTCTTAGAGAAATGTTGGGGTATATTAGAGGTTACATAACTTTCCCGGGGTCATACAGCTGGCATGGGTCAGAGGCAGGACTTGAACCCAGGTCGTCCTACCTCTGAGGCCACCCCTCTTATCCATTATGCAGGCTGTCTCTATAAGGCCTTATGGGAGGTAGAATAAGCACCTGCCTGCACGGTATGAAAATAATGACAGACCGCTCCAGTATCTTTGCCAAGAAAACCCCACGGACAGTATGGTCTGTGGGGTCATAAAGAGTTGAACATGACTGAACAATAATAATGTGGCATGATTTGGGGGCCTGGAGAAGACCCACATATACAAATACACACTAGCTTGATATGCAAGAATTTTGTGCTTGGGGCAGCTAGATGGTGCAGTGAATAGAGCACCGATCCTGGAGTCAGGAGGACCTGAGTTCAAATCCAGTCTCAGACACTTAACACAGAAACTAGCTGTGTGACCTTGGGCAAATCACTTAACCCCAAAATTGCCCTCCAAAAAAAAAAAAAGAATTTTGCGCTAATAGAGCTTCAGTAATGGTTATTTGCCATATAAAAATGCTGGAGAAATGCTCCTTTGTCCTCTTCCTACCAACTTTCTAAGCTAGCAATATAAGTTTTGCCAGCCAGTAATGGTTTTAAATTGACTGTTTTATAGGCATCAGCTGTCCTGAAGATGCCTGGGAGTGCTAAAGAAAACTGAGTGAACTCTCTTTCCCTTTATAGTCGGGCAATTCAAAATAAAAAGATCCTTGTCTGTAGTCAGAAGACATAAGGTGTCTTCTTTGGTTTCAGAAGGGCTAGAGAAGTAGGCCCTAGATGACTCCCATGGGCCCTTTCAGTTAGGGGTATGGTAATTAGTAAATGTTTAGTAATCTGCTCTCTGAAAAAAAGCAGGATACACTTTCAAGTTTAATCTGAATTTTTAACATTTTTCTTCATCACCTTCTTAAGTCTAGACAAGTAACAAAACATTCAATCAAAACTTAATTTGAAATTATTTGATGATTTCTGAGGCATAAATCTTCACACTGAAAATTTAACAAGTGGCTCTTGAAAGTCAGTTTGAGCTGGCTCTAGCACATCCTTGCTTCTTGTCCCAAAATGATGATCATTTGAGCCTGAGATTGTGGTTTAATGTCTACCCTCCAATTTCCTAAGGACAGAGTGTTTGCACATAAAGCATTGCCAAATGGATCTTAGATTACAGAGATGGAGACGGAGTAGGCCTGAGGTCACATAGTCTTCATTTTAGAGATTAAACAAAACTGTAGGCTGGAGAGTTGATATGTCTTTCCTGAGGTCACACATGTCATAGGTGGAATTTCAACCAGACCCTCTAACTCCAAATCCACACAATGTCACAGTGTGTTTATAGACCCGCTCCATTACTATCAACTCTCAACCTATGCCTTAAATTCTACCATTAGCAATTGGTTCCCTGGGGTTAAGGCATCTTAAAGGATAAATGCTTTAACGTGTTGCTTGGGACGGGGAACGTATTAAATCTCTAATATCTAAGGAAATAATTAGATTCCTTTCTACCCATGACATGGGTTGGGGTGAGGGGAGGATAGAAAGGGAAGAGGAGAAAAATAAAAAGGTGGGAAGCATAGGAAGAGAAAGATGATCATGCTAAACTTCACATATATGACAATTTTTGCTGAATACTGTTCCAGTCAAATTTCTTATCTGCTCTAAATATCTTCCACATTGTGAATGGATAGATAGCCTAAAATTGTGAGAAAAACCAAATGCACCATTTGGACAGGAAATTACCAGTGGCTTTGATGTGGTGCTTAAATAAAGCATGAAGCATACCAAGAGTTGGCAAAAACTCATTTGGGTTTGTTTGTTGGAATCATTGGAATCAACACCTCAGCTTTCAGAAGACTTTATTACAAGCCACAGATTTCATTCAACTCAGACAGAAGGAGCAGAGCCTGGAGGCAATGGTATAGTATTCGAATCCTAAAGATAACAAGAGGAAAGTGATCTCCAAATACATCCATAACCTTAATAATGTCATCATGCACAGCTTGTTGCTTGTAGCTGGCATGACATTCTTTCTGGAGTTTTTCATGGTTTTAGCTTCATTAGCTTTGAATCAGAGAGCAACTTGCAAAATGCAAAGCTGTAAGACAGAAATTATGATTATATTCAGAAGACATTTAGTAAGAAAGGGCAGAGAGGAGCACCCCGGAACTGAACGCAAAGCTAATAAAGAAGCAGTTTATGCTGTGGTTTCTGTTCTACCATAAAAAGACTGGTTAAACCTGGGCGTGGCCCTCATCACCCTGGAGAACTGTCACAGGGGAGCCATAAGTTCTGAGGAAGGGGTCTAAAGCCTACAGGACCTCTAGACTAGAGACTGATTGATTAGTCTTATTGTGGGGCTGGGGCCAAGGCACCACTGCCACCTGAATACATTTTAACCCTAATTGCAGACTCAAGTTTGCTTGACTAGTTAAAAAATAAAACAAACCAAAACCATGCGTAAAACCCGAATGTGAAAACCCAAACTTATAAAGAGGCAGTAAGCATCACAGCATAGATCACAACAAAACCATCCAAGTGTAGGCCCCTCTCTACTTCAGAATTTCATTTTGTGATTTACAAATGAAGAGGGAGGTCTGTCTGACATTTTTGCTTGGAGGCCACTGGCAGGTATAGCACTTATCATCAATGCCAGAAGCAAATCTATTTTCTGCTCTGAGAGTTTTGTTCAAAGGCACCGAAAGTCATATATAGAATCTCAGAGCCAGAAAATACTTCAGGGATCATCCAGTCCAGCACCCATCTGAAGCCTAAATCCCTTCATCATCAACAATGATAAGTGATCATTCAGCCTCTGATTGAAAACTCTAGGGAGAGAAAGTCACTGTCCCTTAAGGCAAGTGATTTAATTTCAAAACAACTCTAATAAAATTCCTCCTGATATGAGTCAGAAACTCCTTGTTATTAGAGATAGTCCTTTTTTATAACTCAGTAACAGTATAAAAAGAGTCTGGTATAGTGGGATAAAAACTAGCCTCAGGAGATCTGGGCTAAAGTCCTGACCCAAACAAAGATTGATTATGTGACCCTGAACTTAAACCTCTCAGTACCCCAGGCAATATTCTAAGACCATAAATTGTAGAACAGGTGCTATTACATATTCGTAGAGGGAGTTCCTTATACCAAAGAAATCAAAGATCCCATCCAAAAAATATCAACTTCACAACTTCTCCTAGACCCAAGAGAAGGACAAAAATTCACAGATCTAGTTTGAAAGAGCCTCAGAGGCTATCTAGTCCATTCTCTTCATTTTATGGATAAGGAAACTGAGACTGAGTGATTTTGCCCAAAATCACACAGGGAGTAATCATCAGAGGTGAGATTTGAAACTTCGTGTTCTGATGTCCACACTGGTGCTCTTTTCCAGGGCACCTAATACCTCCTGACCAAAGCATCCTTTGCCCATTACCTTAAATGAGCAAAATATTCTACAATCCTAATTACCTTTCCCCTAGTGTTTTCACAAATATTTCGTTAAATATCTCTTCAACTGTAAGTTTGGGGTTTTGGTTTGTCTTATGTTTTGTTTTATTTTTGAATGATTACAAGCTATAAACCATCAGAATGATCCCAAAGCGTTTTAACTGAAGTGAAATTCCGCCATCTCCTGAATCAGTTGCACTTTCTTCCCTGCATAGAGGGTGAAATTTCCCTGAGGAGGGACAGGCTGCTGAAGAGCACTTTGCCAGGGAGCATTCAGTGGAGGAGATGATGGGGACGTGAGCAGATTCAGGAATGGCTCCTGAGCCTTTGTTGAGCTGAGAGCCTTGTGGGTATCGAAGGCAAACATCAAAACCGTCCTTCCATTTGCATTGAAGTGCAGATGAAAGGATTTGCTCTTGCCAAATACCTGATGCTTTTTGGGAATGTGCTTATCAGCATGCACAGCTGAACAGCCAATGGAAGCAGTGAAAGGGGTGGTTTGTGAGCCCATGCAGAAAAGAGGGAGGTGGAATTGTGGAAGAAATGTATGGCACTTGGGGTTTTTTGCTGGTTTTTGGGGGGGTGGGAGGGGAATTGTTCTCAACTGTCAAATCTGCATATGATAGGCACTTTCAAATAGAAACTCTAACCTTAAAGTCCTCATTCCAAATACTTAGTATAGCATTAGCACTATTCATAGCAACACTTTGTGGTAGCAAAGAACTAGGAATAAAATGGGTGCCCATTGTTTGGGAAATGACTGAACAAATAGCAATAGAATGTAATAGATTATTATTCCACTTTGAGAAACAGCAAATCAATGTCGGAGGTGCTGTGGAAAAACAGCAATACTCAGACACTGTTGGTGAATCAGTCCAACAATTCTGGGAAACAATTTGGAACAATGCTTTTTAAAAAAGTGGCTAAAATGTCTCTGCAGGGGTGGGGTACCTATGGCTTCAAGGCCACATGTGACCCTCTAGGTCCTCAAGTGCAGCCTAATTTGTTCTGTGAAGTTTGGCTTCAATCAAAGGGCTGCACTTGAGGACTTAGAGAGCCATATGTGGCCTCAAGGCCACAGAGAAACCGTGCAGCAAGTTTCCCTACCTTTGGTCTATAGCCTTTAAACCAGAGATCCCATTGTGAGGCATATACCCCAAAAAGGTACAAAATATAAGAAACAATGAATATGAGGAATTTTGATAAACATAGGAACATTATATGAACTGATACAATGAAGTGAGCAAAACTAGAAAAAGGTATATATATATATATATATATATATGTATGTGTGTCTGTATGTACATGCGTGTAAACAGATAGATTGATCACGATGTAAATGAAAAGACCTATAAAACAAAGCTGAATGTTGTGCAATTATAATGACTAATTTTAATTCTGGACAGGTAATGAGAAAATGCACCAACCTAAATTTGCTGTAGAGGTGGAAGACTATGGCAATGGGGAATTAAATATTGTTTACTCTCCTGGACAGCGGGGTTTTGCTTAATTTCCTCCCCTTTTTACAAGGGAAGGCTCACTGTGGAAGAAGAATATATCTAAAATGTCTGTATAAGAAATTACCTGTAAGATTTATGGACAGGGGAAGAGTTCATGCCCAAACAAGAGATAGAAAGGTTCACATGAGTTAAAACAGATCATTTTGATTACATAAAATTTAAAGGATTTTGCACAAATAAAACAAATGCATCTAAAATTAGAAGAAAGCAGAAAACTGGAAAAATTTTGCAGCAAGTTTCTCTGATAAAGATCTCTTTTGAAATATATAGGAAACTGAGTCAAATTTACAAGAACAAAAGGCATTCACCAATTGTCAAAGGATATGAATCAAAAGTTTTCAGAGGAAGAAATCAAAGCTGTAGTCATATAAAATGCTCTAATTTGCTAATAAGTAGAGAAAAGCAAATTAAAACAACTTTGAAATACCAACTCACAGTTATCAGAATGGCTAAAATGAAGAAAAAATAAAAAGACAAATGCTAAAGGGAATATGGCAAAATAGGTATCTTAATACACTGTTGGCAAAGCTGTGGATGAGTCTGGAGAGCAACGTGAAGACACACCCAAAAAGCTATTAAATTGTCCATACCATTTGATCCAGCAATACCACCACTAGTTCTATATTCCAAAGTAATTAAAGAGAGAAAAGGACCCCTGTATACAAAAATATTTATAGTAGTTTTTTGTGGTGGCAAAGAATTGGAAACTGATGACATGCCTATCAATTGGGGAATGGCTAAATAAGTTATGACATATGAATGTGATGGAATACTATTGTGCTGTAAGAAATAATGAAAGGGGGGGTGGCTAGATGGCACAGTGAGTAGAGTGTCAGCCCTGGAGTCAGAAGGACCTGAGTTCGGATCCGGCCTCAGACACTTAACACACGCAAAAAACCCAAAAACCTAGCCGCATGACCTTGGGCAAGTTACTTAACCCCAATTGCCCTCCAAAAAAAAAAAAAGAAGAAGAAAGAATGAAGGGGGTGGTTTCAGAAAACCCTGGAATGACATATAAACTGATGCAAAGTGAAGTGAGCAGAACCAAGAGAACAATTTACACATTAACAGCAATATTGTAAAGATGATCAACTTTGAAAGATTTAGTAACTGATTCACACAATGACCAATCACAATTCCAAAGAACTCATGATGAAACATAATATCCACCTCCAGATAGAGAACTGATGAGCTCAAAGTGAAGACTGAAGAATGTTTTTTTCCCTTTCCTTTTTTTTTGTGATTCTCTTTTGGACATGGCTAATGTGGAAATCTGTTCTGCATGCCTATACATATTTGTAATAGAGTTTGTTTTTGTTACCTTCTCAATGGGTAGGAGATGGGGAGAGAATTTGGAACTAAAAATAAAATAAAATTGAATTTAGAACTGGAAAAAATGAAATATGGCATTAAAACAAAAGATATCAATAAACTTAAACTAATACTAGTGTTGCCTTATCCCTATCTCTGATAATGATAAAGCTCCAGGGTGTTACTAATTTGGCCAAACTATAGCAGTGAATATTGTTACCCAAAAGCAATAGAATGAGAGACTGAAGCTTATTGGTTGCCATTCACTTCTCCAGCCACTCTTGTAATTTGTCTTTTCTACTTGTTATCTGTCTGAAGGAATGTATTATTTCCATCATTTATCCCAGGCGGTGTCTATTTCATGATTTAATGGTGAACCCATTTTCTCTGACAGCTCATACTGACTTACCTTTAATATCCTGATGACTTGAAAGCTGACCCAGAACTAAAAGGAGACAAAAGATGAGAGAGAAAGGCTGTAGGACTAGGAACATCAGTAAAATTACTATAACTGTACTTTCCATCAGAGAGTATAAAGTTGAGATTTACCTTCTGAAGTCAAGTTAAATTCAGCTGTCACTTTCCCATAACTGTTCCTGAGGCAGCAATAATACAAGCCCTGATCTTTTGTACTTGCTTGAACAATGGCCAAGGACACAGTTGAATTATCTCCTGCACTGATAATGGAAAACATTAACATTTACAAACTTAATCATTTTAAAGTGTCATATTCCTAAGCTGCAAGGAAAAACTCCTGTTCCCCCTTACCCTGTCTTTTGCAACCAATAAACTGAGAGGAGCCTTCCATTGTGGTATGTTGTTTAACAATTTATTTACCTGTAAAGAATGCTTGGCCCATTAAATTTTTTAAAAGGACCTGCTGACTTTAACAACCCTGATCTTGCACCAATATTCATGCAACATCATGAAATATGAATTTGCCTGTCCATTAGGATAATAAATCTGCCATCATAGTACAAATCACTGAAATGGACAGAGATGTCTGGATTACCATTCATACTTTTTGCACACTGTCCTCATTCCCCTCAATCATATTAATACTGTATGTGTGCTCTGCTTTAGGAAAACCAGGCATATCAAAATGGAGTCTGACTAAATGGATCAATTAAGGGGCAATTATCTATACTACTAGAGGGTTCTTCACCTTACAAAAGCATTAAAGTTGACATTTCTTTGAATAGTGAGCTCCTTAGTGAATTTAAAACATAATTCAATATATAAATATTTAATGAAACAACTCTTTGCCTCATGTTTGGTTTGGTGAATATTTTGATATTGATATTTTGTTCTGATTCAATCATTTAAAATGTATTGGTATTTTTTGGTTCAAATTAATTCTCTATATGTTCCATTAGACTATCCTTGAGAGCAGGAGACTTTTTTTCTCTTTTGCCTTTCTTTGCATCCCCAGTGCTTAGCACAGTGGCTGGTATATAAATGCTTGGTGACTGACAGGGAAAGGAGAAAAAGACTTTGGTTTAGTAGGAAAAAAAGAAAAGGAAGAAAAAAATCCCTACCTGATTTTTTAGTTTGGGTCAGTTGGGGCACAGTAAATGCCTACTATGTGTAAACCACCATACTGGATGCTCAGGGCAATACAAAGATGAAAGAGATTTAACTTTTGCCTCACAGAGCTTGGGATTTGGTGAGGCAGATAAAAGAGGCTAACAAACAAAGGACAAAACCAAACCATAAAATACATGTAAATAAAGTTCTACGAGTTCCAAGTTGAGAAAGGGGGTTTTTGGTCAACTTGAGCATGGGAGGTTTCATGAATAAGATGGTATTTGGATTGCATCTTGAAGGACTGGTAGGATTTCAATAGGATATCGGTTGGGACAAGGAAGAGAGTACACTAGGTACGGATATAAAAGGACACGTTCACAAAAGGGTGAATAGTCAAATTGGCAAGAGTATCAACTATATAGATCATAGTCTTTAGAGATAGGCTAGCAATAATCATGTCCAGGAAGAAGGAATAGTGGGAGAGAGCTACAAGTGATAGACGGAAGCCATAACTGTAGAGATCCTTAAATTCCAGGTCAAAGAATTTAGGCTTTATCCAGAAGAAAATAGGGAGTCACCTAAGGTTCTAGAGGAATGGAGCAAGATGATCAGACATGCATGCAGTGTTTAAGGTGAATTTAGAATAGGAAATAGCCAAAGGCCTCAACAAATTCACTGTTTCATAAGCTTGCTCTACATTTCTTTCCTTGGTCTACCACATTTACTTAAAACCATTCTCTCTCTCTCTCTCTCTCTCTCTCTCTCTCTCTCTCTCTCTCTCTCTCTCTCTCTTTGCTGTCTATCAATACCATACTCATAACTGAAGACCTTTGAGTTGAGCCTTCTTTAGGAAATTTTCTGTGATCTTCCAGCTAAAAATACTCTCTCCTTCTAGGAATCTCTCATAATATTTTACTTTTCCCTCTCCCATGCTTTCAATACATTCTACTATCTATTATAGTTATGTACATATTTTTTCCTCTACCAGACTGTAAGTTCTAAGACTTCTATACCATATCTTATTCATCTTTTTTATAATCCTGTTCTAAGCCCAATGCCCTACATGTACTAGATGCTTAATGTTTATTAAATATATGGGATTGGGTGAGAAGGACAGGAGGCCTTTGAAAAAATCAAAGCTGACCCTGGAGCCATAAGTAAACTGGAAAATTATGTAACTGTAATTTCACTACTTTAATAATTTGTGTTTTCAATTATGTGGATATCTTTCCAAGAAAACAGACAGAAGGCCCTCCATGCTTTATTAGATGGTTCATTATGAATCACAAAGGCCAAAAAAGTTCATCACCAAGGTCAGCCTAGTGATAAGCCTTACTGAACTTAGGTTGGTTGGTCCTCATGTGACCTTTAGTTCATCTTTAAGCCTATGCTATATCCTCACCAGCTTGCTAGGACCTGCCAGAACTAGTGCTACACTGGCATAGCTATCAGGGTCTCTTCCACATGAGGAGAAGGCATCAAAGGAGGACTTTGATGGGGGTTATAACATACCAGACTATAACACTTTCAGAGTAGCACTACCTGTTGATTGTGTCAAATTTGTTAGTCCCCTTATGTTCACCAATCACTCTGTATTTTTTGTTGTTTATATTCTATTTTATTAAAAAAACTTGCTGAATTTCCCTAGAGTAAGCTTCTTGAATTCAAATTCCTTCTTTGCCACTTATTATTTAAGGATCCTTGAGCAAATCACTTGATCTCTAAGGGTCAAAGTTTCCTCATCTATAAAAACTGGGGATTGGACTAGAAGACAGCTAGGGTCCCTTCCAACTTTAGAACTATGATTCTGGATACTTTCTCCTCTCTAGATTTTTGTTAAATGGTTTTCATTCTATCTGTCTGACCACTCCTTCTCAGACTCCTCTGCTGGTTCTTCATCCATATCATACACTCTAATCATGAATACCACACCAAAGATCTGTCCTGGGTCCTCTTTTCACTCTATAGTATCTCACTTGGTGATCTCATCAGCTCCCATAGGCTCATCTATACAGATCTCCATGTATATGATTTCCAGACCTATACATCTAATGTCACTGCTAATCCACAACCATGTGTCTCCAAATGCCTCTTGGACATCTCAAACAGAATGCTCCCTCTGCATTGACAACTCAATATATCCAAAACAGTATGTCCAAACTTTCCTATTACTATTAATGGTACCACTATTCTCTGAGTCACATGAGACTTCAACCACCACACGAACTTTGACTCCTCACTTTCATTCACCCCATATATCCAAACCATTGGCACATCTTATCTTTCCTCTCTTCCCAACATCTCTTGTACATATATATATCCTTTTCTCTCAACTCATATAGCCACAACCCTATTTTAAGCCCCAGGAGTCTGTCCCACCTCCAATCTATCCACCACTTAGCTGTCAAATTGATCTTTCTAAAGTGTATTCAATACACTTTATTCAATACATTCCAGAGGTTCCCTATTATTTATTTTGTTGCTGTTCAGTAGTTTTTTCAGTTGTGTGATGACCCCATTTGCAGTTTTCTTGGCAGAGACAGTAGTTTGCTATTTCCTTCTCTAATTCATTTTACAGATGAGGAAACCGAGGCAAACAACATTAAGTGACTTGCTCAGGGTCACATAGCCAGTAACTGTCATTTGGGGCCAGATTTGAACTCACCAAGATTAACCCTCCTGACTCTAGGCTCAGTGCTTGTTCCCCTGTGCCACCTCACCGCCCTCTCTAGGATCAAATATAAAACCTTCCTCTTGGCTTCTAACGTCCTTTATAATGTGGTTCCTTCCTACCATGCCAGTCTTCTTGTACCTTACTCCCCTTTGTTTACCCTAGCATTCTAGCTGTTTCTCCCATGTGGAGCTGACCTCCTGGTTTCCCTAAATTCCTTCAAGCCTCAGCTAGTTTCATCTGCAGCAAGAAGCCTCTCCCTATACTTCTTAAATCTGATGCCTTCCTTCTGAAACTACCCCAGATTCCCCTGTGTTTATCTTGTCCATAGTTGTTTGTATGCTGTTTCCCCCGTCAGAGTGTGAGGTCCTCAGGAGCAGGGACTGTCTGGTTCAGCCAGTCTGTATTATCTCCAGCACTTAGCACAGTGCTTGGCACAAAAGGGGAACTTAATAAATGCTGGTTGACTAATATCTTTTTTTTTTAAATGACAGCCAGCAGTCCTCTGATCATGATTATTATTATCAGAATTTCTATCATATGGGATTGGTGATAATTCGAAAGTAGTGTAAAGAAAGAGGAATGTAACCCAAGACTGGCCTGGCCTCTGGCTTCACTCAAGAGCTCCCCCTGGTGTCTAAATGAATATGACATGATGGGAAAAGGTAACATTTCTAAGGCCTTTGTGGCTTTCCCTAAACTTGTCCTTTGCTACAACCCGGCCTTGATGTTTGCTTATGGATCACATAATTTTTAAAATCTTTTTAATAAAAAGTCTATTTCCTGAAGAAATGAAGGAAATGCTTTTCTGACATGGGGATTCAATGAGATTAGAGGATACTAAACATCCACTTGCCAAAAAATAAACAGCTATTGTTCCAACAAGAGAAGGCCAAGAAGGACCAAAAGTAAGGTGATCCTTTATGTCCCAGGGAAGAAACCAAGCAAGTCACACAGTCTTCCAAGACCCCAGACAACACACCTGACATGTTGATTAATGAAACAAGTAGCACTGCTGCTTCCACTCCCTACCTCATCAATCTCCTAGAAACAGAAAAACAAACTAGTTCTTCCATTCCTAGAAATAGCTAGTCAGCACTTCTCAGTTACTTCTCTTTGGTCTGAGGGCCACAAGGGCTTCTTGCAGCTTCATGCCTAGGATGCCACACTTGTTTATATCCTTTGGCTCATCTGCTGCATTTTGACCTTTGTTTGACCTTATACAGTACTTGACAGGTTAATGGAGATAGTTATGGAACAGATACACACAATGACATATGTAAGAAAATAAATCTCAGATGCAAAAGAGCAGGTCAGTATTAGGCTGGTAGAATTTCAGACTGGGAAGCTGCCCACTCAAGCCCCCTGATTTTGCAAAAGAGGAAACTGAAATCCAAAGGCATGATGGCTTCCAAGACCACAAGCTTCTTAGTTGCAAAGGAAGCTCCAGATTCTAGGTCCTCATCTCCCAGGTCAGTCCTCCTCTCATACCCCAAGACTCACCGTATTGTTTCTAATGCCTCATACAATTAGCTCTGTTTGGTACAGAAGCAGGTGGACTGGTCTTAGAGTCTTAGACTTGGGCCTCAGTTTCCATTCTGATACTGACTAATTGTTTGACCTCTCAGATAATTTTCTCATCTTGATTCACAGGGGGGCTGTGAGGAAGATGCTTTATAAAAGACCTATAGAAATGAGAATGATTAGCACTGTCTTTGTCATTTTCAGTCATGTCCAACTCTTCATGACCCCTTTTGGAGTGATCTTGGCAAAGATACTGGAGTAGTTTACCATCTTCTTCTCCAGTGTGTCCCCATTTTTCAGATAAAGAACTGAGGCCGAGTGACTTACCCAGAGTCACACAGCTTGTAAGTGTCTGAAGTGGGATTTGAACTCCATTCTTCTTGACTCCAGACCTAGCACTCTATTCACTGAGCTTCAATAAATAGAGGTGGTGTTAGGTAATGAACAGAGACCTGGCCTTAAATCTGGGTTCAGGCTCCACTTCTGACACAAGCTAGCTGTATGACTTTGGGTAAGTCATTTAATATCTCAACGCTCTAAGCTACTTTCTGAGAATTTAAGTTGCAAAGAAGGTACTCATCTCCATTAGTAATGGGAATCCCCTCAACCTATGCTTTCCTATACTAATGGAATCACAATTCTAGTCCTTATCCCTATTCTACAAATAATTCATTGTTACTAATGCTAGGTTGGTACATTTAGGTAACATGTTGGATCTTAACTTTACTGGAGCTTAAATCATTACCTCCTCTCACTATTTCTGCCACCATCATCGCTCCCTAAGAAACCACATGCCAAGATAGTCATAGAGTCACAGAATCATGTAATATTGGACACGAGAAGGACCTTAATGATCATCTAGTCTTATCCCCAGTGAGGCTGTGAGAAATAATTAAGACTGGCTACTCTAAAACCAGACATTTTACCTTCTTTGTACCCTTGCAATTAACTTGGAATCTTTTGTCCACAAGATGGTGGAGTCTTCATGGATTTCTGCAAACTGACAGCTTAATTTTATATTTCCAGAATGATCAGGAAATATCTCAGCCTGGATCTTCTTCAGTAGCACTGGGGCTGTAAATGAGAAATTTGCAATTTGTTATCAGTAGGAAAGTGAGAAAATAAATAACTCTAGAATACCTTACTCCTTCTTTTTGGTGTTCAAAAATCCTGGGGCCAAATCTATATCACAGAGAGTGAAACAGAATATGGGTCCCCCCTCTTTTAAAATGAAATTGAAGAGATACCATGTACATGTTTTCAACTAAGGAAACTACACTCCATGCTTTTCCCCAAGCCAACATCAAGGAAGTGGGGCAGAGAGCATGGTAGGGTATATCTGAATTGGAAAGGCAACTGAAGCTAGACCACGAGGATGCAAAAGACAACAAAGTAATTAATGTATTTGTGCCAAACTTTTCTTCCTGATAATTCTTTGTTAAATAAACCCTAATAGAAAGGAGCTATATTTTATATCTTTCACATCCGCAAAACATTGGTAAGTGCTGAAGCAAATACAAGATTTGAAAAAATAAACTGCTGGAAGATACAGTTATCCTTTGAATAATTGCATCACCATCAACAGCGAGTGGAATGCCAGATAAGGGCGCAGTTATCTGGGTAGCCACCAGGCGGCAGTACTAACACAATCTCACTTAAAAATAGTTCAGGATTACTATGATCTAAAAGCCCAGAATCTGTAAGAATTTAGAAGGAAAGAGAATTTTAATTTATTTTGTTGCAGGTTCTTCCTGAGAAACAATGAGAAAGTGCCCCAAAATCTATAGAATAAACAATTTCATTTGATGTAATGGGAATATTAGAAGTCAGCATTTTGAGGCTGCCAGGAGGGTTTCTGGGAAGGTTTGCCTAGCCTCAACTCTAGGTGTCAATGCAATACAAGTCAAATTCCATTAAGTGCGAGCACTGATGTAACAACAACAACCAAAAAATAACTGTAATAAAAACATTCTGAGTCCTAGCCAAGGCCCAACATTGCTTTGTGGATCTGTCACCACAATATTCACTACCGTGAATAATTCAGTATATCAAAAGCTTTCCCCAGCCATTGATGGAATAACAGCTACTTGTATAAAGAAAAAGCTTATTCTGTGTTAGAGAAGTGGTGATGGACACACTGGGTATTACATTCTACACCCAGATAGTAGTTTACACTCAATATTTTTCCTTCTAATTATCTCTCTCTGCATTAATTTGGGGAAACATGTACAAACCCAGGAGTCAAAACGTTCTTAGTCCTTGCTTATTCTAAAAAATTTCTGTTCACTCAAATGCTAATGATTTTGTTATTTTAGGCTTGTGGAGGTGAGGGAGAGAGCTGGCTTCACTTTATTTTTGTTTATTTTTAAAGTTGTATTGATATTATTATATCATAGTCATTTCCATGCATATATGTCAAATATATTTTTCCACCCTACTCCAACCCCAACTGTGAATCTTCCCTTGTTAACAAAGTAAAAGAATTAAGCAAAAATAGCCAATTCAACAATGACATCCGACAACATATCTAATTTTCTGCAACCACAGTCCTTCATCTCTCTTGAGGAAAGGAAAGAATAATGCTATTGATCTCTGCTGACTTCAAGGATCTCCTAATACACGTGTCTCAGATCCCTTCTTTGGCAAGTCAGTCATAATATATTCAATAGAAGGCAAGTGTGGGCAGAGTAAATAGAGTGCTGGAACTGGAGTCAGGAAGTTCTGTGTATAGATCAAGTATCAGATGTCTACAAGCTTGTGTGATCCTGGGCAAGTTACTTAACCTCCGTGGGTCAGTTTCTTCCTCTGAAAAGTAAGAAGGCTACATTGATTGGCCTCAGAGGTCCCTTCTAGCTCTAAACCTAAGATCATATGAAAGCTAAAAGGAACCTTTAAAGATATTTACTCCAACTGGATCATTTTGAAGATGAAAAGTTCATTTTGTAAAAGACCAAGGCATTGAAGTGATTTGCTCCAAGTTGTATAACTAGTTAGCATTCATTTCAGTCATGTTCAACTCTTTGTGACCCTATCTGGGGTGTTTTTGGCAAAGATACTGGAGTGGTTTGCCATTTCCTTCTCCAGCTCATTTGACAGATGAGGAAACTGAGGCAGAGTTAAATGACTTGTCCAGGGTCACACAAATATTAAGTATCTGAGGTCTGATTTGAACTTGGGGAGATGAGTTTTCCTGACTTGAGACCTGGCACTCTATATCCAATGTGCCATCTAGCCCTGCAGTATACATACCATACACACACACACACACACACACACACACACATATGTACTGTGACTATATACACACACACACACATATATATATATATATTTATATGTACTGTGACTATTACTATAAACAATAATAACCATAGCTTGGCCTGGATTCAAACCCAGATCCTTTGAATCTGAATCAAAGCTCTTTCCACTCCATCATGCTACCTCTCAGGGACATGTAGGGCACTAAAAATAGGACCATGAGCCATCTTTGACACATATGCCATAGCCTGCAAACCCTTGTCTAGAGTTCTTAGGCCATTTTCTGCCCATTCCCATTCCCTTCCTATGATGGACTTCCATCTTCACAGAGGAGTAGACAAGACTGAGGGTGGCATTTGGGGACAAATGGTTCTCTTCCCCTTAACACAAGGTACAGAACATGGCATAGAATATTGTGGCACCTAAGGTATGAAATCTAGGTTCTTGACTTTAATGAATATAAATTTAATGCCAAAGTATACAAGAATCTCCTCAGTTCCATATCCTTTCTTAGGATACTGAAACTTGGAGTCATAGGACCTGAATTCAAATCCCAGCTCTACTTCGACTTCTTTCTACCCATGTGACACAACTTATCTGGTCCACAGTTTTCTCATGTATAAACAAGACAAGATGGTCTCTCAAGTCCAATCTAGCTTTAGATCCATACCTATGATGCATTGTGTGTGTGTGTGTATGTGTGTGTGTGCACACGCGTGCGTGTGTGGGTGTACACATGTGCATGTGCTGATGTGTGTCTACATGTTTGCATGCATGCTTCGAAATCACAGCTTTGACAGTAACTCTGTTCTAAATGCATCTTTCTTTGCCTATGTATGAGCCTACAAAGGATCCAGTCCATTGCCCAAGTATGCTCTTGCCATACCAGGCCTAATTATCCACTGCCTGTTCTAAGGTCATCACCAAATACTTCAGTCTCACAATGTTATGAAGAATAATAATTCCTTATAAACAAACTAGACAGTCAGTCCCCTTTATGGAGTCCCAAATGCAATGGTTGTTTTACATTGGCAAAACTATTTTATGTCTTTTCCATCTTTGTTTTAAAAAACATGAGGTTCTGTTTCAAAGTGTTTAAAAAGTTATGTGTGGCAAGCTTGGTTGGGGAGCTACAAGCTCTTTTGGAAAAATAGTTTTGTATCTAACCCTGTGTGTGATGGTTGCTAAGGAGCTACCCAATAGGTAAGAAGAATAACAGAAGTTTGAACTTCAAAAGCAAAGAGCTATGGTAGAGAGGAAATTGTTCCCTTATGATCAGAACCAGATTAAAAGTATTTCCATTACACCAAGAGATGATTCTATCTATCTACAATGTCTTCTTTGGTCTATTCCAAGTTTCAGTGATGGCAAAACAAGAATTTTTAAAAGAAGAGGATGGAGGAGAATTCGTAAGAATAATTACTTCAGTTTCAGACTGAAAGATGGGTGGTGACGAGAATGGTTTTTTAAAGTAAAGTGGCCACAGTTACAGCTGTCAGGGAATCCTAGCATTACCCAGAAACTTTGTTGGGGGGAAAACAGCTAGATTAAATAATAATTTATAAATTAGGAATTAGTGAGAAAGGTAGCAAATAGTACCCAAGTACTTACTTATTTGGCTCTTACTTTAATATTTTAAGCAGGGGTAGGTAACCTGTGGCCTCTAGGCCACATGTGGTCCTCTAGGTCTTCAGGAATGGCAGGCTGGAGGCTGCAGGTTCCCTAACCCTGCATTTATTTAAATATTGTGGTTAATACTTATGATTAGTTTTCTAATCTCTAAAGAAAGAGATCTCTTTCTTTTAAAGAATAATTGCATAGAAATGTATAATAATCTTCTCCCTCCATCTCAGTCTGGCAGCAAATCATGTCTTCAAGAAACTGAACTATTCAAAATGTAAGACTATTTTTTCTTTTAAATAAAGAAAAAGGTGCTATTACCCACCTGGGGGCAACCTATTTGACTGTGGGCAAAAAACTTAGGAGGCAGTAAATAGCTTGTTGAAACTAATCTTATATATCCAATCTATAACGAAACAGAAATGATCTCAGTCTTACCTTTGCTTTCTCTTTTCCAAGATGATCTTTTGGGGTCTATTTTCTCTTCGTTTTGAGCAAGTATTTCAGGTTTAGGAATCTTTTTACTAAAAATGGAGTTCTTTCTGGCCCTTTCTTTCTCTTCCAAGCGCATTTTCAGAGCTGCCACTTTGGACAGAATTTTCTTCTTCACACCCTCAGCTAAATGTCCAGTCCCAGACATTTCTTGCTTCTTATTTCCTTCCTCAGCTGCTGATGCCGGAGTCTCTGGCACTTTAGATTTGGGGGGCATTATGTGACAATGTTGTTTTTCCTCTCTTGACTTTTGTACAGTTTCTGGTAAAGAGACTTTCAGACAATGATTTGGTTGCATTTGGTCTTGACATTTAGGACTGGTGTTAGAGGTACATTCTGCCGGAATGAATGCCAAAGTTTCTACAGGAGATTCCAAAGAATTTGTGGCCTTGGGTTCTCCAGTTGTAGGCTTTTCTATTTTGCCATCCTTTGCAAAACATGTGGCCTCTCCCTTTAGAAATGAAGTCAAGGTTAATCCAACAGGCACACTTGAAGGGGGCGAGGTAGGTGCCAAATTTGGGGCATATTCATTCTCAGTGTTTTTACATTCCTTTGAATCAGTACAAATCCATTCACTATGTTTCAACTCAATTAAGCCATTCAAAGGCACATCTTGTGTTTGGCTTATGGCCAAACTGTTGTTATCTCTTTCACTGGAAGTATCAGTGGCTAGTCCCACAAGACTATTAGAAAGAACCAAGGATGCTAAAGTACATTCAGTAGTACTGTTCTGGGCCTTGTGGCCTGGCTCACCTAAATCACTCTTCATGCCCTCTTGGCTTTGTCTGTCATTGTCTACACATGGAATTCCTTCCCCAAGGTATTCAACTTCCTTATGATATGGGACTTGCAAAAGGGCAGGTTTGACTTTCAATTTCTGACTAAAGCCCTTCTTGTTCAAATTCCTTTCCTCTGGGATCACCCCTAGTGAGGACTCAGAAGTTACTACTTTTCCTGTCCCAACATATTCCATAACTCCTGTTCCATCTATGGAATCTACAGAAGATTCCATAATTTGTGGGTGAGTCAAAAACTGTGTAAGCAAGACAGGGTGAACCTCTGTAGACTGGCCTTCCTCTTGTGCTTTACTTACATGGCCAGTATTTTTCTTCCAAGAGACTTCTGAGGCCATACCCAAAGCCCCTTTAAATAGTGAATCTGCAGTACATGTTTCCTTCTCATCTATAGGATCTACTGATGATTCTAGGATGCTGGAATCTTTCAAATACTGGAGAGAAGGAATATAAAAACCTACATTATTTTTTACTTCATTTTCCTCTTGAATTTCTCTACCAAAACAAACAATTGCTGAATCAGACTGATCATTACTAGATGATGTGTATCTTTCAGATGTGTCCAGTTTTTGCATTGAGTTGTCTGCCCCAAGCTTCTCAGAAATCACACAGATGTTGTCCAAAACTGCAGGACTAACTTTGCATTCCAAATCCACTGTCTGCCTTGGTGGTGAAGGCTCTGAAACAAAAGCTGTCAAAGTTGGAGCTTTTTGTCCCCCTCCTGACTCACAATCTCTCTGACTACCCTCCACTGCATTTTTGTTAGCCTCCTCCAGGAGACTTTCTAGAGAAGATGGAACCTTCTGGGAGGCCTGCCTTTCTCCTTCATCACTCACCACTGATACCCTGACACAGGGACCTCCCAGATTCCATCTTTCCTCCTTGGAATTATTGGATGCATGTTCTAATGGCAACAGTCTCCTTTGCTCTTGTGCAGCTGGGATGGTGTAGAAGATATCCTGGAGGCTGTCTTCAGTAAATGACCCCTGGTGAGGTTGAATTTCCTTGTGTACATTTTGCTCTGGCTCTCTCACTTTCCCTTGATGATGCCCTTCCCAGCTTTCATCCACGGCACTCTCAGGTCCCTGATTTTCACTTGTCAATTCATGGGCAATAGCACCCAGGGAATTCCTCAAAGAATCCTCTCTTTGTAGCAGCTGTGAATGGGGTAGATGAGCTACCGTCCCCAGGAGATCTTTGAGGGTCAGCTGCTCTGCAACATTAGCTGCCCAGTCCCTCCCAGCAGGGGCAGGCTCTTCATCAGAAGGAAGCTGAGCAATGCTTCCAGCTGGCAACCCAGGAAGACTTTCTTCGGCTCCCTCCAAGTGATTGTTTTGAGCAATTGAAACAGCAAGGTATTTGACCTGATGGCCTTTAACAACAGTTCCAAGAGTGGGTGTTTCCTCTCTATCACTGGGAACCTGAGAACCCCTGATATTTTTAGTCGACATCTCACTTGACTTCTGTTCAGGATACTCTGCAATTATGCTACAAAGTGAAGGTATTTCTGTTTCATCCTCAGTCCCAAGAAGCAGCCTCTCATCACCTACTTCTTGGAGCTGAAAAAGACAGTTGTTCTCTGTAGAAACAATCTGGGCACTGATTAGGTTACTGGGGCTAAGCTTTTCTTGGTCTGTTTTTGGAATTCTAGTAAATTCTTTGACAGAGTTCTTGTCATCTATTTTCTTTTCATTTGTATCATTTTCATATGCCCCTTCCAAGCTGTTCCCCGTGGAAAAGCCCATGGGATACAGTTTTGTGTTTGCACTTCCAGCCTCTCTGTTTTCACACATTGGGGAAGGGGGGTCAGCATCTTGTGCTCCAAAAAATTGTTCCATCATCACATCCCTGAGCACACATACATCAGATGTTTCACATTGATCTTCTGCCAGCTCTGAGCCCATGGAGCACTTTTCTTGAGGCAAACAGTCGTCACATGACATTGGATACGGTAGATCTTTGGGAACACAACCTGTTTCTGGGTCACCTGTTTCACGGGGTTCTTCGGCATCCCTTGGAGCACTGAGGGAATGCACTGCACTCAGAACAGCATATGAAGCCTCTGCCAAAGTAATATAGAGACTCTCTTGCTCACCAAGATCAGCATCACTTACCCGCTGGTAGTGGGCTAAAAGTTCACAGTCTAAGGCATTTTCGTGACTGGCCTCAGAGCTGATTGGCTCACTTGACTTGTGCTCCCTGGGACTTCCGGGTTGGTGGATGCTACTTTCTTGGTCTTGTCTCTGGTGTTGTGGGCCTGGAGAGCAGCCTTCCAGATGCACGAGACAGGTCAGTGATCCATCTCCTTCACTGATACTTTGCAGAGTGTCCCTGGAGCTTATTATGGTCCTACTGAAGGCAGGAGTTTTCCACAGAGATTCAGGGTCTCTTGTGGGCTCTGAAAAGGCTTGCAGGTGGCTTTGGGTAATACCTTCTGCACCGATTTCCTCTCTTTGTACCTAGGGAGATAAAGAGAATAGAATTATCACTATTAGGGCCTATAATAAGGATATCAATTATCCAGAGGATATTTAATCCTTTAATTACCTGTACTAATGACAAGCAGAGATAATATGAATAATTGAACTCCACATTTAATCCAATAAACATCTTCTTAGCCAGTGAATTCCCAAACCCCTCCAGGGTACTATAAATCAAGTCAATTACTTTGGGTCCCTCAGAATACACTGGAGACCAAACACTTAGAGCCAAAAGGGAGTTGACACTGCCAGCTGCTGCTAAAGTAGAGCTTTGGTGTGCATGTACATGGTGTGACCATAACATACAGAGACACATTTCAACAAGCCATAACCGAAAATAAACAACACAGAAGTGATACTGTAACTACAAGCAAGGTCGTGGCTTCTCCTCTCAAGTCCATAGCTCTGACTACTAGCATTGACATTTCCTGACTTCTCGTTACTTTTTTCTCCTGAAGATTACTCTTGATCAGGGGTATGGGTAAGAATACAACCATGTGAGGGAGGAGAACAGGAAGTCCATTTCGTGAATTATCTTACCGCCAAAACTTTCTTATTAAAAAAAAAACAAACCCAGAGGCAGCAAAGTGGCTCAGTGAATAAAGCACTGGCCCTGGAGTCAGGAGGACCTGAGTTCAAATGTGACCCCAGACACTTAACATTTACTAGCTGTGTGACCTTGGGCATGTCACTTAACCTCAATTGCCCTGCCTTCCCCCCTCCAAAAAGACAAAAAAAAAAATCCACCTATATGACTCATACCTGTAGGATGGAAGAGTGGTACAAAGGGAAAGAATACTGGATCTGTGTCACAGGCTTTGGGTTTGAATCTTGCCATTGTTACTGCCTTGTGACCTTGAGAAAGTCACTTAACCTCTCTGGGCCTCAGTTTCTTCATCTGTAAAAATAGGGGAGGAGGGTTGAACCCGATGGTTTCTTAGGTCTCTTCCAGCTCTAAAATCGTAATGCATGACCATGGACATGCCTTTTTTTTATCTTTTAAGAGAGGTTTTTCAGGAATGGTGAGCAGAATCTTTACTGTTCAATACCTTAGTAATGCTTAATAATATGATTTTTCTACTCTATTATATTGCCTCTGGGAAAGGCAGTTTGGCATAGTAGATAGTAAGCTGACCTTAGAGTTAGGAAGATATGGTTTCAAGTCCTGCTTCTGACACATATTGGCTATGGGACCCTAGGCAGGGCATTCCATCCTTAATTCTAGTGCTTTCTCTCCATTGATTCTCCTTATGTATATAGCTTGTTTATACATAGCTGTTTGCATATTGTTCCTCTTATTAAACTATGAGTTTCTTGATAGCAGGGATTATCTTTTGCCTTTCTTTATTTCCCCAGTACTTTACACAGCGCCTAGCACATAGTCAGCAATTTACATAAATGTTTGTTGACTGACTTTCGTCTCCTACTAGGTGTGCTGTGGTCCCTGAGGAAAGGCTTACTGGGGCCAAACTGGTAGTGTCCTCTCTGCCAGGTAGTCTCCAACTTCCCAGTGCTTCCTCATAGCCAGCCCTTAAGGGGACAAGTCCTCAGAACATATGAGCTAGAACCTTGAGCCTTCCATCTCCTGCTAGCTGCAGCATGTTCCCTGAGGAGTGGCTGCTAAAGGCCAGGTCAGGCATTTTCCACCTGCCCCAAAGCAACTACTTCCCTCTGTACAAGGCTTCTTCTACCTCCTGGTGCCAGCCCAATCTCCTAATTGGGATGTGAAGATTCCCCAGTGCAAAGAAGAGCAGCTATCTCTTTGGCTTCAGGCCTCCCATCTCTTGTGTACCTCTGAGGGTGTGGGAGTAGTACCCTCCACTTAATGAGGAACATTGTCAGCCCTGGTCAGACCCTTCATATCCTTGTGACTCAATTCCTTTAGATCATCATCCAGACCCTATTACACTCCTTACCAGTCAATTTCTCATTTCTATACCTTTCAACTCTCCTACCAAAAAGTTTCATCCTAACTCCTTCCAACCCTGGAATGCCTACTTCATAACTTCCCTTCATCTTAAATCTTTTTTCCCCATTCTTTCCATCTACTAGCTCTCCCTGAAACCTGGCTTCCCCCTGATGACAACCTTCCTGAACACCCTTTCCAGTACTGACCGCACCTTCACTCATTTACCTTGGTTCACTAGTTGAAGAGGGAGAGTTGGAATACTCTTTGTTCTCCATTGCCACTTCCAGGTTCTTTCATTTCTTCCATCACTCAGTTAACTTTATTGCTTTGAGGTTCATGATTTTATATATCCACCACCCAATCAAAATGATAGTAACTGTTGTCTACAGATCCCTAGGTCACTCCCTTTCTTTCCTCAATAAGTTCAATACCTGGTTTACATTTTTCTCTCCTTCCCAACTCCCACCCTCAGACTAGGGGACTTCAATATACATACTAACTCTCCTTCAACTACCTTAAACCACTCAGTTCCTCAATCTACTTACCTCCCATATTCCTCCCACCCAACCTTAGCCACGAACAAAGATGGTCATACCCTTGATCAATTCTGAAATCCCCTGATCTGACTATACTTTACTGGTTTTTCACTTTTCCTTCTGCCTCCCCTTATATAGTCCTAATCTTCATCCACACTGTGATCTCTAATCCTTCAACCCCTCAATTTTCTCCCAGGCCATCTCATCCCTGAACCAGCCATTCCCTCTTCTCCTCCTTGGTGAGCCCGTTCAACTCTACATAGTCCTCCTCTCTTGCATGCCTAGCCCCTTTATCATGTTGCTAATTATACCTAGCCACTTTCAGCACTGTACCACTCCCACCGTTCATGGCCTTCATTCCTATACATGTGCTGAATGAAGGTGGAGAAAGTCATTCAACTTTTCTGACTAGACTCACTGCAAATATATGTTAAACAACATCAACTGGGCCCCCACTGCTGCCAGGCAATTTTAATATACCTCCCTAATCAATTCACTCTTCTACTCTCTTATGATAAAACTTTCAAACCTTTTCATCCCTCCTCAAACCTCCCATAGCTCTCCCTTCCCCTACTTTCTCAGCTGAGAACCTTGCCTCATATTTTATAGAAAAAAATTGAGGCTATTCACCACTAACTCTCTCTTCTTGCCTTTCCTCATCTCCTACAACTCAGACACCTTCTGCCAATTTCTTCTCTCCTTTGTCTCATATGATGAAGTGGCCTTACTCCTTACCAAGGCTAATCCTTCAACTTGTTCAAGTGATCCCATTCAATCTTTTCTCATCCAGTATATTTCCTTCACTGTCATCCTCACTCTTCCTCTTATTTGCAATCTTTCACTTTCTATTGGATAATTTCCTATTGCCTACAAACATGCCCTTGTCTACACTATTCGGAAGTTGATTCTACTGCCTGCAATTGGAGCTTCCATTTTGTTTCCTCTCACTCTTCTGATCCTCTTACAGTCTGGCTCCTGACCTTGAATTTTCTCTTCCAAGTTATTAATGATCTCTTTGTTGCTAAATCCCATGGCCTTTTCCCAATCTTCATTCTCCTTGATCTCTCTGCAGCATTTGACACTGTTGACACTCTGTAACTTGATACTCTTTACTTTCTAGGTTTTAAGGACATTGTTCTCTCTCTCTTGGTTACCTATCTGACTGCTCCTGCTTTGTCTCCTTTACTGGATTCTCTCCCAGATCACACCTTCTATCCATAGGTGTCCCTTAGAGTACCTGTCTCTCTGCTGACTTCCAGTCTCACATCTCCAACTGCCTTTCAGATATCACAAACTAGATGTCTAGTAGACATCCTAAGCACAGTATGTCCCAAACAGAACACATTATCTTCCCCCCTAAACTATCCCATACTCCTACCTTCCCTTATCGCTGTAGAACACTATCTCTTCCCCTTCCCCCCCATATCCAATCTGGTGCCAAGGTCTACTGATTTCACCTTTGTAACACTTCTCAAACAGATCACCTTCTCTTCTGTGACATTGCCACCACTCTAGGCCCTTATCACTTCAGACCTGGATTACTGTAAAAGCCTGTTGGTGGGTCTGCCTGCCTCAAGTCTTCTTCACTCCAATCCATCCTCTACTCAAGCACTAAAATGACTTTTTTAAAGCACAGGTCCAACCATGTGAACTTCCTACTCAAGTGGTTTCCTATTCCCCCAAGAGCAAGTAGAAAATGCTGTGTTTGGCATTCAAAGCCTTTCATAACCTAATTCCTACTTTATTCACTGTCATGTACTCTTCAGTCCAGTGACACTGGCCTCCTGGCTCTTCCATCTCCCAGCTATGGGCATTTTCTCTAGTTGTCCTCCATGCCTGGAGTACTCTCTCTCTGACTACTGACTACCTCAGTGGCCCCTGTAAGTCTCAGCTAAACTTCTACCTCCTATAGGAAGCCTACCCCAATCCCTCTTAATTCCAGTGCTCTCACCCCAGTTATTTCCTATTTATCCTGTAGATAAGCTTGCTTTGCATATATTTGTTTGTGTATTGTCTTCTCCTTTAGACTCTAAGTTCCTTGAGGGCAGGGACTGAATTTTGCCTCTTTTTGTATCTCCTGGGCTTAGCCCAGTTCCAGGCACATTGTAGGTGCTTAATTTGATTGACTGACTGAGGAAGTCACAGGTGGTGAAAAGAAATTCTATTAGGTGGCTTTCCTTCTAGAATTCTCTTTGTTTTTATCATGTTAAAATGGAAAAGGGGGAAATGAAAGTAATTAAAAATAAAATGTAGGAATATCTTAGGTTTTAAAATGCTGGGAAAATCATCTCAACATTTGTGATCATCTCCATCTCTCCCTAAACTGTACCCTGCAGGAACTGCTCATCACATAAGTTAACAACTCAACTTCATGTAAAATATAAATACCTCTGAATAGTCATATCTTGTATAAGAGTTAGCGATAACCCATTTCATATGACACAGGCAATACTTTAAGGCCCAGTTTACAACAACAAAAAAACACAAATAAAACAAACAAAATCCCTCCAACTTTCCCATTGTCCTGTTTATGAAACTGAAATTCTCACCATTTGCATCAGTCATTCCTTTGAGTTCAGCCATTGTCAGCTTTATCCTCCTCCTCATCAACATTTATTAATAACTTCAAAGGGTTGTTGTTTCATTGGTGTGTGGACTCCCTCTACCCACACCAGGTCATAGCTCTCTACCTCTTAGTTGCTGATCTTTCAGAGTTGTTGGATACTTATCCCCCATGGGTCCAAACTGGTGACAAACTTCTCCAAACTTCTTTTCCTAAAGAACCTCTGTGATGAATCCTTTGTAATGCAAATAATCATGTCACATTTAATTGATTTTCTACATTTGATCTCTCAGGTTTCTTAAAGGTGGACCTATCTGTAACAATACAACATATTGCTTTTCCAAAATCATACTTCACATTTAAATAGCATTTACAATATGCTTTACAAAGATATTTTCACTTACATTTCATATTACCTCAGTTAATCCTCCAATGTCTTAGTTATATGTATTCTGGGTATTATTATGCCTACTTTATAGATGATGAAAATGAGATTCTGAACCCTTGAGAGGCTTAGAACTCAGAGAATTAGGGGTGGAAGGAACCTGAGGTTATCTTGTTCAAGCCTCTTCATTTTACAGATGAAGAAACTGAGTCCAAGAAAAATTAAATGACTTCTTAAAGTAGTAAGTGATAAAGCTAAAATGAATACCCAGATCCTGACTTCAAGTCCATGACTTTCTATTGTGGTATAGCAAGTACCGAATTTAGAAGAAGGACAGCTAGGTTCAAATCCAAAATCTGATACAAATTAACTACATAATTTGACAAGTCAATTAACTTCTCTGAGCCTCTATTATCCTCTTATTATCCCCTGTAGATAATAAGACTTTCATTACCTACCTTTCTAGAGCAAACAGCATCCTGCTTGAGGCAGAAGCTTTCCACATAAGTTTGCTATAGGGGGAAGTGCTTTGTAATCCTTAAGGTATTATAGAAATGTGAGTTCTTATTAAATAACTTGCCCTTGGTCACACTGCTAATAAGTGATGGAACCAATTCTGAAACCACAGACTCTAGGGATAACAGCTTTGTACACAGGATGCTCCAGTCTCATTTTTTCATTCTGAAAAATAACTCAGATGAGAATCAAAACCATAAAATAAAACTTTCTATGTGAGTCAGCCATTTCTTTGAAGGCCATATTTCTCAGTAAGTCATTATGAAACAACCTCAACTGAGAGTGAGTTTTCTGTAGCTCGACTTTTGTCAGAGGACCCGTGACTAGGCTGTGTAGGCTTCCTTTATGTCTTATCTTGTGGGGAAACTCTTTGTTCAGGTGAAATAAAACTGCTGATGGAAAGTCAATTTCAGTGTTCTGCTTTTAGCTGCTCGTTTTATTGCCAAGTTCACACGTTTTAATGTGAGAAATAGAAACAAATCCCTGTATCAGAATTAGACATCTTCCTTTAGAAAAATGTGTGTTTCAGGTGGGTGGGTGGGTGGTAGGTTTGGAGATCAGACCTGTAACCTACAGGAAGCCACCAGGGCTTTGTCCCAGGCCACTAAGATTTAAAGGATGTGAAAGTTTACCACATGTACTCTTTAATTAGAAGTCACTAGAGGAATTCAATTGACTTGGTATTAATTATTTCTTTTATTTTCACATCAGCTGTGAAAGCTAACTGATAGACTATTTTATGCTACTTGGCCCAGGGGTCAAAATGACTGGTTTGGTTCTTGGGGGGCAATGTTGTAGTAGTGAGGGAGGAAGAAAGAATAAATCAAATGTTTTAAAAACAATGAATGCAAAATGTACAGAACTATGCAATTTATAAGACTATAAATTCACACTCAGGCTAACATGTCCTTTTCAACTCTACATTCCTTGTTCAAGATTCTATTGTGTAAATATAACAAAAGTATTTGAGAGGTTTTCTCTAGGTGTCTTGTAATGGTAAAGACAGAGGAAGAGGAAGAGCTCATTCTCAGAAAAGAGCCTCATTAGGTCCCAGTTTTCATCAACAACCAATATCCTTTATAATCTGACTAGTTTAAGTCAGTCTTCTGACTCCTTCTAGACCCCCATAGACAGATAAAGATTAGTGAAATTCCCTACCACTACTCTGGTTCTTGTTCTCATTAGAACATGGGGACATGCCATTTCTTCCAAATGTCAAAGAAAGGCACTTGTCCCAGTAGCTGTACCACATAAAGGACTGCATTTTGTCTTTCCAATGCCAGGGCCATTATTGTTTTCCAAACTCCTAGGCAGGTGTGTGCTGGTAAATGTTTAACAACTGGTTCTCCAGGAGGAAAAAGTACACCACAGGACATACTTTTAAGCTGAATCTGCATTATTAATATTTTCTTCTTTACTTTCTCAAATCCAGACAATCAACAAAACAATAAATCAAGTCCTGATTTGTAGCCTTTGCAGATTTTTAAGGTATAAATACTTACACTGAACATTTAACAATTCTTTCAACAACTGACTCCAGCACGCCGCTGCTTTCAGGTATGACAGCAAGTTCTATTGGCAGAGTTGGATACAACAGCAATGATTAAACAACAACAAAACCTGTGCCTTGGAACAACTTGGGCATGACTGCTAGAAAGCTGTTTTTGTTGACACCTATATAAACCCTGAACTATGAAAAGTTTTCTAAAGTTCCTTCTAAAGTTCCATCTCCCACATACCTACCCCATGAAGCCAGCAGAAAGATTTTGTTGCTTACATGTCATCATCAATCATTGCCATTATAAATAAACATTTGCTAAGTGCTGACTATGTGAAAGAAACTATTGGGATATTAAATATGTACTTTAGGGGCACGACCTCAAAAAACTTATAGTCTGTTGGGAGAGAAAGTGCATATACATTTGCGGTGGGGTGGGGTGGGGAGGGCAAAGAGGGAATCCTGTATTTTCATTAGTATAAGGATCATTCTGCACATCAATTCCTTCACCATGACATATCAGCAACTCTTCTATAGTTTTTGGCATTGCCTCAGTTGGCACTGAGGTAATTGTCCAGAGTCATACAACCAGTAAGAGTCATAGGCAGGAGCTTCAGTCATATTCCTGAACCTGGTCTTCTGGACTCCAAGGCCAGGCCTACTACACCAGGCTAAATCTCTGGCATAATATAGTTAGATAAAAAAACAAGGTATCATATGCAATGTGCCAAATAAGACAAACAAATAATCTGTATTATAGAAGTACAGAGAAAAGATAGGTAGGTAGATACTTAGATACATGAACATATACATTCATGTATACATACATAGAGAAGATAGATGGATAGATTGTAGAGCTAGATCATATTTATTTAGTAAGTGCTTACTATATGCCAGATACTGTGCAAGGAGGAGTAGGGGCTAACATCTCTATTTCATACAATCCTTTTCCTCTGCTTCTTCATTCATCCTTATCTCCAACCCACAGGAGGCATGCCACGAGGCAAGGGGTAGCACTTCTAAGGACAACGTTCTAAGGACAGTGCAGATGTACATGGTCACTGCTCTACAGGATATAATTTTTGTGTTTAAAAGCCCTACAGTGCTAACTATCACAGAATATTTAATTACCATTCATAGTTTAGAGGGGAAAAGATTTTCTTGAAGTATATTCTTGAGAGGCAAACGCAATGATCCATCAAACCTGTCTCTCAATCAAAGCCCTCAAAGGTCATTGGAAAGCCTGGGGGAGAAATGAGCATTTGAGGACAATGTCACCGAGAATGAAGCCAGTGGCCCATCAAATGGGCACTGAAGTATGGAAGTGATGAAAGATGTGCCAAGGAAAGAAGGATCAAGAGTAGGACAACTTGACTAATGCCAAGGGAAGCAATAAGAGGAAATATGAGAAGTGACAAAGCAAAGGAATAGCGTTAAAAGGTCTGAGGGAGTAAAGGGTCTTGAAACCACAAATACATGGATACAAGGTCTAGAAGAATTAAGATAGTCATCTTTCTTCCTCAGGCTCTGCTTTATACTGACACATACTTGAAATGAGCCTTAATGCCACATAATTTTCTAACTATAGTGTTCATCTTGTTTCCCTCCTTTCGTCCATGTTTGGACTGGGTGTGAATAGCAGTGTGTCCCTTAACAATTGTCTTCACATCATTGATTCCCTCCTCGAGCTCCTCGACACTTTAAATGGGGGACTCTTCCAATCCCCAATCATCCTGAGTTGCTACATCCGTACCCACAGCTAACCTTTTCCAAATATCTGCTGAGCTTTAACTAAAGAGGCACAGTGTCATTCAATAGATCAAATCCATACCACCTGGTGGTGTGAAACTGAAAATAGACAGAACAGACCTGTCCCTGGGCCAGTAGAAGCTTGAAAGCAAAATGCAGAACGTTTTAGGGACCTGAATTTATTTTTAGGAATTGTGCAGCATAAGAGAAAAAAAATACACACTTTCACTAAAGGCTCTGAATTTCAAAATAATACATAACAAAAGAAAAAAGCCTAAAGTCACAGGATGCAACTTACTAGAATTTGCCCCCAATGTCTTTTGCTGCCCTTCTGACTCTCCCACCCCCCCGTAATTGGACCCACCACATTCTTGGGATTTGACTTGCTCTCCTTCATTCCAGTGACTCCTGTGAAATGAGAAAACTTCAGCAGGCTATGTTTAGAACTCTGTGCTTATTTCTGGGAAAGTCACTGAGTTTTTAATGTTGGTGCAACTTAAAAATCAGGGACAGAAATGTAGGGTTTGACTCCTTTAGTGCTATGATACTATGAATTTGACTTTGGAACTATAAGAGGGTGTTAAAGGGACTAGCAAACATTAATGTGAAATCAGCAGGGAGCTTTTGCCAAGGAGTGTGGTATGGTAGAAAACAACATTAGAGCAGAAGCCAGGAGACCTGTGTTTTCATTTTGGCCTTGATAGCTATATGACCTTGGACAATAAGTCACAGAATCTTCCTCAGATCCTTTTCTAGAGCTGGGCTTCTTAACCCCAACTCTATGAAGCTGTTATTTGAATTTTTTGATAACCATATTTCAATGTAATTGGTTTCCTTTGTAATCCTGTGTATTTTATTTTATACCTTTAAAACATCATTCTTAGAAGGGGTCCATTGACGTCACTGGACTGTCCAAAGGGTCTGTGACAAGGTTAATGGTACTATCAAAACTATCTCACAAAGTTGCTGTCAGAACCAATCAATCCACAAGAACTTATTAAGCACCCATTGTGTGCCAGGCACTGTACTAGGCACTGGAGATATAAAGAAAAAGAATGAAAAAATTCCATACTCTCTTAAAGTCTACATTCTATCCAGTGAAATAATTTATATGAAAGTACAGTAGAAATAAATACATGATGCTATTATTGCTTTTGAGGCACTGAATTCTGATAGGAATGCATTAACTTTAAGACAACCAAGGCACCATTTTTATGATAAATGCTTGTTGAATGAGTTAACAAGTGGATGATAATAGTAATTTGTTATTTTTAGTCATTTTTCTGTTATGTCTGACTCTTTGTGACTCCATTTGGGGTTTTCTTGGCAGAGATACTAGAGTTGTTTGCTATTTCCTTCTCAGCTCATTTTACAGATGAGGAGACTGAGGCAAACAGGGTTAAGTGACTTGCCCAGGGTCACACAGCTACTGAATGTCTAAGGCCAGATTTTTTAACTTGGGGAGATGAGTCTTCCTGACTTCAGGTTTGGTGTTCTAACCACTGTGCCACCGAGCTGCCAGAGGATAGCTGATATTTATATGATTTAAGGTTTTCAATGTACTTTATATGCATTATCAAAATGAATTTTTATATTCAGTCACTTACTAAATCTCACTGTTTTATTTCCTTAACATCTCTCTAATCCATCCCTTTTCACTATCCATACAACCATTATCTTGGCTCAGGCCTCATTTTCTCTCACCTGGATTATTGTAACTGTCTCCTGATTGAATTTTCAGATAGTCTTTTCCTTCTTCCATCCGTCCTCAACATACTTGTCAAAGTGATTTCCTTAAGTATAAAGTTGACCACATCACTCCCTGCTCAATTAATTAGCTTCAATGGCTCCCTATTACTCCTTTGGCTTTTAAAATCCATCACAACCTGGCTACCATCTACCTTTCTAACTTCATTCTACATTATTTCCGTTCCAGAAAGGCCCTGTGTTATAAAAGTAAAAGAGAACTGGCCTCAAAGCCAGGAACACTTGGGTTCAAGTCCCACTTCTGACATGTATTGACTTTGTGACCCAGGTCTGGAATATCCTCTGTCCTTACCCATGCCTCATAAAGTCCCTGAATTCCTCTGAGATGCAGTTCAGACACTATCTTCTGCATGTAGCCTTTATTGATCCTCCACCTTCTAGTGACTTCATTTCCAAACTACCTTGTCGTCCACTAATTTTCTGTATATACATCTCTCTCCCTCCCTCCCTTCCCCCTCTATATATGTATATATGTGCACCATAAATGTGCATATTAATTTGATACTATATATACGCACATATGTGCGTGTATATGTACTTGTTTCTTCCAATATAATGTAAATTCATTGTGAGTAAAAACTGTTTCCTTCTTTGAATTTCTATCCCTAGCATACAGTAGACACTCAATAATAACTTGTTGACTGACTAAACTGATCCAAAGATCAGTAGATTAACTTCCCCCAGTGAATGAGGACATGGATTCAGTAAAATAAAGGTGTGGAGATACAGGTCTCAGGTCCACTGTGAAGGGTGCTAATCTAGGCAGGTGGGGAGAAGCAGGGTAGCAAAAACAAGCAGATAATGGCATGACCTGGATGGGATGGATTATAGGATGGGATAGAAAGTTGAAGAGCAAATGTGATATAATTTTTGTCTTTATGTGCCCAGAATCTAGCAAAGGGCTTGGCACATAGTAGATGCCTAACAAATACTTGCTGATTGACTAATACATATCTTGCTTGAGCCTGTGAGCTAGGTGTGATTATTATCCCCATTCTATAGATAAGAAAACTGAGACTCACAGAGATTAAGTGACTTTCCCAGCATCACAAAGCCCATAAGAGTCTGAGGAAGAATTTAAAGCTAGGTCTTCTTGACTTCAAGTCCAGTAGTCTGCCCACCATGCTATATCCATTTGGATATACAGGTGTGTGTGTGTGTGTATGTGCATACACACACTATATATATGTATATATATATATGTATATATGTATGTGTGTATGCACACACAAAATCAAATGTGTGTATATATTTTCTTAGTATGCCTGATTCAATGAATTACAACCTTGAAAAAACTCAGAATAACATTTCCATTTGGGAAATTGAACTACTCAATGAATATTGAGATGAAGACAAGACCAGAGAAAGCAAAATGGGACTCTGCAAAGTATAAGGGCTCTGTTAGTAGAATTAGAAGGCCAGGCCTGACCCATTACTATTCCTGATACATCTGATATAACCCTAATACATCCCATCTTTGTACCTTTGATAAGCTTTCTCCCATTCCCAGAATGCATTTCTTCATCAGAGCCACATCATAAAATCCATAGCTTGTTTCAAGGCCCAGCTAAAGTGCCACCTTTACATGAGGACAAACATGATCCCTTTTCTCTAGTTGCTGGTGCAATGGGCACTGTTTTCCCCTCAGAGATTAATTTTTTACTTTATATTTACCTCTCTGTGTGTAATGGTAATATAAATGGGTAGATTTTTTTCTATTGATTAATAGGCCCATGTGACCTGCTTGAGTCACATGGAAGCCTGAGTCACATGAGTCTGTGGTAGAAGGAGCTTTCTGGACAAGGGGGGCAGGAAGGGTAAAATAGAGCCCAGAGGAAGTTGGTCAGAGCAGTTAGAGCTGAGGGAGAGAGAGGAACCAGGCAGCAAGTTGTGAGGGTTTGTTTGTGGGAGGGCCCTAGCAGGGGGAAGGCTTGGGGATCATGATGCCCTCTGCAGTGTTATTGTGTATAGATTTTTTTGTCTCTATGATGGATTTGGCTTTCTGGTGTTCGAATAAATATTTTGGTTCTGTCTTCCATGTGTTATATTTTGCCATTCAGAATTACACCAGCATATTTATAGCCACCATAGGCACTGTGAATATCGTGTTGATGCTGCACTGTGTTAATCTCACTCCCCTTCCCTCAATGATGGTAAACTCTTTGAGGGCAGAGATTATTTTCTTTATATGCTTAGCACTTAATAAATACTTTTTGAACGACTAAATAAATGTGTCACACACTCTTTCCTGCATCTCATTATCTCAGGTTTTAGATAATAGCTATCCCAACTCATTCTACATCTCCTAGTGGTTGAACCCTTTGATCTACGAGGTGGGACTCCCTGAAACAGAAGATTCCACAGTTTATAGAAAACATCATGTTCACTTGAATCTCCGTAGCTGCAACAGGAGTGACCTACTCCTGTGCAGTCACATCCAGAGGGGAATATGAAGTGCGGGGGATTTTGGAACAGAAACACCATTTTGTAGATGATAAAACCTAAGGTTTGGGAATTAGGAGGTGTGCATCACACCCAAATTTTACCAGAGGAATCCAGAAAGGCCATTTCCCTTTCCTGTGCAGGGAATGAAATTGAAGAGGCTACTGTTAGCATAGTGACTAGTGAGCCCCAACAGAGTGAAGGCTGCTGTAAGTAGCCATATCAGAAGTGGGTGATGAGCTGGGGTATTAAAGGAAAAGGAAGGGTAGTTTCTCATACTGCTTTAGGTCAGATGGCCGCAACCTTCCTGTTTTGTTATTGGTTTGTTGGTTTTTTTGTTGTTTTGATTTTTGGAGAGGGGAATGCAGGGGAATTGGGGGTAAGTGACTTGCCCAAGGTCACACGGATAGTAAGTGTAAAGTGTCTGAGGTCAGATTGAACTCAGGTCCTCCAGATTCCAGGGCCAGTGCTCTATTCACTGTGCCACCTAGCTGCGCCTACCCTGCTGTTTTTGAGCAGAATTGCTTTAAGCAGTGGAAAGAGGAACTGAACCAAGTATAAACTTTCATTATTTACAGAAGGGCCAGCTGAAGTCGTGAAAGTAATACAGGGTCTTCTGTTTGGTAGATATCCCATGCATTCCACTGGTGTGCTGACACACTAAGAAATACAGCTAGAATAGGAGGGATATGGAGTTGTGATATGTCTGTATTTCCCTACTTAAGGAATCTGGGGTGTCTACCTCCAGGGTAGGGAGTCAATTCACCCAAGGCGTACATCTGTGATAATACAGTAGCTCAGAAGCAGCTTAAGGTATATACTTTCTATTTTGGAGGGGGAAAGGCAGGGCAATTGGGTTTAAGTGACTTGCTCAATGTTACTCTGCTAGTAAGTGTTAAGTGTCTAAGGCCAAATTTGAACTCAGGTACCCCTGACTCCAGGGCTGGTGCTCTATGCACTGCCTAGTCACCCCTAAGGGTATATACTTCTCAATGCAATTGAACTTATTGTCATACCCATCTAAGACATTTGGGAACCCTTACAACATGAATCAAACAAATCCCAAGTTTTCTCAAATTCATTTCTAAGGCAGAATTCTTTTATAAATTCTGCACTTTTCTTCCTCCTCACCATCTTCTCTATTCTTTAAGCCATTCCAGAAAGTCCTCTTGTTCGTTGATCATGTGACATGTTCCAAAGTCCTGGACCAAAAGCTTGATCCTACAGGAGGTTAGAAACCTTGACAGAAAACAACATAATCATGAGAGGGCTTTAGCCCCCATCTCTATCCTTGAATGGATATGTAGGCCATCAGCATTAGGGTAAGTATAAGCTGCTGGGAAATATTATATTTTACGTTGTATATACTTTGGCCTCAGAAAGAAATTTCAAAATGGACAGAATCAGAAACCTGTTAGTCAATAATTTTAAATGTTGACATTTTAAAAATCAAGATCTGAATCTATGGTTTCTTAACTCATCAGAGAAGTCAAAACCTTTGTGGTCACCACTATTGTACTGCAGTGACGATAATAAATTGTACAAACAAGCCAAGTTCTTGTAAAATTTTTAGAAGTCCAAGCCAGAAACAGGAAATACAGGTTATAAATATCACCAGCTTTTCAAGGGTGGCTTCAAAACATATAACCATAATGATACTTTAGAAAAACAAATGTAAATATAACTATTAAGCCAGCAGCCCATCTCTACTAGATATATGATTATTTTTGTTAATACCAAAAAGTTAGGAGAAACCTACTTTGCTTCAGGACTCTGTTGGGCACAGTACCCCACTTGTTGTTGGTTACTAGCTCCTTGCTACTGACATCAAAGTAGGGGTTAGTTGGGTTTAATTCCCTCTTGCCTTGTGTCCTCTACCTCCTATAAGTCATCAACACAGCAACCCACTCTAGGCCATTTTCTTTAGTGCAACAAAAGAAACTAACTTCTGATAGATAGTACAGAAATATGTGAATACAAACTATAATATATGAATGCAGAGAATAGGAAGAAGGGCTGTCTCTGGCTAAATTATACTGACATTTCTTTTTGGAATGCCTTCACTCAACCTATTCTGAGTTGCCTGACACATCTATACCTCTTTAGAGTCTAATCCTCTTTCACTCCTACTTGAGACACTTTGTCCTTACTAGTTGCCAACTTCTATTAGTCTAGACTTTCCCCCGCCCATTTCAAACTGGAATTTTGCTTCAAACTGGAATATTTGCTCTCCTAATTCATTGAGTACCTGGATGTACTTTGAACCTTCTTATTTTCTTAAATGGAACCATTTGGTTTCTCTGAGAAAATGGAGGCATCTCTTGCTTACCTATAGAAGCTAACCATTTGCTTACACATATAAAGAAAATATAAGCCCAGTTGCACCCATGATACTGGTTAGATACATGCAATTGTGTTGTGTTGTGTGTGCGTGCTCGTGTGTGTGCTATTTATCACGGGCATAGAATTTAAACTTAGTCATTATAGAGAATACTCTTTAAGCAGGTTTTCCTTTAAAAAAACAACAGAAACTTTTGCACTAATAGCATTCTCTTCTAAATAATAGAATGATAAGAAGACTACAATCCAGAAAAGGGTTGGGGGCAATTTTTTTGATGAAAGAATTCAAAGACCATACTGGGTTACTCCCTCCATAGAGAAGATCATTCCCTCTAACTTTGTGCCAAACTATTCATAGCAGCAATTTTTACAGTAGCAAAGAACTAGAAACCTAGTAAATGCCCATTGATTAGGGAATGGCTAAATGTGTTACATGGAGGTAATGGAATAGTACTGTGTTGTTAGAAATATTGGGAAGACTCACAATATGTTCATTATATATAACTGCTTGTCTTCTTATCAAAGCAGACATAGATCAGGCTTTGGTCTGGAAGACATTTATAAATAAGTGTGGAACAAACGCAAATGTTGCAGGATAATGAAACTTTCTGTGGCCCAAATGGTTTTTGAAACCATATTGGAAGGTTCAGTTAAAGTACCTGAGACTTCTTCTTGAGACTTTTCCTCTGATGTAGAAACCTCTTGTGTTTTTATCATAATAAATTCTAATAAAAGATGAGAATCCCATAATACCCAACTAGATTTTTCATGCGTGTCTCAAAGGGCTCTTGGCCTGCCTGCCACATGGTCTCCTCACTTTCAGGCTATAAGATCTATTGTGCTAGCTGTAAGTAAATGGATATTTCATGCCAAATCATTTATAGCATGCAACTATATAAGTGTACATATCTTGCCAAACAAAAAAAAATTTCTCCCACATGTGTATGCACACACATATTCCTAATTTCATTGTTTCACAGTGAAATCTCATTAATTCATAATTTGCTAACATGGACATTTTGACCAGGTAAAACAAGTTTCTATTGCATATGGGGGAAAAACTTGATTAAGTAGGTTGAGAGGATAAATAAGATTATAGAGGAGGTACTTTAACTTATATAACTCAACTGCAGTTAATTTGCATGATGCCAGCTACAAATATATTTTAGCTCTTCTATTTCAAACAAGAGGTGGGAAGTTAAGAGATGGATTTTTGAAGGGATGTCTGAGGTGAAAGGAAAGATAAAATGAAGATGTCTGGGGCACATGGCTGAATGAGATGTGAAGTGTAATGTGGTGGGGAGTGGGGATGGTGGGATATAGGAGACTATGTGACTGTGCTCTCTCACTCAGAAACAGCTCAGACCACTTTCAGAGCTGAGTGGATTAAGTCTCCCAGAGCTTGGTTTCCAGAGGTTCAACGGCCCGGAGCAGATGGAGAGAAGATGGTCAGGATGGATGGATAAAAGTTTGTATTATAGATGGAGAAAAGAGAACCTCACTCTTTAAGGAAAGTAATGTGGGCTGAGGTGTTAATGTAGTGTAACAGGCCACTTGTTACAGACTGTCAGATAGTGGAATTAGAATGTAAAATACAGGAAGTAGCCCTAGACCCCATTCTTTTAAAAATAGGAACTACAGCTGGTTGCACTGACAGCTGTGGAACAGAAGAGAACATCAGAGTTAAGGATTGGAGTACTAAGCAGCAGTGGTTTTTTAAAAGGTATGCTACTCACATACAGATAGGATTTAGTAATAAACAACAGCATCCTGGTTAGGTGCCATTCAGGGGCTTTTTGTATTGACTACCAATCTTTATTACTCATTGAGGTAAAGGACACATGTGTTTCCTTAAGCTTCATCCCAACTTCTCATTGCCTTAACTGTTGCCAGACAGGGAAATTTTGGGGTGGGGCTTTCCCAAAATGCCCTTTGCATTGATGTAATCTGGCTGATTTCCATGTATTTATGTGATAACTCTTCCGTGCATGAAAAAGTTATGTCATAATGTATCCCTGCTCCAAGGTCTCTGATACATACCTCAGTACTCTCGGTTCTTTTTTGCCTTTGTGATAGTTTTCCATTTTGCACAGAAGATACTTTGCTTTCATTTTATGCCTCCTGTCCAAGTAAATAAGAGCTAGAAATGCTTCCTTTCTGCCCTCATACTGGGCTTCTCTCTCTTCTGGGAAAAACAGGGTTAGGCATTTGGGTACTTTCCATGAATGGTGTGGAAACAGCACAGGCTTCCTACTGGCCTGGTATCATGGAAGTTTGCCCAGCTTGGGCCTGAATGTAATCTAATTTGGACTCTCTGTTCTGACAATGGGTTTCTTCTGATCTAAGCATCGGATGAAAGTGACCAAACACATTGCCATGTTAATGTGGTTTTGGGGGATGTTTTAAAAATCGAGAACAATTGCATATATGGGCTAATGTGGTTGATGTGCTGGTTTGTTTTACTGATCCCCCTTTATTCCTCTTTCTCTTGATATTTAGTATAAGGAATGGTTCACTGGGTAGGAGAGGAGGGAAAGATATTTTTAGAAATAAAGGTAATGTAAAAGCAAAAGACATCAATAAAAATAAGGTTTTTTAAAATTATTCAAGGAGATATTCCTAGTTTAAGTTTGTAATGTTTTCACATTCGAACTAAGAATTCATATCAGTGTGCAAGCTAATGAGTTTCAGCAAACTCATTATTGGGGATTATAGATAATAGCCGTTGTCCTTTTAGAGACAGAAGGCCAAGCTGGTGTAGCTGAATGATTTCATTGAAAATCTTGAGATCTGAGAAAAATGAATGGGGTTATTTTGCCTGAATGATTCTGATCGATTTTTGTTGTTCTACCCATATTCACCTTATGAATCAGAGGGTCATAAATTTATAGCTGGAAAGAACTATAGCAATCATCCAGGTCAAACCCCGCATTTTGCAGATGAGTAAACTGAGATGCAGAGAGATGGTGTTCCTTGCCCAAGATCACACGGATAGCGACAACAGATTTCAACACAGGCTATTTGACTCTAAAGCCAGAAAACTTTCCACTTCACCACCCTGCTTCTCCAACTCTCTTTTCACTTGATGCAATATGTCTATGGCAAAACAAAAACAAACAAAAAAATCGTGTCATCTTATGCTATCAAGTGTTTCCCAGTCCTAATTAGGATAGTTTCTTCCTGTGAAAAGTTCATGTAGCGATTGAGATTATGACCTAATAGCATATACCTAGATGATTCACCTGTCCTTGGCTACAAAGTGTCAGGGCTGTGCTCTTGACCTGCCTTCTAAGCTCTGGGGAGACACAGGTTCAGTAATTGTAAAGTGCCCAAGCAAAGGGTGGCACTACTATTTTGCACAAGGCATTATATGTTCTTGCCATCATTAGTAGGAAGAATTCTTTTAGAACATCATTGGCTCCTTTGTTGTAAATCAGCACAGATGAAAATTTCCAAAGCAGGTGAATGCTATTTAGTAAGATTATACGAGAGAGTACCAAATGGTCCCCCAAGTTATCTGAATACATGAGCATAATCTCCAAAGGTAGCTTAATATATTTCTGGAGAGTAACTTTCCCATTTAGGAAATTTGGCTGCATGTGAGCTAAGTACATTCTTCAAACGTTCCCAGAACAACAACAACAAAAATGGCCCTTTCTTTATTAAAAAAGTTGGGGGGCTTTTGGGAAATGGAAACCTATTAATTCCCCATAACTATTGGTCTCTTTATTTGTCTAAATGAACTCATTTTGAGGAATTGTAGCTATCATAAAAGGGTCAAATTAAACACCTTACTTCAATCAGTCAGGTCTTGCTTGTTAAATATTTTTTCTCTAAATTGAGAGATTGAGAAAAATTGTAGTACTATGTGTTCCTGTTGAATAGACATTAGAATTTGCCTCTGGAGTAAAGGACTCAGGAGAGAATGGCAAGAAATTATTCTCCCCTTAAAATGAATAAATGCATTTTGTTACCCTGTTCAAGTACAAAAAACTCTTATTGTGAGATTGACCCATTTGTGTTAGGAGTGTATTGTGGATGGTGAAATTGGACTAAGGATCTTAGAGCCAGGGAGTCATGGGTTGTATTAGACAGACCTTCTATGAACTAATTTTGTGACATTGAGCAAGTTACTTAACCTTTTGGTTCAGCATTTTCTGTATCTATAAAGAGAGGGGGTTGGGCCAGATGGTCTCAAAGGTCTATTTACCTCTATTTACCTCTATAATTCTATGACTATCCTGGGTCATAGGAACTATACCCACACTACTTCCCAGACTCCGGGGAGCAAAATACTATATTCTATGGAGAATGAAAGAAACTACTAGGTAATCTAGGCTGGTTTTGACCAATATAGAATTGATGCGATTGAGTTTTAAGTCAGGCCGAAAGAAATGGGTAAATGAAACATTGTTTTTGGCACTCAGCAACAGAACAAGTCAGCGATGAGTGATTTGTTTCAGGAGATTAAACCCACACACCAGGAGGTTGATGGCCCGCCTCTCACCAGCCTAACCAGCAGTCACCCGAATTCCAGTCCCTGAACTGCTCCTCAAAATAAAACTCGGCTGTAAATGGTACACCTGTTTTGGATTAGTTACAATAAATCAACATCTGTGCTTATTTCAGTTACCCTGGACAGGTGAAAATGAAGACATGTTTTAGCAAGCAAAGTAAAAAAGAGGGAGAAAACGAGAGGGTAAAATATGGGAATGGAAAAAAATGTTACTACAGTTGAAACTTCCAAGTCCCATAGCAGGGTGTAAATATTTACTTGACTAGTAAGTGCCTACATCACCTAAAATTCTGCCTCCCCAATAATCCCTCTGCTTATCATTAACATACCCCTCCAGCCTGCTCTCTAACTGCCCAGTTTACTAATTTGTGTTATCCAGCATTATCACCATAGGTGAAAAGACTACTCTGCCCCCACTGCTGCTTGTATTTTTATCCTTATTCAACAAAAGCCTCCCAAAGTCTACACCACTCTGATCTATTCTTCTCCTAGTCCTTTCTGCTGAGCCTTTTGGAATTCTCATTCTATTATAAACAAATTTCCCAGCATATTTTCCTCGAGCGATGCTTCTACTTCAAATAACCTGAAATGGACAGGAATCTCCATTTTTTCCTAGGACACCACTCCCTTTTTGGGTGACATGTGTTTGAAACCTTGATGTCAACTGCAAATCTTCATTTTTACTCACTCCATATAGTCAAACAGTCACCAAAGCTTCTAACTCCACAATATATCTTAAGAGCTGCCCTTTTCTCTTTACTCCTATTATGGGACCCCCCAGTTTAGTCCCTCGTGTTTGACTTTTGATTTATTGCAATAGCTTTCTAATAGGTCTCCCTCCAATTTCTTCCTCTTTTAATCCATCTTCCATACCACAGTCAAAGTGATTTTCTTAAGGAGCAGGACTCAATCTGTCACATCCCTATTCAATCAACTCTAGTGGCTTTCCATTACCTCTGTAATCACATATAAAATCCCCTGATGGGCATTTCATACCTTTCACAACCTGGATCCAATCTACCTTTCCAACATTATTGCACCTTACTCCCCTTCACATACACTACAGTAGCACATAGCAGATACTCTTACTGTTCCTTATACATAACACTTTATCTCTAATCTCTGTACCTTTGCACTGCCTGCCCCTACACCAATAATACATAGACTGCTTCCTTCCCTCTGCCTCTTAGAATGAATCCCCAGTAACTTTCAAGCCTCCTTCAACATGAGGCTTTTCTTGATCCCACCAGCTGCTAGTGCTTCCTGTCCTTCTCCTCCCTATCATTATGCAATGGTTTTGAATCTATTAAAGTAAGGGGCAGAGCTGGAAGGTACACTTAGCTCCCCACCGTTAACCCCAGATCATTGTCCCGGTGCCATCCTCAGCAACCTCTCCTCTTTTGCAAGTTTCAGCCACGCCAATCTCATCCTGATTGCTGTTTTCTATTGACAATCGGGACACTCTCCCTCCTTCCTCAATGGTCTTCGCACCTGACTCAGTGAAAGTCTTCCTCTTCACACTGTTTCCTGCTATTGTCCTGGGGCAACATTCAACCACATTTTACTGGACCTTCTTAGCATTCTGAGTGCGTGATTTCTCAAGCTCTTCAAGTTCGGTGATTTCCATCTTCTACCCACTTCAATGGACTACCTATAAGGCAATAAGCTACCTTCATGTTCTACTTTCACTGAATCTACAGCACTACTGAGATGCTGGACTCTGAGACTGCTCTCATCTGATCACAATCTCTTAATGAATTTATTTGTTGTCCTTGTCACCTCTGGCCCCTCAACTCTTCCATGTTTTTTCCCCAGTTCATTAACCCCATTCTGGCTTCATTTGCTTCCCTTCTTACCCAGCTTAGACCAACATTCACTCTGTGAGTTAACACACCATGATCACCCTAGAATTCCCCACCCATTTAATAATAACAGGAAATATTTATGTAGCAGTTGAAAGTTTGAAAAGGGCTCTATTTCTATTATCTCATTTGATCCTCATATCAACTGTGTAAGGTGGTTTCTTAAGAGATGTTATCGCTGCAATTTTACAGATGTAGAAAGTGAGTTTTAGAGAGGTTATGTGACTTGCCCAAGGTCAAACTGCTACTAAGTGTCACTCTAGATCCCAGGTCTACCTGACACCACATCTAGCATTGTATCCAGTACCTCATGATGCCCCCCTTCCTAAGTACACTTGACCTTGTACTATTCCCATACAGCTAATCCTTAGCCCTGGGTAACCTTTACCATCTGCTTTCCCCATTCCTGTTTCCAGAGTTTCTGAGTTTTGATGGACAAAGTTATGTAACCATGCTGGCTAAGCACACTACAGATTCATCTTCTTTATCCTCAGTGGACCCACCCTTCTACCTAGCAATCCAATTCATCTTTTATTAATCCCCTAATATAGTTTCCATAGCAGCTATTCTAAACCTTCTCCACTTTCCTCAAGACCTCAACCCCACCCTGACCTACCCATTCACTCTGAACAGAGAAACTCACTTTACTGAAAAGGTTAAGGCCATTAGACATATCTATCTCAGCTCTCCTGTATGCTTAAAAAACCACTCTGTGTATCTGTATCTATTCTTTACTCTTTCCCTCCTGTCTTGGAAGATGGAGTTGTCATCCTTTTATTGCAAGGATAACCCTTCTGCCTAAGGCTGTGATCCTCAAGTCAAGTGAACAAGCATTTATTATGTACTTACTTTGTGCCCAAAACCATCCCTTCTGTTCAGCACTGAAGCTACAAAGAAAGGCAAAAGTTGTCCCACACTAATGAGAGAGACAACATTCAAACAACTGAGTACATATGAGATATTCAGGGTAAATTGGAGTTGATCTCAGAGAGTAGGATAACATTGAGGGAAACTAAGAAAGACTTCTTTCGGAAGATAAGGTTTGAGTTGAGACTTAAAGCTAGGGAAATCAGGAAAGAGGGAAGATAGGAGAGAAGGAATGTTGTGTGTGAGGAACAGTAAGAAAGACACTGTTTCTGGATTGTAGACCATGCTGGGGGGAGTAAAGTGTAAGAAGATTGCAAAGGGGGGGCAGTTAGGTAGTGCAGTGGATAAAACTGTAGTCCTAGAGTCAAGAGGACTGAGTTCAAATCCAGCCTCAGATAGGCACTTACTAGCTGTGTGGCCTTAAGTCACTTAGTCACTTAACTCCAATTGCCTTGCCAAAAAAAGAAGATTGCAGAGGTAGGAAGGAGTCAGATAGTGAAAGGCTTTACAAGCCAAACAGAGGATTTAAAATTTGATCCTGGAAATAATAAGGAACCACTAGAATTTACTGTAAAGAGGCTGAAATGGTCAGACCTGTGCTTTAAGAAGATCACTACGACAGCTGAGTGGAGAATGAATTTGAGAGGGGAGAGACTCGAGGCTGGGAAGATCATTCCAACAATCCAGGCCTGAGGTGATGAAGGTTTGCACCATCGGAATATATATATGAGATAAATACAGGGTGGTGACAGAGGATGTGCATGAGAGATGTCACAAATGTAGAAACAAGAGTACTTGCCACCAGATTGGATAAGTAGCATAAATAATAGTGAGGAGTCAAAGATGAAACTTAGGTTGTAAGCCTGGTTAACTGGGATGATGGTGGTGCCTTCAACAGTAATAGGGAGCTTCAGAAGAGGGGAGGTTGGACTGGGGAATGGGGAAGATAATGAGTTCAGTTTTGGACATAATGAGTCTAAGATGACTATGGGATATCCAGTTTAAGATTTATAATAGGGAGTTAGAGAAGTGAGGCTGGAGGTCAGGAAAATGGTTAGGTCTGGATAAACAGATCTGAGAATCATCTTCATAGAAGTGATAACTGAATCTGTGGGAGCTGAGGAGAACACCAGATGAGGTGGCATAGAGAAAGAAGAGAAGAGAGTCCAGGATAGAGCTTTGGGGGTTAGCAGGTGTGATTTAGATGAAGCTTCAGCAAAGATGCCTGCGAAACCGGCAGACAGGCAGAACAATAGTTTATCCTATCCAGTCTTCTTCAGGTCCTTACTTCCTATTCCTTCCCCTATTGCGTGACTCTTGCAATTTCTAATCTCTTCTCACTAGCTCTTTTCCTGTTTTCTACAAACAGGTTCATCTTCTTTATCCTAAAACCAAAAGAAAAACCAAAACGCCTTCATTCATCCCTACTACCTTGTTAGAGCATCATCTCTCTTCTCACTTTCTTTGTCAAATTTAATATTTATTGATATATTTTGCTTTTACATCACCTACATTTCCTGATTCTCTCTCTCTCTCTCTCTCTCTCTCTCTCTCTCTCTCTCTCTCTTTCTCTCTCTCTCTCTCAATCATCTCTTAAAACAAAGAATTAAAAAGAAATCAGTTTAGCAAAACAAACCAACATATCAACCAAATTGGACAATATATGTAGTTTACATCAACCATAGACCCCTATCTCTGAAAAGAAGGAAGAAAAGTTTTCTGTCAAATCCCTGCAATGAGTAGTCTATACTTGCTGCCTTCATTTCCACATTCTGGTGAATCTCAGATTCTTGCTATCTAGCTTCTTTACCCACTATTCATGGGAAAACTGACTTCTCAAATGTTGCTAATGTCTTCTTAATTTGCAAATCCAAGAGTCTTTGCTTGGTCCTCACCTTTCTTGACCTTCCTGAAGCACACAGTACCCCCTTGTTTCTTGATATTCTCTCTTCCTTTGGTTTCTGCAACACTTGTTTTCTTGATTCTTCTATCTCTGAATATTCCTTCTTTGCCTTCTTCCACAGCTCATCTTTCTCTTCCTACCTTTGAATGTAGACAGTTCCTCAAGGGTCTGTCCTTGACTCTCTTTCTTCTATCTGCCCTCACCTTCTTCACTGCTTTTCTCTGCACCCATGTCCTCAATAAATGAAAGGTCCCCATTCAGACAGCTCCCAAACATTTATTTCTAGCTTGAGCCTCTTTTCTAGTTTCTGTATCCTCATTTCTACCTATCTACTAGACGTCCCTTTCTGGATGTTCCACTGGCAATCTCAAACTTACTCTGTCCAAAGTCAGTCATCTTCCTCTTTGGTCTCCTTATCCATAAGAAATGAGGGAGTTAGATTAGATGACCTCTGAGTTACCTTCCAACTTGAAATCTATCATCCTGTAATCCACATTCCATCCTACAAAAAAAAAAAAAACCAAACAAAATATCTACTCTTTCTTCTGGCTTCCATTTCTGTTCGTGTAAATGTTACCACAGTTCTCAAGTCCTGTCGATTTTGCCTCTACAAACTTTCTTGAATTAGTATTTTTTCACTTTCTAATTTTATCACCATAGTTCAGGCTCTTATTATTGTTATTATTATTATATTGTTGTTGTTACTATAGCAGCTGTCTGACTCTTTCCTTCTCTGACCCGTCTTGAACTGTGCTTCCAGATTATTCTTCCTAAGGTACAGCTTTGATCTCATATTCTTCAGCCCATAACATTGGAAGAGTCACTAGAGGTCACCTAATTGGAACCCTTCATTTTATGTGAGCAAACCAAGAGGCTGAGTGAGCTCACACAGCTAAGCTGGTGGCAGAACATGAAGTTCAAATCCATATCTCAAGTCCTAGCTCAGTGCTTGTTCCTAATACACCATGAAGTCTCCCTTATCTTTCTCATTCCTAGATTTTTATTGGTTGCCCATTATTGTCACATGAAGTCCCTGGTCTAGCTATATAACCGAACTCCAACCTATCTTTTTTGGTCTTTGTGTCCCATGCCTTCCTTTTATACACCCTATGCTCCTGCCAAAATCAACCCTCATTGTTCCCTAGGCATGTCCCACATTCTCTTGCCTCTATGGCTTCACTCACATTCTTCCCTGTGTCTAAAATACCCTCCCCCAACAACTTTGTCTATTGATATTCAGCTTATACTACAAAGCCTAGCTCATACTTATCCTTCATGAAGAGTTCCCTGGTTTCTATCCCGCCCCTCTTCAATCCATAGCCTAGGTACATTGTTCTTCACTAGGCAAGAGCAAATACCCTGACTTTCCATATAGTTAGACTGGCACAGAATAATAAAGAATAAAGTGAGCAGAGCCAAGAGAATGTATATAGTAATCGCAACATTGTTTTAAGAACAACTGTGTCATTTTGACTATTATAAATACCCAAATTAACTAAAAGGACTTGGAAAGGAAAGATGCTATCTGCATCCAGAGAAAGAACTGAAATAGAAGTATTTATAGAATGACTTTACATATAAATGTGTGTGTGTGTGTGTGTGTATACACAGATGTATATATTTGTGTCTAAGGCTAACCATCTCTAGGGCAGGGCAGGAAGAGGGGAAAAAAGAAAGTTATGTGATAATTTTTTACATATTTAAAAGGAATAGCAAATTGTATATAATAGATTTGGAAATGCTTGTTTTATTTCTTAAATTAAGAATAAAATAAAATAAACAGAAATGGTATGATCTGGTTAAATGTTGCACTAAGATTGCATTGAATGGTTCTGTACCACCCCACACATGTTGCTTGTCAGGGTGACACAGCACTGTTCTGAATTGCACGTCTACAGTGTCTGCTCCAGGCAATGCTACTGGTCATGGGGTACCTCCTGAATACATGATCAAATCCCACACTGGTTATAGAGGTTATATCATGGTCAGATTCAAAATAAGGCGAACCTATAGGACATCTTCCAGGACAGATTTGCCCTCACAGGCTTACTGTGGTTCAGAAGCCCCTAAATTAGTAGGTTATTCTAGGGATACTAAGTTTCTAGGAACCCCGTAGGCAGCATGTTATTAAAAGTAAAGAACAGTAGATCTGGAGTCAGTAGACCTAGTTTTGATTCCTGGATCTGCCACTGACTAGGTATGTGAACTAATACCCATGATGTCTCTGGGCCTGCATTTCCTTATTAACACACAGCTAGTAATTGTTTGAGGTTAAATTTGCACTTAGGTCTTCCTGACTCCTAAGCCTGAATACCCTGACCACTTTGCCAGTGGTGTCAAATTCAAATAAGAAAGGGGTGTGTTAAGCGGTACATAAGGATTTCCTGTAGGCTACATATTGACCTAGTGTGTGTCTGTGTCTCTGTCTCTCTCTGTCTCTCTGTCTACATATATATAGATATAGATATAATTGTATTTTTACTTTGTTAAATATTTCCCAGTTGCATTTTTATCTGGTTTGAACAGCCCTCACACTTGAGATTATGGGCCACACATAGCCCACTATCTACCTGTCTGACACACACACTTCTGCATTACTCTACCTAATGCTTCATATTACTTACACTGCCTAACTCATTGCACCAGTTGAGATAGAGTAATTAATGGTGATTTGTAAACACAGAACATTTTATAAATGTAAGTTATTATTACAAGCTTGGTACAAGGTTGGAAGGAGGGTCAAGACTAATCTAGATCTTTTTTTTTTCTTTTTACAGGGGGAAGGCAAGGCAATTGGGGTTAAGTGACTTACATGGCTAGTAAGTGTTAAGTATCTGAAGCTGGATTTGAACTCAGGTCCTCCTGACTCCAAGGCTGGTGCTCTATTCAGTGTGCCACCTAGCTTCCCCTAATCTAGATCTTGAAAGAATGAGAATCCACAGAGATGCCAAAGAATCCACCTGTTTATAGAGTCTGTTAGGAGGGCCCTATAACCTTGTGATACCAATTATCCTTTACACCAGGCCATAAATCCTAAAGGTCATCATGATTGAGGTCATCAGACTAGGTGCTTAGCAACTTTATGAAGGTTTGCTGGGAAGGAGGAAGTATATGTACAGGAATATGAGGTAGGAATTCCCAGAATGACCCAAGCATTATTTTATTTGTGCCATTTCAGCTCCAACTGGCCATAGATGATGAGACTTTATGCTGCCTGGCCTCTACATGTGAAAGACACCCACACTGCAACACACAGGGCATTTTATAGGTCTTTTAACACAAATGGTAGGATTACAGTAAGCCAGACCTTAAGTACACATCAAAGTAACCAGTTAGTTCAGTCACTATGGCAGGACTTACAGAATGGGATTCCTGATCAAAGAGCAGAGTCAGCATTAATTACTCTGGGGGTCAGATACTGGGTAGCTCTGACAGTATACTGACTACAGCTCATTAGAACAGGGGTTCTCAAACTGTTTTGTGTCATATGCCTCTTTGGCAGTTGATGAAACTTGTGGATTCCTCAAAATAATGTTTTTAAAAGCATAATTAAAATACATGGGACTACAAAGGAAACAAATTATATTAGAATACAGTTATTGAAATATTTTTTTTAAAAATTCAAGGACCTCAAGTTAAGAAGCTCATAATTAGAAGTAAGCTTTAAGAAGTTTTGAGCACAGTGTACACATACTCGGCCCATTTGGGGCAGGTAGGTAGAGCAGTGGATAGAATGCTGAGCTTGTGTCAGGAAGATCTGAGTTCAAATCCAGCTTCAGAAACATCTTAGGTGTGTTACCTTTGCCACTAGAGAAAGAAATGGTAAACCACTCCAGTATCTTTACCAAGAAAACCCCATGGACAAAGGTCACAAAGAATTGGACGTGACTGAACAACAACAACACTAAGGCCTGTTGCTAGTAATATTAAAGTTACCAATACTATTATTAATACTTCTGTTATTAGTGATTCATTGGTATCCTTGATGCACCAAGAGAAAACAAGGAAAGCCTATGGCATTTTCAGTGTTCACCTATTGCTAACGTATAGGAGAATATGGATAAGAGCCACACAGGATAAGCAGGCACAAATGGATTGTGACCCACCCTGTCAGAAGGAGTTTCTACACTGACAAGATCGCAGATTCCTCGGAGCACTGAGTGTCACTATTGCTGGGAGGGATAGCTGATGCATGGAACCACAATCCAAAGGGACCTTTCTAGAATAGGACAGTACACTATCCAAAGTCTGGCCCCCACCAACCTTTCCAACCTTATTTTATACTCTCTCTCTGCATAAACTCTAGATGAACTGGTTGACTAGCAAGCCGTTCCCCAAACTCAGATCTGCTTCTATTATGCCACTTATATATACACATAAGAACTCACTCTAAAATTCAGCTCTGCATCAGACACTGAACCAGTGGGTTCAGCTCCCTTGTGTCCACATTCCTGCTAGCAAGCAAGCTGCTTTATGAGGTAACTATCCTTTATCAGACCATAACACCATTTATTGCTTTAAGTGCTACAGCATATTGCTTAGGCTTAGAATTCTGTTTTTCCCCTCTACTTAATCCCCTTGTTTGTTTTTTTAAGTCAGTAAATAGATATGTTGTTGACAGATATAGAAAATTAGATGTACCCACTAATTATGGAGAAATGCCAATGTCATGCCTAGCACCATATCCTGGGATGGTGCCCTATACAGACTGGATGCTTGGAAAATGTTGTTGACTAATTGACCCTTGCACACAGAGAAACAATCACAGAGTCTCAGGATTTGTAGGGACCTGAGAGGTTCTCAAGTCTAATCCTCCTACTTGATAAGGAATCCTACCAACTTCCCTGGCCATCTTCTTTCTATTGGCTAGTGACTGAGTTTGATTGAACCACTAGCTTACTAAATAACTTTAAGTAACTGCTTACTATTCAGTTGTTAGCTTTATAGTTCTGGCTGTTGGTGGTATCCCTGATAGCTAAGTGGTCCTGGCCCTTGTTAGTATTGTTCAGTCACTTTTCAGTTGTGTCCTACTCTTCATGACCACATTTGGGGTTTTCTTGGCAAAGATGCTAGAGTGGTTTGCCATTTCCTTTTCCAGGTCATTCTATAGATGAGGAAATGGAGGCAAACAGGGTTAAGTGACTTGCCCAGGTCACACAGCTAGTAACTATCTGAGGATGGATTTGAACTCAGGAAGATGAGTCTTTCTGACTCCAGTACTCTATTCACTGTGCCACCCAACTGGTCAACTTGATTAGAAATTTAGCTTCTGCTATATGAAATGTTCTGGAGATAAAAAGAGGTATGACAAGGTCTCTGTGTACCAAAGACTTGCAATCTTGTTGGGGGAAAAGGATATACACCTAAAACAAAAAGCAAAAAGAAATACAAACTAGCTTGTATTAGCTTGGAGCACTTCCATAGACAATAACTGCTATAGACCATCTCCACCTCCCATATTCTGTCAGTTATTAAGTCTTAATGATCCTACTGTCATATCTCTAATATCTATCCTCTTTCTCTTCTCTCACATGGGCTACCATGCTATGTCAGGTGTTCATCACCTCTCACCTAAACTAATGCAGTGACCTGTTTATTGGTCTAATAGCTTCAAGCTTTTCCCTCTCCAACCCATCCTTCATATTTCTGATAGAATGAAATGCTTCCATCTTAGAGATGGATGAACTATCCTGCTGTAAACCCTGTGAATTCTCGTTTTTCATATAGCAGCTTCTGAATTTCCCCATCATTTTCATCAAACCAGTTTTGGTGTTTGTGAGTGTTCTGATGCAGATGAGCAAAAAGCGCTATACACCAAATCTCTTAAAAGTTGCCCACTCCTTTTCTGCTCTACTGTTGCCAACTGTGTGTTGGATCAACTTTCTAAGTTAGCAACAAACTGTTCCCACTCAGAGAAGAGCTCTAACTTGTTGACATTAATTCTTCTGGTAGCCAGAGCTAGCTCGGTGTTTGGGAGGCTTCGAAGGAAGGTATAGGAGAGAAGAGGTATTAGACTGATTACCAAACTGAAGGTCTACAGAGCCATGGTTCTGACCTCATTGTTTTATGCCTGTGAAACCTGAACAGTCTACTAGTACCATGCCAGGAAACAGAATCACTTTCATTTGGATTGTCTTAGGAAGATTCTGAAAATCACCTGGCAGGATAAGGTACCAGACACTGAAGTCCTTACTCAAACTAAACTGCCAAGCATTCAAAATCTGCTTCAGAGAGTGCAACACCAATGGCTTGGCCACATTGTTTGAATGCAAAACATATGCCTGCCAAAAAGATTATTTTATGGAGAATTCACACAGGGCAAGCGAATTCACACGGTAGAATTGATACAAGGACACTCTCAAGGTCTCTCTCAAGAACTTTGGAGTTGATTATGTGACATGGAAGACTCTGTCACAGGACTGCTCATCATGGTGTGCCCACATCAGAAAAGATGCCGTGCTCTATGAGCAAAGCAGAATTGAAATAGCTCAAAGAAAACATGGGATGAGCAAATTTAGAGTACCCACCCCAAATGTTCACATGGATTATTTGTGCCCCACCTGTAGTAGAACATTCCAAGTCTCATCAGCCACTGGTCAGACACATTGAAACTTGACTCTAGCATAATGATGTCATTTTGGTCCTCTTCGAGAACAAAGGATGATAACCATTCCTAAAGCTCAGGTTTAACATATTGGCCCTCTCCTCAAGAAGCATCGGTAGGTGCCAGTTGATTCCCGAATAAATTATAAATTCCAGTTTGACACTGAAAGTCTTTCAGATTCTGGTTGAAGCCCACCTTTCCAGACTCATCTCACTTTCCTTTCCTTCACACATTCTAATGTTCTGTCAAACTGGTCTGTTTTGCTGTTACCCACATGTAATGTTCCTTGCATTTGTTCAGGTTTTCCCTCATGCCAGGAATGCTCCTCCCTCCTGCTCTCATCTTCTTCTCCACATCTTGGAATCTCTAGTTCCTTTCTAGACTGAGACACCTACATGAAGCTGCTCCTGATACCTCTCAGTTGTTAGTGTTCTTTGTATCCCTAGAACCCAACACAATGCCTTTCACATAGTAGGTTCTTAATAAGTGCTGTTGAATTGACTGAGGGCATTGTGAAAGGCCTCATGAATCTGTTCACTCTTAAAGGATGACAAAAGAAGGGAAGAGGGTTAGGGTCAGCCACTCAGAGAAACAGGGTCAGGGGATAGTGAACAGAACAGCTGGGGTTAAGCCTTTCACTAGGAGAGCTAAAGCTGGAGAGGCAGATTAGGGTTAAATTATGGAGAACCTCCACAGTCAGGCTAATGTGATAAGATTTTTCTGTGACTAACTAGTTCATTCAGAGTACTGCGGTAAAGATGGCATGGGTTCTATCATAGTGTGGGCAGCGAATTCCTGCCTGTCACATTGTCCTAGACTAAACCCCCAACCTCTGATAGTCATCTTCAAAGTCTATGGCACTGTCAGAAGGGGAGCCAGGTAAGATTGAGAATGGCTTAGCATAAGTCCATCCCCACTATTAGAAAAATAATTCAAAGACATGCTTCACCAATGATCAATCACTCAATCAGGGAGTATTTGTTAATTAAAGATATACTATGTGCCAGTCAATGTGCTAGGCACTGTGGATACAAACAGAAAAAACAAAGTCTGCCTTCAAAGAATGTGTGTATACATACAGATGTGTATACACACAATACATATGTATATATGAATATATGCATGTATGTAAATACATATATAGTGTATATATACATACATATTCCTTGAAGGCAGAGACTTTGTATATATATATATCTGTATGTTTACAAACATATGTAGATATATATGCATACATATATATTTGTGGAGATAGCATGTACAACATATGTTTATGCAAAATAAATAGAAAAATACAATGATAATTCAGGAGTACTATCTTTGCATTTAAAGGAAAACACCTATCCATGAAGCAATGTTTCTGATGTATGGCATAAACTATGCCATCATTTCATAAAAAAGCTTATTATTATTTATGTTATTGCAATGGCATCTGATTAAAATACATGGAATATACTGTAGTGCTTCATATTTACCAGGTGCTGACTCTCCATTCAGAAAATTTATAAAATACTTTAACTGAAGATTGCATTTCCATACTGTACATATGGGAAACCCATTCCCTGAAAGCCTCCGCCCCCAAATGCACACTCTCTGGGGTAAAGCTGACAGTTACAGCAGGATTCAGGACTCCTCATTTAGGAGTGAAGCTTATATGACTTCAGTGAGGCACCAGAAGAAACTTTAGATGGGTAGAATGTCATTCCTAACCTCAGAGTTGGACCAGAGCATTGAGGTTTAAACCAGAGGAAAGGTTTTGTTGGTGTGACCTTTGGAGAAGGTTCAGATTGGCCTGAGGTACCCTCTGTGCTCTCAATGGCCAAACTTCTGATATTAGCTTGGGGGAGACTAGCTTAATGGGGGTGGACTTGGATAAGCACTATTTCCAGTGAGACTAAAACATTTTTTTTACATTGTGAAACAGAGTAAAACAAGTATAAATATGAAGATATGAGTTTAGAAAGGAGAAGGAGATTGTCAGTAATTTTTTAAAATATTATTTTAAAATGTATTTATTTTCGTTTACAACATTCAGTTCCACAAGTTTGGTTTTTTTTTGTTGTTGTTGTTGTTGTTGTTTTGTTTTGGGGTTTTTTTGTTTTTGCTTTTTGGAGGGCAATTGGGGTTAAGTAACTTGCCCAAGGTTACATGGCTAGGTTTTTTGTTTGTTTGTGTGTGTTAAGTGTCTGAGGCTGGATCTGAACTCAGATCCTTCTGACTCTAGAGCTGGCGTTCTACTCACTGTGCTACCTAGCCGCCCCAATTGTCAGTATTTTTTAAACTAGGATTTATGAATTTGTTAAAAATATTTTGATAACCATATTTCAATATAATTGGTATCCTTTGTAATCCTGTATAGTTTACTTTGTGCATCTAAAAACACTCTGAGAAGGGGTTTATAGACTCCTGGTCTATAGTGTAAAAAAAAGCAGTGTAAAATGGTAGATGGTTTTTTTTTTCCTGGTGTTGTACATAATATTCTATATCCTGACTCTGCCTTTGCATAGGCTGTGCCCTTGCCTGAAATACTCTCCCTCTTCTCCTCCATCACTTAGAATTCCCAGCTCCTTTCCAGGCTCAGATCGGGAGCTGTCTCCTAACTTAAGGCCTTTGTTGTTTCCCCTATTTGTCAGTGTTCTTCTCTCCCTATATTTCCTTACCAGCATATATGTTGTATACCTCCATTAGAACAGATTTCCTTGAGAAAAAGACCAGAAAAATGCTTAGGATGAAGATCAAGAAATAAATAGAACAGGGGTTAGTCTGCAGGCCACCAATCCTACCAGAAGAAATTGAGAGGGAAATGAGTGTGCCCATCAGCTAGTGGGGAGAGATGAAGGAGGGGGGCACCTTTATTAAACGACCACTCGGAAACCCAGGATTTTCACCTTAATTCTTAGGTCCACTTAGAGTAGACAGGAGAAGGCTTAGAAGCAAAAGCTACAAAACCAAAAATTAATATTTAACTTCAAAGTCTAATGATAAAAGCTTAAGGCAAAACCAGTAGATTTTCCCAATGCTGGTAACACATTTTCACATGATTCTGAAAATTTCCTTGGGGGTCCCATACCCACCCAAGCCTCAGGGTTAAGATGGGGCTTTTAAAGAAGCTGACACAGCTTCTTGTGTGGGAAGAAGAATCTGCCTTGTCAAATATACTCCTCCTCTCTTGTTCCATTCTCCTAACAGACTTTCCTCAGCAAAGGACAATAAATATTGTAGGAATAAGGAGCCTTCTTAGCACCTTATTCCAGGTTGTACAGCACTATCTAGATAATACAGTTCGATTTGAAGTTGCTGGGTGGTTCCCCTAGTGGGAATTGGCCCTGATGATGATCAGCGCTAAGTGGGAATTGGCCCATCTGACTCCATGTAAACTGCCCCTCAGTTTGTTTTCCAACCTAAGTCCTTACCTAATTTATTTAGTTTATCTCAAAGCTATGTTGCTTTTCTGATGAAGATGTCCCATGTGACTGTGTTGCTATGAATGTGAAAGTATCAGTACATGACTATAGATCTTGGAATGGGCATGATGGAAAGCGAGTATGGCCTCAGGAATGAAAGTATTTTCATTTAGTTGACTCTCAATGAAACAAATAAACATGGTGGCCAGTGGTCAGTGGATTTGAAGCCTAATGATGGTGAAGATTTAGTTTCTCAATTTAGTGAATCTAGGACTGATAAAACCGAGCCTCTAGTGATGATGGGTGTGCCACTTCCACCCCCTTTGTAAGGGAACCTTTATTTCTTTTTTTTTTTTTTTTTTAAAGCAATTGGGGTTAAGTAACTTGCTCAAGGTTACACGGCTAGTCATTATTTATGCGTGGGTGCTCGTTTTCTGAGGCTGGATCTGATCTCGGGTCATCCCAACTCCGAGGCCGGCACTCTTACTCACTGCGCCACCTAGTCGCCCCTTTAGGGCAATTGGGGTTAAGTAACTTGCCCAAGGTTACACGGCTAGGTTTTTGTTTGTGCGGATTAAGTGTTGGAGGTCGGCTCCGAACTCAGGTCCTTCTGATTCCAGGGCCGGCGCTCTATTCACTGCGCCACCTAGCCGCCCCTACCTTTATTTCTTTATTCCTATCTTTGCTCATATTTTATCATCTGAACAGATATCAGATTCCACAGGTCTCTAGGGATATTCTGCCTAATGATATGCACCAGAAATGGAGAAACACATGAAAATAGAAATTAAATAAGGTATGGGAGGAGCAACATCATGGTTAGGAAAAGAAACGATGTATAAAATACCAGGAAACCTTCATACAGCAACCTATTTTGTATAACTATTTGAATAATCTAGTAATATAAGCTATACTTGGGAACAAATTTGTTGTAAATTATTTATTGTGAAGCTAAATGAGATCAGCTGTAGTCACCTACATAGCAGACAGTGAACTGCAGATCTTATGTGCCTAATTTGGCTGGTTTAGACAGCTAAACAGAAAAATTCACCTCGAAGCCAAAATTTAGGCTCTATTATGGTCAGGTCTGTGGGAATTAATATACTGCATTTTAAATAGCCTAAGATTTAAAGTTTTCCTTGAGAGGGTTCAAGAATCCCTGAATACCTTTGAAGTGTACAGGGAGTTACAGTTTCATTTTCCTGGGAACAGAGGCAAGTAAGTGGCAAGTAAGTTTTGGATTTTTTTGCAAAAACAAACAAAATAACAGAACCAATTCCTGCTATAAATCACTGCTCCCCCAATTCAGTAACTCATAATCTCTTAATGATTTTCTATCAGGCAAATCGTTTCTAAGAATCAAGGGCAATTTTCTAAGATATTGCATAAATTCAAGCCATTATAACTTATTATATAGTCTCAAAAGGCAATTTGAAATTTATCAAAATTGAACAAAAGTATTTCTCAAGAGGCAAGCTCTTTGTACTTAAATTATTTCTCTGCTTTTAATTCTTCCTTTTAAAAATGCTTCCTCCAAGTAAGCAATAGCAGAATCCACAGACATTTGCTTTCTGTTTTTTTTTTTTTGTTTGTTTTGTTTTGTTTTTACGGCTTCTCTGATACCGTTATTACAATAGTATAGCACATTAGAGTTTCCAGAGTACTTTCATGGAGACACAGATAAAATATACATGGTTAAAAGTAAAAGGCAGCAACAGAACTACACGATTTAGCCAGGATCACAAAATGAATCACATAAATCAAAACACCTGGAAATCGCCCATTCCCACTGGGAATATGGACAAAGTCAGGTCCCACCTTTCACAAACTGCTCCCATCAAACGTGACTAAATAGAGAGAAATTTGTCAAAGGCTCTACTCAAAACATTTGCTGAGAAACTTTCTGAATAGACACTGTCTGTTAAAGCACATGCAGAGTGTATGAAAGATCAGGTTTCTCTATCCAGCTGTCCAGAATCCCATTAGTCTCTCTTACTACTGTCCGTCTTTTTCTATAATTAGGATGGCTTAAGGTTTATCTGGGCCTTTTTCAAAACCAGATTTCCTTCCTAGCAGCAGCAGCTGTCACTCATTCTTGCCTTAATGGTATCTGAGGGCTTACTTTTGATTTACGTTATGGTGGAGCTCATGTGAGCCTGAAGTGGGGGGATAAGGACATGGAAGGATGCTTTCTGTTCTGTTATTTTTTTGGAAAGGAGTCTTACCTGAGGATGGGCATGTTGGTTTACCACCTGATCTGTCTCCAGTAGGCCTTTAGTACACTTCCCTTTCTTCTTCAATTCTGTCTCTCCTTCTGTGGGAAGTGACTCTGTTGGCGTTGGAAGGGCTTCTATTTCTTGCTGTGCTTGGGTCGAAAAGGCATATTCTCCTCCATGGAATTGGGAATTAAGATGAATAGCTTCTGCCTCTTCGTGAAAATTTTCTCTTGTATCGCCTTGGGGAAGTTCAAGATCCCTGACTTTTCCAGGACCTGGGAGTTTAAGCGTGACATCTGTTGCATTTTCTTTCAGGTTGGTGTTCAGCTTCTTGGGTTTCCCTTTAGCCCCTGGTCTCCTCACCCTGACTAATTTCTGTGAGCCCTTCTTCCGCCGTAGGGCTCCCTCTACACATTTCTCTGCTGAGTTCTCCATAGGCTGGTCTGTCACTGGCTTTTCTAACTCATGAGTCTGGGGCATCATCTCTCCAGGTGTCTTATCCATGTTCATCAGACTGTCAATGGCAAGATACTCTCCTGCCTGGTGACTATCTGCATTTTCTCCTTTCATTCCTGGTTGATCACTGTCATTGGCTGTAGAAGAGAGAGGGGACTTATATCGCTCTTGGTCTTTCACTGGGGATGTTTCATCTTGAGGGTGTCCCAAAATAAGAGTCATTCCTGATTGCAAGGTAGACTGATTGTAAGTGGGTAGACTGCTCCTTCCAGCTTCTTCTTGGAGTTTTGAGTGATGACCACAGAAGCCAAGGGTGGTATCCATAGGCACAATGTTATCTGACACCTGACACTGACAAGCCATTTCACTGTGGAAATGCTCACACCCACCCAGACAACCCTCTCTGAATTTTGTCTCCTCGTCATCTCTTTCTAATAAAAAGACAGGGTCATTCCCTCTGAGGTCCTCTTGCCAGATAGCATTAGAGTAATCTGTCATAACATCGGAACATTCCAAATACTCAAGGTCATCATCTGAAAACTCCTCAGTGCAGGTTAGGTTTATCTCTGGGCAGAGTTCAAAATCTGTGTCAGAATCTTCGCTGGAAATCTCTGGGGAGACATTCTGCTTGGTTGTGGAGCTGTTCACTGGGTAAATGGATGTGGTTTCCTCAGGGAGTGCCATGCTAAAGCTAATATATTTCTGTATTTTAGGGTTTTGATGACTAGGAGGTAAGACTTCATCATTATGGCCATAACTGGCCACACAGTCATCAATTAACCTTGATGGTTTGGAATGTACCAATCCATTGCAATATTTGTCCAGTCTGTCTGCCTTATCGAATGCATGTTCCTCTGTGTAATTGTGATTAGAGCAATTCTCTTGAGTTTGAATAGTGTTTTTGACACCTGTGTCTTTTTCAGGACCATGTGACTCATTATCATTGTTGGACTGTAACTGTGATAAGCAGGAGTCTCTGAATTTGGGGAAAGAACCAGATAGAGTCGAAGTGTCCTCAGTGACATTTCCTTCCTTCTGGAAAAGTTGTTCTTTCATTTGATGTGAGTTGTCCTTCTTACACATCCCAGTCTTATTCTTCCAACCCCTAGCAGCATCTTTGCTCAGGTTAGGGTTGAGTTGTGGGTTCTCTGAAAAACACTCAACTTCAATAAAAGCTGAACAGCAAATCATTCCAAAACAGTTTTGAGCAGAGATCTGATAAACCGCAGCATCATTCTTGGTGCAGCTGAGGTGAAAGAGGATAAAAAAACACAACATTGTTTACCACATGATGGATAGACAATCAGGTGAGTCTCAAGAAACTTTCCACAACACTACCCCAAATGGAGAAAGTTGGCTATTTACCTAGGTGAAGAAAGTGTCTTATTTTCCACAATTTCCCTCCTACAAGGAAGAAATGCTATGATATTTTTGGAGTACTAGGAATTTTAAAAAGTACCATTCTAGCATTTGTTTCTGAGCAAGAAATTGCAACTTATATTCAAATAACTAACATATCCTGTCCCACATGACTGAAACAACATGAACAATAACTGTATTTAAAGTCATGTTAAAAACTGTGGCTCTTGCCAGTAGGTCTCTCTGATTACAATGCCCCTAATCATGGGAAAACAAGTTTTGCTAAGCACCATGTTCTTAGCCAGTGGACTGACCAGTGTTATTAATCATAATCTTTGAGTGATTCTGGCAGAGAGTGCCATCCTCCCTAACAAAACATTAAACTTTATTATGCTTGAAGACTAGAGAGCAAAAAACTAAATTGACTCTGGTGCTATATTCAGCTGTTCAGATATGAGCAAGCATCACTCAGGCTACCTTAGTTTCTTCCCTTTCACCCTGTATAATTGCCATTAGAAGAGATAGGTAAAAATCACCAAATATTGATGTAAGGGTTTGAGCCCCAGCTCCAGCACTTCGTAGCTGTGTAACTGAGGTAAATCATTTAACTTCTCTGAACTTAATGTTGATCATCTGTAACACTACCATAATAATGTTTGCACGACCTCTCTCGTGGCTATTCTGAGCATCAAATGTGATGGTGTATATAAGGGTTTTTGTTTGCTGACAGAATGCAAGCCTCTTGAGTAAAAAGTCTATCCAATTCTTGTCTCTGCATCCCAGCTTCTGGCACAATGCTTAGCATATGGGATCATGAATTTACAGCTGGATCTTTGAGAGCATTTGTTCAAACCCCTCCATTTTGCAGATGAGGAGAATGAGGCTTAGAGAAGTTAAATCATAGTCACATAACTACAAAGTATATAAGGCAGGACTTGAGCTCTTGACCTAGAGTCCGGAAGACCTAAGTTCAAATCCAGACTCAAACACTTAATAGCTATGTGACCCCAGACCTGTCACTTAACTCCTTTTGGCCTCAGTTTGCTCCTCTGTAAAATAATAATAGCACCTCCCTCCCAGGGTTGTTGTGAGGCTCGAATGGTATAGTATTTGTAAAGCACTTCACAAGCTTTAAAGTGCTGAATAAATATTAGCTCTTGTTATCATCACCATCATCAGTTATAATTCCTGACTGAAGGTTCAGTGCCTTTCTCAATGAAGACATTTAATAAGCACTTGCTGATTGAAGGATGTAGCATTGTCATTATTGATACTAACCTCATGTCATACTCTCCTGATTCTTTTTCTATATGATTATATTCCAAAATTCTGGAGAGCTTTGGTCATATTGTTATGACCTATTAGAGGGGGACCAGTGTTATCTATTAATAATCACGGTAATCTATGAATGCCTTGAGTTTATATGGGACCTGATATTCAGTGACCTTTCATCTACTTATCATTTGATTTCATAATATTACTAACCTTTGCTTGATACATTTCAGGAATCCACAGCCTTTCAGAAATGGAATACCGTATGCTTGGTGCCAATTTGTCAGAGGAAAAGAAGTGTTTAAGCAAACAAGAGCCATCGTGTAAGGTGACAAAGATTTGGAGGTAAATCCTCCAAAAGGTCTCCAACACATATTCCATCAATTAAATGGGAATTTAGGTTAATAGGAACACCTAGCAGAAGAGCAATCCTTCCTTACTGTGAAGTATTCAAATAACAGGTTCTTAAAGCTCATCCAGTCCAACTTCCTCATTTTATTTATTTAGTTTTTAATTTATGGAATAAAACAAACAGCTTAAAACTAAGGCATAAAAACACTAAGAGACTGACCCAAAATCATAGAAGTAGAGTCAGACCTAGAACTAGATAGCTAGAATCCAGAACTTGGGCTCTTCCTATGTCAAGTTGCCTTTTAATTCCCAGTTGATTACATTTCTAGGAGAATATAATGATTGAAATGGAAATTTCAAATAGGTTTAATATGAATGTATATATAGAGCCTATATCAAATTACACGCTTTCTTGGGGTGGAGGTAGGGGAGAGATGAGGAGAAAATCTGGAACTCAAAATCTTATGGAAGTGAATATTGAAAACGAAAAACAAATAAATTTAAAAAAAATGGAAATTTTAATGTGGGGAGGAGGGGAATAATTCTGATGCATAGAGGTACTTTATGTGCCCTGGGTACCTAAGGGGAAGAGGAAGTACTGGGAAATGGGAGAAAGCTACAGAAAAAAAAGAAGCAAGAAATCTTGAAGTTTTCTTGAAGCCTTTATTATTGGTGCAAATAACAACAATTTTTGTAATGCTTTAAGATTTACAAAGCGCTTTAGAAATTATCTGATTTTATCCTCACAACAACTTTAGGAGGTAGGTACTATTATTATCCCCATTTCACAGACACAGGTTAAATGACTTGGCTCAAGTCTCACAGCTAAGTGTCTGAGGCAGGATTTGAACTCAGATCTTTCATAACTCCAAGTCCAGTACTGTAACCATACTATATACCACCTAGATGCCTCTAGAAAGCACTCCTAGTGCAGAGTACCAGGGCTCTAGTCATACATGACATTTGTATAAGGTGTGTTTAAGAACTATTTGTTCATCAGAAAAATGTAATTAGGACATCTGATTTATTGACAATGATGGGGACTAAGGACATTAAGATATGTAAGTATCCTTACATTTGTTCCTGGCATACAAGTAGGCACTTAATTAAGTGCTTATAGATTGATATATCTACGAGTACCAAAAAGCCATAAAATACTCTATAGATTTAATCTATTTTTGTAATTATCAATACCAATAATATTAGTAATAATCGAGGAAATTACTTAACCTCTCAGTGCCCCTGGTAACTCTTAAAGATGTTACATTGCACAACAGGTGCCAATGTGTATTGATAAAGGAAGTTCCCTCACAGCTACACCTATAAAAATTATAAGCCTGGTCCAAAAGAATAATAATCATAATAATTATTATGAATTTACTCTAGATATCTACATAATGCCTATTTAGCATATTAAATACTCAATAAATACCTGTTAACCATTGATCTTCACAATATAGTGCATATGTAAAATGTACGGCTATCCTCTCCAGAAGAGGGCAGTGTTCCACCCACATGGATAAATGAACACAAAACCTTTTGCCTTTTTACCCTTTTTCCCTAATATGTTAATTTCTCAAGGGCAGGGATATGGCACCGTGGTTGGAGTGATGCATCCCAAATAAGTTTAAAATCTGGCCTCAGACACTTAGTGAGTGTGACCTAAGGCTGTCTGCCTCAGAATTGTCATCTGTGAAATGGGGATAATAATAGGTTTTAAGGATAAATTTAGATATTTGTGAAGTGCTTGGAAAACCTTAAAGTACTATATGAAGTCTAACTAATAAAATTCCTGGATCACCACATTCCCTCCCCTTTTCATACTCATGCCTAGATGCTCTCTGAAGCACTCACTCAGAGTATAATCCTGACCCTTTGGATTTCACATACACAGTATGTGCAATGTCCATGTATGTTGGAGGATGATTGTATCTCCTTAATACATTTCCTTCTACAGGACTCTCAAGCATTCTGGTGAGGTCCTGAGATCATTATCACCCGAAGGAGCTGGAACCACCAGCAAGGTCAGTATGAACATTTCACCATGGCCTACAGTTTCTTGGAAGTAAACTGGAGTTCTTTTCAGTTCCCCGTGGTTGGCATGGGTGAGTGTGTAGGGAGAGTTCTGTTTGCTCTTTTTCCTGTTTTCTGTTTTTTTTGACACCCTCATAATTTTTAAGGGATGTTTTGAAATCATTAAGAGGGTTTGGACAGGATGATGAATAGTATTATCCATTTTCAATTCTATCTTTAACAATTTTGCTATTTAAAAACCCTAGGTGTTATCAAGGCCAACTTAAGGGAAAATCTTGAGACAAGCTCTTTAAAAGTCATTTGGAGTTAATGAATAAAAAAGTATTTATTAAGCAATGTGTTAAGTGCTAGGAAAACAAAGAGAAAATGGAATCTCCTATATTTCTTATGGTAAATGTGCTCACATTCCTGATAGTGATGTAAACTGTCTGAGGGTTCCAAAATACACAATATACTAGCATTACTAGAAACAAATGCTTCAGAGTAACTGATAATAATAGCTAACATTTATTTATATAGAACTTATGATGTGCCAGGCACTATAGTAAATGCATTATAATTATTATCTCAGTTGATCCTCACAGCATTCCTGGGTGGTAGGTGCTATTATTGTACCCATTTTGCAGAAGAGGAAACTGAGTCAGGGATTAAATGACTCACCCACGGTCACATAGCTACTAAGCATCTGAAGTTGGATTTGAACTCGGGTCTTCCTGATGCCAGGCAGGTCTCCACTGCTACCTGGCTGCCTCAAGACAGCTAGACTAGAAATGCACCCTCAAATTGGTCTAATATCTATGAGTTTAACATCAAGGCTTTTATTTACAGTCAGAAAGTGTGGGTTCATTAATTCATAGAAGTCCGAGCAGGAAGGGACTTTCAGGATCATCTGATCTTCAGCAACCAAAGAGGAAACTGAAGCCCACGAAGGTTAATTGACTAACACAAGATGTTGAAGCTGTTACGAAACAGAGCCAGGGATTGAACTCAGGTCTTCAAACTCCAAAGCCATTGTGTTTGCTATTATTATATCACACACTTTAAAAAAAGAGAGAGAGAGTGGGGATATGATAATGACAGGGACCATCAACCATCCACATATCTGCTGAATCTCCCTCTGACAAAAACTGACAGCCAATAATTTTTTGATGTGCCTTAATAACCATTTTATCCTTCAAAATGTGGAGGAATTATAAGGGAAATTGATTGATTCTCACCACAAGTAGGAAGTAATTTCATTCTTTAAAAATTCTACCTTTTCAAAAGTTTCCTTTAAGAACCAATGAGTGGCCCTGGAATCAGGAGAACCTGAGTTCAAATCCAAGCCTCAGACATTTATTAGCTGTGTGACCCTGGGCAAGTCAATTAATCCCAATCGCCTCAAAAAAATTAGTGGAAATAATATTCTTGGCCTAATTCCCACTAATGGGAAGGAAATGGTTACTGTAGTGGGGGAGGGATGATGGGAATTTTGTGGAGAAGTGACCATTTCTTTCTAGACTTCTGATAAAGGAGGGGAAAATTGGGTATAGTTTGACATGAGGTTAAGATTTGGGGAAAGGAGATTTCTGAGGGTTCAGAGGAAGGATAGGTAGAGTCCCATGGACTTAAATTGTATAGGGGAAGTAAGATCAGAGGAGCTGGGAAATTGGCAAGAATAAAATTCTAAAGACACAAAGGGAAATTATTTCGATAAGGAAGAAATATGAATCATCTGAAGTCAGTCAATTAGCCATTTACTAAGTGTCTGCCATGTGCCCCAAACTGTTTAAGCACTAGGGATACAAAGAAAGACAAAAGACAGTTCATGCCTTCAAGGAGCTTACAACCTGCTAGGGGGTGACAACATGTAAACAGCTGTTCTATTAAAAACTAACCATGAGGGGAGATCCCTGCCCAAGACCAGACATGGGATTCCACCCTTGCTTTCTCCATCAGGGTCACAGCACCTTGCTTGCCTGCTGTGGATAGGAACAATTAGTCCCAATCCTAGTGCCCTTGGTTCCTGCCTAAAGGAAAGGAAACACAAAAGGGTGAACATGCAGGGTTTTTGGATTCTACCTGGGAAAGATCACACTGGCAGCAAGTAAGGGAGTTTTACACTTCAATAAGGCACAGAGAGAACAGGGTAGGCAGCATGGCATTGAGATAGACAGCTCTGGGAAGAGACTGGAGAGGGAGAGGGGCACAGAGCACCACGGGGTTGCTTTGGGACTGGTGATGGAAGCACTTGGGCAGCATGGACCCAAGAGGCAGGGTGGGGGGACCATTTCAATAGGGTTCTGGTGATGGAGGATGGACTAACTCTTGTCCAGGCCCCCTTAGGATTGTTCACTACATATCAATATCTTCTCATAGTTATCATTGCCAGGTTAGGGTTCCTTAGCGTAACGTTTCTCTGGTTTTACTGCGCATGTCTGGAAGGTACTTGTAGTTTAAAGACCAAGGCGACATTAGTGGTATGAAGAAGGCCTAGCTGGCTTCTAATTTGGTTCGTGATCTCTGGATACAGCCTCAATTAAGGAGGCAGTTTTTTTCAAGTGGCTTCTATGTTTTGTTACCTTACACTGGCTATTTATATACTAACTATACTAACTGGTGGAGTTAGGGGTTGGGGGGGAGGAACCATAATAAGATAAAATTTCAGCACACAACTATGTACAAATAAGATATAGATAAAGGATAAACTGAAGGAGTCTCAGAGGGAAAGCACTAAGATTAAGGACTGAGAAAGGTTTCTTGCAGAAGATGGTAAATAAGCTGAGACTTGAAAGAATCTAAATAGAGGCTACTTTTAAATTACTAAACTTTGAAAACAAACAAAAATTATTCCATTAATCATTGCTTTCCATCTCTTGGTCCCATGGTGTAAGAGATCAGTTTCCTTGTAGAGATGCAATTTTTATTAATTTAAAGAGATTAATGAAAATGTCAAGGGAACTCACTAGTCAACTTAGATTTAAAAAAAGATATTTATAAAAGATGGAAGCAAGGGTAGGTAACAGAGGATGAATCTAAGTGTAGCATAGTCCTATAAAAATAATATCAAGTGATGGCTGTAAGTGAACTGAGTCTGTAAAGGAAAACTAAAGACAATAAAATATTTTTATTTCAGCTATACTGGGGGAAAGAAGGGAAAGAAGAGATGGTACTTGGGGCAATGGAACAAGGATAACTGGCACTAGAGAGAAGTCAAATCTATTTATGTCTGAATTTGCTTCTGTTTGCCTTTTTTTTTTGCCAAGGAGAAGAAACTTTGTATTAGAAATGAGAGAACAAAAATGACAAATGGGGGCAGCTAGGTGGCTCCATGAATAGAATGCTGATCCTGGGGTCAGGAGGACCTGAGTTCAAATCCAGCCTCAGACACTTGACACTTACTAGCTGTGTGACCTTGGGCAAGTCACTTAACACAATTGCCTTGCCTTCCACCCTCCAAAAAAAATGGCCCCAAAACAAAAAAAAAAGTGACTAATAGGGAATTTGTACCCAAGACAAGTAAAGAGATAATAAGAAAGCACCTAGTTGCCCTGCATGAATTTAAGTTTCTTGACCCAAATGAACTATATCTTTGGGGACCTAAAGAACTGGCAGATGTGAACATAAATTACTATAAATATATGACATAACGTAGTGTAACATAGCATAACATAATACAATATAATATAATATTAAAAAGATCATGGAAAAAAGGAGAAAATCAGATCCTGTCCCATTTGTCAGAGTGTGGAGTCTCAAAATTAAACAGGCCAGTGAGCTGAACTTCAGTTCCTGGGAAAATTCTTGGGTGGATCACTAAAGAAAAAGTGATTACCTAGAAAAGGAAATGATTATAAAGAAACAATATTACTTCCTTAAGACCCAGGAATGCTTTTTTATTGGTTTACTTTTTATTTGGTTTACTCAGGGAAATGCTTTAATATAATTTATTTAGATTTTAGCAAACCACTTGATAAAGTATCTCATCCTAATCTTGTGGAAAAGATGGAGAAATATGGAATGAGTGAATGGAAAATAATTTATTAAGCACTTAGTATGTGCAAAGCACTCTGCCAAGCAAAAAAGCTCAAAATATTCCTTGCTCTTAAGGAACTTACATTCTAGTGTGGGAGACCACATATTTAGGAAGTTTTGGTGTTAAGTCAGTTGAAAAGACACGATGATCCTTAGAGTATAATAGCTGAATGGATGATGATGCATCTTCTTTAAATAATTTCCAGTGATAAAATCACATCTTTCTGATTCTGAGACATCTGACAGTGCCAAGGACTTTTGCTGATATGGAGAATAGGTAATAATGAAATTAGATAGATAAAACAAGCTGAATGGCTGGATTCAAAGAGAAGTAAGTTTATGGTTCATTGTCAATTTGGTAGGTCTCCAGTGGAATGTCCCATTATCTATGATAGACCTTGTTCTGTTTAACACACTTATCAATGACTTGGATGCCACATAGATGGCACGCTTACCAAATTTGCAGGTAACACAAAGTTGGGAGAGATAACTAAATCACTGAATGATGGAATAAGGATCCAAAAAATTCTTAACATGGTTGAACCTGACAAGAAAAAATTCAATAGGGATGGGGATAAAGTTAACTTACACTTTGGTTCACAAAGTCAGCTTTACAAGTCCAGAGTTGAGGTGGCAAGTTATATGGCAGTTTGTCTGAAAAAGATCTGAGGGTTTTAGCGAACTGCAAATTCAGTATGACTCAGGCAAACAGAAAGCTGATCTTGAAAAAATGCTACCTTGGATGACATTTTCAGAGCTATAGCCTCCAAGAATTAGGAGGTGATAATTTCTCTCTACACTTTGTCCTAGTCAAACCACATATGCAGTATTATATTCAGCTCTGGGTACCACAGTCTTAAAAGGACATTGATAAGCTAGAAAGCACCCAGAAGAAGACAGCCAGAACAGTGAAGGGATTCAAGATAATGGTATATGAGGATTGGTTAAAGGAATTGAGGGTATTCAGCCTGAAGATAAAAAAGACCTAAGGGGAGCATAATTGCTATATTCAAGTATTTGAAGAGGTTGTCATGTGAGTGAGGAATTAAATCTTGTTCTGTTTGCTTCCAGAGGTGAGAACTAGGGGCAATATGTGAAGTTTGAAAAAGTACAAATTTAGTCTTGCTGTCTGAAAAAAAAAAAACTTGCTGGTAAAATTCTCCAAAAGTAGAATGAGATGCCATGGAAGACAGGCTTCACCTTCACTACAGTTCATTAAGCAGAGAAGTTGAATGACCATTTGTCCAGGATATCATGGTAGGGAGTGCTTTCAGGTATGCATTGGACTAGACAACTTCTGGGGTCTCTTTCCACTGCAAAATATTCCTGTGAGAGAATCTTTTCTAGAGGAAAGAATAAATCTACTCTGGGGCTAAGACTAGGATTCATTTAAATTTAAGTCTGGAATTCCTTAAACCTCACCCTAGAGTAGACAAAATTCTCTAGGATATCTTTAGAGCTAAGATTCTTTTTTTTATATATTTTTTCACTTACTTCATTCTTTTTGGGAGTGGGGAACTTTTAAAATTCATTTCTTTATTTATTTTTAGTTTTTAGCGTTCACTAAGATTTTGAGTTCTAAATTTCCCCCCCCTCCATCTCCTCCCTACCTCCCCAAGACGGTGTGTAAACTGATACAATCTATGCATGTATAATCATATTAAACACATTTCCACATTAGTCATGTTGTAAAGAAGAAATAGAACCAAAGGGGAAAACCATAAGAAAGAAAAAACAAAGAACAAAAAAAAGAGAGAAAATACTCTGCTTTGTTCTGCATTCAGACTCCATAGTTCTTTCTCTGGATATGGATAGCATTTTCCATCATGAGTCTCTTGGAATTGTCTTAGATCCTTGCACTGCTGAGAAGAGATAAGTCTATCACAGTTGGTCATTGCACAATGTTGCTATAAGTGTGTACAAATTCTCCTGGTTCTGCTCACTTCAATCAGCATCAGTTTATGTAAGTCTTTTCAGGTTTTTCTGAAATCTGCCTGCTCATCATTTCTTATGGTACAATAGCAGTCCATTACATTCGTATATCACGACTTGTTCAGTTCATTCCCAGACTGGAGGACATCCCCTCAATTTTCAATTCTTGGACACTACAAAAAGAACTGATATAAATATTTGTGTACATGTGGGTCCTTCTCCCTTTTTTATGATCTCTTTGGGATACAGACCTAGTAGTGGTATTGCTGGTCAAAGGGTATGAACAGTTTTATACCACTTTGGGCATAGTTCCAAATTGTAGAGCAAAGATTCTTAACTTGGAATCTATAAACTTTCTTAACAAATTAAAAAAATAATCTATAAAATTAAAAAAGTATTTTAACCCTATTTCAATATAATTAGTTTCTTTTTTAATCTTATGTATTTTATGTATGAGGGGTCCACAGTTTTTACCAATGGGGTCCATGATTAAGAAAGGTTAAGAACTCCTGCTCAGAATGTGTTCAAAAGACAAAGAATCTATATCAAAATCACCCCCTTCCCTAGTGCCAACCTGCCTCCCAATGATAACTGTCTTCAGAAACAGTTTCTGGAGCAGGTACCATGTTGGGCTCATTGAAAGGATCAAACAATATCTTCCCTCTCCATACCCCACAACATCTTTAGACCTGTGAGACAAAGTGTGGCAGCTGTTGTCTGCCTCCTGATAAATGTAACCAGCATATTACCTGGTTTTAGGGCTCTGTCTGAGCTTACTTGGCCTCTAGGGATTGTCCTCAAGAAGAACAACCCTGAGTAGTCTCAATTCTGGGAATTACTTTAGATAGGAGGCACTCTTGGTCATGTCAGGTGGTTCCTAATCATTAACTTTCCAAGGAGTCCGTGAATTTGTAGGCCCATCTAGATTTATCATTTTAATTTTTACTCAGCTCCAGTAAACTACAACCTGAATAAGGATTATGTTTTGCACATGTGTATAGTTATTTTCAAATGTATGTAAATGGTACTATAATCAATAAAATGCAAATTCATTTCCAAAGTGTTGCTGAATTCATTGTAGTATTTTGTCTTCCCTAAGGATTTGGGGAAAAACAGACAAGACTCATACCGATTGAGAAGTCATGGAGAAGTTATAATCTACTGTAATGTAAGGAACAACCACATGGATGAATGGATGAAAAGGCACTTATTCAATCCAATCGAAATTTGTTAAGCACCTACTATGCCAGGCACTGTTCCAAGCACTGGAGATACAATCAATAAAAAGAAAGACAGTTCTTGCCCTCAAGGAGTTCATGATTTTTGGGGGGGGAAGGAGAGGACAACAAGAAAAGGTGCAGGAAAGCAATGGGGGTGGAGACACAGGACACCAGAGAGTACCTGGCATGAGGACGTCTTATTCCATTGTGTTGGAACCAGGCAAGGAGGCAGATGCAAAGTGAAGAGACCTGAGAATCCAGTCTCTGTACTCTATAAAGGAAGGCATTGGGAAGAGTTTGGTACTTCACCTTCCTGCCCTCCCACCAAAGGGGAGAGGAGGCTGAGGGAGGTGATAGAGTCAGCAGCTGAAGTTAGGAGTGATGAGCTTATCCTGAGAGGGGCATCTTGTTCCTTAGAGTTGAAACTAGACTCTATGGTAATGAGAACATATGTCACAGTAAAGTCTGAACACCTTTTAAACTTTGCCTGTATACATAGATGGTTTTTTTCCTGGGTCTTGACATAGTTCCCAAACCAATGCATTTCACCTTCCTTTGTATGCCCCATAGTCTCTGAGATAAGAGGGAGGGGATTAGAGGATATTTGCTACTACACTCAGTTATCTCTTAGTTTCTCCCTCCCTTATCCCTAGCCATAACTTCTGGTGTGCCAAGGTATCAAAAGATCCCAGGAGGTCATTGAGTTGGGGTTGGGAAGGGACTGAGTCAGGATAATTCCTGCCTCCACCCCACTTCTTAGGACTCAGTCACTACTATTCAGGGGGAGATAAAGCGCATACACTTTCCTACCAGTATAACCAGAAGCAGGAGAAAGAGGCTAGTAGAGCTACTACAAGACATTTCACATCACTCTCTAGAGTGTCAGGGATGTCTGGGACCATGTTCCTCAATGCAACATTGATGAATGTCGGTAACTCGGTATGAATGTCAGTAGAATGTAGCCTACCTGCTACAAATAGACTGAAGAGCTTGTGTCTCACTTCTCTAGGTAATTTTGCCCACACCTATAATGAGTGGTTGAGGATATTCAGGGAAAGATCAGAGGTATGTTTCACATGACTTCTTATGTATAATGAACATCATATTTCTTGCCTTTTCAATGGGTGAAGGAAAGATAAAGAGAGAGAGAAAGGAACAGAAAATTTAAGAAAGAAAAAAAGAGGGAAATTTAAGAAGAAAAGGATGAGAGGGAGGGAAGGAGGGAGGGAGGGAGGAAGGAAGTAAAATATATTAGAAGGAAAATGAGTCCTGTCTGGGTGAGTCATCTCTTCTGGACCTCAGTTTGCTCATCTGTGAAACACAGTGGTTGTTCCTCTTAGCACAGAAGCAGATGAGCACAGGACAGAGTGTTCAGTGTGTTGTCAGATGAGGTCACTGTATCAAGTTGCTTCTGCTTTCAAGGGTTTGATTCTGGTGAGGGGTGTGAGGAGTAGAAGGACAGAATATGCAGCAATAACTGAGGTAAAAACAAGAGACACAAGTAAAATGTACTTACTGTTAAAAGCAGAGATTGAGCCGGAATGATTTCCAAGATCCTTTTTAGCTCCTGAGCCTGTGATTTTAAGACTGCCCTCCCACAGGACATTTATCCCAGCCTTTGTTTCTTTACAATACTGGCACACACGTAGAAATTGTTTTAACGTTTGTAAAGCTCTTTATGTGCATGGTCCCACTCAGTCCTCACAACAGCCATGTGATGGAGGCCTTTTGTTATTATTGTCATTTGCAGATGAGAAATTTAAGATTCAGAGAGGATACATAATTAGGTCATGCCACTAAGTGGCCAGGGTAGGATGTAAACTAGGGTCTTTCCCATCTAGAGCTCTTTCCACTCTGCTGGACTGTGACTCCAACTGCTTCTTCTTGCAATGCCCTTCTTCTTTCCTTCCTGCCTATCCAAATCATACACAGCCTTTAAGGCCCAATTCACATTCCACCTTCTCTGGGAATTCTCAGACTTTCCTCCCCAAGCTGCTTTTCCCCTTGCCTCTGAAACTTCCTCCTCCTGGAAGGTCACCTCAGCCTTGGAATCGGCACCTCAGAAAGGACCTTGCTTGGACTTGATGGTTCCTCCCAGAGCCTCCCTTTAATGAGGGCACCCAAGCCATTTATCTCTTCATAGCTCACCAGTTTGCATTCTCTATTTCTCCATCATTCTTCCAAGCTATGTCCTCCCCTCCTCCTTGGGGTCCTTTTGTATGTTGTGTGCTCCTTAATGGCAGGGACTTTCCTTCTTTATGCTTGCCTCTGTATCTTAGCACAGTGCCTGGCACTTAGGTAAGCACTTAGAAATTTTTTTGTTTATCTGTTTGCTTTTTGGAGGGCAATTGGGGTTGTGACTTTCCCAAGGTCACACGGCTAGTAAGTATTAAGTGTCTGAAGCTGGATTTGAACTCAGGTCCTCATGACTCCAGGGCCAGTGCTCTATTTACTGTACCACCTAGCCACCCCCAGAAATGCTTCTTGACTGGTTGACTTGTCCATCCCTCATTTGACATATCTATCCTGTAGCTTATTGCTGTTGTTCAGTCATGTCCCATTCTTTGTTTTGTTTTTCTTTTTGGAGGGACAATTGGGGTTAAGTGACTTGCCCAAGGTCAGAGGCTAGTTTTTTGTGTTAAGTGTCTGAGACCGGATTTGAACTCAGGTCCTCCTGAGTCCAGGGCCAGTGCTCTATTCACTGTGTCACCTAGCCACCCCATGTCCCATTCTTTGTGAAGGGCCTTTTGTTTTTTCTTGGCAAAGATACTGGAGTGGTTTTCCATTTCATTCTCCAGTTCATTTTACAGATGAGGAAACTGAGGCAAACAGAGTTAAGTGACTTTCCTAGGGTCATACAGTTAGTGTCTGAGGCCAGATTTGAATTCAGTAAAATGACTCATGCTAACTCCAGCCCAAGCACTCTATTTACTGTCCCACCTAGCTGCCCCGTCTAGTACTAATTATCTAAACTATACAATTTAGGATTTCTGGTCAAGTCTTCAGAGTGTCTCTCTCCCTCCCCCCCACAAACAAAAGAATTTAACTTCTTTTATATTCCTCACAGACCCTCACTATGCTGGGCCCACAAGGCATTATCTGACAATTTCTTTCACATTACAGTGTGTAAGAGGAAAATATGGACTCAAAGATGTGGCAAGTGGTTTGTTTACTTATCTAGCATCTGGGCAAGAGGGTACTTCCCCTCTACAGTTGTACAGAAGAGTGTTATAAGGGAACCCTACAGCCCCTAAACACGTCTGGGCAAAGCTTCTACAAAATTCATAGAACTAAAACTATTGGCAGAGGGGGATATCCAAATATCTATGTGTAGGCATGTATATCTGCACACACATACATACATGTGTATGTACATATATAAAGCTTCATATTCACATTTGCAACTCCACGTGTGTATACATATATATATATATATATATACATATATTACATATAACTTCATATTGCTTTAAGAGGTAGAGTCTATCTCCCTAGCACATTGCCTCACCCACATTTCAGTAACCAGCATGAAATGGAAAAAAAGAGAAAGAAACAGAACTCAGCAAAGAGAAAGGTCAATGTAACCAGGGCAACCTGAATAATATTGACCCAGAAGGTATTGACCCATGATACCTTGCTCTCTCCCACTCACCACCTAAAGCCACCATCAATAATCAGGACCAGGGATTCCTGGGGAAACTTGATTGAGGCAGAGATTTATTTAATTCCTTCCCTGTAGCTCAGATATGGCTGCTGAGCAGGTCTGGGCAGTGGAAAGACTCCATTAGAAATCTGGACAAACAATTTGTTCCTTGTAAACAGCCCTGTGCCTTAGTGCTTCCTTCAGTCCTGTGCCTAAAGTAGGTGTATAATATATGCTTACATGTGCACAACTGAAAAATTATAAAAGGAAAGAGACAGTTAAATGCTTAGGAAGAGCTCATATATAGTCTTCCCTCACCTTACTATAGTAATTAATTCTTAAAAAAAAACAACTCTCCCAGGACAAGTGTTTTTAAATCAAAAACATAATTGCCATTCATTTCAATGGGAAAAGTATGCATTTCTGAGTCTCAATTAATGCTCATTTATGGCAAAATAACATAATTATTTCAGTAGTAATAAGGAGGCCTCCCAACTGTGGCTTGCAGACTCACTACAATAGCCAGGCCCACAACATTCCTATTCTTGCCCAGATAGAGTTGGTTTCTGGCTCCATTCATCCATGCCTTTATTTTTCCTTTCTTTGGATATTTCTGGGAAGGACTCCCTTCACCTACTGGTAGCTGGGGCCTCAAAGAAGGCCAAGAAAAACCATGAATCCCTAAATCAGTCCCAGTAACAGGCCAGGAGGCAAGCCCAGATATACCAGTTAACTACAAAGAAAAACGTCAGGAGATGATGCCCTGTCTCCAGGGTTGCCCCCAAAATGAAACCTTCCTGAAACCAAAGACTCATGCAGACATTCTCCTGAGCCAGCCTGACCCCATGTAGGCCCAATCCTACCACACGATGGCACCCCTGTTGTGCTGGCTATAGAAATAGGTAGGCTTGGGGGATGAGGGGTGCTCATGACAGAGAGAGGGTTCATCAATCACTCAGGCATGGAATCTTTTCTCTTTTGAGAAGGAAACTAAGAGGCATGTGGCCAACTAAACAACTGTGAAGAAGAAAGTAGCTGTTATCAGGGTGCTAGAAAGAGCTTGAAATCCAAATTGGTTCTCATAGATGAAACTGAAAAATGCCTTGTAAGCCAAAGTAGGGAGTTTTAAATGAAACTACTCTTAAGAATTTCCAGGGAGGGTGGAGCCAAGATGGTGGAGTGAAAGCAGGGACTTGCTTGATATTCCCCCTGAACCCCTCTAAACACCTGTAAAAAATGACTCTAAACAAATTCTAGAGCATCACAACCCAAAAAATAACAGAGTGAAAGAGATTTCTAGACCAATATAACCTGGAAGGTCAACAGGAAGGCCTGTTGCACCAGTCTGAGAGATGAGTACAATCTAGTGTGGGCCACACCAGCACAGACTGGACCCCCACAAACCTGAAGAGGCCTCAGGGCGCTGAATCATTGGCAGCTATGGCGGTTTCCAGATTTTTCAACCCTCAAACGCCAAAGACAACTTAGAATATTAGTAGGAAAGGTGTGTGAAACCTGGGTGAGAGAGGAGTGTGGTCTGACCCCAGCCCCAGGATGATGGCAGCAATGGCAGCAACTGCTTCCAGAGCTCGTGGTCCACAGATGGTTGGGGGAATAAAGTGGTTGATCAGAGGGGGATTGCAGGGATCTCTTTGCTGGTGCTGAGGCAGGATTCTCTTGCTTTGCCCATGCTTTCATCTGGGTCACAGTCCTGGGTGGCAGTCCTTCTGAGAGGAGGAACATTAGCATGGTAGTAGAGAGGGAATCCTCCTCACAGTTCCAAGGCAGAAAAGCGTACTTGTGGTTACTCACAGACCAGAGCACAGACCAGGAGAGGAGTAAACACTTCTCCTTTGATCATACAACCTTGGAAGAACTAAAAATTTGCAAGTCCCTAGAAATATCTCTGAAAACGGCTGCACAAAACCTCTGACGCTTGGGATAGTATACATCCTCCATACTGGAAACAGAGGCCTACCTTGACAAAGAGCTAAAAAGTCAGGTAATTGACTGGGAAAATGAGTAAACAGTGGGAAAAAGTTAGACTATAGAATCTTACTTTGGTGATATGGAAGAAGAACAACCAGAAGAAGACAACAAGTCAAATCTCCTACATCCAAAGCCTCCCAAGAAAAAATATGAATTGCTCTCAGGTCATGGAAGAGCTCAAAAAGGATTTTGAAAATGAAGTAAGAAGAATTCCCATAAACCCCAATACTTGTGTCTTAGGATAAAGGTTGCCAATGCAAGGCAAGAGCAAATATCCTGACTCTTTGAGTCTTCTGGCAAGTGATCCTGGGGCAGCCTGGACTTAAAATGTGCCTGCTCCAGGAAGTCCTTCCATTAATACTACCCTACTCTGATCACAAGCACATTAGGGAAACTTTAAGTGTCCAATTGATACTATATTAAGTTGCACTTGTTTTTAGGACACAGGATTATAGAGATAGAGCAGGAAGGTACCATGAAGTCCAATCTTCTCATTTTATAGAAGAGGAAATATTGAGGTACAGAGAAACTGCTAAAATAAAAACTAACATATAATAAAATGCTTTTTGGAAGGTTAAGTGACTTACCAAGTGTCATGGAGCCAGTAAGAATCTGAGGGTAAGGGGGCGGAGCCAAGATGGCAGAGTAGAAACAGCTGTCCAAGGCACTCTCCCCACAGTTTACCTCCAAACTATGTAAAAGGGGACTCTGAACAACTTCTGGAGCCCCAGCACCCACAAAATGACACAGAGAAGCTAACCTCCCGCTGAGGACAGCCCAGCAGCCCTGCAGGAAGGACCAGCACAGTACTCTGGGAGCGGTGTGCAGGGAGCCGAGCACAGGTCTGCCTGAGTTGCGGTTTTAGCCCCAGGGTGGCTGGGCCAGCAGCTGACTGGAGGGACCCCAGAACACCAGCAGCTGTGGCGATTCCAGAATTATCAACACAGACATGCCTAGGACAAAGTGAGAGGTTAGTGCCCTATGGACTTTGGGACCAGTATTTGGGGAACGTGTTGGCTTCCTTCCCTGGGGGCTAGAAGCCACTGAGGAGACACACCATTTTGTAGTTTTCAGAGGCAGCTCCAGCTCCTGGCCTGCGAACTGTAGGGAGATCCAGCGTTCAGTCTTGGGGGGTAATCGCTCTTGCTTTAACCTCCCTGGATCTGGATTGTGATCTGGGGTGGAGCTCATGGGTGAGTTTCCAGCTTGCCAGAAACGGAAGTTGTCCCCCCACACATTCGGGACGAAAGTTCACCTGTCTGGCGGCCCAGCCATACTGTGGCAAAAAGCCAAAAGTCAAGTAATTAAGTGGCAACTGCCAAGGCAAAGGAAACAAATTAAACAGAAAAATGCAACCTTAGACTCCTATTTTGGGGGCAAAGAGGATCGAAGCATAGAACAAGGGGAGGACTGTGAGGTCAGAAATCCTGCTCTAAAAGCCCCAAAGGAAAATCTGAGTGGCTTACAGGCCATAGAAGACCTTAAGAAGGACTTTAAAAATCAAATAAGAGAAGGGGAGGAAAAATTGGGAAGAGAAATGAGAAGGATGCAGGAAAATTATGAAATGAGGGTCAACAGCCTGACTGAGGAAAACAACACCTTAAAAAATAGACTAACTCAAATGGCAAAGGAGGCCCAAAAGGGCAATGAGGAGAAGAATGCCTTAAAAAGTCGAATTTGCCAGATGGAAAAAGAATCTCAAAAGTTCATTGAGGAGATTCATTCCTTCAGAGTTAGACTGGAGCAAATGGAAGCTAATGACTTTATGAGAAATCAAGATGCTGTTAAGCAGATCCAAACAAATGAAAGACTAGAAGGCAATGTGAAATATCTCATAGGAAAAACCACTGACCTGGAAAATAGATCCAGGAGAGATAATTTAAAAATTATTGGACTACCTGAAAGCCATGATCAAAGAAAGAACCTAGAAATCACCCTTCAAGAAATTCTCAAGGAAAATTACCCTGATGTTTTAGATCCAGAGGGCAAAATAGAGGCTGAAAGAATCCACTGATCACCTCCTGAAAAAGATCCCCAAAAGAAAACTCCCAGGAATATTATAGCCAGGTTCCAGAATCCCCAGATCAAGGAGAAAATACTACAAGCAGCCAGGAACAAACAATTTCAATATTGTGGAAACACAATGAGAATAGCACAGGACCTGGCAGCTTCTACTCTGAGGGATCAAAGGGCATGGAATATGATATTCCAGAGGGCAAAAGAGATGGGAATGAACCCACGGGTCACCTACCCAGCAAAACTGAGTATTTTGTTTTAGGGGAAAATATGGTCATTCAGTGGAATAGAGGACTTTCAAGCATTCTTGAGGAAAAAACCAGAGTTGAATAGAAAATTTGACATCCAGACACAAGAAGCAAGAGATGCCTGAGAAGGTAATCAGGGAAAAAAAATCAAAAGGAACTTATCAAAGTTGAACTATTTACATTCCTATATGGAAAAACAATAACTGTGACTGATGAAATCATTCTCACTATGAAAATAATGAAAGAAGGGTGTATGGCCATATGAATACATATGTGAATGTGTGTACCTATGTTTACAGTTATATATGGATAGAGGGCATAGGTTGAATTTGTTGGGAAGGGAGGATACTCAAGGGGTGAAATTATGAGATGAGAGAGGAAAGTGGCAAGAAGAGATGGGGAGAGACAAGGTAGGGTAAACAATCTCATGTAGAAGAAGCAAGGGGAAGTGGCTGCAGGGGAGGGGAAGAATAGGAAGGCAAAAAGGCAAAACCACATTCTCATTGAATTTGGTTCAGGGAGAGAATGACATACATACTAAATGGGATATCTCAATCTGCAGCAGAATAGGGGGAAGGGGGATGAGAGGAGGGATGATGGATGGGAGGGCATTCTTGGGGGGAGGGGAGGTTGGAAGTACCCACTATAGAAGAGGGACAGGATCAAGTAGGGAATGGACCAGGTGGGGGGTGGGATGGGTGGGAGGGAATTATAAGCAGCCTTGTACAATATATCTACTATGGTAAAGTTTTGCATAGCTAGACATGTACAACACATACTGAATTACTTATCTTCCCAGAGGGAATGGGTGACAAGGGAGGAAGGGAATGGTTCTGAAATTCGAGGTCTTAAAATTAAATGTTTCATATATATATATATATACATATAATATTATTAATACTCTTTTGCTTGTAATGGGGAGATAAGATGTGCAGGCATTGGGACACAGAGATTCACCTTTCTCTAATGGAAAAGTCGAAGGGGGTATGGGAGAAGATATGGGAGAGAGCAGATTGGAGGTAGCGATATCTCATGGGACTGCTATTCTGGGAGGGCAGGTAGGGGAAAAATTGTAACTCAAAATCTGGCGGAAATGAATGATGTAAAACAGAAGTTAATAAAGCATTTGTTTAAAAAAAAAGAATCTGAGGGTAAAATATGAGTCTAGAACTTTCTGACTTAATACAGCATATCATACACTATACCACATTGCCTCTCAACTGTTCCATTATTATTCTCAATTTTTAAAATACTAGTTCTCTCTATTTTCCCCAAGTTGAAAGTACAACAGTTACTCATGAGCCTGATCACATTACTGACTGGCATGGAAGCTTTAACTTACTCCATTTTTTGACCTGGGCCAGTTTGCCTCTCCTTAGGCAGCCTGGTGGCCCTGTGCTTCCAGAAGTTCATCACGTTAGTGATAAATTTAGTGTAGACACCCACGCAGCTTTAGGTTTACTGCAGTTCAGAACTCTTGAACCCCAGTGATTCACCAACCTCATCCTCCCCAGCAACAGATACTATAGTCACGTGCCACTATTTATGGCCTCTCTCATCAATCTTAAATGCGTGAATTTTTGTCCCCATTAATAATACTTACATGGATCCGTGTTTTCATTGATGTGGGTATTCCATCCCTCATTGTAGCTAACAGCCTATTCTCATTTTTCCATTCAGCTTAATTCCTGTTTCTGGTCTCCCATAGATCTTATACAGAGAATCTATCCAGTATTATAGAGGCCTTCCTATAAGGATTTTTATATTCCATAGATATACCAATGGGGTACTCAGGCCATTCATCTATTATGACTCACTCCTTCTTCATGGATGGCCTGTCTCCTTTTCTGATCATGCTTTTCCTGACAATATTCCCTATGCCTCTTGTATGTGGGTCACTTAGAAATATGCTATGGTGTACTTATACCCACCATGCATTTCTCCATTGTCTTTTGAGTAACTTGCAGTTCTGGTTCTTTGGAGACTGTGGCATGTCAAGAAATGGAACTATGCAGCAGCATCATGAAGAATTGGTGCTTAAGAGATGGAATTTTATATTAGGGAAACTCTTAGGATCATTAAGAATAGGATAATTTTCAAAATGTAATCCAACCTACTCTCTTGATCCTATTTAATTCTGGTCCTCATTGTCCATTCTCATTGCTTATTCTGCATATATTCATTTAAACTTCTACTTATGTCTATATAGATGCACACATATTTATATAAAACATACACATAGAGAGATTTCTAGATATCTAGATATCTGTGAATATATGGATGCACTAATTTATTGGAGTAGCTATCCAGATGCATGTCATACTCTCTTTAATAGGCATTATTCATCCATTTGGTTTCTCCTTTATGGGTTGGTAGGCTGATCTCTTTTGAATAATCATGGAGACAGACAGACTGGGTCCTCAGAGAATGAGTCATTGCCTAATTTAATCTGCTTGATATTACCCTAACTGCTCAAGCCATGGCCATCTTCAAAAATAAGACTAACCAGGTGTCCTGAATTCCTAAGTCATCTCAACTGACTGGACATTGACCCACTTGCTGAGAGTGCAACATTGCTTTGTTGAATACCTATGAGGTGAGAGTAAATAGAAATAGAAACTAAGTTCTTGTGGTTTGGTTTGTTGCCCAAAAGGGGAAGAGAGGGGAAAAAAAGCTGCATCATCTAGGAAAAATTTATGGGGTGGGACGAGATACCCATGCCAGTATTTTGATGTATTTGTTTATATTTTTTCCTAATGGTATGAGTAAAGCACTGTGCATACTTATGGCTTGCCTTAGAAAGTGACCTCAATTAAAGCATAGCAGGGACCATACAAGGGGGTAGGGGAAGTGTTTTCCCAGGTAAGGTAAGGGCAAGAGCTCCAAAACTCTGATTAGATAAATCCACAATATAGCTTCAGGGTAAAGAACACTATTTAGAGTCAGAGGACCTGTGTTCAAATCCTAGTTCTGTTTCTTACTACCCACGTGACTTTGAACAAGTCACTTATTGTCTCTGGGCCTTGGTTTCCTCTTCTGAAAAATGAGGGAATTAGATTAGATAGGTTTCTGTGACCCCTTCAACTGTAAATTGATGATGATGGTGATGGTGATGATGACAATATCCACAAATGGGTGAAATCTAAGAAAAAAGATACAGTTAGATCTTGAGAGTCAGAGTGAGCCTAGCAGTTTCCTAGAGCAGCCTCTGCTATTGGGTTGAGTGCTTTCTTGACTGCACTTAGTCCTTAATACTGAATAGGTCAAGGCATTTTTATAGGATCATTCATCTTCTTCTTTCCCCTGATCTCACCAATGTCACATAAAGATGAAAAATAGGCATATAGGTTTGTAGTTTTTCATAGGATCATCGATTTAGAGATGATTTCTAACCAGAGAGGCCAAGGAATCCAATTTTACAGATTTTACAGATAAGGAAAGTCAGGTCCATCTATGGCCACACAAGATAGTGAGCATCTAAGATGAAGGTGACATTTTAATATAGGTGTTCCTAATTCCAAATCCAGTGCCCTGTTCACGACACCAACCAAACTAAGCTCCCTCTCAAAATGGGATTACCTTCTGTATCCCCTTTTTGGGGGGGTCATAGGGTACCATGTATTATATTTTCCATTTTTGTTATCTTCTTCCTGAGATATTTTATAAAATAGTCCCTCAAGACTTTCAAGATGGTGTCACCTCCAGTGTAAATGAACTCTATTCTTGTTCAGCTCTAGCTACTTTTTCTGCTTTTATCTCTTTATATATCATTTTTGCTTTCTCATGAATCACCATGGGGACTGAAGAGATGATTCTAAATTTGGTAGTTCTAATTGATAGTGAAAATAGATTATAAGCAATGCTCTCAAATCTGTTTAATTATCTATGTACTGGTTTAATTTCTGCTAGTTTCACCTATGAATCCTCCTGGAATGATTTGACTTAGGTTGGTCTAATGACGAGCTTTCTGTAGAATTGTTTTGACTTCTACTTTTCATTGTTTTGTGAGACTTTAATCTTTCTCTTTACTCCTCTCTGAAGTTTTTATGAAGCAGAAAGGGGGATTGAAGGGACCAGGAATCATATAGATTATAGTTCCTCTATAAATATTAACTGTAGGTGCTAAAATGTAAGATAAATTTCTAATAACCAATAAATTAACACACTATTTAAAGAACTAAGCCTTATCAATATGAAATCCTCATGATACATGACACCAGAAGGTGAAAAGGAAATTTTAACTAGATGACAGGATGCCTTACAGATTCTCCATCAACAAGAGATAAACAAAGGTGTTGGTAGAATTGATCTCATTTATATCCCCCCAAAATAAGAAATATAACTTCATAGGACATTCACTCATCTGCCACTACAACTAGTTGCAGTGATATCTATTGTAAAAAATGAAGATGAAGAAGTAAAAAGAATCTACAAAATATTTGATAAGAAAATAAACTTTGTCAATATATACATTAGTCCTTTGACATGATGATGGGCCCAGAGGAAAATGGCAGAACTATGATGGAAAAATAGAGTTCAAGTTTAAGAAATTAAAAAAGCTCAGAATCTCATAGACTACTCCAAAGCCACACTATATATCATGAATACTTTCTTCAAGAAAGGAGTTGAAACATCACCAAAGGGGGAAAAAACTCACTCTGTAAATATCTCAATCTTAACTGACAGGAAACAACTTGTTACTGATGTGGGAATCATAGCAGAACCAGTTATCTCTGAGCCATGACTACTTAGAGTAAAGATCAAAGTTAACACCAAGTTAGAAGGATAAAGTTGTCAAGAGACTGCATATACTTAACTTCCTAGTGGAATCCTTTCTTAATTACTTTAAATAGTGCCCTTACCCTCCTTAAATCATTTTATACTTAACTTATCTGTATAAATGTTATAACCTCTCAGTAGTATATAAACTTCATGAGGACAGAGAGTCTTAAGTTCTGTTTTTGTTTTATTTATACATAAACAGTGCTTAATAAATGTTTGTTGAATGAGTGAACTTGATTTACTCAAACATGTTGGTCAATGTCTAAAGATGGGAAACGGAAAAAGACAAAGATACTAACATTGATGATGACCATTTTCTGAGAATTCAGTTCAGCTGACGTGAGCAGTTATCACAAGAAGAAGCCTAAAGAGCCCAGAATTTGCCTTAACTAAGCAAATGTTTGATCTCTTTGGCAATATGACAGATGATAGCAAAGACTAAGCTGATTTTTTAAAATGGGCAACTAGGTTACTCAGTGGATAGAACATCAGGTCTGAAGTCAGGAAAACTTATCTTTCTGAGTTCAAATCTGGCCTCAGACAATTATTAGTTGTGTGACTCTGGGCAAATCACTTAACCTTGTTTGTCTCAGTTTTCTAATCTGTAAAATGAACTTGAGAAGGAAATGGCAAATCACTCCCAGTATCTTTGCCAAGAAAATTCCAAATGGGTCATGAAGAGTTGGACATGCCTGAAAAATGACTGAACAATAAAAAATAGAAAATACAATGTACCTTAAGGCAAGGGAACCACCTCTGTCATTTCCTTTACAGACCTCCAGTGGCTTGCTGTCTGACAGCTAACTTGTTAAACAGTGGTTCATCCCATTAAATAAACACAACCTTATCCTTCTCCACCTCCATTACCCCTGGCCCCACACCACAACTCCATATTACTATTTCCAGACAGGAACTCAGGATAGTTAAATTGGAGGAAGAAGAAAGAAGGGTTCCTGGAATGGATCCAACTCAAGACTGAATACTCTATTGTGTGTATCCCATAACCTTTGGTTATAAAGATGTAGAGAGCTGGGCTTTCTCTCCCAGTTCTTTTCCATGGCTAACCACTCAAACTAGTATTTATTGAGCTTCTATTGTTGCCCAACATATAAGTCGTAGTCTCTGCCCACAGAGATCTAACAATCTGCTTGGGGAGCCAGATCCAACACCTCAGAAAGAACTGTGGTCGCAAAGTGAGCCAGAGAATGGAAAGTGGTACTGCTGGTTCAGATAGGGAGTAAGTCTTGTGTTTCATCTTTGGGAGACTTGGTAGAAAGTGCAAGGTTATCTGAAAGTAAGACCAAATCAGCAAGAAGGGAGCACAGAGCCTGAATATTTTGGTTTAAGTCTTACATATTTTTCCTTTGAGGTTGGGGAAGTGATATCATTTCTACTAGTGAGCTAAATCCTTCACATTCCTTAGGCTTTTCTCTAATTGAATTTAGTATTTCTAGGGAAAAGGGGAAGGGGAGAAAATGTTTCATTTACTAACTTAGGTTGGATTTGAAATCTGGGTGCTTCCCCCTTCCCTATCAGTTAGAACTTCAGGATTCCATCTGGTTTTTTTTTTGTTTGTTTGTTTTTTTGATGCAGAGAAAAATCATTTACCAGCTGGTTATGTCACATCCACACCATTCCATTATGGCTTCTAGTTTGAGGGGAATGATTCTGCCAGAATCTGGAAGAGGAAAATCCATATGGATGGATGGATGGATGGTTAGTTTGTCAAATACAACCACTGTAATGAAGAAAAGGGGAGGCAGCAGGGAGGGGCAATATTCTCTTGGGAAACCTACCACAAATTCAGATTTATTTTTTAAACCAAGGATCTTAATACCCCATGCATTGGAATACATTTAATTCCATATACTGTTTAGTGTTGATATTAACATTGCATCTTAAGCAATGACCTATTCAGCAGTTAGTACAAAGGAAAATGGCCTCCTCTCTCCCCCCACCCCTACACACACTGTGAAAAACAGGGACTGATCTGATACTGGAGGCAGCTATGTAGAACAGATAGAGTACTGAACCTGGAGTTGGGAAGATCTAAGTTCAAATCCAGCCTCAGACACGGGTTGTGTGACCCGGGGCAAATACATCACTTAACCTCTATTAGCCTCAGTTTCCTCTGTAAAATCAGGGTAATAATAGCATCTACCTCCAAGGGTTATTGTGAAGATCAAATGAGAGAATATTTGTGAATCAATTAGCTTAGTACTTAGCACATTTTAGGTGCTTAATAAATATTTGTTTTCCTCTTTGCTTTTTTCCACAGACACATAAGCAAAACTTATAAAATCCACTTATTGGGTAGCGTCCCACAAGAGTATTTCTTTAGTTCTCCTGCAACATCTCCTACATTATCTACAACTAGCATAGATCTCCTCAATTAAAAATAAAACTCTGTAAACCAAATCTGTTGCTCCCCCAATTCAGTCCATTCTGTCTTTGAATCATGCCTGTCAATACCTTGATAACTAAGTGACTTCAAGTAAAATTGATTTTCTTTTTACCCTCTTGTCCTCAAGTTGGAATTAGTCACTGCCTTAGCAAGATCAAATGACAAATACTTTCTTTCATTTACAAATTTGTTCAGACATGTTTAAAAATACATGAATCATGAATCCCCAGAGAGAATCATGAAATCCCAGAATTTAGAGGTAAAGGGTTATTCAAGATGATCTAATCCAATCTTCTCCCCAAGGCAGGAATCCCTTTTGTAATAGCTCTTTCAGGTACTCTTTCATCCCTGTTGGAGCATTTTTAGTGACAGTGAGATTAACTATCTCCCAAAGTAAACCATTCTAATCTTGAATACGAAGAAGCAATAGAGTATAATAGGAAGACCCTTGTATTTCTTCCATGGTCTCACACGTGACCTGATTTCTAGATCTTTCATTATTTTGACCACTCTTCAATGGACATACTACACTTGACATTTACCTTAAAACATGGCACTCAAAACTATACCTATTGCTCCAGATGTAGTGTGATCATTCTAGAATGTAATGAGACTTACTGTTCTGGTTCTAATCTTGGTTGTATTGGGTTTCTTTGTGCAAAACCTTTTAAATTTAATATAATTAAAACTATGTCATAATCCTCTATCTCTCATTTGGTCTATAGTACTTACTCTCTAGGATTGTTGTACTTTTATCAACTAAAACACCCAAGTCTTTTTCCATGTGAAAGCTGCTGTTAATTAGGTCCCTCTTCCCAACCCTACCCCTGTTTTATTCAGTACTTGTGCACTACACTTTTTTCTATCTAATTACAGAAATGTAGTAAGAATAATGTATCTTTATTTCAAAAAAGATGTAATGAAAAAATCATGACAAAATCTCTCATACTATTCCTATGGACTAAATGCAGAAGTATGTATTTGATGATGTAATATTTTTTTTTGCTTTTTGGAGGACAATTGGGATTAAGTAACTTGCCCAAGGTCACATGGCTAGGTTTTTGTTTGTGTGTGTTAAGTGCCTGAGGTTGGATCCGAACTCAGGTCCTTCTGACTCCAGGGCCGACACTCTACTCACTGCACCACCTAGCCACCCCGAAGATGTAATATTAACAGAACTTAAGTTCTTCCCCTCCCATTAATAGGCCTCACAAGGAGCCCATTAAGGGAAGTTTGCTTGAAGTAAGGCTTTCACACCTTTTGCTAATTTATGATTGGGCACTGAGTCAAGAGAGTTGTGGTGCCTTCTGGTTCTAAGAAGTGTAAATATATTTGAGTTGGTATTTTGCTTTGGGGGCTCACTTATGAGAAGGATCTTGTGATTCCCTGGTTGAGATTCTGAGTGGCCATATGTTCAGAGCCCCCTGACTGCTCAGGTGTAAAGATTCTCTTAATCCAGGGATGTATGTATGTAAAGTGTATGTTATATAAAGTGCATTCAGGTAGTCAGAGCTTGTCTGTTGTTGGTCTTTATTTATCTGCTTATATTTTATCTATATCTTCTCTGTTTGTATTTTCTCTGAAGTTCAGGGTGATGACTTTTCTCCTGAACTATGGTTAATAAGCTAGTAAGCAACAGTGACAAAATTTTAATCCAGACTTTCTGACTAAAATTCCAGGACTCTTCTCACTAGGCTATTCTCTCTGTCTTCAAAGTCTTCATACAAATCATTGATTAAAAAGTAGAACAGGACAGAGCCTTGCAACAAGACATTGGAGGTTTCCCTCCAGGTTGGTATCAGTCTGTTAATCAAGATTCTTTGGATGCCATTTTTCACCGAGCTATAAATTTAGTCAACTGTTATTGCCCAGGCCATTCTTTTAGTACTGACAATTGGTACTTAGCCAAGTGTGGTGGCACATGTCTATAATCCCTGCTACTAGGAGAGCCTGAGGCTGATAGATCATTTGAGTTCAGGAGTACTGAGCTGCAATAGAACTTAAGTCATTCAGGTGTCTACACTAGGTAAGGTATCTACAATAGGTATCTACACTGGGTCACTATGTTAGGTTTCATGAGTAGGGGGAGGGAGGGTACCAGGCTGCCTAAATAGGTGTAAACCAGTCAGGGAAGAAATGATCAAAACTTCCATTCTAATCAACAGTCAGATTAGGCCCATGAGTGACTGCTTCCAGCTTTGGTGAGATCGACTCAGTCTCAATACTCTTCCTCCTCCTCTACCTCCTACCAATAATAATAACTGGTATTTATATTGCACACTTCAAGGTTTACAAAACACTTTACATACATTATCTTATTAGATCTTCACCACAATCCTAGAGAGTAAGTACTACAGACCAAATAAGAGATAGAGGATTATGACATAGTTTTAATTATATTAAATTTAAAAGATTTTATACAAAGAAAACCAATGCAACCAAGATTAGAAGGAAGCCAAAAAGCTGAGAATCAATCTTTACAGCAAGTATCTCTGATAAAGGCCTCATTTCTCAAATATATAGAGAACTGAGTAAAATTTATAAGAATGCAAACCATTCCCCAACTGATAAATGGTCAAAGGATATGAACAAGCAGTTTTCAGAAGAAGAATCAAAGCTATCATTGGTAATATGGAGTACTCTATATCACTTTTGATTAGAGAAATGCAAATTAAGACAACTCTGAGATACTACCTCACACCTATCAGATTGGCTAATATGACAGAAAAGGGAAATGATAAATGTTAGAAAAGATGAGGGAAAATTGGGACACTGATACACTGTTGGTAGAGTTTAAACTGATCCAACTATTATGGAGAGAAATTTCAAACTATTCCCAAAGGACAACCAAACTGTGATCCCTTTGATCTAGCAATACCACTACTAGGTCTGTATCCCAAAGAGATTATAAAAAAGGGAGAAGGACCCATATGTACAAAAATATTTATAGCAGCTCTTTTTGTGGTGGCAAAAAAATTGGAAATTAAAGGGGATGCCCATCAATTGGGGAATGACTGAACATGCTGTCATATATGAATGTAATGGAATGCTATTATGCCATAAGAAATGATGAGCAGGCAGACTTCAGAAAAACCTAGAAAGACTTGTATGAACTGACACAAAGTGAAATGAGTAGAACCAGGAAAACACTGTACACAATAAACAGCAACATTGTGTGACAATCAACTATGAAAGACTTAGCTCTTCTCAGAAATACAATGATTCAAGACAATTACAAAGGACTCATCATGGAAAATACTATCCACATCTAGAGAAAGAATTGATGGACTCTAAATGAAGATTAGAACAAAATTTTTTCACCTTTGTGTATGTGTTTTTTTTCCTTTTGGTCTGTTTCTTCTTTCATAACTGTGACTAATAAGGAAATGTGTTTTTACATGATTGTGCATATATAACCTAAACCAAATTGTTTACCATTTTAGGAATAGGGGAAGAGAGGGATGGGGAAAAAATTGGAACTCAAAATTTTGTAAAAATGAATGCTAAAATTGGTCTTCACATATACTTGGAAAAATAAAATACTATTAAAAAAAGAAAACCAATTGTCTCTATTTTACAAATGAGGAAGCTGAAGTTTAATAAGATTTGCCCATAGTCTAATAGTTCATGTGTCAGATAATGAATTTGAACACCATTTTCTCCTGGTTCCAAGTTTAGCATTCTTGACACTAACATCATATTACCTACTCTTCATGAAGGCAGGAGGGGAGATTTTGTTGAATGACTTACTGAAATATAACAAGTTCTATAAGACTCCCTTGATCTACTAGTATAGCAACTCTAGCAAACAAATGAACAAACAACGATGATAAGGAGATTGGAGAATGTTAGAAGAAGTGATGCCTTTAAAAAGTTTAAGATCATTTTAACTGTTCATTTTTCCCTTCCAGAAATAGTATTTCCCAGCTATTATCAATAATAACTGCCACTTGATTATGTAATTGCTGCTGCCCCTTGTAATTCCTAGTTTCCAAACAATAGTACTGTGTATTTGTAGAGCATTTTATATTTTTTCTATCCACTTCACAAACATTATCTCCAATGCGCTGGTCCTTTGAATTGGAATATCACACATTTTTCAATACCCATGTGACAGAACAACATGTATCTGGTGATAGCCTCTGTTTGAGGAAATGAAATCAATTCTCAGTTACTAAAGGAATGATTGTCTAGTTGGATTATCCTTACCCCTTGCTGGGTCTCCGCTTTCCTCTGGCTGGCTGCCTGCATTTTGGACATTTCACTGTTCATAGGCAAGGACTAGCGGAGAAATACAAATTGCTGAAACTCAAAACAGGCCTTTGGCTCTTTGCCTAGAGCTCTGGGCAAAGGTAGGAAGCTAAAACCTAAAATGAGGCCTTGGAATCCTTTTTGGATTTTACCTCTTAATCTCTACCTCTCCCTGTCCTTAAACCCAGGTAACTGAATGCAATCTATGTGGAATTTCACACCTCTTGAGTTAGATAATGACACACATAGCTCTTTCCCATTAAAGTGACATAGTCCACTTCCCAATGGAAGAAAAAAAGATCAAGGAACAAACCGCACCTGGATTACATGTATACTGGCAGGGAAGGAGGCAAATCTTCTAATGTTTCTCCTCAAGGGGATATGAATTTTCTGATCCAGATACCACAAGAGAAAGTGCTCTAAATATCTACAAGATGAAAAGTAGTTCCTTTTCTTGGTAGTGGCACTCAGTTAAAATGATATTTCCTTGAAGCAAGTTTTGGGATTTAAAAAAAATTCACCAATATAATCCCAGACATCAATTATTTTACTGCTCTGAAACTTTTTTAATTTATTCAAATTAATCTTAATTCAAGGAAAGGGGTGGGGCTTAGGATGCTGAAGTTCTGCAACTTGGAATTCTGTATATAATTAAAAGGGATTAGAAATTACTGAGCTATAGGGAACACTTTAAATCTCTTTCTCACCTTTTCCCCAGTCCAAAACAGCAATCAGACCCTTGATTTATTCATTTGGTCATTAATTCTGAATCAACAGATAACTGTATAGTTCACTCTATGTTCACTTCACTATGTGCACTATAAGCCAGGGTAGTGTAGACAGAACTCAGGTTAGACTTGAAATCTGGAGAGACAGAGGTTCTTATCCCATCTCTGGAATAAGAAAGAACCTTGGCAAATAAGGGCAAATCATCTACCTTTCAGGGTATTAGTTTCCTTATCTGTAAAATAATAAGTTAATAATGCCTGTTGTACCTCCCTCCCTAAGTCGTTGTGAGGCTTATATGAAATTATATATGCAAAGCACTTTGCAAAACTTAAATTACTAAGTAAATGTTAGTCATTGCTATTATAGGGGAGGCTTTGAGTATTGTGAGGGCGCTACAGGGGCCCTACCATCTATCTAACAAGGGAGGTGAGATGTGGGGGTGGCTAGGTGGCACAGTGAATAGAGCACCAGCCCTGGAGTCAGGAGGACCTGAGTTCAAATCCAGCCTCAGATACTTGACCCACTTAGTAACCATGTGACTTTGGGCAAGTCATTTAACCCCAACTGCCCTCCAAAAAGCAAGAGAAAGAGAGAGAGAGAGAGAGAGGAGATGAGATGCATACAAATTATTAAATGTCATGTAAATGGCACAAAATTCAAAAAGGGGGAGATCAGTTCTGCTTATAATGATCCTGTAGGAGATAATAGTTGATAGAAACGTTAAAGGATTGGCAGGATCTTGATAGAGAAAGAAGGAGGGCATTTGTGGGGAGGGATCTTCCTGGTTTAACAAAACACAAGTAAAGATTCAAAAGAAGTATCAGATATGATGGAAAACAGCAAAGAGGCTAGTTGTGCTAATGCATTGGGTAATGTGACTATAAAGGTAATTTGAATCCAACCTCAAATGTCAAGTTAAGGAGGTAGGCCTTTATTCAGCACTGACCTGGAATCAGGGGACCTGAGTTCAAATTTGGCCTCAGACACTTAATAGCTGTGTGATCCTGGGCAAGTCACTTAACCTCTGTCTGTCTCAGGTTCCTTAATTGTAAAACAGAAATCATAATAGCACCTACCACAAAGGGTTATTGTGAAGATCAAATGAGATAATATTTGTAAAGCACTTAGCACAGTTTCTGGCACAAAGTAGGTGCTTACTAAATGCTTTTTCCCTTCTTGTCTTTATTCAGGAATTAATAAAAAACCACTCAAGATTTTTGAACAAGTAGAACTTGAGGGAGAAGTAAGAAGTTGGTTGTCATAATTCTTTATTGTCACATCACTATACAATAAAATGGGGTTGAAAAAAAAAAGCATTCTTCCAGGTGATCAGGTCATGTAGTTAGAGCTGGAAACTTCTTGCAGCTTAGGTAACCCTGACACGGAACAACAGCCACTGAATTTCCTCATACGGACAGCTGGTTTTTAAGTCATTCTACTCTCAGAAACATGTTCTCTCCTTCATTGGAATGTGAACTTCTGCCTCTTTGTTTCTCCAGTACTTCACATAAAGTATGTGTTTAATAAATACTTGTTGACTATTGACTGACTGATGGACCTTGAAGAAGAGTTTAGAACTTGAATCCAGTTATAGAGAGTCATCATAGTCTTTGAACAAATTCATATTAAATATGTATTCATGTACTTAATGGTATCTATGTAACCTAGAAGCAGCAACGTTCTCCTCCAGATATTAGAGTCCAAACTAGGAAGTTTGATATCTGGAATAAGCTTCAGAAAACATGTCCCAAGGTGGAAGAGACTGTGACACTGGCTATCACAGACAAAGACTTCAAAATACTGTTAGGATAGCTACCAAGGGGGAACGGGAGGAAGCTGGGCAGGAGGTGGGCTAACCCAGGGAGTTCAGTTGGTGTGCTAGTTAATAGCACCTACTTTAAGTATTCTTGCTAGTTAGGTAATCATTATTGTATGGCTGAAAGAGTGTAGGTGATGACAGTACCCTGGGGCAAAGCCTTGGTTGCTCTCTCTGTTAGAGCTCCACCAACTAGTCTGGAGAGAGTGGACAATGGTGAAATCTAAAGCAGAGAAGAGGCAGGAACATAGGAAAAGAGAAACGCTTTGCTTCTATTTCCTTCTCTTTCCTATATCATGGAGGGTTAATTTCCTAGCTCCTTCCTAGAGCTAAGTTCTTAATCTGGTTAACAAATCAATTTGATCAATTGTAGTTATCAAAAAACTTGAAAAACAAATGAATAAATGACATTCAGAGGATTCCTAAAGCTGTTACAGTCATCAGGCCTAAGAGATCAATACAGAGATGCCCTGTTATCAACCCAATTATATCGCTTCTTTTTTAATTACTTAACATACAAATAAATGTAGTTACCCTCTTTTATTTTTGAAGATAGTGTTACCAATAGGAATACAATGAAATATGTAATGAATAAGAGGCCACTCTGTAATTGGAACAAGCACCATTGAGTCCTGGTCCTTTCTTTGTCTCTCCCGGCCTCTGTTTCTCTGTAACATTGTACTTGTGATCCCCTGGGCTCATAGGAGGTCAGAAGGGATGTTGGAGATGATTTGGTTTTATAGATGAAGAAACAGCCTCAGAGAGATGAAGTGATCTGCCTTCTATTATACAACCAGTAAGTAGCTCTGGATCTTGGCTCCCTTGTTTGTGTTTCTTTTTTTTTTTTTAAACAATTGGGGTTAAGTAACTTGCTCAAGGTTACACGGCAAGTGATTATTTATGTGTGGGTGCTCATTTTCTGAGGCCGGATTCCATCCCGGGTCATCCCAACTCCAAGACTGGCACTCTTACTCACTGTGCCACCTAGCCACCCCTGTGTTTCTTTTTTAAAATTTTACTTATTTTGTTCTGAACTTAAGAAATAAAACAAACATTTCCATAATGTAGTAGAATAGGGAAAAAATACGATTGCACATGAAACTACAAATCTATTATGTACCACTTGCTATTCCTTATAAATATACAATAAAGTTATCATGTAAATCTCTTTTTTCTTTTCCTTTTTTCCCCTCCCCCTGCCCTGAAGATGGCTACCATTAGACACAAATATATGTAAATGAGTGTGTGTGTGTGTATACACACACACTCACACGGATATATATATATATATATATATATGCATATGTATATATATGTAAAACCATTCTACACATACTTCTATTTATCAGTTCTTTCTCTGGATTCAGATAGCGTCTTTCTTCATAGTTCCTTTGTAACTAATTGGGGTATTTGTATAGTCAAAATATCTTAAGAGTGGGGAGTGGAGCCAAGATGTCAGGGTTGAAGCAGGAAAACTTCATGAGCTCCCCCCATAACCACCTCAAATGCCTATAAAATATGACTCTAAACAAATTTTAGAGCTACAGAACCCACAAAGTAACAGAGAGAAACAAATCTCCTGCTGAAGGCAGCCTGGCTGGCCCGGTCCAGCACAGTGTGCTGGGAAGAAAGCCCAGCACCACTTGAACCCTCGGTTTTAGCCCAAGGGAAGCCCGACCAGCAGCAGCTAGAGCATACTTTAGGAGAGTGGATCACCAGTACCTGTGTGGTTTCCAGACATATCAACCCATAAATGCCAAAGACAAAGTAAAAGGTCAGTGTAGGACTCTGTTGGAACCGGGGAGTGGGGGTGGGGTGGGACAGAGGTGTGGTCTGGCCTCTATTAACTTCTATCTACCTCAGTTTCCTCAATGTTAAAATGGGAATAATAATAGTACCTACTTCCCAGGCTTATTGTGAGGATCACATGAGTTAAGATTTGTAAAACACCTAGCACAGTATTTGACATATAGTGGGCCCTTAGTGAATGTTTTCTCCCTCCCTCCCTACCTCCCTCTCTCCCTCCTTCCTTCCCTACCACCTTCCCTCTTTCCCTCCTTCCTTCCCTACCTCCCTCCCTCCCTTCCTCCCTTCTTTCCTTCCTTCCCTCCCTATCTCCCTATCTCCCTCCCTCCCTCCTTCCCTCTCTCCCTCCCTCTCTCTCTCCCTCCTTCCTTATCACCCTCCCTCTCTCCCTCCCTCCTTCCTTCCTTCTTTCCTTCCATCCTTTTTTCTCCTTCTTTCCTTCCTTCTATAACAATTCACCATTTATTATCTTCAGAAAGTGTCAGTTGTATTTGAGTTAGAGAGCTCCCCACAAAGGTCCCTCTTTCACACTACCCAGTGGATTTGGGAGCATTTTTTAATTGCTGCAGACAGGCAGTGAATATAAACAAAACAGTATGTTAGGCCTTCTTTCATAAACAGAATCCTATAATTAGTGTCAGAAGAGGAAGGCAGTTGCAATCAATTTCTTTGTTTGGCCTGGTTTTCTGCTGTCAGCATCAAATCTCTGGTCCCTGAATTGCTCCTCTTTGTCATCTCAACAAGGTCAACTCATCAGGCCTCAATTCTAGTGCTCCTTGAACAATGGCAAGTAGAACTGAGGGCAAAGTGAAAACAGGCCTAGGAACTCAGTGATTCAGAACTGGCAAGAGAACACATCTTATTGGGAAAAGGAATGTTGGGGATGTCCTGCTTCAGAGGAGAGGCCACAGCAACAAGACTAGGGAGGAGAGAGGTGATCAGGAAATATATGCATCCTCACAGTCAACACTGAGAAGAGCTCAGACTTGGCAGGGATCGTCCAACTCATCAATGTTATGCAACAACAGTTTCAAAAGAGATTTTAACATTACATTTATGTCCTCAAAATCCCTTTTGAACAGCAATAACTTCTGAAAGTAGTGGAATGACACTATGGGAACAGGTGGAATCAAATAAAAAATTTAATTCAGATTGTAGGTTTAAAACCAGAAGGACATTTTCTTTGCTTTATTAGACTGAAGAGACGAAGGCCCAGAGAAGTTAAATGATTTACCAAAGGTCACCAAAGCAGTAAGTAGCAGAGCTGGGATTCAAACCCAGGACCTTTGACATCTTGTACCATGCTGCCTCCCTTACATCTTCTTAGATTTTAACTGTCACATTCAGACTAGGTTTTTCCCCATTTCTGTCTCTTCTGTGTTTATTATAACCCTAGAATTTGGGAGCATTATCTTCTGCAAAGAAAAACTCCAATCTAATTGCAAGCCAGTATGCATAGTCAAAGCCCCATCTTGAGGTTTTATAATTCATCTACAATAGACCCAAATCCAATGACCTCTGAAAGCCTCTTTCTTTGCCAGTCTGAGCCTAGAGGCCTCTCTTCTGCCCCAAGCATTTTCTTACAGTTTTGGCCAGAAGTAAAACAAAATTTACATGGATAAAGTATGAAATAGCATAGGCTTCTTCTGACAATTACTGTTTCACACCAGGAAGCTCAGTGAAGACTCACACAAGTCCTACCTACACATTCAGGTCCCTGGACTGTGCTTTAATTCCCTTTGGCTCCTCTACTGGAATTTCTAATACCACATCATCACCTGAATCAGTATCAGCAGCGTGACTGTGTTTGACTGCTTCCTCCCACAAGCTATGGGAAGCAACCTAAGACCTATCAATCAATGAATCAAAAAGCACTTATTTATTATGTCCTTATTAAAAGCTAGGCACTGTGCTAATACTGAGAGTGCAAAGACAAAACTGAAACAATCTCTGCCTTCAAGGAGTTTACATTCTAAATTCATATTCAAAATGTAACTTGTAAGTTTTGACATACAAAGATTATTAACAAGATTAACTGATTGCACAAAAACATAATGTTAGGCAAAGCAATATTATAGGAGACAGTTAAATGGGAATGATGTTATAAATGTGATGGCGGGCATTTCCCTAAAAGAAGTTACAGCAGAGTCTCATGATGTCATTGTGGGATTTAACTATAATGTATCAATGATGGTTATAGGGTCATAGATTTAGAGTTTGAAGGGACTTTAGGGGTCATCTAATCCAATTCTCTCATTTTACAGATGAGGATACCAAGGCCCAAAGAGTAACTTCATAGATTATAAATGGCAAAAGTTGGGATATAAACCTAAGCCCTTTCATTGTTTTTCTTTTCTTTTTTCTTTTTTAAAGCAATTGGGGTTAAGTAACTTGCTCAAGGTTACATGGCTAGTCATTATTTATGTGTGGGTGCTCATTTTCTGAGGTCGGTTTCGATCTCGGGTCATCCCAACTCTGAGGCTGACACTCTTATTCACTGCGCCACCTAGCCGCCCCCCTTTCATTGTTTTTCAATGGCTTTGGCTCTTAAAACAGCAGCACTCCACAGCCCTCAACTAATCAGGCAATCAAAAATGTCAGGTTCTAATTCCAAATATTTACTAGTGTGCTGTGTGACCTTAATGAAATCACTTAACCTCTCTAGACCTCATAGATATGTTTGTCTTCCATGCATTCTTCTCACCTCTACCTCATGAAATTCCTAGCTTCCTTCAAGACACAGCTAAAGCACCACTAAAGCCTTTCCTGATGGACCCCTTCTACCAAGATGCTAATATCCTCTCTCGAAAAAAAGGAATTTCTTTTTATTGTCCTTGTATAGATGTGATTTTTTAAAATCTGTGTTCTTGTAGTTTCACCCTCAATAGAACATGTCTTGAGGGAAAGGACTGTTTTGCCTTTTTTCTTTGTAGCTTTTTCAATGAATCTGTGAAATAGGGACATGAACTTGCTTATGGGACATGCTTAAAAAGTGTTTGGGGAATGAATGAATGAATGAATCTTTTAAGTTCTCTTCTAGAATCAATAGGAAAATCTGATTCTGTAGTTCTAAAGTAGTCCTGAAACCTGGATCAGCTTTGGGACTACTCCCAATAAATAAGGTGTTTCTAGCCAGTCCAATAGGTAATGTGTCTCTGCTTGTACTGAGACACATGGCACCTGTTTCTGTACTTTAGGTTGCCTTCCTCAGCCTACTCCTGTTTTGTCCCAGAGGGGTCATCACCATTAGGCTAGTAGCAGCTGCAGGAACCTTCCCATCTCCTGGTACAGATGAGTAAGCACTTAGCAGGGGCAGGCAGGCCCAGAATCCCCCCTATGTGACGCCAGACTAGCCTGCCTGGCTCCTCCCTCCCAGTCATTGACTCTGTGGGGATGCTCACCTCCCTAAGCACAACTGTAAGAGTGATGACTGACAAACAAGTTCCCAGCAGCAGACTTACCACCCTGGGGACTCATAGGGCAGGTTTACATCAGAAGCAGGGAACTCATTCAAGAAACCTTGAAGCCAGGAGGCTTTCCCAAATAGTGCCTTCATTACTCAATACTTCTAGATGATTCTTTGAGCCAAGGGTATTTATGAAACTTTCCTGCCCCAGACAGTGACAGCCTGATTTACTGGGGGGGGGGTTGGGGTTGGGGGGACAAGTCAGAGAAGGAAAAAGGAAGCTACCGAAATAAACTGAATTTCTTCCCTTCAACTTAACCATGAGCCTGTGATATAGCTGGCCAGGGTTGGGGTGCAGCAGCTGCCTGGTCCTAGGGTCATATATAGTATAGGAAACTTGGAAAAATTATGAACCATATCCTACGATCATGACTTTAGAATTAAGGGGCCCTGAGAGGCTGTTAAATCCAACTTCCATCTCCCTCTCCCTCTCCATCTCTCTAGATACATACATATATATATATATATATGTAAACCAAGGCTCAAAAAGGTTATACAGTTAGAAAGTATTAGAGGTAGGATGAAAGTAACTGGTGGCAACAATTTCTATTTAGGGTCCAGTTGTCCTCAGAGAGTAAGTGTCCAAATGCTTCAGTGTAGTTATGGTCTTCACTGGCCCCCAAAGATACCAGACCATGACTTCAGTCTCAGAAGGCCAACACCCACAAATCTGACTAACTCATCATCACAGACAAAAACTAAACCTATATCAGGGTGTCTGAGAGGCTTTCAAAACATTTGCATGATATGGACAGGGCTCTATAGATAATTTACATCATAACTGAGCAGTTTAAAAGTAATCCAAACTTTCATAAGATTCTTTAAAAGAAACAAGACCAGGGCGGCTAGGTGGCGCAGTGAATGGAGCGCCGGCCCTGGAGTCAGAGGGACCTGAGTTCGGAGCCCGCCTCCGACACTTAATCCACACAAACAAAAACCTAGCCCTGTAACCTTGGGCAAGTTACTTAACCCCAATTGCCCTAAAGGGGCGGCTAGGTGGCGCAGTGAGTAAGAGCTCCGGCCTCAGAGTTGGGATGACCCGAGATCAGATCCGGCCTCAGAAAATGAGCACCCACGCATAAATAATGACTATCCGTGTAACCTTGAGCAAGTTACTTAACCCCAATTGCTTTAAAAAAAAAAAGAAACAAGACCCCGGTCAGTGATTGACCTATGACTAAACATTCTAGAGGTCAATGCAAGGACATGAAGGACATCATTACTATCAGCAAAAGTAAACATCGATTAAGTTCTTACTATGTGTAAGGCACTGTATGAGCTACTCAGGACATAAAAAGGTTTAGAATACAATACCATAAGAAATTTCTAATCCACCAGGGAAGGCAGAACTAGATCAGAATTATGGACTCAGATTTAAAGCTGGAAGAGGCCTTAAAAGTCATCTTGTCCAACCTTCTCATTTTATATATAGGAAGCTAAGGCTGGGAAAGGTTAAGTGATTTGCCCAAGGTCACAGAAATGTAACTAATAGAGCTTGGATTTGAACCCAAATTCCAGACTCTCCCCCCAATCCCCTAATTATATATACATGTATAGGTACATATACATATACACATATCTGTATATATGATTATAGATAAATGATAATACAGGGCAAGCATTTGGTGAGTGTCAGAGTAGATAAGAATTAGAGGAAATGAGAGGATGGAGAAATTATTGTGGGCTTGTCAGAGAAGGCTTCATAGAAAAGAAAGAACTTAAAAAAGGATGTGACTTGTATCCTGAAGACCAGATAAGACTTGGATAAACAGGAAGAAGGAGGGAGGACAATCCAAGCAAAGCAATGGAGATGAGTATGTTTATTATATTGCATGTTCCTAAGGTGATGAGATACAATGGAAAAATTTGGCCTGTACAGAAAGGAAAATAAAGATAAAAAGGAAGGTTAGAGGTAGGTTTTGGAGAACTCTGAATGTCAGACTAATAGTTATAGACTTTATTCTTCAAGCTGTAAGGAGACATTGAAGATTTTTAAGCAAGAGGGTGACATAATCAGAGCCAGCCATACCCTTGGAAGGATTGACCGGTCTGTGGTGCCTATAATGGACTGGAAGGTGAAGAGTATCAAGCAGAAAAATTCCAGAGGTCAGATGGGAGGTAGACGGGGCTAATAGAAAGATTGTTACACTTGGAGACCCAGGATCTGAATCCTAGATCTGCTATTTATTGCCTGGGTAACTTTTGGCAAGCCCCTTAACTTCTCTGGGCCCTGGTTTCCTCATCTGTAGAATGAGGCAGATTCCATGACTCTAAGGTTCCTTTTGGTTTAGAATCTAAACCTATGCATGATCCAAGGAATAACTTCTATTTAAAGCATAAAATCATAAATAAGTTTAAACTAAGTAAACAGTGTAGACAGGTTAGAAAAAATAAACACATGGAGATTGGGAATTAAAGAGGTAACAAAAGAATTTCTTTTCCACCATCAGTTAGCCTTGGACAGAAATGTCCAGGTTGGGGGGTTACCAGATATATTATTTATCCTTTGACACCTCCTGGATTGTCTTTGTACCTTGTCTTGTGATGTCAGATGAAGTTTACAGCACATAATATATGCTTAAAGGTGGTAGGGATTCAAAAAGGATGCTTTGCTTTCAAATGAATCAAACCTTCCTGCGATTCAGCCCACCAATCTTTCCCAAGCTTCTGCTGCTGCTAGCCATTCCTTGGCCTAAATTAACCTAATACAGATCACTGAGCTCCCCCTGGGGGAGATCAGGGAGACACAGACACAGCATTTTGTGTTCGTGTTTTCTGTCTCTGTCTGTCTCTCTTTCTCTCTCTCTCTCTCCTTTCATCTGTCCATCCTTCCCTCTGTTTCTATCTTGATTTTAGCTTCTTTCTCCATGTCGCTGTCTTTCTATTTCTCGCTATCTCTTTCTATAGCTCTTTGTCTCCACCTCTCTCACGTTTCTCCTTGTCTTTGGGTCTGTCTCCCTCTGTTTCTCATCCACTCCCACCCCCTTTCTTTCCTCCTTTCCACCCTCCCTCCTCCCCCCACTGTGATTTGCTCAGGGACCTGACTGGTCCCTCTGACAAATCCATCTGTTTCCCCTGCTGTTGCTATAACCTGTTTTTTTCCTTAGTGAAGTTTTGGTTGGGTTTTTAAAAATCAAAATAAACTTATATGTTGTAAAAATGGGTGTAGCCTTTTAGGTGTGGGTTCCTGTTTTCTCTTGATTTTTATCTGCTGCATTGCTGCCTTGTTGTATATTGTATTTGAATAAGCATAGTCTTTCTTTCACTATGAGATAGAAAACATTTATCATTTTTCCCATTCCTTCTCCCTCTCAATAGACATGCACCCCCCTTCCCAGAAAGAAAGTTAAATAAAACTATAAGGTATACTTTAATGGTTGTTCTTAATTAAATGCAGAAAGATAGAGAAGGAAAAAGGGGAAAGGGGGGAATAATAGGAGAGAAGGAGGAAGGAATGAAAGAAGGGAAGGAAGGAAGGAAGGAAGGAAGGAAGGAAGGAAGGAAGGAAGGAAGGAAGGAAGGAAACTAGTTTTCTATAACTCCATCTCTCTTCCTCCCTGCCCAGATCACTGTATAAGCATAAAGATGACATAAACATTGATTATTCTCACCAAACCTGTCTCATTTGTCAAAACCTACCTGGTCTAGCTAAATTAAAGGGGAAAGCATGAAGAAAACAAGAAGGGAGAGTTGGGGGAGGGGGTGCCTAGGGAAAGAGAAAGATTGAGTGGAAAATAGTGTTTCAGTGCCTCTTGCAACAGAGAAAGTTTTAGAGATTAGACTTCTTAAAACCAGAAACAGGCCTTGAGAAAACCAAAAAATAGGAGCTTCTAACATCTGGAAGAACTCAAAATTAATGACCTGAAGAGGAAACCCTTGTAGATAAAGAAAAGAATTTTTTCTTTGGGGCACTATGAGGCTAATCTTGTGGTTTGTGGTTTATTGATAATGGCAAGAAAAGACAAAGAGGCCAACCTTTTAATTAATGAATAACAAACAGGCTTTGAAAGGCATTTGTATGCCTTTTCAAATAATTCATTTTCAGAACTGTCAGTCATGCAACATTTCAGCATAAATGAAACTACTTTATTAAAAAATGTTTAAGGGATAAAGTATCAAAATTTCAAAGTTCTCTTTGGATAAATACAACAATTCAGCCCTGAATTTTATATAGCAGATTTTCTCCAGAGTATTTAAAGTACTCTTTTAACGTGTATTGCCCTATCCTCTCCATCATCAGTTATATTTTCTCAGTGGCAGGCCAACAGATTGGAAATAGCTTAATTATGAGAAATTTAAATCCATTAGGAAAAAAAGTTGAGGTTCAGCACACTTAACAAGTTTCTTTGAAAAATGTCTGTAACTAATTTCCCTTTTTGTTTCTTACCACAATGTTTCAACTTTCTACTTTATGAAGCTCCAGTACTCCCTGATTTTCTCTCCCTTCTTCCCTACCTCAATGCCCTGTCACTAAGTACAGTTACTGTTCCTCCATCTTGCTGCTCTAGTTCCACTGTATAAGTGACATGTAATTTAAAAATAATTCACCAGATTTTAAAATGCCATTCTACTGATACACAACTATCTAGGCCAAAATTTAAATGAACATTTCTTGGGTTTTGATGATGTTGGAACCAATCAATCAGAAAGTATTTGCTGAGTGCCTGCTATATACTTGGGCTATTAGGCTTCCAACATATTAAGTAGATCATACGGCTAGTAGAACCCATGGAATACAGTCACCTCATGGTACAAATGAATATGCTGAGGACCAGAGAGGTTAAGTGACATCCGACATCATATAGGTATTAAGTAGCAAATTTGGGATTTGAACTTGAGTCCTCTAACTCCACATCCAGAGCTCTTTCTACTGTACCACAAAAGAAGAATTTATAGGACAGAGTTGGAGTCATGAAAGATGAGAAGGTGAGGATGGGTTGTGATCTGGATCATTGGATGGAGTGATCCACACTGACGAAATTATAGATTTACCAAACTACTGAGGCACTAATAGAGGATCTCTAGTTTTTAACCTTTCCTTCCTCTAAGAGAAATGTCTTGAATAGCTTGGATAAAGATTCCTCATAACCCTCAAATTGTAATATCAAGTAATAAAACCTAGAATAATGAAGTTACCCAGAAGGTATCTTAACGGCATCTTAAGTAACTTTACTAATACCAGCAATAGGAAGGAAATCAGTCCTCTGAAATCGTGAGTCAGTAAAGAAGTAAGAGACCAGTTTCTATCCTTGCTTCCATGTGTTCCCAATAGCCAACACATGACAGAATACAGATTTTGTTAATAAACAGTGTACAAAGAGACAGCCACTTACCTATATAAATGTAACATGTGGATATACTGATTCTCCAAGATTTCATAATTGGAAATGATGTTTGACTCACTAATAGCATGGCCATTTTTATACCAAGTTACCTCTGGTTTGGGTTGACCTGGTAACAGAAATAGAAACATTTCTTTTCTTTTCTTTAAACAGATGTATTAAAAAAATTAAAAATCTGCTGAGCTGGGATCACACTGAATAGCCCTGGGAACATGTAGCAGTAAGACTGATGCCTTTAACATAAATTAGTTTCTAGTGGAAATTAAGGGGATGACTGAGAAAAGAGTTAAATTGGTTTTACAAATATTATTTTCCTTTAAAGGGCCCAAGAATTAAGGAATCTGGGCTGCATGGGTAGGTGTCATTCTTAATTTAATTGCCAGAAATTAATCACTGGCCCTTTCTATACTTTTCTCCCTCTAGTGAGTTCATTAGTCAGTAATGCAACTTTAGGCAATGCTGACTGGGTGGATATGGAGAAACCCTGGAATTTCCAAACTATGGGCTCTTTTCCCATTTTTATGAAACTTTTAGGTTGGGCTACTATTTGGGTATAAGCTATGTAAAGTCCCAGGGAATCTTTTTTTTTTTTTTAAATTAACCTCCATCTCAGGGGAAATCCTTAAAGGTATTGCAACAGGAGAAAAAAAAGTATCAGGACTTTGAAATGTCTGGTCATCTTAAATTCACTTCCAGAATGTGCTCATAATCCTCTCATATCATGTATCTAGGAATTTCTGGCTGACATCCCCAGCTATCATTAAAGGTAGTGATTCTTATCCTTCTAAGGACATTTAAAGGAGGAAAAAATAAAAGTAGGATGAGAGAGACTACAAGATAAAGGCAGCAAGGCTATGTACAGAGAAAAGATTGCAGAGCTTGAAAAAGTCCACAAAGGTCTCTCATTCATTTTTAATCTCCCTGACCTCAGCTCTAATGGCTGCTGCTTGACTGCCTCCTTTGAGCATGCTGTGAATGTCCTTCCTGGCAAATGAGACAAATTCCTCCTCAATGGCTTGTCCCTTCAGGTAGGAGCCTGAGTAAATGATCTGCCGAGTGAGAGGCAGACAAGCTGGCAGGCCAGGACATGCCTTTCCCCTGGGCTCTTGCTGTGGGTATAACTTCCATGGGCACCTCATCCAAGCAAATGATTAAACAAATAGGAATTGCTTCTTTGTGATTGTGTCTATCCATTAGAGCTGCTGAGCCCAATTTGGGCCTTAGAATCATTTGACCCTCCTTTACCCCTTTGATTTATGGTTCCCTTTCAATCAGTTTTTATTATCCTCATTTCTCCTGTGATTCATTTCTTTTTCTTTTCAATGTGGTTCATATAGAGCAAGTTTTTGAAGGCAGAGCTTATTTTATCAGGTCTATGCAGGATGATATTAAATTTAAAAGTATAAGATAGTATAATTGTAAGCAAGGTTGGATTTTTGTTGTTTTCTTTTTGGAGTTCAGTTTCCCAGGCTTAGTTTAATTTGTGAATATCTGAAGGATTGATCTCTTTTGAACCCTGATAATTCACAGCTGTGCTGAGTCACGTAGGTTTCTGTGCCTACTGGCTCTGAGCCAATCAGGGATCAAGTCTCTGTTATGTATTCTGGGAGGCTGGCATTTTACTTTGGGGGTTTGTACACGAAAAGGATTTTTTGATTTCTTGGTCGAGACTCTGAGTGGCCATTTGTTAAGAGCCCCCCCAACTGCTTAGATGTCTGTGCTCTCTTGATTCAGTGATGTATTTAAAGTATATGACAATATTGCTATGTTCAGACAGCTGGAGCCCTGTTAGTCTTTGTGCTAATTTCTCTGCTTGTATTTTCCTCTATGTTCAAGGTGATGACCTTTCCCCTGAACTAATGAATGTAATTAAAAGTAGTAACCCGTTTTTGAGGAGTCTTTCCTTAAAAAGTGGATCGAAGAACCTGTGCTAGCAGGCCACCCTGGGTGTGCTAGGTTGCTTGCTAATACAGATAGATTTGGACTATGCATTGGGAAACAATTAATTTATCTGGACACCAGAACCATAACTAGCAGCACAACAAATTGCTCAAGGGCACACAGATTGGGGAGTAAAAGTAATAAAAATAAAATATAAATGGGACCTCCCTGTATAGTCAGGAACTCACTGAGATACAAGCAAAGAATTGGGACTCTTAGATAGTCTGGACCCACCTATAGACTATATATTGAAAATCATCATCTTAGACTCTAATAGTCACCAAGTGACTTGATCATTTCAGTTCTTGGATGGGAGAGAATAGAGGCAATGGAAGGGAAGTATAACCTGTAAGTTTTTGTAACATTGAGGCTCTTTGGATAACATTGAGAAATCTATTCTGAGTGCCAGAGGGGCTAAGAAATATCTAGGTTTTTGCCTCTATCTCTGTCCTACTATAGAACATAACTTAAAAACTATAGATGTATATCCCATGAAGTCACCTAAAAAATCATTCCACAACTCTGCCAAAGACAGGCCTACAGCATAACCTTTGCTGAGAAAGTACAGGCTGCTGTATCTCTTCTGTTTCTCTACCCCCATTCCAATTATATATATAAGACCTAGATTAAGGAATACCAAAAAAGGTTTGGGTCATGGACTTAGAGTCAAAAGACCTGGTCCAAGTGTCCAAAGTGCTATGTGACTTTGGGCAAGTTACATGACTTTTCTGAATTGCAGTTTCTTCATCTCCAAAATGAGAATCATAATACTTTTTTCCCCCTTACACAAAGTCCTAATCTACTTTACACTTGCAAGTTTGATATTATGTTATATAGATGTGGTATTGTGAGCTCTGGTTTCAAGTACTTCAAAAAACAAGAGAAGAGAAGGAAAAAAGGAATGAGAGAGAAGTGAAGGGTAAAGTTTAGAAGAAGGAAAACAAACCAGAGAAGAATAACAAATTGAAAGGGAAGTATAGCTAAGCTGTAATTGGGATCAGATCCACCCCTGAGTAAAAGAAATCCTGTGATTTCTCAAGGTAACAACTGACCCATAGAATTGTTAAAAGGATCAGATTAGATAATTTATAGAAAGAACTCTAGAAAACAGGTTCTTAACCTGGATGTCAGGGAATTTTTAAAAATCATTTTAACAACTTTCAGCACAATTTTGTAAACCTCTGTATTTTATTTTTATGAGCATTTAAAACATTATTATGAAATGTCCATAAACTTCCACCAGACTGGCAAAAGGATCCGTGATATAGTAAAGGTTAAGGAACCTTAGTCCATTGGAAAAACTACTGTGACAGGAAATCAGGAAACCTCATTTACTAGACCTGTGAACTTGACCATGGCATTGAATGTCTTGGTGTCTCAATTTCCCAATGTGAAAACTAAGAGGGTTGTATTTGATCATCTTTAGGAGTCTCATTCAGAGCTGATAGTCTATAATTCTATTTGAAAGTAAATAAGTGTTATTACTTCCTATTTATATCCAAGAATGTAAATGTCCACTTGTCCACTAAAGGGGATAGAATGGTTAACTAATTTACACTAATTTTATTTTATTAGGAAGTGAACATAGTCACAAAGTCTATCACGATACTGTCAGCTCAATTATTCTTACATTTGCAAATTAGCCAGACCTTTTGCTTCTCCTCTATTCACAGATTACTCATGTTTTATCCATTTATTCATTTGTTTTTGTTTTTTCAAAGAGGGCAAACAGGGAGAAGGAAATTAATTTAAAAAGTCATGCTGGTTGGTGGCTGCTCTGGTAGGGAAAAAAAGTAGAAGATGAGGAAAGAGATCCAAGATATTATCTAAACAAAGTATCTTGGATTAACTGTGGGTTTCAGGTAGCTATATGAACTGCCACCAGATCATTAAGAGTGAATCAGGGGAGATAATATGAGAGGGCAACAAAACTCTGGTTAAATGCAATGGATCCTGTTGTTCTAGTACAGTCAAATTTTAAAGTATCCACCCTGCTTTTTGGTGAACAATCAGAAAACTGCAAAAGCGGAAATGTTATTAGTTGCAATCTTGCCCTCAGGCAGTTTTACCTGGAAAGGAAGGGAAAGAGCTTTTACTTAGGGCCTGCTATGCCATAAGTACTGTTGTTTGTTTTTGTTTTTGTTTTTTTTTACAAATACTACCTCCTTTGATCCTTCTAACAACTTTGCCAGGTGGGTGCTTTTATTAAGTAAACCGAGGCAAACAGAGGTTAATGACTTGCCCAGGTTCATATATAGTCACTTAGGAGGGAGGGTAGGTATGTATGAAAAACATTGCCTCAATAAAAAGCATAAGAAGCACCATCGGTAAGCATACCAAATTAAAACATGAACAAAACACAAATGAAAAAGACCAAAAGGCCTTTTCTGCAATTATATTTCAGATGATAATTAGCCAGTGATAATTACCAGATATTGTGCAGCGAAGAACAAGATCTGACTTCTCAGGAACCTTTTGAGAAGGTAAAGTTGATAGGAAACACAGAGGACTCCTCGGGGCCAGCTCAGAGTCCTTCATTCTTTCATTCCACATAAATTTTCATTCCATGTAAATCTGGAGGAATAAAATCTTATTTGTTAATTGTTCTTCATACTAAATTCTGGAATATATTCAAATTTTAGTGATTAAAGAGACAAAAGCTCTATCCCCTCAGTGTTACTTGGGGGAATCATCTCCATTGGGTAGTGGACATTCATAGGGATAGGTGAGCTTTTCTAAAGTCAAAGTTAATAAGTCAATCAGCATTTCTTAAGTACTTACTGTATTTCAGGCACCATGATACACTAGCACAAGGGTACTTCCTGAGAGCCAAATTAGGTTTTCCACCTGTTTTTGTACAGAACGGTTTCTCCCACCCTTGGACTAGCAAAATCTATAAGTATGCATAACTAAGACAGAGAGGAAAAACCTGGTGGAAACAAGATGAAGAGATTCACCTGACACCAGCAGTCCGTTCTATACTGAAACATATCTTTTCTGCTTCTCCCTCCAGCATATGGCTCTTACACTAATCTTCTAATGCATGATTTAGATCACCGAACTGCTTTGCTCAAAAACTTTTGATGGCTCCCTCTTGCTTACTGTATAAAGTATAAACTCTTTATCCCAGTATTCAAGGCTGTCCAAAGGCTCCAAACTACCTGTCTAGCCCTATCTCATACTTGTCCCCAATTTGGACTACTATTCTCTATGCTGATCCCAATGTGTTTTCCTATTCCAGGCCTTTGATCATTTAGATCAAATGAGATAATATTTGTAAAGTACTCAGCACAGTGTCTGGCACATGAGAGGTATTAGATAAATGTTAGCTGTTATTAGCAGCCAGGTGCCTCAGTGCACAGAGTGCCAGGCTGATTTAGGAAGACTCTTCTTTCTGAGTTCATATCTGGTCTCAGAGTGTCTGAGGCCACATTTGAACTCAGGTCTTCCTGACTCTGGGCCCAGTGCTCTATCCACTATGCCATCCTGTCCAAGTCAGTTCTCTGAACCTCACTTTCCTCATCTGTAAATGGGCATGATAATGTTCTACCATCTAGTTTAGATGATAGCACTACGTATGTAAATGTGAATTACTATTCTCTTTTTTACACAAGTGCTGGCACAGTGAGTGCCTTGTTCATAATCATGTGTTTGTTGCATTGCATTGAATTGAATCTATCAATTTTGTTTTGGTCATCTTCTCTTCTCATGCATCTCCAGTATTTGTTGATCCTTTGTAAAAAGAAAAAATCATTATTTGAACTTTCTACCTTATCTAGCTACTCTTTCACATCTTTCTTCCTCTGCACTGCCCTGCCCTGAGGATATCTGAAATAACTGTGTTCAGATCTGAGTCACTAATAAACTGAAAAACATTTGTAGAAGGACAACCAGGATGGAGAAGGGCTTCACATTCATGCTCCACAGGAATCAGTGGGAGAAAGGAGGAGAACCAGAGACTTTAGAAGAACATGATGAACAAATAAATGAATGAATGAATATCATTTGTTGAGTGCTTACAGAGTACCAGACAGTGCTAAGCTCTGGGAATACATATACGGGCAGGATTGAATTTGTTCTACTTGACCTTACAGGGTCTAATTAGGAACAATTAACAATTAGAGGTTAATACTTTGAAGATAACTGCCTCATACAACATATCTTTCCTTCAGAAACAGGAGAGATTATGTGGCCTCTGCGGTTTCATTTAGCTGTGATTATTTGAGAGTGAGTGCAAACTACTGGAGTAATTTTGGCACCTGAAGGAGTCTTGAGGTGCAGGGGGAATAGTTTGAAATGAGTCATATGAAACAAAGGAAGTAACCTTCAACAATCACCAATAAAGCAAAGTATATTTTACCCTTCAATGGTAAATCAAATTTTGTGAGGAATAAGCCAATTATTTTAAATCCCAATCATCACATTTAAAGAGACCTTACACCTTCTGGTCAGTAACCTTCCTTTCATTTGACTTATCATAATGACTTTTTTAAAAACATGTGGCTAACTTTAATGATATTCCTATGAACCCAGGAAAAGAATTTCCCGTTATTTTGCAATTCCCACCCTGCCATTGTTATTACAGAGAGAGCTTTCATCTCTCCCTCTCCCCAGAATCAAGGTAAGAGAATGACAGAACAAACAAAGTTATCAGGACCATCTCAACCTGGGTCACTTATGTCTCTTCTCTCGGTTGCACGTGTGCTACAATACTGAGAAAAGCACTTCATTTGACTCCTCTCATCATCTTGGTTAGCACATATTGCAACCACAGGGCACTGACTGTACCCAGGGAAGAAGGATGATAGCTAAGGAGGGTTATTTGAGGCTTTCTTTGAGGCTAAGAATCATTGCAGATAAATGCTAAGAGGTTGGTTAACTGCAGCTATTTTAATCTGAATTTAACTCTCCTGCAGAGTGAATCCAAGGCATACAGTCAACCTGAAGTTACTGGGATGAATGGAAAGGAACAGTGGTGGGGTATTAGCTAATCTTAGATGGTAAATCCACCTAAATGGGGTTCCCTGCCCTGTGGCCATGAGCCAACTGGAGACTGTGGTTGCTGTCAGCAAGGAGAAGTGCTTCTGGGAGGAAGGCCATGTATCACCCCCAGGTGACAGGGAATGGATCCCAGACAACACACAGAAAAAGAACAGATACTTAGGAGCTGATTGTTAATGTTGCAGTAGAGATAATTTCTCACTATAGGTAGTCTGGGTCCTGCTTATGCAGAATAATCCTAAAGTTTAGCTATTGTTAATCTGAGCAGTAGCATTGTATAATTGATATGTTATTGGACTTGGAATTAAGAAGACCTGAGTTCACATATTGCCTCACACAATTACTAATTTTGTGGCCCTGGTAGGTTATTATTTGATCTATCTGTCTATCTATCTATCTATCTATCTATCTATCTATCTATCTATCTACTATTATTATCATTATTTTAAAGTGGCTTTTTTATGGCCATAGGTTGCTATTACATCCAAATTTAATTTTTAAGCTCCCTCAACCCTACTCTCTTCTTCATCTTATGTCCTTTATGGAGACATTTCCCAACATCTTGATCAATAAATTTTGCACTTTCCCTCCCTCCAATCAAAGACCTTCTTTCCAAACCCTTATTCATGCTAAAATGTACATGTTTTCTCCTTGGAAAAATCTTGCTCTGGTGCCTCAGTGACATGGATGTGACCTTGAATTCCCAAAGTCAGTGTCAACAGTGCACAAGGACTAATAGTTTCTACCTAAGTTAAAAGGCTTCAGTTATGGTCTCAGCAATGAACTTTGCTCCCCAAAGATCAACCTAGCTAAGTATGAAAAAAATTATAACTAGAAGGTAACTAGGCCTTTGGTGATCCACAGAATAGCTAAAATTACAAAATGAATCCAAACCAGGGAACTGCCTTCCTGTTTCATGAGAGGGCAGTGAAATGTGGGAGAAGAGGTTTAAGGATGCTAAGAATTTCAGCAGCTAGGCAGCACAGACTATCCTCACTATCTACCACAGAGTGCTGGATTTGGAGTCAGGAAGAATTTGAGTTTGAATCCTGCTTCATACACTTATTGGCTCAGTGACCCTGGGCAAGTCACTTAACCTCTATTTGCCTTAAGTTCCTCCCCTGTAAAATTAAAATAATAATAATACCTACTTCCCAGGGTTGTTGTGAGGATCAAATGAGATAATATTTGTAAAGTAAATTGTAGGCCTTATGATTAACAATATAAATTGTGTATGTGTGTGTGTGTATAAATAGATAGAGATATATACATGACGTATTTATGTTTGTGTATATATAATAATAATAAAAATTATTACTAGGCAGCTAGGTGGCACAGTGGATAAAGTGCTGGACCTGGAGTTGAAAAGATCTGAGATCCCAAGGTCAGATTTACCAGCTGTGGGACTCTAGGCAAGTTACTTAACTTAATAGGCCTGTTTCAGTTTCCTTATTTGTAAAATGGGCATAAAAAATAGCACTTACCTCCCTGGGGTATTGTGAGGCTAAAATGAAAGATTCGTAAAGTGCTTAGCAATTCTTCACATGCTAGATTAATTCTAGCTATTACCATTATTAACAGCTGACATTCAGTGTGAGAACTTTAAGGTCCAGTGAACTTTTGGAGGAAGTGAACCACTTCTATATAAGTAAGAGAGGAAAAAAGGAGTGTCCTGTGGGTGTGGACATTATGTGTTCTTGGAATTCAGTACTAGTTTGGGTATTTACAGTAGCTTTTATGCCAGATATTTATATAGGTCTAAATGGAATACTCCAATAAAATACTCCTGCAGAGGGTTATAGCAGGGTAGACCCTCCTTAAAGGATTGATCTCAACTCATGGACAAGAAGGACAAAGGGTAAGGCCATTTGGAGGGGTTCCACCAGAGGCACCAGTGGAGAGAGTATCTACTTTCATGAAATCACAAGATCCAGTGAAGTTCTAAGTATATTTTCCTTAATAGAGTCTAAAAGGCTGCCTTCTTGATAGGAAATTCTTATTTAGGAGGGACCAAACCCCTAAATTAAAGGAATAAACTTTGTGGAATTTGAGACAAAGGAGGAGGAGGATCTGACTTTACAGGTGCTTCTTCTGCAGTCTCAGCTTGTGCTCCATATACAACCATCCCCTCCTTCCCCTCCATCTCTTAGAATCTCGTTTTCTTCAAAATTTTTCTCAAGTACCACCTTCTATATAAAGTCTTTCCTGATCTTCCCAGCTGCTATATACCATTGTATTAACTTTGAATATTTTATTTATGTCTATTGCCTCACTCAATAGAATGTAAGCTTCTGGAGGGCAGGAACTGTTTCATTTTCATCTTTGCATTCCCAGTGTCTGACACATAATATGTGATTAAATGCTTGTTGACTTATTGTTTCACAGCCAGGGCCTATAAGTAGGGTGGCCAAAGAAAATGGATGTGGGGAGAACATCGACTCCTTTCCTTATTTTAGCCATCATTTTCTACCTGAGAGAGACTGGACTAGTCTGAGGGAATCCAGTGCCTGGCACATTGTTGTTATTGTTTGTTCTTCATTTTCTTACTTTCTTTTTTTTGCTTTTTGGAGGGCAATTGGAGTTAAGCTAGTTTTTGTATTAAGAGTCTGAGGCTGGATTTGAACTTGGGTCTTGGGGCGGAGCCAAGATGGCGGAGTAGAAACAGCTTGTCCAAGCCTCTCTGCCCCCAGATTCCCCACAAACTATGTAAAAAAGGAATCTGAACAACTTCTGGAGCCCCAGCACCCACAGAATGACACAGAGAAGCCAACCTCCCGCTGAGGACAGCCCAGCAGCCCTGCAGGAAGGACCAGCGCAGCGGTCTGAGAGCCGGCAAGGCGCAGGAGCCGAGCCGAGCCCAGGTCCGCGTGAGCCGAGGTTTTAGCCCCAGGGTGGCAGGGCCAGCAGCCAGCTGGAGGAACCCCAGAACACCAGGAGATGTGGCGACTCAAGAATTATCAACATAGACATGCCTAGGACAAAGTAAGAGGTTAGTGTCCTATGGACTTTGGGACCTGTATTTGGGGAATGCGTCAGCTCCCTCCCCTGGGGGCTAGAAGCCGCTGAGGAGACACGCCATTTTGTAGTTTTCAGAGGCAGCTCGGGCTCCCAGCCTACAAATCGTGGGGAGATCCAGCGATCAGTCTTGGGGGGTAATCGCTCTTGCTTTAACCTCCCTGGATCTGGATTGTGATCTAGGGTGGAAGTTGTGGGTGGGTTTACAGCTTGCCAGAAACGGAAGTTGCCCCCACACGTTCGGGACGAAAATTCCTCTAGCTGGCCTTAAAGCCATAGTGTGGCAACAAGCCCAAAAGTCAAGCAATTAAGTGGCAACATGCCAAGGCAAAGGAAACAGAAAAATGCAACCCTAGACTCCTATTTTGGGGGTATAGAGCGGGAAAAGGACTGTGAGGTCAGAAGTCCTGCTCCAAAAGCCCCAGGGGAAAACATGAGCGGGTTGCAGGCCATAGAGGACCTTAAGAAGGACTTTAAAAATCAAATAAGAGAAGTGGAGGAAAAATTGGAAAGAGAAATGAGAAGGATGCAGGAAAAGTATGAAATGAGGGTCAACAGCCTGACTGAGGAAAACAACACCTTAAAAAATAGACTAGCTCAAATGGCAAAGGAGGCCCAAAAGGGCAATGAGGAGAAGAATGCCTTAAAAAGTCGAATTTGCCAGATGGAAAAAGAATCTCAAAAATTCACTGAGGAGATTCATTCCTTCAGAGTTAGACTGGAGCAAATGAACTTGGGTCTTCCTGACTACAAGGCTGGTGCTCTATTCACTGTGCCACCTAGCCACTCCCTTGTCCTTCATTTTCAAAGAAGACCAATGACTTCACAGGGCAATGTCTTGACTTGCTGGTAAATTGGATTTAAGTGAGGCAAAGTTGCACATAGTCATCAACTCCACTCTCTCTTCCAGAGTCATCAAAGTCCAGTGGCAAGACAAAAGTCAGTTCAGTGGGCAATGGCCTCAGATGCAGTGGATGACATTGGTGTCTTCAATGTCTGACCAAGCTCCAAGTGCCCCATAGCATGTGCTTCAACCACCTTCATGGCCACTGGAACAAATTGTTCTCATCTGCCCATTCTACCTGGCACATAGTAGGCTATGTGATAAATTGCTTGGTTTGATTAAGTTATTCAAGATGCTCATTGCCATGTTAGATGCATAGCAGTGACAGTATTCTTTCCTATAGAGAATCATGGATATAGCTTTTCAAACAAAGGGTGGATAAGGAAATTGATAGTCAATCTACAAAGGTGTTGGTAAAACAACAACCACCAAAACCCCCCAACAAAACCACCCCCCACACCAACCACAAACAAAAAAACCACCAACCCAAACAACCCCAACCAAACCACAAAAACCCCCCAAACCCAACAACCCCCAAAAAACACCCACAAAACAAAACACAACCACAAACAACCCCAACAAAAAAAAAAATTGTTTCAGGACATCTAGGACTAGGGTAGCATGGGTCTTTCTGCCTTACCAAAATTTAGGACATCCCTCAAAGTTTCCATCCTATTTTATCAGTCCTTCCAAGTAAGTCTCTAGATTTTAGAGACTGTTGAAATGAATATCCCCAAGGCAAAAGCTGCTGCTCACCCCTTCCTCTCCCTCTTTCCTGACTACAGGGATTGCTGCAGGACCCTGGGACTGGAGATCATATATCTGAGTTACTGGGGCTTGGCAGGGAGGAGACACCAAATATCTAAAGCAGCCAGGCTGCTATTTTTACAGGGTACCTTCAACAGTTTCATAGGGTTACTACAGTTTCTACTGAAGGTTGGGATAACAAACTACTGAGGGAAGGAGTATGTTGTTCAGGTAGAAGTGAATAGAAGACCCTCCGTTTGAGCCTCTGTTATGGGGCTAAATGAAAATGAGTGTCTTGTGGGTGCGGATATTATGAGTTCCTGGAATTCAGTACTAGTGGGTATTTACAGTAGCTTTTATGCCATATATTTTCGATAGGTCTAAATGGAAGCCCTTGGAGTTGTCTGAACCGTCCCCTGTAGTCAATATTAAATGACATCAGGTTGTGGATGATAGTGAAAGATATTTCCTCCCTAGTAATGGAGATGAAGGAGGCTGGAGTATTCTGCTACAAAAATGTCTCTTTTAGTGATTGTGGGGGGAGTTGAATCTTCCAGTCATCATGTTGATTGCTACAGTCATTCCTGATCTCATCAGCATGGTGCCAGATTGTTCACAGGTGAGTAGCATGGGGTTTTTGATCTTGTCAATGATGCCTTCTTCTCCATCCATGTGGCTGAGATCACTTAGTTTGTCTCTACTTGGGAAGGAGCTCAGCATACCCTCAGCACCATTCCTCATTCTTATTTGAACTCCCCTTCATATTGCCACAGGCTCTCTCAGGGCAGCTAGGTGACGTAGTGAATAGAACACTGGACCTAAGCTGGAGTCAGGAAGACCTGACTTCAAATCCAGTCTCAAATACTTGCTAGCTGTGTGATGCTGGGCAAATCACTTAATCATGTTTGCTTCAGTTTTCTCATCTGTAAAATGGAGATGATAATAATGGTATCTAACTCCCAGGGCTGTTGGTAAGCATCAGAATTAGATTATGTTTCTAAAGTGCTGTTCAAACCCTAAAATGACATATAAATACTAACGATGATGATATTGTCCTATGCCTACTCCAACATAGCATCATCACCCTTCTATCAGATTGATGATGAACCCAGTCCCCAGTCTCTGCTTTCTTGTAAGGGTGTCAGTCTGGTTATTCAGTCTGGCAGATGGAGTATGACTTCTCTGATGGGCACCAACCTAAACCACAAACAATTGAATGCTAAGAAAAGAATCAGCGAACTTCTTCTCCATTGATATGCAGATTATTCAGTTCTGTTCTCACCTGGTTGCAGGTTACTTATCCAAACTCATAGCCACCAGAATTAAGTAAAAATAAAATTTATTATCTTCTTTCCTCAAGGCTCTCTCATAGGCTAACCACGCAACAAGACCCCATCCCTTAGGATGGATGTTCTTAACCTGGAGTCTATGAAATAGTTTTTAAAAATAGCTTGATTATAGTCTTACTATATGGTTAGCTTTGTAATCCTATGTATTTTATTTTATGGATTGAAAAACATTCTGAGCAGCCCAGCATCACACAGATAGCAAGTATTTGAGATTGCATTTGAAGTCAGGTCTTCCTGACTCCAGCTTAGGTCCAGTGTTCTATTCACTATATCACCTAGCTGCCTCAAGGCATCATATGATCCCCTTAACTAAGACTGATGTAGCACTTCTACCCACTAATTCTTCTCATGTCAGTCAGAGTGTCTGCCTTTCAAGGATCAATATGGTATGATCACATTTGGTTCTCTCAGCCTGCCTCTGATTGGCAAATTAATTATACTGGTCCTCTTCCTCCATCTAAGGTCAAGAGGTTTGCCCTTATGATCTATGTTTATTCAGAATATGGGTTTATAATGCTAGTTAAGTCCACAACCACTATATCCAATATTAAGGTTCTTAGAGACACATGCTGCTTTCCTATGCTTCCTCTTGTACCATTACCTCTGATTGGGTACACATATTACTGCAAAGAAAGTCCAAGACTGGGCCTGTTGTCACCATACTTGGATATTCCACCTTCAGTACCATCCGTAGGTAGCTGGTATCATAAAATAGGAGAATAGATTTTAAAAATAGCAGCTTCAGGTACACACTCATGATTATCAGGGTGGCTTGTCCCATCTCCAAGAGTCTGTGTCTCCCCAAGAAGGGAGAGGTCTCTCCTCACCAGCAGTTTCTTGGATCCACCCTTCAGGATAACTTGCCTTATCAAGGTGGATAACTTATGAATATAATCTGAACTGACCCTATCTAGCCCTTTTTTATTCTATTCTCTGTGTGGAGTTACTCAATCTTGAAGTTTGAGGATCAAGATTAAGACTCAGTGACACACTATTAGAAACCATTCTTCCAGATTGATCAATCCATAAACCCACACTTCGGTGATAATATTCAACTTCAAACCAATCTACAGAACTACTGTCACCTAGCCTATATTTTTCCACCTTGTACAAAAGGATATTAAGAGAGATGGCACTGGGGGAAACTCGGTGGTGCAGTAAATAGAGCACTGGCCCTGGAGTGAGGGGGATCTGAGTTCAAATCCAGCCTCAGACACTTAAAACACACACACACACACACACACACACACACACACACAAAACTAGCCGTGTGACCTTGGGCAAATCACTTAACTCCAATTGTCCTACTCTCCCCCCTCCAAAAAAAAAAAAAAAGAGAGATGGCACAACACTTGGCTGAGACCAATGTACACTGTAACTTTCTCTTGAGCTACTGGTCCAATAAAAGAAGTGACATTGTTAGATTTTTTTATTACTTAGATGAAGATGTAGACTCTGTGCTTTTGAAATGTGTATATAAAAGAAAGCTGAGTGAGATCTGGCTTCATCTCCATAATCTATCTCCTGCTTACCTGGCCTTCTAAAAAAATCCAACTTTTCTTCATGAACTCCACCTTCCCTGCTAGCTGTTCACAAACTCAACAATACGAGGAGTAACAACAATAGCTAACATTCATGCAGCACTTTAAGGTTTCCAAAGTTTTTTAGATATATTTTCTCATCTGATCCTCACCAGAACTCTGTGATGTAGGTACTAGGACAGAAGAGCAAACTGAGGTCAAACCAGGTTAAATGACTTGCCAAAGTTACAAAGTAAGGTCTGAGATAGGATTTGAATTCATGTCTTCCTGACTCTAAATCTAGGCCTTTATCCACCATGGTACCCGGCAATCTACCTCCCATCTCTGTGAAGCTGTCCCCTATACCTCAAATGCATTTCACCTGCATCTCAGAATCTATATTCCCCCGAGGATTACAGAGCTCGGCTCCTTTGTAAAGATTTCCCTGTTTCCCCCTTCTCCATTATATCTCTCCTTGTACCAAATGTGTGTGTATGTGTGTGTGTATTCTCCCCAGTAGGATATAAGTTCCTTGAAGGCAAGGACTGTTTCCTTTGCATCTCCGTACCCCACCAACCAACATAAGCAATAAGTAATAGTTAGGACTCAAACCCAGGTCCTCTGACATTAATTCTAGTATTCTTTGTACCTTAGTACCATACTTCTCCTAGGACCCAGTCCTCAGTAACCTTTCCTTTTTTCCATTATTTTTCAGTATATCAACAGGGGGAAATTTGTTATTGTTGTTTTGCATTGTTTTGTTTTTACTCGAATCTGCAAGTTCTTTAAAAGGTAGACCCAAGTCCATTTCAAGTTGCCAGGGCTCTTACACCACTGTCACCTCACCTAGCTCAGCCATCATTTCCCTACTCATCATAATTTTTGTTCTGTCTTTTCCAGTCTGAAGACTTGTGGAGAAGAAGGCAGGAGAGTAGAAGCCAATACACTTGTCTTCTCTTTGTCATATGTTAACTTTAAATCATCTGCCCCAAGCAGTGAACCTATCCTTGTTCTTTTTCTTTTCCCTCCAAATAAACCTAAAAGAACTCTTTTATCAGTCATATAATATTTTGCAACCCTCTATTCTTTTTTGGTTTTAACCATCCTGATACTATTGTTACAGGTTCGTGCCACTTGTCTAGTCACATGCCTTTCCTTCCATACCTTGTAGGCTTCCTGAGACCTGTGCATCAACCACACTAATCCCTTAATTTCATATCTCCCTTTTCTTCCTTCTCAGGATCACTTGTCATCATGCTGCTCAAATTCCCCTTAGAGAAGGCTTTCCTCACTAGTGGAGCTTGATTACTCCGTGCTACTTTGCCACATGCTATATGTAGGCTCCTTTTTTCCCAGAGTCTTTCTCTCCTTCAGGGATCTCTCTCTGAAGAGAATCTAGAACCATGATCTGTCTTCTCTCTTGATGCTAGAAGTCAGAAGACCAAGACCTGTCTTCTCTCAGCTTCTCATCAACTCTGCCCTCTCAGAAGAAGCATTCAGTAAACAATCTCCACCAGCAAGAAAAGACACAATGGGTCTTTGAGCCATGGGTTACAATTGCATTGTCAAATTTTCATTTGTTAGAGCCACTCTGTCTTTTAGAGCTATCTTTCCTTTCAGAGACACTGGCTATGGAGCCATTCCTCTTCTCTTACTTCTCATGCCTATTTTCCTAAGGCCTAGGTATGTATGTCTGATTATGTCTGGCATTCTTTTATTTTGCTCTTACAAACTCTAAGGTGACATGGTTACTCCCAGTTGTTTGTCACCTTCCACTTCACCAATCCATTTGTTTTGTTGTTGTTGTTAGAATTGAGTTCATAGTGACAACTACTCTTGTTTTCTCTACTCTCTGAGGTATGAAGTCATCAGTAAAGCACCTAATGTGTTTATCAGATGCTCTGCTTTGTAAAAAAAAAGTCATCACTACTAGAATAAAAGAATTTTATACGTAAGAGAGTCCTTAAAGATAATTTAGTCCTACCCCTTACCTCTGTGTCAATTTTGTGACCTTTTTTCAGAAAGCATTGTTCATATTATCCAGCCAGTTTGGTGATCTCTAGAATACTCCCAGTTATATCACATCTGTTTCTCTATCTTTTTATCCTTACCCAAATGTCACCTTTTGGTTGATAGATTTAATTAGCTTTTCTTTTCTTTTTAACCAGAGAAGATAATATAATTCAGATCTAGCCTCTTTTGTTTGTATAAGAAAGGTTAAATCAATGCTTTAATATCCATAGGTAGATTTAAAATTTTAATTATATACCTTATGATGTATGTATACAGTACAGATTCGAGATAACATTTTGGTCTTAGGATACTGTAACTTATACTTCTCTGTCATCTAAGTTTATACTTTCAAAAAATTCTCATCTATATTTAAAAATGTTGAACATAAAAAGACCGCTTGTTATTCCTATCAAGGTAACTTTCTTATTTTCTTAGACATAGCACTTAATTACAATATTTTAATTATACTCACATACATAATTGAAAATTATTTAATTTCCCTAACAACTTAAATAACCCAAATTTTATATTCTAATTTCTCATTTGTTTTGTTCATTATCTCACACATCTGCAGAATTTTTATTGGAAAAACATTAAAGTTCTTTTTACATTTATGAAAAAAGAGTAAGGGAAAGATCAAATGCTCATATTGGAAAATTAGAACATTTATTATAAAGTATATACATACATGCACATATACACACATATACATATGTATGAGACATTTTAAAAATGAAATTCAATTAAAGAACAATGTTTTAAAATTATAAAATAAGAATGCTAATCTTCCCACCTCAAGAAAAATAATTCATATACTAAATATACCACATTTCCCTTGTTAAATAATACTACTTAAAAAATTTACTCACAAGGGTTGTGAGTAAATTCTTAAATAAACAAAAAGGGTCATGCCTAAAATTAATTTAATTTGCATGCTTGCATCCTGTTCTCAAACGTCTGAATCTCACTGTAGTGAAAAAGTGCTCTTAAGCCACCATATAAATTATGTCAACCCAGAAGGATGCCTTTATCTTGAATTTCAGTTTCTAAGCTTTCCAGCAAAAATGTTTTTTTTAATGTTATCCTTACCTTGCCTCAATGTACTTTCATGAAATGCATTATACATCCCTTCAAAGAAGTACGACTGTATCACCATCCAAGGAATTTATTCTTTAATCTTCAAAGATGAAACATACCTTTAGTTAAGGAAAAGGTAATGGATAGTAATTTTAGCAGCAGCCCCAGCAATGTTGTTCTTGCTTTTATCTATTTTTAAACGATTGCCAGATGCTTGTAACTGACACCCTTAATAAGAGCAGTTTTAAAGTTTAGATGGCTTCATAAACAAGTAAGATTATGGGATTGCCATTTACCAACCTTTTTCTCTTGGTTCTATTTTGCCACAAATGCAGAATCTCTGTACTAACACTTTGCAAGCTCAAATTAACCTATTTTCATTGTCTGAAAGCCTTCTGCTACCTACAGCTGGCATTATAGGACTACACAAAAAGTGGGAATTGTCAGATAACTCCAAGAAAAGAGCACATCCTGGCCTAAATAACACTGATAAATTCAGTTCAAAGCTTATGAAGCCTAAATTAGCTAGATAATTGCCTTTACCATTGGCATAGTGCTTATGAACGGATTTATTTCTTCACACGTTTCCTTCTTGTTTTCATTGCTAATTCAACTATAGAGAATTACAGAAAATACCGTTAGTTAAGACTAAGCAAGAATTTCTTCTTCAAGTTGGATCAGAGTTGTATTAAACTTAGAAAATATCATTGAGAATATGGTGAACTAAAACAATGCATAGGGAAATCCACAAACTAGTCCTTACTTCTTCCTTTATTTGTTTCTATTTTATGGCATTCCAACTGCTTTTACACCCCTCTAGAGAATGTGAGCAGCTATCTTTCTAAAGCACAAGCCAGTTCAGGTGTAAAGACCAAAGCGTGCATACTTACTTTTCACAACTTTTTGCCCAGGAGTCTCTGGAGGAGAGCTGATTCTGGGAGGGGCTGGTATGGACTAAAGTTCCAGGCCTGGTATTTGGAACACAAGATTTAGGGTCCTTTTGCAGCGTCTGGTCAATGAGAAGCTATGTTTATTTTCAGGAAGGAGTCTCTCTTCCTAGAAGGTCCTTGGGAAAGTTCGAAAGGAGGAGCATTTTTGTCTGCCCTTGAATTGGCTAGGTCATCGAGAAAAGTGGAGTGTATTTTAGCATCACTGTGATGAAATTTGAGGGCTGTTTCTGTAGTAGGTGTGATTGACGCTGGTGGGGCCCTGGCAGAGGGTTAAGTGTGAAATGCTGCCCTGGAGAACTGATGAAGCCCAGGGACAAGTTATCACTGATGGCTGGGGAGGCTGAACAGCACGCTGCAAACTTCACACAGGACTTTGGGGTCAGCTACACTAACTTTAGAAAAGCAAAACATGTCACCATGAAAGGGAGTAAAGGATAAAATAAAACAGCTGTTTCTAGGAAAGAAAAATTTAGTGACTAAAAGTACATATAGTGAATGCATTTGAGTAGGTGGATCGTAGTTCTGTGCTATTCATTGAGAATTGGAATTCTATTCATCCTGTGAAGTCCCCCAGGGAAAGCAGAAGGCAGAGGGGCACCATACTTCAGGGCTGCCCCCAGAAGTTCTTCCATATGTCCTATTCCTAATCAGTAGGAAAGAAATGGGAATGGGTCCAGAAGAAACAGCTAGGTGAGAGGCCAAGACTCTCCTTGAAGAGCACACTCATCACTCACATTTACACAGGGCATCCCAAAAGTCTTTGTGAGGTTTTAAGCTTTTAAAACTTGAAACTGCGTCTTTTGGGATACCCTATATACTGTTGGAAAGTTTACCAAGCACTGTATTTATGATTACCCTGTGGAAAGGCAGTGCTAGAATTAGCTTTTAAAAAATATATTTGGATGTTGAGATTCAGAGAGACGAAGAGTTTGTCCATGGGTAAACCTGCCACCTCCTCCAGGAGACTTTTCCTGATTCCCTAGGTGTTACTCCCTCTTCCCCCACCCCTCAAGTCACTTTTTATTTGCCTATATCCTGTTTGTACTTACCTATGGACATGCTGTACCCTCCCCAAGCAGAATGTAAGCTCCTTGAGGGAAATATCTGCCTTGTTTTAGGGTTTGTATCCTTCTGAACCAGCCAGAGTGTGGCACATAGTAGGTGCTTTAATAAAGGGTTTTGTTTTGTTTTAGATTTGAGAATTTTTTTAAAATCTGTGATATGCTTATTGATTAATAGATAGTAAATGCCAGTTTAGACTCCAATCCAGGTCTGATTCAAAGTCCAAGAGTCTTTCCACTGGCAATATTTAGTGTTCCTATTAATTTAAACCATCAAGAAACCAAGCTGCAAAAATAAAGTTATTTTTTTTAAAAACCTCTGTCTTCTTTGAATCCATAAAGGGGTCACTGCCTTGTAACAACTTAGAACTGCTATCATAATACCTTAATGCATGATATCTGGAAACTGACAACATAAAAAAAGGATCTAATTGGAGTCTGGCAGCTAAAATTAGCAACATCAAGAAATGAGTAGGGCAGAGCCGACGACCTTGAAAGGGAATATACTGTAAATGTTCATTCTCTAGTAAACAGTGTGATGTTTTCCAGTTGCAGAAGGATCATATACCAAAGCATAGAATGAATAGGTGATATACATATATTATACACACACATAATACATATATATGCATGTATACACATGTATATGTATATATCTATGTGTGGCATACATGTATGTACCTGCACACATATGCATGTACCTAGAGATATACATATTACTTAAATCAGAGGAAGGTACTTGAAAGGATCTTTGAGGCCAACAAGTCTAACCCCTTCATTTTATAGCTAAGTTAACTCTGTGTGAACTAATCCAACCATTCTAGAGAGCAATTCGGAACTATACCCAAAGGGTTGTAAAACTGCGCATGCCCTTTGACCTAACAATATCACTGCCTAGGTGATAACTTGTCTCTGGGCATAAAAAAAGGAAAAGGACCCACATGTACAAAAATATTTATAGCAGCTCTTTTTGTGGTGGTCAAGAATTGGAAATTGAGGGGATGACCATCAGTTGGGAATAGCTGAACAAACTGTGGTATATGAATGTAATGGAATACTATTGTTCTATAAGAAATGATGAGTAGGAGGATTTTGGGAAACCCTGGAAAGACTTACATGAACTGAGGCTGAGTGAAGTGAGCAGAACCAGGAGAACATTGTGCACAGTAACAACAACACTGTCCGATGAACAACTTTGATAGATTTAGCTCCTCTCAGCAATACAATGATCCAAGACAATTCTAAGTCTCATGATAGAAAATGTCATCCCACATCCAAAGAAAGAACTACAGAGTCTGGATGCAGATTGAAGTACTATGTGTTTTTTTTTTCTTTCTCATGGTTTTTCCCTTTTGTTCCAATTCTTCTTTCATAACATGACTAATGTGGAAATTTGTTTAATATGATTATACATGTATAGCCTGCACCAGCTTGCATACCGTCTTGGGGAGGGGTGAGTGGAGAGAGGGAGGGAGAAAAAAAATTGGAACTCAAAATCTTATAAAAGTGAGTATTTAAAACCAAAAGATAAATTTTTAAAAAAGGCAAGTTAACTCTGGCTCAGGGAGTTAAGTGATTTAGCCAGGAAGACACACAGCTAGTGTCTGAAGCAAGATTTTAATCCTGGTCTTCCTGCCTCATTCCTGTCAACACTATCTACTATGATAGACTGACTCACTAATACCCAAAAGAATGTCATTTCCTTGGTCAAAAACCCCAACATTCCTGTGACTTACCTAGAATTCCATCTCTTCCCTTCCCTTACCCTTTTTAAACCTATTCTTTTTGCCTCATTGTGACTTCCAATTAATACCACGACCTCTTTGTATTTCCTCAGCAGTATAAACCCTGCTCTGACTTATTTCCTCCTAGATCCTATAATTAACTAATTCAACTCTGGACTGTCCTCTACTTCTGAATCCCTTTCCACTTTGTCCTACTGCCATTCATCCTTTACCAAACCTATCTCTGGATTGCTCTCACTGTTTTCTTTTGTGGAAACCACTGCAGTGGTTCCCAAACTTATTTGGCTTACTGCCACCTTTGAAAAAAAAAAGTACTCAGCACCTCCCTCAAAAATCTGTAACCCTTTAATGTTTTGATTTCTTTTTTTTTAATTTTGCATCATTTTAAAAAATATAATTTTTTTAAAATGATGCATCTTAAATTTAATAATTTATTGCAAAGTTGTGATGTTTTTCCTACATTGAAATTTTGATGATAGCTGCATGTATAATACAGTATCATATTATAAACAAGTCATCACATGTACATATTCCTGCTGATGCATGCTGGACTTCCCAACAATGTGCCATAGGCTTACTTGCCAATACTTACATATTAAGACCTTTTGGCGAACTTGACCACTGATTGGTTATAACTTGCATTTTGTGAGTTTATTTGGAAAATAATGTAATCACAGTGACATTAACTGTTACACAACAGATGAAACTGCTACAAATGGTTTTTCAAAATTTTCTCCTTTTCTTTCCTTATGCTTCCACCACCCCTTATTTTTATTCAATGCCTCGCACTTGCACTGGAGGCTACTACTGCCCCCTGGAGTGTTCCAGCATGCCCCAGGGGTGGTATGGAAACCTCTGACTCACTGTTACTGAACAGAGCTGGCACACAATGTTGATGAATGAGTTCATTACAAATACATGGTATCTTATCTGAGCTCTTCATTGTAGCTAGGCAATCCTTTTTTTCCCTCCCTAATCCACATGTATTTCATTCCCCACAGAAGTTATTTTAAACCTTCCTTCTCTTCTCAGGCCTCCCTCTTTCCCTCCCATCCTCTTAGCTGGATACCTCATCTCTTAAATTACTGAGAAAACTGAGGCCATTTTTCATGAGTGACCTCTTCCCCTCCTTTATTTCATCTCAAAACTCATTGACATCACCCTGTTTCTTTCATTTTTTCCCTTCGGTCTCAGATAACAAAATGACTCTTCTCTAACCCTTCTACATGTGTTCTCAATCCTATCAACTTCTACATTCTCCAACAAATTGTCCCCTCCATTATCCTCCCTCCCCCATGTTTAGGGTCTCTTTACTGGTTCCTTTTCTACTGCCTACAGACCTATCTTCCCCATCCTTTACTATGTTCTGCTATCCCCTCGAGTCATAATCATAGATCTCTCTTCCCTTTTTTCTAGAAGCCAAACTCCTAGAAAAATTACTGCCTCCACTTCCTCTTCTTTCACTCCTCAATCCTGCAGACTAGCTTCCAAATTCATCACTTCATGGAAACTATTCTCTCCAATGTTACTAACAATCCTTTACTTGCCCTGTCTGATGGTCTTTTCTCAGTCATACTTCTTGACCTCTCTGTTGCATCTGACATTGTTAACCAACCTTTCCTGGAAACTCCTCCACTCTGGATTTTCATAACACAATCTCTCCTGGTTGTCCTACTTGTCTGACAGGTTCTTTACTGGCTCATCATTTATATCATATCCATTAACTATGGTTGTACTCCCAAGGCTTTGTCCTTCTCTAAGATCTCTCAGAGACTTCATAGGTTTAATTATCATCTCTCTGTAGATAATAGATCTCTATATCTAGCTCCAATTTCTCTTGAGCTTCATTCCTGTATCACCAACTTCCTGCTGAACACCTCAAACCAAATATCCAGGGACATTTCAAACAAAAACATGCCAAAACAGATCTCATTGTCTGTTCTCTCAAATTAACATCTCTAACAAACTCCTCTATTTTTCTTGAAGGCACAGCCGTTTTTACAGTCTCCCAGGTTCATAGCCATCACCTCCACACTGGCTACACTTGTCTCATTATAACATCTTTACCCCTTGGTAAACAGTTTAACTCTAGACTGTTCTCTTCCCTCTAGTCCCTTGCCCTCTTTTCGAGCTTTTTTTTTTTTGAGGGCAATTGGGGTTAAGTGACTTGCCCAAGGTCACACTGCCAGTTTTTTGTGTTAAGTGTCTGAGGCCAGATTTGAACTCAGGTCCTCCTGACTCCAGGGCTGGTGCTCTATTCACTGCATCACCTAGCCACCCCCTTGCCCTCTTTTCTTATTACCTATCATGCCCTGCCAAGCCCTAGCCTTGAATTAATCCCATGATCCACTACCTTCATTCCTATTCACATGGTGCTGAATAAAGCTGGACAAAATCATGAAACCATGTGGACTGGAAACATTACAGGTCTATGTGACATAAGCTTTACTGCGCTCTCCTTGAGACAAGGCAAATTCTTTGTGTACCTCCCTAATCAATTCGCTATTTTACTCACTAGAGTGGCTTTCCCAAACATTTTCATTCATGTTCAAACTTCCCTTTGCTCTCCCTACCTTCATCCTCTCCTCTGAGAACTTTGATTTGTATTTCACTGAAAAAAAAGAAGCCATTCACCAAGAGCTCCCTCTTCCTTCCTCCTCTTCATCTCACATCCCTGAGATTCCTTCTGTCACTGTCTCCTCTTTTGCCCTTGTCTCACATGAAGGGATGGTCCTTCTTGACAAGGCGAACCTCTCTACATGCACAAGAGATTCAACTCTCTCCCATCTTCTATAGCAGATTGCCCTCTCTATCATCCCTATTCTCATACTTATCTAATATGTTCCTGTCTATTGGCTACTTCCCTTCTGTCTACAAACATGTCCATCTTCAAAAAAGCTCTCACTTAATCCAACCATCCCCTCTATCTATCCAATTTTGTGGCTAAATTCCTAGAGAAGCCTATCTGCAATTGGTGCCTCCACTTTTTTTTTTTAAGGCAATCAGAGTAAAATGACTTGTCCAGGGTCTGTAATGTTAATGGAATAGGAAAATCTTCCCTGCCCATTAATAGGCCTATGTGACCTGCTTTGAGCTGTGGTCCAGCTCACAGCTGTGATACAGCCTGAGTCACATGGAGCCCAGCATGGGAGGAGTTTGCCCAACTGAGCAGAGAATGAGAATGAAACAGAGCAGGAGAGGGAGAGGAGAGAGAGGAGGAAGCAACTTGCCTGGGAGAACTTGTTTGTGAGGAGTCCTGAGAGAAAGAATGCGTAAGATGTCAGTGTTTCCTAGATTGGTGATGAGTACCTTGCTAAATCTTATCTCCTGGTATCCTAAGAGTGATGTTCCAAATAAATATTTTGGTTTTGCCTTTGAAGAGGAGAGTTTATTATATTTTGTGAATTTACCCTGGAAATACATATACATATTCATAGTAGTTGCTATGGGTATCACATTGGTGTTACAGGATTAAACAGTTAGTATGTGTCTGAGGCCAGATTTGAACTCAGGTGCTCCTGACTGCAAGGCCAGTATTGTATCCGATATACCACCTATATGCCCCTACTATTCATTTCTTAACTCTCTACAATCTTTCTCATTTTAAGATTCAATTGAACCTACTCTCTCCTAAGGTACCAGTGATTTCTTAATTGACAAATCTAATGGCATTTTATCAATCCTTATCATTACGGACCTCTTTGCAGCCTTTTACACTATCAATTACCCTCTTCTCTCTTCTCTCCCGGTTTTTTTCTGTCTCCTTTACTGGATCTTCTCCATGTTATCCCCACTAATTGTGAGTGTCCTCCACGGCTCTGTTCTAATCCTTTTTCTCTTTTTCCTCTATACCATTTCATTTGGTGATTTTGTCAGTTCCCATAAGTTCAATTATAATCTCACTGCTAATGATTCTCAGATCTACTTATCCAACCCTAACCTCCAGACTCATCTCCAATTGTGTACTAGATATCTCAAACTGGACATTTCATAGACATCTTTAATTCAACATGTCCAAAACTGAACTCCTCTCAAACCTACCCCTCTTTCTTTCTATCCTATTACTAGTAGAGGTTACCAAACTTATTTGGCCAACCACCCCTTTTTCAAAGAAACAAAATTACTTAGTACCTCCCAGGAAATCTACTTTCTTTAACCCTTTAATGTTTTTTTTTAATTTGCAGGATTTCATTCATACCCTTTGACCCAGCAATACCACTTCTAGGGCTGTATCTCAAAGAGATTATAAAAACAGAGAAAGTATCCACATGTACAAAAATCTTTATAGAAGCTCTTTTTTGTGGTAGCCAAGAACTAGAAAGCGAAGAATGGTTGAACTAGTTGTGGTATATGAATGTAATGGAATATTGTTGTGCTATAAGAAATGATGAGTGGGTGGGCTTCAGAAAAGCCTGGAAATATTTATATGAACTAGTGCTGAATGAAGCAAGCAGAACCAGAAGAATATTATGTACAGTAACAGCAACACTGTCCAATGAACAACTTTGATAGATTTAGCTCTTCTCAGCAACACAATGATCCAAGATAATTCTAAAAGCCTCATGATGGAAAATGCCATCCACATCCAGAGAAAGAACTATGGAATCTGAATACAGATTGAAGCACACTATTTGCTCTCTTTTCTGGTTTCATTTTGTTTTTTCTTTCTCATGGTTCCTCCCATTCATTCTAATTCTTCTATACAACATGAATAATGTAAAAATATGTTTAATAAGAATGTATATGTAGAGCTTATATTGGATTGCACTCCATCTTGGGGAGGGGGAAATGGATGGAGGTAGAAAAAATTTTAAATTTATGAAAACGAATGTTGAAAACTAAAAATAAATTAATTTATTAAAAAACTGGAGGCATTTCAAACTACTACCACCATCCTCTGGGTAGTTCCAGCACCCCCCAGGGGGTGGTAATGCCCACTTTGAGAACCAATGCTAGAGGGTACCATCAGCTTCCCTGTCACCCAAACTCACAACTTAAGCATCATCCTTGACAACTCATACTTGCTCTCCTAATACCTAAACCATTGCCAAGTCCTACTGATTTTACCTTTGTACCATTTTATGTATATACCCCTTTCTCTCATCTGACATGACTTCACATTGGTACAGGCTCTCATCACCTCACAAGTGAATTATTTAAAAAACCTGCTGGTTGGTCACACTGCCTCAAGTCTCTCCTCACTCCAGCCCTATCCATTCTTCACTCTGCTATCAAATTAATCTCCCTAAAGCATAGGTCTCTCCATCTAATTCAATAAATTCTAATGGCTCCCTGTCACCTTCAGGATCAAATATAGGATCCTTTTTTTTGACATTCAAAGCATTCCATATCCTGGCTGCCTCCTACTTCACCAGTCTTCTTATAGCACACACTTTCCCCAACTCCTTGCAGTCTATTGACATTACCTTCCTTGGTGTTTCTTGAACAGGGCACTCCATCCCTCAACTACACGCAATTTCACTAGCTATCTGCCATGCCTGGACTGCTATCCTCATCTCCACCTCATGGTTCCCCTGGATTCTCTCAAGTCCCAGCTAAAATCTTACCTTCTGTAAGACTTTCCTAACCCCTCAGTGCTATTGCTTTCTATTTCTTAATCACCTCCAAATTACCTTGTATATATCTTGTTTGTACCTAGTTGTTTGTATGTCACCACCTCCAATACTTTCTGAACTCCTTGAGAACAGGTATGTTTTTTGCCTGTTTTATATCTCCAGCAGTTAGTACAGTGACTGACACATAGTAGGTGTTTTCATAAATGTTTGTTGATTGACTTTTCCTTACCTCTTCACTCTCTCTCAATATAAGACCCAGTCGGTTGCCAAATCTTGCAATCTCTGCCTCCATAACCCTTCTTCTATTCAACTTGTTCTTTCTACTCACACAGCTAAAATCTTAGTTGATGAACTCATCACTTCTCTCTTAGACTATTGCAAAGGCTTCATAATTGATCCTCCTACTTCAGGTCTCCCTCCAATCTAGTCCACGCTCCACATAGCTGCCAAAGTGATTTTTCTCAAGTGAGGATCTGAACATGCCATTCCCCTACTCTGTAAACTCTAGTGGCTCTGTATCACCTTTGGAACAAAAAAACCTTTCTGTTAGGCTTTTAAAGCCTTTCACAACCTGGCCTTGACCTATCTTTCCAGCGTTGTTATACATCACTCCATTTATGACATTCTCTGGTTCAGCCAAACTTCCCTATTTGCTGTTCCTTACTTATAAGGCACTCTACATCCCAGCTAAATGACTTTGCATTGGCCAACCCCTTACACCTGGAATGTATTCTTTCCTCATCTCCACATTTATAGAATACCTCTATTTTTGCAAAAAAAAAAATCTTTACTATTGTCAGAGAAAATGTGATTAAGCAGGAAATAAAGAGAAGGTGAAAAGGGGGGATGGGGTTAAAAATCACTGTCAGAGACAGGATATAGAAGGCAGTGACAGTGATTCAAAATGGGAACCAAACTACCAGCAGCTTAACGGTGAGTAGGGGATGGTGCTAGGGGGACCTTGTTTAATGGGGTTCTTAAATATAAAGGTTTCAACTTAATATAAAACTTCAATTTTGTGTAAAGCTGAGTCTCTTGTTTTGAGCCCTCATCTCCAAGGAAATTAAATCCATACAAAAGTATCTGCAAATGTATTTCAGCATCAGACATTTTTAATTGCTCCTCTGAAAGGCCCTTTGGATTTCCCAATGTTCCAGCTGACATTTTCTTGGCGTCGCCAATGCATGGGGCTGCTTAGTTCTCCAGCCGCCCTTGCCTTATACAGGAGAGGTATTTAGTCAGCTCCTCTCTAATAAGCCTCAATGCTTAAAGCAAACTAATTGTGTCCCCATGTTGCTATTCAGTGTCATCCCTCATATTTGGGCTAAAGCATTAGGGATTTCTCAGCTTATTTCATTCCTTTTGGCATCAAAACTTCCCAAACATTCATGGAGAATGATATGCATGATGTAATGTTCTCCACAGGAGAGAACATATTTGGCTCAGGTTTTTGTACTCATCACATGTCAGATCAGAGTTGCTGCCAGCATCCCTAGGCTAGGCCAGAACCTGAGCTGTTCACATTTGCTGCAGGGAACTGTCAATGTTTTGCTAGGTCTCAGTAGATTCAACACCCCTTCCTGCTCCCAATTCTCCCTCCACCTCTCTAAAAGGATCAAGGCCAGTCCTGAGGACAATTGGAATGATCTGATACTCATGTTTTTTGCATTCTATTGTGCTAATAGTTCATAGTACCTTGCTTGGTTAAATATAAGTAAAACATCCATTTAGCAGCACATATCAAGGGTAGGGGTGAGAAGAAGTGCTGCCTTCTGGTAGCTCTCTGTTTCAACTGACTATTCTTTTTCTTGCCAACTCTCTAAGTTCAGATGTTTCAAATCACACTGAAAAATTGTAGGTGCTATCAGTGCCTTCTAAATTTTAGCCTCAAATTAAAGCCCCACTATCTCCACCCCTAGTTATGGCTATGATAACAATAACAATAACCTAAAGGTAATCAAATCAGATGAAGAATTTTTAATGAGCTCTGTTACAAAAGTGTATAAGCTGCTAGACACTTAGAATGCTTTTGACCACAGAAACAAGATTAAGTTCTTTACACTATCTGGTCCTTCCTACTGTAGTGATGGTGGCTAATCACACCTCATCAGAGAGGTGAAAGGGAGAAGACTGGGTTTAACAGAAATATTGATTTATGTAATTAATTTCATTTAATTTAATTAAAGATGCTCAGGTTAGCTCATAAGAACATATTATATTACCTTTACATGAAATATGATGCTAATGGTTCAATTTCAGCAATAATTTACTAATAATTCAGGAAATATATACAAAATTAATTTTAACATCCCAAACTATGTATCAGTAGACCTGGAATCTAGTCAGGCTCTGTTCACCACTCATTAGGTGACCTTAGGCAAGTTACTCCAGGCCTCTGGGTCTCATTTCCCTTACTAAGAAAAATTATTTAATGAAGATACTGTTCTGGATCAGAGATTCTTAATCTATTTCATGACATGGACCATCTTTGGACATATATTGAAGCCAATGAACTCCTCAAAAGAATTTTTTAAATGTACAAAATAAAATATATAGGCTTACAAAGGAAACCAATTATATTGAAATAAAATAATAATTTTTTTAAGTTCACAGAACCCAGGTTAGTAATGCCTAGTCTTGGGGAGGCTAGGTGGCACAGTGAATAGAGTCAAAAGGACCTGAATTCAAATCTGGCCTCAGACACTTAACACAAAACTAGCCATGTGACCTTGGGCAAGTCACTTAACCCCAAATTGTCCTACCTTCCCCTCTCAAAAAAAAAATCAAACCAAAACAATTCCTAGTCTAGATGAACTCCAATATTCCTTTCAGGTCTAACATTTATAAATTATTTGTTCCAGTGAAGAACTCATCTTATCCACTCCTACCCCCTCAGCAATATGAGAACTTTTGAGGGGCTGACAGGAGCTCTTGGCTGGGAACAAATGAGAACCATTAATACTAACCTTCTCCAACTACATAGGTGAAGACATTTTCTAGGTCAGTTATTCCCCACTTGCTCAAAACAAAGGTAAACAAAGGAAATGTTGCCTTCACAAGGAATAGAGCAGTCTCTAAGTTTGGATCACTCACATATACTATCCTACTTGTGCCCACTTTTGCTAAGTTAAGTATTCAGATATTGAGAGAGAATAAACGGAAAACTTGAAAAGTGAAACATATATGCATTTTACTTTGTAGAGATGGAATGAACTCTTCAAGAAGTCTGCTTGTTGGCTAATTCTTTTTCTACTACGAACTGACTATGTGATTTTGAGTATCATCCTGCGCTGATTTTCTCCATCAATATCTGACCTTCTCTACTTTATACAGGTGATGGGTGGATAAATAAAGAAACTGATTTGTTTTCAATTAAAGTTATAGGACCATAGAAAGAGACCTTAGAGGCCATCTTGATAACACTGTCATTTTAGAACTCAATCATCAAGCATTATTAAGCATCTACCAGGTACTAGGCACTGTCCTGGTCTCTGGAGATAAAATGGAAAACAAAAGAAAATAAACAAGCAAAACCCCAGTCCTTATGGAACCTGAGCCCCAAAGCCCATTGGCGATCAATGTCCCATGCCTACATGAAAAGCTGAGCAGAGTTATCAAATAGGAGAGAAGAAAGAGCTGGTTTCTTTGGTTTCTGCTTCTTTTCAATAGCTCTACTGGTTTCCAGCTTTGAGAGACAAGATGGGTCATTCTAATTCCTCTTCTGGTCGCTGGAAGAAGAAAAGATTCTAGGAACAAGTCATGTAGAACTTGAGCTGCTACACTAGAGACTTCCAGGAATATCCTTGAGTTACCTCTCTCTCAGTGAGAGGGCTCCTTCACTCCATATTGTCTGGTATGTATTCTTACATGTATACTTTTTCTGATTTCTATTTTGCTTTTGACTTGGACAAAATTTTTGCAATTTGCTATGTATGTTCATTGTGGAACTGGTATTTGATAGAAAAGGGTCAATCCTTATTTATAAACCTTGGGATCTTCCTTTCATTGTTAAGGAACAGTGAGTGATTAGAAACTTGACTTGAAAGAGAAAATTATGTCCCACAGAATAATATGGGAGTATGAAGATATAATTTTAATGCAGTAGCCCTCACTCTAAGCAAAACAGAGTGACCAGCCAACCAATAGCTATTCTAACCTCCTACTTACCCTCATGGCAAGAATCAGTCTCCCTTGGAAAAGGATGGAAGGAGAAGATGCTAGAGATGTATCTATTCTTGTTTCTCTTCAAGCTAAATCAAGATAACCTTCACTATGCTTACTTTCAGGAAGCTTCTATTCGAACAGAGGAAAACAACAAGCACATATAAGTATCTACAGAACAAATTCAAAATAAATAAAAAGTAGCTTTAAAAAACAAGCTAGGAAGAGAGTGATCAAGAAAGGCTTCATTAGAAAGGTTCTTGAGTTTCACTGTGAAGGAAGGGAAAGATTCTATGATGTGAAAGTGAGGAGGGAGTGCATTCCAGGCATGAAGAGTGGTCAGTGCAAAGGCATGGGGATGAGAGATGGAGTGCAGAGAAAAGGCAAGTTTGGCTGCATGGGTAAGGCTGGGGGTGGGGGAGTAATATATAATATGGCTAAAAAGATAGGTTGGGATCATGTTGTAAACACTTAAAAAGCTAAAGAGAGGAGTTTATAGGTGATCTTAGAGGTAATAGGGGATTCACTGCCAGTTTATTGAGGAGGCCAGTGACATGGTCAGATCTATACTTCTGGTCTCAGTGTGGAGGATAGACTGGAGCCAAGATAGATTTGAAGCAGGAATCCCACTTAGGAGACTGTTGATGAAGGAACTGAGGCCCAGAGAGATAAAGTGAGTCACAGACACATAAGAAGAAGAGCTGGGATTTGAATCTAGATCCTCTGATTCTAAATTACTTTTTTCTCCCTTCATTCATATTTCAAGCACCATACATAAAGCTCTGAAGAACCATACATGGGTCTAAGGCCACAGGATATCTGTCCACCTCTAAACTATAGGTTATCTCCCTCTACCTTCCTGAAGCCTCTCCTGAACCCCATGCCCTACTCCCAGCCAGAAGGGATCTGTCCTTCTTCTGTAGTTGCTCAGCATATCATCCCTTTCCTATAGCACCTACCACGTTTTGCCTTGCAGCACAGTTATCTGTGTATATGCCTTCTCTCATACTCTAAACTCCCTCAGGGCAGGGACCATATAGCATTAATTCTGATATTCCCCCATATCAGCTGAAATAGTGCCACCCCCTACAACACCTAGAAATAAAAGGCATTCTGAAACTTCTTGATAAATCAGATTGACTCTTTCAATCAATGGTACAGAAAATGTTTTTTAAAAAACCTCTAGTTTGTAATTGCTGTTTTCACAGACTATTTGGGCAAATAACATTCTTATAATTAATAAGTCCATCTTGAACTCACAATAGCAAAAATTCAAAATATCACAATTGTTAACAGTTTGTGGTTTTAGGCTTTCGGGGGACAGCTAAAAGAAGGTAAATTCTAAATTTATCTAATCTTTTATCTAACCTATTATAAAAGGCTACTAATTGGTCTCCCAGGCTTTAGCTTCTCCCTTCTCCATCCATCACTTACCTTGGTGTAAAAAAAAATTCTGAGGTAGAAGTTTGACCATGTCACTCCCTTAACTAAACGCCTTCAATAGTCCCTTATTGCTATTAGGATAAAATATAATTCCCTCAAGCGTGGTATTTAACATATTCTACAATCTGAGCTAACCTGCCTTTCTAAGGTAATTTCATATTATTCTCCATATAATCTATATCCCAGTCAATCCACTCTCCCACTTCTGTGCATTTATACAAGCTATTACCATGCGTTCACCCATGTTCACTACTCAAAGTCCTTGTTTTCTTGAAGTCTCAGCTCAAGTACTGCCGTCTCTGGAAATCTTTCCCTGATCTCTTTGGTTGTTTGTGCTCTCTCCCTCCTCAAATTAAACTGTATTTGCTTATTGGGACACTCGTCATGTGTCCCTAGGAGAATATCAGATCATCAAGAGCAGGGATTTTATTTTTTTTCCTTTGTATCCACAGCCCAGTGCCTACAATGGCATCTTGTACATCATTGGCACTTTTTAAAAAATTGAAAAATTTTTTAAATTTAAAATTTGAATTTCAAAATTTTAAATTTTAAAAATTCCTCATAAAAATTCTAGTGCTCCAAATTCTTTAACTCAATATCATCATCCAAGAGTATAAAAATTACCTATGCCCACAAGAAGATACCTTCATAGGTAATCTCTGAGCTATGGTCCTTCTTAGAGAGAAATATAGTCTTAGAGTTCTTAAGGTGGTAGATTTGTTGTTGTTGTTTGTCCTTCATTGTCAAAGAGAAACAATGACATCAGGAAGGTGATGACTTGCAAGTGAGTTGGATTTAGGTGATGCAGGGCTGTGCGAAGTCACCAGCCTCATTCTAAGATGAGATATTTAGAGTTGTAAGGTATAATTCAAACTTTTCATTTTATAAATGAAGAAACACAAGGCCCATAGAGATCAAGTGATTCATCCAATGTTACACAGATACAGTAAGTGGCAGAGAGTCAGACTTTCTTTCTTTATTTCTGCTTTTCAGAGGGGGAAGGTAGGGCAATTGGGGTTAAATGACTTTGTCCAAGGTCACATGGCTAGTTTTGTGTTAAGTGTCTGAGGCTGGATTTGAACTCAGGTCCTCCTGACTCCAGGGCCAGTGCTCTATTCATTGCACCACCTAGCCACCCCAAGAGTCAGACTTTCAATCCATATCTTCTGACTTCCTTGTCCTGAGCTTTCGTTTGTGTTGCATTGTCTCTTCTTCCCAGGTCGCAAGTAAAACTCCATACTCTAACCCTTAGCTTCTAGTTCATGCATATAAAATAAAGAGAATTAATTAAAGCTACTCAGGGAAATTATTTTCAATCCCAGGGTTCAGGATATATCTTGCACATAAGTAAATGTTTGTTGTCATTTGTTGTGACTGATCTCTTTCTATCTGTTAAAACTTAATTGGGGTGAAGAAAGATAGAATGATCCAAAGACTATTGCTATTTTTCTATACATACAGAGACGGAAAAGCAGGTTAAGTAGGAAGCACAAATCTGGTGCAAAAGAGCAGAGGATGGACCTCTGTAGTAGAAGAAGTATGACTTTGGAATTATACTAAAAAAATGCACTTTTACATATTATATTTGGAAAATCCACTTTGAAACCAACCTCTGATTGAAAGTGATCTCCAGGTATCATGTGGCTAGTGAAACTTCTATTAAGAGTTGGGTGGTGAGAGGTGGCTAGGTGGCGCAGTGAGTAGAAAGCCGGCCCTGGAGTCAGAAGGACCTGAGTTCGGATCCGGCCTCAGACACTTAACACACACAACCAAAAACCTAGCTGTGTGACCTTGGGCAAGTTACTTAACCCCAATTGCCCTCCAAAAAGCAAAAAAAGAGAGAGGGAGGGAGAGAGAGAGAGAGAGAGAGAGAGAGAGAGACAGAGAGAGAGAGTTGGGTGGTGACTTCTGGGGTCTAGATTTCCAGGACTATTAAAGCCTATCTACCAAACATCACTAGGAAACAAAACAGAATCATTGTACAGTGGTTTAAAGCTTCTGTTCTCTGTCATCCTCAAGAAATTTAAAAAAAAAAAACATTGGCATGCAGAAATCATAGCATCACAGGGCGGCTAGGTGGCGCAGTGAGTAGAGCGCCAGCCCTAGAATCAGAAGGACCTGAGTTCGGATCTGGCCTCAGACACTTAACACACACAAACAAAAAAAAAAACCTAGCCATGTAACCTTGGGCAAGTTACTTAACCCCAATTGCCCTCCAAAAAGCAAAAAAAAAAAAAAATCATAGCATCACATATCTAGAATTAGAAGGGAAATTAAAGGCCATCTAATACAACCCTTTAATTTGACATATGAAGAAACTGAGGATCAGAAAGATAAAGTTGCTTGCCTAAGAGGATGTGCAAATAAAAGGGACAGAGCTGGGATTGGAGGTTAAACACTCAGTATCACATTAATAGTAAGTAGCAGGGCCATGAGGATTCAAACTCTAGTCCAATAACTTCGAATTCAGCAATCTTTATAGTCACTCTTCCCTATTAATGGGAGGATGAGGATAGGTTTATATTTAGAAATATCCATGACTTCTTATTTGTAATTATGATAAAAAAGCAAAATTACCCAACTATAAAAATCCCACCTTCTTCAGGAAATCTCTCCTAACCCCTGCTAATTCTAGTGTTCTCCTTCTATGGATCATTTTTAATTTATCCTGAATATAGCTTGTTTGTACACAGATGCTTGTATCTTGTCTCCTCCATTAGACTGTAAGCTCCTTGAGAGCAGGGGCTGTGTTTTACCTTTCTTTGTATCCCTGGTGCTTAGTACCATTCCTGGCACATAGTAGGCATCTAAATGTTTATTATCTGACTATAGGATACATATCCAAAAAGTCAAGGGCCCTGTTGAGGCCGACTCATGACTCTGAGGTAAAAAAAAATTTTAAGATCCTTAGCTAAGGACAAAGAAGCATGGGATTTGGAGAAGGAAGGGATCATAGACATCATCTGGTCCAATCCCTTTATTTTACAACAATGCAGAAAATAAGATAATATAGAATTAAATGACCTTCCCAAAACTACAAAGACAAAACTTTGAAGGATCCAACTTCAGGTCTTCCGAGTCTAAATTCACTGAATATTCCACTAAAGGCATTAGACTGCCTCCATCCAATTCTCCTGGCCCATGGGTATATCTCTCATTTTAGCTCAGCCAGCAGTGTGGATACCTTGGGGATGGCCCACCTGGGAACTTGGGGTCAGAAATAGAGAGCAAGGCAGGCTGAAAGGAAGCTGTGAAGAGTCTCATAGTCAGGGCACAACACAGGTTTGCAGTTAACTTTGTTAATTAGAAAGTATGATTAGCTCCCCAAGAACTGAATAGTCAAAAGCCCCAATATGTGCCCTAAGTATTGTGCTAAGTGCTAAGGATAGAAAATGTTTAAAATAGGCTGACATCAAGGAGCTCAAATTCTAATGGGGGTGGGGGTGAGAATGGATAACCTGCAAATAACTGTGTACATACAAGACAGACAAAAGGTAAATTGGACGAAATATTAAAAGGAAGATAATAGCATTGAGAGAGACTGAGAAAAGCCTCTTGCAGAAGATATAATTTGATCTGAAATTTGGAGGAAGCCAGGGAAGCCAAAAGAGAAAGACAAAGAGAGAGAGTATTCCACACTTTGTGAATAGCTAGTGAAAAGGCATGGTTGAGAGGTGGAATAGATGGAATGTCCTTTGCAAGGAAAAGCAAGACGGCCAGGATGACTGGAGAGGTAAGAAAGGACTAAGCGGTAAAGGGCTTTAAAATGCAAAAAAAAAAAGATTTTCTATTTGCTCCTGAAGGTAATAGGGAACCACTAAGGCTTATTGAGTAGGGCAGGAACATGGTCAAACCTGCATTTTAGGAAGATCATTTTGGCCATTTTGAGTGGAGGGCGGACTGAAATAAGGAGACACTTGAGACGGGGGAGATCAAACAGTTCATTGTAATTATCTGGGTATGAGGTGAGGATGTTGTAAAAGCAGAAATTATAAGACCTGACAACAGTTTGGATACATGGGATTAATGAGAGTGGAGGGTTGAGGATGAAACTTGGATTGCAAACCTGGGAGATTAGGAGGGGAGAGGTGGTGTCCTCAACAGTGCTAGCAAAGTAACAAAAAGAGAAGGATTTGGGGGAAAATATAATGAGTTTTGGATATATTGAGTTTAAAGATGTCTATGAATCATCCAGTTTGAAATGTTCAAGTTAACATTCCTTCAGTTAAAGATATAAGTCTGGAGGTCAGGAGGAAAGTTAGGGTTAGATAAATATATATAAGAAACATCATCATAGAAATAATAATTAAATCCATGGGATCTGATAAGATCACCAAATGGAATGGTGTAGAGGGAGGAGAGAAGAGGGCCCAGGACAGAGCCATGAGGGACACCCATTGTTAGAGGGTGTCACCTGTATGAAGTTCCAGCAAAGGAGACAGGGAAGAAGCAAACAAATAGAAGGAAAACCATAAGAGAGGAGTATAATGAAAACCAAGAGAGGTGAAAGTATCAAGGAGAAGAGAGCGACTGATAATGTCAGAGGCTTCAAAGATGTCAAGAAGGATGAAGAATGAGAAAAAAGCCATTAAATTTGGCAAATACAAGATCAATGATAACGTTGGAGAGAGTAGTTAAATTTCATTTTAATTTCAGTAAATGATGAGGTTGGAATCAAGACAGCAAAGTCTTGAAGACAGTGGGAGGAGAGAAAATAGACACACTTATTATAGCTGACTTTCTTAAGGAGTTCAACCATGAAAGGGAGGAGAGATAAAACGTGATAAGGAGGAGGGATAGATAGATCAAATTAAGGTTTTTTAAGGATATGGAGGGAACATGGGCATGTTTGTAGGCAGCAAGAACGCTACTAGTAGACAGAAAAAGACTGAAGATTAGCGAGAAGTGAGTGGGAGTGATAGAAGTAAGTAATCTGCTGGAGAAGAGGGGACAGAATGGGATCATTTTTGTAAGTAGAGCCTTGGTAAGGAAACAGGCTCTCTCTTTGAGAGTGAAAAAAGAGACAGTGTTGAAGGCATCTGAGAGATGGGAGATGAGAAGGAGGGGAAAAGAGGGACTAAATTTGTTCAGAGAAGTTTGAGACAAGGTTATCAGCTGAGAGGATGGGGGAGGGACATCATGGGTCATTTGAGATGGATGAAAAAGTTTGAAGCCACTATAGTGAGTAGGATGGTGAATCAATCAGGGAGGTGTAAAAGTATTACCTTGAAGCAGTGGGGTCCCTGTTGAGATTATGTTACATAAATCTGCAGGACCCAGTCAGCACAATTTCATGCTTTTTTTCCAGCTTTCTTCAGTAGCACTTGAGTGGGAGTGCAGACATTAGACACTGGGAGAAATCCAAGATTGAGGTTTGGCAAGGCATGATTGACAATAGGATAAGTGGGCAAGAAACTGAAGTGTAGAAGAGGGTGTAGAATTGAACTGGTTCACCCATGGGTGGAGATAAGAGATAGGAAGAGAATGTGAAGGGGTAGGTAATAAACTAAGAAAGAACTGAGTACGGGGGCGGCTAGGTGGCGCAGTGAGTAGAGTGCTGGCTCTGGAGTCAGAAGGACCTGAGTTCGGTTCCAGGCTCCGACACTTAACACACATAAACAAAAACCTAGCCATGTGACCTTGGGCAAGTTACTTAATCCCAATTGCCCTCCAAAAAGCAAAAAAAAAAAAGAAAAGAAAAAGAAAGAAAGAAAGAACTGAGTAGTGGAGGGATTGGAGGGAGTTCACAACGAGAATGAAGAACAAGGTTAGGGATCATAAGACAGAGGGGAAGAGAGAATCACAATCAGATAAATCACCTAAAAATTGGTTACATCGTTATCAAGGAGTAGGGAAGGGCCAACAAAGTAAAATCTTCTTTTCTTCCTACAGACATTTGGGAAAACACATGGAGTTGTTGCTAGAATTTTGGGTCCCTGAGCAAAAACCACAGAATACATCTGGGACAAACCCCATGAAATGTTCCTTCAAATCAACTTTAAAAGAAAATTCCAGCAAGGTGTCTTTAGGTGAGGAGGGAAAGAGAGGGAGAAATTCATATTCAAAAATAGACAGCAGCTCTGTGGGGGAAAACCCTGGGTCACTGAGAAGTTGCCAAAAAGAGGTTATAAAATAGATTCCTGCTGCAGGGGGCGGAGCCAAGATGGTGGAGTAGAAACAGCTCGTCCAAGCCTCTCTGCCCCCAGATTCTCCACAAACTATGTAAAAAAGGACTCTGAAAATCTTCTGGAGCCCCAGCACCCACAGAACGACACAGAGAAGCTAACCTCCCGCTGAGGACAGCCCAGCACCCTGCAGGAAGGACCAGCGCAGTGGTCTGGGAGCCGGCAGCGCGCAGAGCCAGAGCCGAGCCGAGCCCAGGTCCACGTGAGCCGAGGTTTTAGCCCCAGGGCGGCAGGGCCAGCAGCCGGCTGGAGGAACCCCAGAACACCAGGAACTGTGGAGACGCCAGAATTATCAACATAGACTTGCCTAGGACAAAGTAAGAGGTTAGTGTCCTATGGACTTTGGGACCTGTATTTGGGGAATGCGTCAGCTCCCTCCCCTGGGGGCTAGAAGCTGCTGAGGAGACACGCCACTGTGTAGTTTTCAGAGGCATTTCCGGCTCCCAGCCTACAAATCGTGGGGAGATCCAGCGATCAGTCTTGGGGGGTAATCGCTCTTGCTTTAACCTCCCTGGATCTGGATTGTGATCTAGGGTGGAAGTTGTGGGTGGGTTTACAGCTTGCCAGAAACGGAAGTTGCCCCCCACACGTTCGGGACGAAAATTCCTCTATCTGGCCTTAAAGCCATAGTGTGGCAACAAGCCCAAAAGTCAAGCAATTAAGTGGCAACATGCCAAGGCAAAGGAAACAGAAAAATGCAACCCTAGACTCCTATTTTGGGGGCATAGAGCAGGAAAAGGACTGTGAGGTCAGAAGTCCTGCCCCAAAAGCCCCAGGGGAAAACATGAGCGGGTTGCAGGCCATAGAGGACCTTAAGAAGGACTTTAAAAATCAAATAAGAGAAGTGGAGGAAAAATTGGAAAGAGAAATGAGAAGGATGCAGGAAAAGTATGAAATGAGGGTCAACAGCCTGACTGAGGAAAACAACACCTTAAAAAATAGACTAACTCAAATGGCTAAGGAGGCCCAAAAGGGCAATGAGGAGAAGAATGCCTTAAAAAGTCGAATTTGCCAGATGGAAAAAGAATCTCAAAAGTTCACTGAGGAGATTCATTCCTTCAGAGTTAGACTGGAGCAAATGGAAGCTAATGACTTTATGAGAAATCAAGATGCTGTTAAGCAGATCCAAACAAATGAAAGATTAGAAGGCAATGTGAAATATCTCATGGGAAAAACCACTGACCTGGAAAATAGATCCAGGAGAGACAATTTAAAAATTATTGGACTACCTGAAAGCCATGATCAAAGAAAGAACCTAGAAATCACCCTTCAAGAAATTCTCAAGGAAAACTGCCCTGATGTTTTAGATCCAGAGGGCAAAATAGAGGTTGAAAGAATCCACCAATCACCTCCTGAAAAAGATCCCAAAAAGAAAACTCCCAGAAATATTATAGCCAGGTTCCAGAATCCCCAGATCAAGGAGAAAATACTACAAGCAGCCAGGAAGAAACAATTTCAATATTGTGGAAACACAATCCGAATAGCCCAGGACCTGGCAGCTTCTACACTGAGGGATCGAAGGGCATGGAATATGATATTCCAGAGGGCAAAAGACCTGGGAATGAACCCAAGGGTTACCTACCCAGCAAAACTGAGTATTTTGTTTCAGGGGAAAATATGGTCATTCAGTGGAATAGAGGACTTTCAAGCATTCTTGAGGAAAAAACCAGAGTTGAATAGAAAATTTGACATCCAGACGCAAGAAGTAAGAGATGCCTGAGAAGGTAATCAGGGAAAAGAAATCAAAAGGAACTTATCAAAGTTGAACTATTTACATTCCTATATGGAAAAGCAATAACTGTGACTGATGATATCTTTCTCACTATGAAAATAATGGAAGAAGGGGTGTGGTCATATGAATACATATGTGAATGTGTGTGTATATGGTTACAGTTATATATGGATAGAGGGCATAGGTTGAATTTGTTGGGAAGGGAGAATACTCAAGGGATGAAATTATGAGGTGAGAGAGGAAAGTGGCAAGAGGAGATGGGGAGAGACATGGTAGGGTAAACTATCTCATGTAGGGGAAGTGGGTGCAAAGGAGGGGGAGAATAAGGAAGGCTAAAAAGGCAAAACCACATTCACATTGAATTTGGTTCAGGGAGAAAATGACATACATACTAAATGGGATATCTCAACCTGCAGCAGGATAGGGGGAAGGGGGATGAGAGGAGGGATGATGGATGGGAGGGCATCCTTGGGGTGAGGGGAGGTTGGAAGTACCCACTATAGAAGAGGGACAGGATCATGTAGGGAATGGACCAGGTGGGGGGTGGGATGAGTGGGAGGGAATTATAAGCAGCCTTGAACAATATATCTACTATGATAATGTTTTGCATAGCTAGACATGTACAACATATACTGAATTACTTATATCCCAAGAAGGAATGGGTGACAAAGGAGGAAGGAAATGGATCTGAAATTCGAGGTCGTAACATTAAATGTTTCAAATATATATATAAATACTATTATTAATACTCTTTTGCCTATAATTGGGAGATAAGATGTGCAGGCATTGGGACACAAAGATTCATCTTCCTCTAATGGAAAAGTCGATGGGGGTATGGGAGAAGGTATGGGAGAGAGCAGATTGGAGGAAGCGATATCTTGTGGGACTGCTATTCTGGGAGGTTGGGTAGGGGAATAATGGGGGGAAAATGATTGTAACTCAAAATCTGGCGGAAATGAATGATGTAAAACAGAAGTTAATAAAGTATTTGTTTAAAGAAAAAAAAATAAAATAGATTCCTTTTTTAACTAATTAGTCTTCCTAACTTGGTGCTACACTCAGTTGTTTCAGTATTGAAGAAGGATGAATGAGATATCAATGCCCTCTAAGTTTAGGTACCCTGGAGAAAGGCCCTGGTTGCTTTTCCCTACTTATGGCTCTTATAATAAGGAACTCCAAAAAAGGAATGAAGAAAGAATACTAGGAATGCAAGGTGCATATCATGGCACCAGAACTGGCTTCTCAGGCAATTGAAAAATATCTGAATATGCAAGGGAAGAGAGAGAGTCAATAACTTGACATTTGGTGATTCAAAATAAAGTTTCCTTCTTTTATTCTTAAATTAATTGAGGTATGTTTGTGTGAATATATTCATAATTAAAGATATAAGTAAGCCCTGTGAGCTGAATTATTCAAGTGTATAATAAGAAAGTGATTATACCATTTGCTCAATTGTTATAAAAAGCATTGTTTGTTCCTAAAATTGACAGCTAATTTCTTTGACAAAAACTGCATTACCATATGCTTAGCAAATTAGGGCAGATATATATGAAACAAAATTTGAGCTACTATTAAATTAGTTTATTAAATGTCAAAACAAGAAGAAAAGGACAAATGAGTATAAACATCGGGGGGGAAAGAAAATAGTAATTATCTTCTTTACTGTTAAATACTCATAAGGAAGTTAAGCTGTTACAGATTGGGGGAAATGGCACATTCTTTACTCTCTTTTGAGAAAGGTTAAAATGTATAAATTTTTAAAAAAGGTTCTGAGATAGGAAAATATTTGGAAATATTTTTCAAAATGTTTATTTTAGCAAAGTCCAAAATTTTTTCCCACTCAACTATTGTTATATCAGTGTGCATTTTGGGAAGCTATTTAAACCATATGTTCATAATATATTTATACCCAGATCATTAAAAATCAATCTTGCAAGAGCTACTTGAGATCTAAGAAAATTTTATTATTAACATGGAACATTAATGAGTTACCAAGTGTAAGGAAAATGTTAACTTTAGAAACAATATTCTCATTATTTTTGTAAATCAGCCCACTTCATATAAAAATTCAGAGTTTGCTATTATATATTCTCCTACTTCAGTCTTTAAAATAGAGCATTTCAATCTCTACATAATGGTATTTCTAATCTATAGGAACTATATTAACTGATGTCCTTTATTTTTTATAAGAAAATTTGATAGCAGACCCACCCAGACACTAACTTGACTCAGGACTTAATACTTAGCTGGTGTCACTGAATCACATGTAACCCTTATTTTTTATAGGCTCTTAACTGACATGAGGGCCCTGGAACATTTTGGGGATGATTTGTTTCTTTAGCTCATTGTTCCCATTGTTCCTTTGACACTATTTATATCATTCTTGATATTTTCTCTTTCTCTGGCTTCTGTGGGCAAGCTGAAGTTGAGCAAACTTATTTATTGAGGAAGTCTTAGCTGATGTCAACTTCCTCCTTATGTACAACATTGTCAAAGTCTATAAGGGTAATCTAAAACCAATTTTAACTGATTTTCCTCCTACCTCTCTGACTATTCCACTTCTCTTTTCTTTTTAAAAATATTTTTACTGGGGCAGCTGGGTGGCACAGGGAATAGATCACCAGCCCTGGAGTTAGGAGGACCTGAGTTCAGATCTGGCCTCAGACACTTGACACGCTTACTAGCCGTGTGACTTTGGGCAAGTCACTTGACCCCAATCGCCCTTCCCCCCCAAAAAAGAGCAAAAAAACCATATTTTTATTTTCAGTTCCAAATTCTCTTCCTCTCTCCACTCCCTCCACCTCCTATCACACTCATTGAGAAGGCAAGAAATATGATATTAATTATATTTATGTATGTATATGTATGAAGTAATGAAAAATATTTCTGTATTAACTAAAAGGCAAGAAAAATAAAGGAAAATATGATTTAATTTGTACTCTGGGGCCATCAGTTCTCTCTCTGGAGGTAGGTAGCATTATTCATCATAGATCCTTTAGAGTTATGGTGGATCATTGTATTGATCAGAGTTACTAAGTCTTTCACAATTGATTATCTTTACAATCTTGCTGTTATTGTATACATTGTTCTTATTCTGTTCATTTCACTTAGCATTAGTTCATGTAAATCTCCCCAAGTTTTTCTCAAATCATCCCCTTCATTATTCTTATAATACAACAATATTTCATTATATTCATATACCATAACTTATTTAGCCATTTCCCAATTGATGGGCATCTCCTCGGTTTCTAGTTCTTTGTCACCACAAAAAAAGAGCAGCTATAAATATTTTGTATATATGGATCCTTTTCCTTTTTTAAAAATCTCTTTGAGGTATAGACCTAGTAGTGATTTGGTTGGGTCAAAGAGTAGGCACAATTTTATAACCCTTTGGCTATAGTTCCAAATTGTTCTTCACAATGGTTGGATTAATTCAAAGCTCTAATAATAGTGTTTCTGTTCTTCCACATCCTATTCAGCATTTATCATTTTCCTTTTCTGTCATGTTAACCAATCTGATGGGTGTGAGGTGTTACCTCAGAGTTGTTTTAAAGGCCAAGATTATCCACTATATACTGAACCATTGCCAGTTGTCTTTAGCTTCCTCTTTCTACTGGACCCCAATCACTCTGAAGGAGGACTTGGCACAGCTATCCCTCACTCAAATCCAACTCAGACACAAATCAAGATACCACCATCATGATATCGTTGGTCCTCTTTGAAAATGAAGGATGAACAATTTGCTTTTCTTTAATTGTTAGTGATTTAGAGCATTTGTTTATTTGATGATTGATAACTTTGATTTTTTTCCTCATAAAACTGCCTAATCATATCCATTGACCATTTAACAACTAAGGAATAGCTCTCATTAAAAAAAAAAAAAACCATTTGCTTTCTGCAATGTCATTTGCCAAGCTCTCTTTTTTAAAATGGTAGCTGCTAAACCTTTTGTGATTCTGACTGTTACTCTATGGCATTTCAATTATTTCTTTCTGACTGCTTTCAGTATTTTTGCCTTGTCCTGGGAGCTCAAGATTTGTGCTACAATATTACTGGGAGTTTTCTTTGGGGAATTTTTCTCAAAAGGTGACTGGTGAATTCTTTCAATTTCTACTTTGCCATCTAATTCTAAGATATCTGGACAGTTTTCCTTTATAATTCTTTGAAATATGATACCTAGGCTCTTTTTTGTTCATGCCTTTCATGTTGTCCAGTAATTTTTAAATTGTATTTTCCAGGTCAGTTGTTTTTCCCATGAGATATTTCATATTTTTCTATTTTCCTGAGATATTTTGCATTTTCTTCTATTTTTTCAGTCTTTTAATTGTGTTTTATTGTTTCTTGCTCATAAAGTCATTAGCTTCCACTTGTCCAATTCTAATTTTTATGATTTTTCTTCAATGGGGTTTTATATCTCTTTTACCATTTAGCAAATTCTGATTTTTAAAAGAAGAAATGTATTGATATTTTATTTCATAGAACAGTACCCAGAGTGATAAATTGTTTTGTGCTACCATATTTTCTCCACATTTCAAAGCCAACAAAGCTAAACTTGCAGCTAATGGTATGCATATGGAACAAAAGTATAATTTATCTTTATATTTTAAAAGGTTTCCTTTTAAAAAGAAATAATCGTTAAAGGAACATGCCAGTCTCTTTACACTTAATCACACTCTGTCTGTTCCTTTACTCCAGAATGAGAATGATCTTGACCCTCAATTTTACTTAACTAGGCTCTTGATATAACTCTTGACATAACACACTGGTGTTAACATAGAAATTTACTTTAGTATTATATATCTTTCCATCCATCCATTTACAATTTAGGATTTCATTTTATATTAAATAATTGCACAAACCTGTCTAAAATTTGAAAAATAGACTTAAAGAATTACCTGGGGTCCAGAAAAGGTAGAGATAATATCCATGGTCACATAACTGGTAAGCAGCAAAGGCAGAATTTGGACCTAGTCCTTCCTGACAACAAATAAAAAGCAATTAAATATATGTGAGTATTGGGTATTTTAATTCAGTATCAATTTAAAGTTATTTGCTTGACTTTCTGTGATAGAGAAAAATTAGAAACAACATCAATGCTAATAAATTGGGGAATGGATAACTAAACAAATTATCAATGAGAGGTCATCCAATCTCAGTTTGGAGAATTCTAATGAATTCAAGGTACCTCTTGTACCTCTGTTTTATCCTCTAATAGAATATAAAGCCCTAAAGAAAAAGAACCATTGGGCAGCTAGGTGGCACAGAGCACTGGCTCTGGAGTCAGGAGGACCTGAGTTCAAATCCGGCCTCAGACACTTAACATAAAAACTAGCCGTGTGACCCTGGGCAAGTCACTTAACCCCAACTGCCCTCCAAAAAGCAAAAAAAAAAAAAAGAATCATACCATATCCACATTCACTGTGCCACCTACCTGCCCCCAAAAGAACCATATCTTATCTAGACTTTACAACCAGTAGCACAAAGGTTGCAATATTTTTTTTCTTTGCTTTTTTTTTTTTTCTTACTGTAATGCATCCTTTGATGAGATGGTTCCTTTTTACTTAGTAGAAACATGACTAGGAATTCTTTCACCTGGAGAAAATTTTAGTGAAAAGACTAGGGTGGAGCATGCAAAGAAAAACACTTAAATGAATATATAGTATTGCCATGACAAGGGATGAACCCAATTTCTATTGAGTTTGTAGTGGAGGACCCCCATATAAGGTATAGTGGAAAGTAGTTACTACAGGGAGGAAGTGCCCCCCTCCCTTGGAATGTGGACACCCTGGGGTGTCTCTCTCATTAGATAATTATAAATTTCTCAAGAGAAGGGATTATCTTTTACCTTTCTTTGTATCCCTAGCATTTAGAACAGTCTCTGGTATACAATAGGTATTTAATAAATGCTTGTGGACATCATAACTATATTTATATACATATATTTATATATGATTTGTATTACTATATATGCACTTGTATTTAGATATCTGTAAATACATTTGCATCTCTAGTTAAAATTTAAAATGAAAGTCATTTATAGCCATACCCCAAACGACCTTTCCAGCCTCCTTATATATGATGCCACCCCTTATATTCTGAGATGTAGTCAAATTTATCTTCTTTCTATTTCTTGTCTATGACACTCCAACTAACAGTTTCCATGCCTTTGCATTGGACATTCCTCATTCTTAGTATGTACTTTGAATTTTTTCAGAATAAAGTTTTATTTTTTTCGCCAGTTATATGTAAAAACAATCTTTAACATTTTTTTTAAAGTTTTAAGTTCCAAATGCTATTTCTCTTTCCTTTCCTGATCCCCTCCCTGATATGGTGAGCAATCTGATATAGGTTATACATATGCAATCATGTAAAAGATTTTCATGCTAGTCATTTTGTGCAAGAAAACTCAAAAAGGAAGTGAAAACTAGTATGCTTTGGTCTCTACATCATATCTGACATACGTCCTTCTGCTTCTTTCACAGTTCAATGTGTGATCCTGTGAGAGGTCTCTTCACTGTACTTGTCTGTGTTCTGATCCTTACCTAGGTAGGAACCCTCGTCTCACACAACCATAACTATTCTCCCTCTGTCCTGGAACTGTGATTTGGAACTAAATAAGAGGTGACAGAGCTGCCAGATAGCTCCCATTCTTGCTCCCAGTGCTAGTACAAGGTTCATTCCTCTGGGATCTCTTTCTGACCAAATGTTCAGTGCCTTTGCCATTCCTGGGTATTGGGCTGCTACTGCTGCCTCAGCCCAGTACTGCCTCCACCACTGGTGCTGCTTCTGCCCACTACTGGCTCCTAGCTAACTCCCTACCCCAGTTACCTACAGACCTCTCTCTCTTCCTAAGCTACCCTGGACTGTATAAAAAGATTTATGGTGATTTTTAATTAGCTTTCCTTCTCAGAACTTAGTTTGATATGTTTCTAGGTTGTTTCGGAGGGGGTATGTTGGGAGAGCCCTGCAGGATGCTAGTTTTACTTTGCTATCTTGGCTCCTCCCCCTTTCATTTTTCTTTTTTAATAATTCTTTCTCCTCCTGGCTCCTAAATGTATTTGTCCCTCAAGACTGTGTTCTCTGTCTTCACTCTTTTTTTAGTACCAGGGATTCATAACATCAGGCTGTGAATTGTTTTTTTTTTTTTAAATACACAAAGTGTCCCAAAAGACTTGGGGAAATTTTAAACTAGAAAAGTTAGATTTCAGGGACACCCTGCATATTTTGCTAACTATTTCAATGTAATTGACTTCTTTGATAATCCTATGTATTTAATTGTTTAAAAACATTAGACTGAGTTGTCCTTAGACTTCACCGGACTGCCAAAAGGGTACAACACACAAACACACACATGTTAAGAACTCTTACATTCTTTTCTTTTGTGTTTTTGCCCACACCCATTGCTTTAATGATGGCTTCTATGTAGATGCAAAAAGCACTGAGATCTATATGTTTAGACCTATTTTTCCTCTCAGCTCCATGAAGTCCTGCATTTCAAACTGTCATCTCTGACTCTTCGCTTTCTCTCTTTCCTCACATTCAGTGAGTTGCCAAGGTCTATCAGTTTTACCTTGGCAGTATCTCTAACATCTGTCCCTTCCTTTCTGCTCATACTGCCACTTGCCTAATTAAGGCCATTATCATCTCTTGTTTAGACTATTGTAATAAAGTCTTAACTGGCCTACTTGACTCCTACCTTTCTGTTCTACCTTACCTTGCATAGTGTCGCTAGTGTAATCTTCCTAAATGTAGGCTTTGTCACACCATTCTCTTCTGCTCAGTGTCCCTAGGGGATTCTCAGTTGGGAAGAGAACGCAAGAGAAGGGAATAAACACTTATATAGCATCTACTATGTGCCAGGCACTGTGCTAAGGATTTTTACAATTAGCTTAATTTATTCTCACAACAACCTTATAAGGATTAGTGTTATAATCTTCATTTTACAGTTAAGGAAACTGAGGCAAAAGAGGTTAAGGGACTTACTCAAGGTCACACAGGTAGTGTCTAAGAACAAATGTGCATGCAAGCTCTTCCTGATTTTAGGCTCAGCATTCTGTCTACTGTGTCACCAGTTGCCTCTTTCTTTCTAGGATAAAACACAGATTCAAAGGGGCGGCTAGGTGGCGCAGTGAATAGAGCGCCGGCCCTGGAATCAGAAGGACCTGAGTTCGGAGCCGGCCTCTGACACTTAATCCGCACAAACAAAAACCTAGCCGTGTAACCTTGGGCAAGTTACTTAACCCCAATTGCCCTAAAGGGGCGGCTAGGTGGCGCAGTGAGTAAGAGCACCGGCCTCGGAGTTTGGATGACCCGAGATCAGATCCGGCCTCAGAAAATGAGCACCCACGCATAAATAATGACTAGCCGTGTAACCTTGAGCAAGTTACTTAACCCCAATTGCTTTAAAAAAAAAAACAAAAAAACAAAAACAAAAAAACACAGATTCAACTTGAGATTCAAAGTCTATCATTTAACTCCAACTCACCTTTCTGACCTAATTGTTCACTTTTCCTCTCCCTTTTTAGGCACTTTGTACTGCTAGCCATTTCCCAGTCTCATCTGCCCATCTCTTCCCAAAACAGCCAAGTGCTGAACCTAATATTCCTTTCCCATCTCTGCCCAGTGAAATCTTTCTTTTCCTTCTAGACCCACATTAGGTATTACCTCTTACATGTATCCAGTCTGAATTTCCTAGCTAGAAGTAAACCTTTCTTCCCCAATTTCTCATCCCCCTGTCAGACCTTTCTTCTATACAGTAGAACTTGAATGTAAATGAATATTGTAACAGTTATTTGTATAAATCTTACCCTTCTAGAAGAGTGAAAGCTCTTGGAGGACAGGCATTATGTCATATTTAATTTTTGTATCCTGTGTTTACTATCACAGAGAACTATGGATAATAAACAGATTAAGAAACACTTGTTGAATGACAAAACAGGAAAACTATAAATGCTAGAGAAGATGTGGGAAAATTGGAACACTAATGCATTGTTGGTGGAGTTGTGAACTGATTCAGTCATTCTGGAGAGCAATTTGGAACTATGCTCAAAGGGCTATAAAAATGTGCATACTCTTTGACACAGAAATACCACTTCTAGGTCTGTATCCTAAAGAGATCATACAAATGGGAAAAGGACCCATATGTACAAAAATATTTATAGCAGCTCTTTTTGTGGTGACAAAGAATTGGAAAGTGAAGGACTATATCAATCAGGGAATGGTTGAATAAGTTGTGGTATATGAATGTAATGGAATACTATTGTGCTATAAGAAATGATGATCAGATGGACTCCAGAAAAATCTGGAAAGACTTACATAAACTGATGCTGAGTGAAATGAGCAGAAACAAGAGAACACTGTACACGTAGCAGTCACACTGTGTGATGACTAACTTTGATAGGTTTAGCTCTTTTCAGCAATGTAAGGATCCAAGACAACTCCAAAAGACTCACAATGGAAAATGCTATCCACATCCTGAGGAAGAACTATGGAGTCTGGATGCAGATCAAAGCATACTATTTATTCTCTCTTTTTCTTTTGTTTTTTTTTCTTTCTAGTAGTTTCTCCCATTCATTCTAATTCTTCTTTACAACATGACTAACGTGAAAATATGTTTAATATGAAGGTACATCTAGAGCCTTTATCAGATTGCACACCATCTTGGGGCGTGGGGAGGGGATGGAGGGAGAGAAAATTTAAAACTCAAAAGATTATGGAAGCGAATGTTGAAAACTAAAATTAAATGAATTAAAGAAAAAAATTTGTTGAATTGAATTAAATTGAATGGAGGTCCAACTAGATCTTTACCTGAATCTCTACATTGGTCAGTCAGTAAGTCCACAAACATTTTTATATGCTAGGTACTGTACTAAGTGCAAGGGATACAAATAAAAATTTAAAAGATAGTTCCTTCCCTCAAAGAGTTTCAGTCTAATGGAAGAAGACAACATACAGAAGGGTAGGATGGAGAGTTCAAAGAAGTCCCAAAGCCATGTAGCTGGTTTGAAATGTGACCACGGGTTCCTAGAGTCATGAAAGTTATCCCTGTGTCCTAAATTGATACCATATTCAGCAGAAAAAAGTCTGCTTTTTACTAACTATAGGAATTTGAATCGTTTTTAGTTACCTCTACTCCCTGGAAGTCAACTGATGACTTGCTGGCATACATTTCAACAAGGTTATGACCTTTCCCCACCCAAGGCTGAGTCACAATTCCCTCAACTCTCAATTTGCTGAATGGGATATCACTCACCCTCCACAGGAATTTCAAGTTAAACTGGGAATTTCCCCTGGCAATGTGTCCGGACATCCCTAAGCCTATATATGGGTTTCTCACTGAGCCAGGTCCTAATACACAGCTCAGTCCTGTTGAATAGAATATGGTCATTATCACCATGATTCATCAATTAGATCTAACTTTAGGTTATCTAACTGTTAATTTGGTCAGATTCAGTACACATAGCACATGTTGCCTATAGTCAAATTAAACAGACCCTCAAGTTGTGGTCCTGGGCTAAGAATGAGAGTCATTTTTACTGCTGTGTTGTTGGGTGGTGAAGTATCCTGGGTTACTGGATAGAGGGCCATCCTGAGTCAGGAAGAACTAGCTTCAAGTCTGACCTCCAAAACATACTGACTGTATGACCGAGGAAGTCACTCAATTTCTCCGGATCCCAAGCAACTCTAAAATTGTAAGTTGCAGCACAGGTGTTGACCTGCTTTGGGAGAGGGAGTTTCTTCCTTGAATTTTTCCTACACCAGAACAGGTGCAGTATCTTCCTCCCCCCACAAAACAAAATGTGGAGTAGTAACATATAGAAGCAACATTTGTTTTCCTGATTTATATTGATTTTATCTGCAATATTTTATAGGAATTCTATTCAGAGCTGTTTTTGTGAAATTAACATTCAAGTGTTTCAACAATGTGTTATAATGACTGAAAGTTTGCAGGACTAGAAGTCAGGAGACCAAGGCTCTGTTCCCAACTCTTTGTTATCTAGCTGTGTGGCATTGAGCAAATACTTTTAATCTTTCTGAGCCTCACTTTCCTTACCTATAAAAATGGGAGGTTTGAAATAAAAGATTTTTTATTTCAGGGCAATTGGGGTAAAGTAACTTGCCCAAGGTCACACGGCTAGATTTTTTGTTTTGTTTTGTTTTGTTTGTATGTGCGATAAGTGTCTGAGGCCGGATCCGGACTCAGGTCCTTCTGACTCCAGGGCCGGTGCTCTACTCACTGAGCCACCTAGTCACCCCCAAAATAAAAGATTTCTAAGGTCCCTTCCAACTCTAACATTCTATAATTCTTATTTATCTTGTAAAATATGGATCCATTTTCCTATCTATGACGGCATGGGATAGAAAAATGACCCAATAGAAATATATTCAAAGGATATCCCTTCCTATGGAAAAAACCACTGGACTCATACAAGAATTGAAGAAAAATTTCATTTAAACATAAGTCTGCTAAACAAATGCATTCTTGCCTTCTGGATCTTTATGTTTGATTTTATGTTGGAGTTGCTATTGAATTTGAGCTTTTGGGGGAGAGTGAGGGAAAGTATATATGGGGAAACAGAAAGGGCATATAAAGAACTTAAGGGTAAGGCTGAACTATCCACCTCCCTCTTTGTGCTTCTGTTCCTGGGCTTCCCTGACAGATCAGTGTTATATAATTCTTCATACTTTGTACTTGTATTCCCAGGGCCTTGGTATGATGTCTGGCACACAGTAGGTGCTTAACACTTATTGATTGGGTATTTCCAGGATATTGCCAGGTAGGAAGGATTCCTAGCATCAGTGCTCCTTTTTAGGTCTTGACTATCCTTTGGGGCCTAAAGATGTATGTATTTATTTAGAAGACTTGGGGATTTGTATTGTATAAGCAGAATAAAATAGGTAATGACCACCACACTGCTGCTCCCAGAGGCTTGCCTAATATAGAAATATTTCCTTACCCATGTTCTTCAGCCCACCATATAAAGCATGAGATCTGTTGAATGAATATGTGACTTTGTGTGATTCACCCTTGGGAAACTGGAACTGTTTAAATTCCTATGGGCTTGAGAAGCAAATACCCCATGCATAATATCTCTTGAACATGATACCCCTCATGACAGAATCACTAAGAGCCAAAAACGTAGGTTATGTAGAATCATCAACAGCCACCTCTTTTAGCAGTTGCTCAGTTGACAATGTTATGACCCTCCCTTATGTAACTAGATATCTTGCGAGCCTATCCCCATACAGGTGGCAGGGAAAACAGTGAGTACTAATGATCTCTACAAAGGGCAACAAGGCAGATGCCTGAATTCTATTACTAACTAGGTCAAATTCTAGCAAGGTGGCCTTGAAAAATGGAAAGCCCTGGTTTTTGCATATGCAAATGTGTATCAAAATACTTCTCTAGTACTGATATTTATTTAAGTTTGAAAATGAAATCTGGAGCTAGAAGGAACTTTAAAGATCAATTAATACATCATCTTTGTACATGAGTCTTTGTAAAACATTATTTTCATCTGATTTCATTTGCTTTTTAACTTCTCAAATATATTCTAATTTGTCTTATGTTTATTTATGTATGTTCTTATCTTCCCTATTAAATTTTAAGTTCTTTGAGGTTAGGGACCACACTTACTCATCTTTGATTCTTCCCCCAAATTTAGTGCAATGAATTGTACATGGTACGCACTTAATATACATCTCTTAAAATGTCTGTTAAATTATCATTTTTATTCCTTCTCTTTGTTCTCCTACTTAAGTCAATGTTACATGAGCATGTAGTCAGTCTATTTTTGTTGATTAACTCAGGTAATATAAATTCAAAGTAGGTCTCCAAGCAAAGTTTGTGAACAGGGTATTTCAGCATTGCACTGTCCCCCAGATACAACATTACTTTGGGGAGCTGTTGATAAACAGCATCGACCTACCCCCATCTCCTCCTTGTTTTTTCATGATGCTACTTTTTCCTTATTCTCTTAACCTGTATCTGATTCCTCTTTTTCAGTCTCCTTTGCTAAATGATCATCTATGTCTCACCCACAAATGTGGTTTTTACTCTCCATTTTGGGCCTTATTATTTCTTTTCTATATCCTCTCTGTTGGTCACTTCATTAACTTTCATGGGTTCAACCTCATCTCCATTAAACTGTGATCTCTCTCCTGAGCTCCAGTACTGCATTACCAGATGACTTTTGGACTGAGCATTCTGTAGGTAATCAAATGCCATATGTCCAAAATAGAGCCCATTATCTTTCTTCCAAAACCTTCTCCTATCCTGTTTCCTGCTTCTGTTGAGACAACTGTTATCCTTCCAGCTACAATAGGTTCACAAGTTTGGAGTCATCCCCTCCTCATCACATCAAATCACTGACCAAATCTTATTGATTCTACTTCTATAATATCCCTCCCCCCACACAGCCACTACCCCAGTTTAAGCACTCACCATCTCTCACTTAAACTACTACAACGCCCTCCTAATTGGTCTTCTTGTCTCTAATCTCTCCCCTATCCAATTTATTCTCCATGCTGTTGCCAAAGTGATACTTGTTTCACAGGTCTGACCATGTCACCCCCTACTCAAGAAGGAGACCAAAAAAAGCCTTAAACGTGCCTTAGTCAGGAAATACTTGTCTTACTTGCTAGTAGAAAGAGATTAACAGCCAAAGGCAACAGAGGTTAAAATACAAACTCGTATGTAAAGTCTTCAGAAGGTTTATGAGTAATTTTATGTCATGAAGCATATAGAAGCAGTGGAAAATAAAATCAATTTAAATAAAGCTTGGAAATATACCCCAAAGACATCAAAGAAAGAGGAAAAGGACTCATATATATAAAATATATATAGCATCTCTTTTTATAGGAGCAAAGAACTGGAAGAAAAGGAGATCCCTGTCAATTGGAGAATGACCAAGCAAATTATAGCATATAAATGTAAGGAAATACTAATAAGCTATGTAAGAAATAATGATGGGATGACTTTAAAGAAATCTGGAAAGATTTGTATGAACTGATGCAATGCAAAGTGAGTAGAATCAGTAGAACTATTTATACAGTAGCAACAAAATTAAAAATAAACAACTCTAAAAGTTTGTAATCAGTGCAATAACTATGCATGTTATCACACATATTTATTCTAAGGATTTTCTTTTCCATTGGAGATAGGGTGGGATAGATAAAATTTTGTTTTACTAATAAAAATAAATTTTAATTTAAAAAATAAGGATTGGCAATATATCCCAAAGTCAGTCAGTCAAAAAACACTTAATAAATGACTACTATGTACCATGCACTGGAGATACTAAGAAAGGCAAAAAGACAAGGGAGCTCCCATGAGGAGACAATATGTAAACAAATATGTATGAACCAACTATATACAGGGTAAGTAGGAAATAATCAACAGAAGGAAGGCATTAGAATTAAGAGAGACTGGGAAAGAGACCAAAAAAAAGAGGGAAAAGGATGCATATGTACAAAAATATTCATAGCAGCTCTTTTCATAGCCCAAAAACTAGAAACTAAGGAAGTCCCCACCTGTTGGTGAATGACTAAACAATTTGTGTCATAAGGATGTAACAGAATAGCTTTACCATTAAAATGATAAAAATCAACAGTTTCAGAGGAAATTGGGAAGACATATATGAACTGTTGCAAAGTGAGCAAAACTAGCAGAAAATGTATACAATGACAATATTATACAATGATAATGCAATGAAAAACTACATTACTTATAGTGTCATTTTTCAAGTTACTACAAGAACTTTACCACAAACTCATAATGTCTAAAACCAAAACCAAACCCATCACTTTCTTCCCTACCCCTCAGTCCCCCAAAATAACTGGTTCCATTTCCTAACTTCCTTTTCTTCTGACAATGCCACTGCCCTTCTTTTTTTCCACTAGTACTGAGTAATCTTTGATTTTCCTTCCTCCTTTGTTCCTCATATCCAAGCAGCTACCACATTCTTTCAGTATTAAAATGTCATTCAGATTCTTCTCCATTTTCATTCCATTGCCTCCATCTTTAGGGAAACAAGGCTGACAAACATCTCAACACAATCCTGTATGCTTATGTGTGCTTACCTCATAAGCAAGCTTGAATAAACACACACACACATACACAGAGTTGTATATAGAAAAACATTAAAGTCAACAGGGAAATAGGAAGGAACAGGAAAGAAAGGATTTAAAGGGAGGGTAGAAAAAGAGAGATCAGTAATAAGCAAAACAAATTCCAACTTTGGAGGATAAAGAGAGGATTAAAGGAAAAAAGTAAAGGGTAAAAATCTATAAATAGGGTCTGGGGGAGGGGTAGTAAAGTGGGAACAGCTTTCTTACTAGCATTGAGCATTCTATCTCTTACTCTTATCCATTCTTATTTGTAAATAAAGGGACTAGAGACAAAGAGAAGAAAAAGTATGACTTAAGATAGATGAAAATATACAAATTTACTATAACAACTATAAACATAATTATAAGATAAATGAAATCAATTCACCTATAAAATGAAAGAGAACTGCAAAATAGATTATGTAACAGAATACAATATACTATTTATAAGAAACACAAATAAAACTTAATAATTGAGAGCTAAAATGAGGAAATCGAGCCAAATTTATTATACTTTATGAACTCAGAAAAGCAGAGGCTGTAATAATGATCTCAGACAAGGCAACACTAAAAATAGACACAAGTAAAAGAGATAAACAGGGAAACTACATTATGCTTGAATGCACTATGGATAATAAAGTAATTTCAATATATATGCATTGAAATAATAAATATTTAAAGAAAATATTAATCAATTTGAAGAGGAAATATAAAGTAAAACCATAATAGTGACCCCAATGTATCTCCTTCAGACTTAGACAAATATTAAAAAAACATATAATCAAGAAGGAAATTAAGTACCCAAATAGAAATCTAGAAAAGTTATCTATGACAAATCTCTGGCAACTACTGAATAGAAGTAGAAAGGAGAATATATATATATATATATATTTTTTTTTCAGCTATGTATGGCACCTTTACAAAAACTGACCATGTATTAGGGCATTAAACCTCACAAATACTGAAGAGAAAAAATATTAAATATATCCTTTGCTGGACATGATGGAATAAAAATTATATGCAATAGAAGACCTTTGAAGAAAAGATTAATTAACTGGAGAATATTTAACTTAATCCCAAAGAATTGATGAATCAAAGAACAAGTCATTGAAACACTAGATAAGATAATCAAAGAAGATTACAATGAAACAATATGCCAAAACTTTCAAGATGCAGTGAAAGCAGCCCATAAGAGAAATTTTATATTACTCACAACCTTCAACAACAACAACAACAACAACAAGAGAAGAATAATGAATTGGGCATGCAACTTAAAAGAATAGAAAAGCAAAACATAAAAAACCCCAACTAAGCATAACCAAAAAATTTTAAATTAAAGAAGAAATTTAAAAATCCAGAGCAAAAATAGCATTGAATTGATCAAATAAAACTAGTATCTTTTAAAAATATTTAAAACCAATTTAAAAACCTAATAAAACAGATAATTAGCTAACGTTTTAGAGAAAAAGCAGAAGATCAAATTGTATCAAGGCAAAAAAAATCACAACAAATAAAGATGAAATAAAGGAAGTTATTAGAAACTATTTTGCTCAGTTATATACCACCAAAATGGATAACATAAATGAAATTGAGGAATATGTACAAAATATAAAATACCCAGATTAAGAAATAAATAATTTTAGTACCCAATTTTCAGAAAAAGAAATTGAACCATAAACAAAATCCCAAAGGAAAAGATAAAAAGAAAGGAAATAGCTTTTTCAACTCTGGATTGGTAAAGAATTTGTGACTAAACAAGGGATGGAAAGGATGGATCACAGGAAGATATAATGGACAATTCTGATTTATAAAATTGCAAAGTTTTTGCCTAGACAAAATCAATGCAGTTAGTGTCAGAAGGGAAGTAGGTAACTGGGGGAAAATTTTTTGTAGCAGGTTTCTCTGATAAAGGTTTTCTATCTACAATAAATAAGGAATTGATTCTAATATATAAAAACAAAAGCCATCTCTTATGGGATAATTAATCAAAGGATATAAACAAGCAGTTCTCAAAGAAAGAAATTCAAGAAATCAATAGTCATATTAAAATACTCCAAATAAATAACAATTAGGGAAATACAAATTAACAACAGCTGTGAGGTTTCACCTCACTCCTATCAGATTGACAAAGAAGATTTAATAAAGGGTGGGGATAACAATTGTTGGAAAGGCTGCAGGAAGACAAGTGCACTGATGCACTGTTGATGAAGCTGTGAATTCATTATCCTCTCTGGAAAGCAATTTGGAGGGTTGTTATCCATCAATAAGATCTAGGTATAGGAAATAGCTACTAGGTGCTTCTTTTTACTCACAGTGTGTCAATCCTTCCCTTCCCTCCTCACCCTGCTCAAGCTCCACTGGTAGTTCTCAGCTCTCCTTTCCATATTCTGAAGGTGGAACTGTCCACCAGAAAAAAAAGATGTGTGAATGAAGCAGGATACAATGACAACCATGGATGAGAAGTTGCTGATAAGTTAAAGCAGCAGTGAAGATGAAGACAGTGAGAGAGAAGTCAAGAATAAAGACACTACATTAGAGGATTATGTTTCTGGAGAAGCTGAACTGTTCAGGCACAGCATTACAGTTCACACATGTCCAAAATGTGTCCTCAATGACAGGCACAGATTTAAGCAACTGGAGACAGAGCAGAAAGAGTAGTGTAGAGAAATGGAAAGGCTCTTCAAGAAGTTGCCTGTAATTTGTGTTTCATTTGAATGACGATAACAAAAAGAAATAAAGAACTCCAAGAAAAAAATGAATGGAAATTTGACTTTGAAAGAGTACTGAATGATGGATAGCAGACATGGAGATGAAGAGTTTTTACCAAACAGGGGGCAGAGAATGGAAAAGATGAGGCAGCAGCTATATAAAGAGCACCAGGTCAGGCAGGTTGAAATCACCAGCAATGAACCTTGGACACATTTGACAGCTGACAAAAATGGAAGCTCACATGCATCACGATTCACATTTATGAAAATGGTGGTCATGGGGTGGAAACACTGAATCTATCTTGCTGCTGAGTATACTTTGGTTAAATTCTGCAGTGAAAAGTTTCCTCATTGGGGTCAGATCTTGCTTTCCAAGGATGCTTTTCTTGCTTTACTGTATTGATTTTCAAATGAGGAGAAGTAATTGCTATTTTTGTTCCAAAGAAGGTTTTTTCACTGTATACCTTGAAGCATTTTTATGAGTGTAGAATTATTTACAAAATAACTGTGAAAAAAGAGAGACAACTTTGAAAAATGTAAGAAATCTGATCAACAAAATAACTGATCACACCTCCAAAGGATTGATAATGAAACATACTACCTACATCCTTTCTTTAATTTTTTTTTTGGAGGGTTAAGTGACTTTCTCAAGGTCACACGGCTAGTTTTGTGTTAAGTATATGAGGCTGGATTTGACCTCAGGTCCTCCTGATTCCAGCGCCAGTGCCCTATTCACAGCACCACCTAGCCGCCCCTACCTACCTCCTTAAAGAGAGTTAACTTAAAGAGAGTTGATGGTTCAGAACGCAATACTGACTTTCAAACATGGCTAATGTGATTTGGTTTGCTTGTCTACGCATATTTGTCATAAGAGTTTGTGTTTTAATTTTTCCTCCCATTTGGGAAGGAATGTGAAAGGGAGACGGCAATTAGAAATAATATTGTCAAAAATAAGAGAAGAAAGAAAAAAGGGTCATTGAAGCATTTTTAAAATACTGAAGCAAATAGAAGGAAGGTTAGAAGGAAATACAAATGAGCAGTACAACTTTGAATGTAACATTGTATTATATGTTAAAAATGAAAAAAAAACCTTTCTGTATTATCTTTTTCTCATTATTCTTCTAGATTTGTGTAAATTTTTACTTTTGCTCTAACAAATTGGTAGTCTGACATACAGATAGCTAATTCAGGAATGCTCTTACATGAATAACAAGTCATTTCTTATCACAATATAATCAATTTCATTTCTGTGACATTATACATAATTATTATAAGTCTGAAAAAGGGGAAAAGGGGTTCCATTTAGGGTCCTTTCTCCACAGAGCTTTTTGGAGTGATTTTCTGGTACTCAGGTCTCTTGGGAGCAGGAACATACTAGAGCCAGCTTGCACTGACTCGTGAGAGCCAATTGTTATATTCCAATTTTAATTCCAATTCCAGCATTTACTGTAGAGATATCTCGAGTGGTTTCTTAAGCCAGCTCTAAACTGACACACTAGCCTGAGAAAGTGCGATGCGTAAACGTGGTCCAGGCATGATTGTCAAGCAATCCGCTTATTGATACTATGAGCAAGGTTTTTATAGAGAAGTTAAACAAAGACGGTAATTATAGGTCACTTGGTTTTCTTGATACTCTTTGTTCAGTAAAGTAATGATGTCAACTATTAGGCCTTGAAGATAACCAGGTCCCAAAGTATAGTATCTACAAATATATAAAAATGTATAAAAGGCAGCTAACATCTTCTGGCAATAATCCCAGAACAGGGTACCTCCCTAGATCACAGGATATCAGAAAGGCTCTGATAATGGCCACTTCTCAAGGGGAAAAAACCAAGACCTGTTACTTTAGACTGGCCATAGTGAAAACCTGGAGTAAACTTATCTAGGACCAGCCTGATTCCTGGATCAGATGTTTTGGCTCCCTTCATCTCCCCCTTTTTTTATTAAATAAATTAAGGGCATGTACCTCAGTGTCTAAAACCTTGACATCACAGGACATCGTTTGTATTAATACATAGCACAATTATACAGAAAATTACTATAACAATTAATATAGGAAGCAAGTATATACCAAGAACCAGTATGATCTGAAATGGAAGATTTTTCTTAAGTGTATCAATACTTGTATTGCTACTTCTTCTGGGTCAATCCCAGGGATCTCACTATGTTCAATATCCTAGATAATCTGGTGGAAAACCTTTATTTCCAATGGTGATATTGGAATCAAGCCTTGCTCCCATTAAGCAGGTTCTAATACTGTCCCAGGTAATGATGGTCCCTAAAGACATTAGAATCAGAGCTAATATATGGTAAAGGAGTTATACAACTATATGTAAATACATAATCATATCTAAGTAATAGTTGAATTTTAAAGCTTTTAACTCATAACCTAACATATAGTACTATGGTTCTAATACATTGATCTTATACAAAAAGTCCTTATCTAATATGATGTAGTGTCTTAGAGGCTACAGAAACATTTATGAAAGTGTACTAACATATTATGCAGTTTTTTGGATTTTTCTAAGTAGAGAAATTGTAGATACAGTGATTGAAATTATCAATAATAGTACAATAATAGTAGGGCAGTGAGTCTAGGAACAAGAATTCTGACAAGAATAATAAATCTAACAATAAGTCTGACAATGACAAGACCTTATCCCCCTTTTTTATGAATTTTTTTTTTGGAGGGCAATTGGGGTTAAGTAACTTGCCCAAGGTCACACGGCTAGGTTTTTTTTTTTTATTTGTGTGTTCGTTAAGTGTCTGAGGCCGGATCCGAACTCAGGTCCTTCTGACTCCAGGGCCGACGCTCTACTCACTGTGCCACCTAGCCGCCCCATCCCCCTTTTCTTAAAAGATCAGAAATTTTATGTAGTGTATATCCCCTGACGTAGATGCCAAACATGAGTTAAAATTAGTTGGAAAAAGCAAAAAAATACATTAAGTAAAAGTACAATTAATACAAATAATATTCCATACATATGGATAAGTGTATCCATAATTACATGGATTTCAAGCTAACATTCTTTGCCAATTTATTCACAAATTGGACAGTTTATATTTCACTTAGTAAGGAAATAATAGACATGGTTGCTGATATTAAGAGGGAGGCTATGGCAATTAGTCCCGTGATTAAAAGTCCAGAAGCCACTTTTTTCTAAAGAGGGTGGTTCCACTAATAAGTTGTGTAACGTTAAGTTAAGCAGGTAATAGTTCACTGGAGGGTTGTATTATCTTCTGAAAATGTGAGATGCTAAGTCACTTCTTCTTGGGTTGTCTTTGTGCAAGGGGTCTCCCGATCCTTTTTCTCTGAATTCTCTGTAGCTGCAAGGTGGGTCGTGGAACACTCTCCGACATTCCATTCTCACAGAAGCGTCTGATAAAAAGAACAGAAACTCTCCCCCCATAGTTAAGGGTCAGGTCCTACCCAGTTCTTGTTTGGGGAATTCTCCACAGGGAGTGTGTACCTTTTCAAACTGTTTTTCTGCTGGTGTATACTCATTTTTAGTGATGTTTAAAAAATTTTAGAGTGTATAATTAGAGTAGCTAATTGCCTTTGTGGCATATTGGTCCAAGTCCCTCCTTTTTATTTTTTGTAAATAGGTTTTACTTATATAAAAGCTGGGGGTAGGAGACAGAATGTCAAGCTTGAGTAATAGCTATGCCAGTTTGCCTAGAATGAAGAGGAGTAACATTAAGTATGGCATGTTAAGTTTGGACTAGAATGGACAAAGTTTTAAAGGCTGGACTTAAGATCTTTATTTATCTGTCAAGTATAACTTAACCAGTGGGATTATAAGGGTTATGCCTGTAATTAATTTTATTTAAAAAATGATCACAAAAAGATTGAAATAATTTGCTAGTGTAGGTGAGAGCATTATCAGTTTTCAATAGTTTTAGAACATACAAAGAAGCAAAAGACTGTACCATCTGGTTAAGTACATTTTTTTTTTACTGCTTCCCCAGTCTGAAGGGAAGCTGGAGGAGTAATATAGATAACACAATGAGGGCAGTTTTTAATGATCTATCTAGCTTGTTCCCTAGTAACATGGAATTATTTACATAGAGTATATGCATTTTGATAAAAAATAAGAGTAAGATAATGTAGTACTAAGAATATTTGGGGAAAAAAGTTGGAAAAAACTTGAACTTTTGACTAATAGTCGTGTTATTTAAATAAAGAGGCCTAGAAAGTGAAGAATGAACTGCGATATAGGTAGTGGCCTCTTATAAGAGCTTGTAACTTCTGAAAAAGGTTAAAAAGATCTGTATTCTGAGCGTTTTTAAGTTTAACAGTATCAAATATGTTGGCATATGTAAACAGAATATTTGCTATCTGACTCAATATTAAAGGGAAAAGAAAAAAATCATTTAACAGTAATATCATAGCTAAAAGCTTTGTATTATAAGCAGGAGTAAAGGGAGTAATAATAACTTTATAATTAGAACCAATGTAATAAGCTATATTTCTAGTGTTAAGATTTATAAATGATCATCAAACTTATGTGGGAGAAAAGAAAAAAAAGTTAGTTAAATTTGTATAACCTAATAGTTCTGTGTATACTTTAGAGCAAAACAGATTTTTTAAATAGAGATTATTAAGACTAAGTATAAAATTTTTCTTAAGTAACAGAAATTCCCAAAGTATGATTAAAAAACTGAATTCCTAGATAATTGTGGAGTTCTTTAGATATTACAATGTTTTAGTCAAAAAGGTATAGCAAAATGTCTTTAAATAACATAAATCCCCAAAGCATTATTAACATACTAATTTTCTAGTTGATTGCAGAATTCTTTAGATATTAAAATTGTTTTAGTCAAAAAAGGTATAGTAAATGAATCGGGTCATGGTACTTTAAAAGCTATTGATATTAGTATCTTCTTAAGGTGAGCCTTAAGTATTAAAAAAAATTTCTTTCACCAAATTATGGCTCATAGACAATTACAATTAAATTTTTTATTCCCATGGAGCTATAACAAAGAATAAAGATTTACTAGGTTTCTCCTACATAAAGAATTTCATTTAACATTTTTCTTTCTCAAATTTAACTTGTCCTTGTGTAAAAGCCAAATTATTAGAAATCTTTTTAATATTTTGCAACTTTCTTAGCAAATTACAATTAAAACAGTTCCTTTCTCAGGCTGAATGACCTTGCCTCTACAGATAGTTTCCATGGGCTTTTCGCAGTTTTACAACATAAATAAGATTGATATGGATTCTAAGCAGGAGAGACTGGGGGATTAATGCTTATTCCCCTGTGTTGCTAACTCTCAGACATGGAGGAAGAATGTTCTAAATGGGCAGAATTAATCCAAAATAAAGTTTTCAACCCAGTCTCCTCCTTTCTACATACATTAATCAATCAACAATCTTAAGTTTTTAGCATTAAAACAATAAAATAACTCAATTGACAATGACATTAATTGTATTTCCAAATCATCACTTGCAAAAACTGTTAATAAAAAATTGGGCTTATTAAGTGCAGAAATTTTTCTCTTCTCACAGCTGCAGTATGATTGTGGAATGAGAAGTTTGAATGGAGAGGTTCATCTGCTTGTCTAAAAAATGTGTGAGCTTCAGGGTGCCTCAGGGTTGTTGGTAATGGGGTCCTTGATAGATTTATTATGCTCTCTCCCTTTAGTCAGATTGGGAAGGTAATTTAAATTCCCTATTATTTATACAGTACTCTCTCTTTTAATCTGATCTAGGATGATGGACTTTAATAAATTTTGTAAAACATTTTCAGCTAATTTTTTTATTTTTTTCTTTTTGGAGGGCAATTTGGGTTATGTGAATGGCTAGCCTTTTGTGTTAAGTGTCTGAATCTGCATTTGAACTCAGGTCCTCCTGACTTCAGGGCCGGTGCTCTATTCACTGCGCCACCTAGTGGCCCCATTTTTAGCTAATTTTAATTTGTACTTCAGTGTTCTGTTTATTCCTAAAAATTTCTTAGAGAGTGAAAAGCTTTCAACCCGCCAGTTAGAGGGATTGGGACTCTGGAAAAATCCCAGAGGTACACCCTGTCCCACTTCGCTTTCACCTTTTAAATGTTTCTTTATCAGATCTTGGCAATATTCCAATATGCCTAAATGCCAATTAGTATAATAAATTCTGACTTAGCATCAATTTAGGAGTGACACATTCACTTTTTCACATTCCCTAAAATGACCAGAATAAGTTCAAATTGATTTTTAGTAGCATTCCAAAACACAAAATTATTTCTCTAATAGGTGAGGCAGGAAAGGGTGAGATGTTTGTCTGTTTGCCTCTTTGATCTGAGGGAAAAAGTCTCTTATTTTATCTCCTTGTCGGCACCCAACTTGGCCAGAGTTGAGTGAGAGAAAGAGATCATCAAACTTTTAAAAACCTTAAAATTTCTGTTCACAACTTTCATGCAAATAATTTATACCTATCTTAAGCTTTCTACCCACGCCCTCTCATTGCTACATACTTTAAACTTTCTTGCTTTTCTTGTCATCTTTTTTTTTTTTTTTGCTGGACTTTGATTAAAGCCCCTTTTAAAACCATACCTACCTTACTTCTTTCTAATTCTAACCTGACACTGCTCCTACATTCTTCGACTTACCATAACCATTTTATAACCTGTAAAATAATAAAATACTTTGTGAGGAAGGGAGAGGGGGAGTGAAAGAGATAACATTTCACGGAAAGTTCAGCAGTCCGGCTGCATATTAAATCTTATTGAATGACAAATTACTCTCACACACTCATTCACACAAAGCCACAAAAACAAAGCAGAATAGATACAGAAAATAACAGAATGGATCCAAAAGCTTACAGAAATCGTAGGAGATCTCCTGAAAAAATTAAAACAGTTACTTGACATCCCAGGCCAGGAAAGACTTACTTTATACTTTTCTTTTTATCTGTTTCTAATAGAGACAGCTACATTACACTGAATGTTTTGAGCCTCCTTTGGCACTTTCCTTTCTGATGTTAAACATATCATTAATATATTCCATAGAAAAAAGGCAAAAATGGTGAAATGCTAGAGTCCTTCCTCCATAAATCTCTCACTCCTCTGTCTCTTGGATGGTTCCCAATTTTCTTTTACTATTCTTTGTAACAGTCTTAGATAACATTCCTGGTCTCTGCTTTCACTTTGTACTTGTCCCATTTTCTCCTGACAGCTTTTCACTGAGACTGGGCTCACTTGCTTGCTGTTTCTAGTCCCTCATCTACCACTTAGCCTAGTGACTCTTTTAGCCCTAAAACTGCTAAAAGCTTTTCCCTAAGGGGCCCAGTCCTTATTTAGCCCTAAAACTGCTAAGTCACAAGGCGAACTATTGCTTCCTTAACCTCTTATCACGATGCTGAGGCCGCTGAGGCACCTCTTCTGGGAGGATTTCTTTTCTCCAGAGTTCCAAGGAACCCACTTTCTTTGTATCTTCTTTCAGATCCCTGTTCCAGGCGCCAATTGTAGAGGTATCTTGAGTGGTTTCTTAAGCCAGCTCTAAACTGACACACTAGCCTGAGAAAGTGTGATGTGTAAACGTGGTCCAGGCATGATTGTCAAGCAATCTGTTTATTGATACCATGAGCAAGGTTTTTATAGAGAAGTTAAACAAAGACGGTAATTTATAGGTCACTTGGTTTTCTTGATACTCTTTGTTCAGTAAAGTAATGATGTCAACTATTAGGCCTTGAAGATAACCAGGTCCCAAAGTATAGTATCTACAAATATATAAAAATGTATAAAAGGCAGCTAACATCTTCTGGCAATAATCCCAGAACAGGGTACCTCCCTGGATCACAGGATATCAGAAAGGCTCTGATAACTGCCACTTCTCAATTACCTTAGACTGGCCATAGTGAAAACCCAGAGCAAACTTATCTAGGACCAGCCTGACTCCTGGATTTGTGTAAATTTTTACCTTTCCTCTAACAAATTGGTAGTCTGACTTACACAGATAGCTAATTCAGGAATGCTCTTACATGAATAACAAGTCATTTCTTATCACAATATAATCAATTTCATTTTTTGTGACATTATCCACCACTGTCACATTCAGCACTTATAAATTCTTTTCTCAAAGAAAGTATTCATGATATCTATCTGTGGCTTTTGTGAAGCATACAAATCTTTGGTCTTTCTCATTTCTTATTCCTGATTCATATATTTCAGAATATCTTCACTTTGCATTTAAGACACCAAGTATCAAGGTATATGATGGGATTTAATGAATACAAATATAAGCTGGGATCTAAAATTCTTTGTTGATGAAAAGTCCAAACTCAAGGATCAGGAAATAGACTAGAGAGTGGGAGGATCACAATGCTAGGAGCTGCGGAATTTAGCAAGTCTGAGAAAGGGGGAAAAGGGGTTCCATTTAGGGTCCTTTCTCCACAGAGCTTTTTGGAGTGATTTTCTGGTACTCAGGTCTCTTGGGAGCAAGAACATACTAGAGCCAGCTTGCACTGACTCATGAGAGCCAATTGTTATATTCCAATTGTGAGCATTTACACCTCAGAAGTCTGCTACAAATCAAGGCTTGATTTTTGTTGATTGTCTAGACTTAAGAAAGTATTAATGCTGACTAATCTTTTTTTTTTTTGCTTTTTGGAGGCGGGGAAGGGAGGGCAATTGGGGTTAAGTGACTTGCCCAAGATCACACGGCTAGTTTTGTGTTAAGTGTCTGAGGTCAAATTTGAACTGGGGTCCTCCTAACTCCAGGGCCAGTGAACCACTGAATTCACTGAAACACCCAGCTGCCCTAATGCTGATTAATCTTAAAAGTGTATTGGCTTACGTTTTTCTAGAGCTAATTGTTAAACAATTACGAGCATATCCTGCTTGGAGAATTAACTGGGTAAGTAGTTTCAAGTTACTGACATATTTAGTTATCTGGGGGCTTGCGGAGCTTGTACTTAGAAATCTGAGAAGTTATCTGTGTCTCCTGTCCATCCCTCACCATTTATTTTCTTTTTGTTTTTTTCTTTTTGGAGGGAAATTGGGGTTAAGTAACTTGCCCAAGGTCACACGGCTAGGTTTTTGTTTGTGTGTGCATTAAGTGTCTGGGGCCAGATCGGAACTCAGGTCCTTCTGACTCCAGGGCCGGCACTCTATTCACTGCGCCACCTAGCCGCCCCCCTCACCATTTATTTTCAAATGTTTTCTAAATGGATGGTCCTATGTGTGACATGGAATGGGGCCACTACACATAAAGAATATAATCAATCAACAAGTATTTATTAAGAGCTTACTATATTCCAGCACTGTCCTAGGCACCAGGATACAGACACAAAAATAAATCAAACTGATCTACTAAAAAGCTTACATTGTAACATGAAAGACAATAAATTCATAAGTGTGTGTGTGGCATGAATATAAAGTAAAAATATATAAATTACAAAATCCAAAGTAAATACAAGTTTTTGGGGGGAGGGAAGGCACTAGCAGCTAGTGTGATCTGAATGAGTTTTACATGGAAGGCGGTATTTGAGCTATCTTGAAGAAATACAGGGATTTTACAAAGCAGAAGAGAAGAGGGAATACATTCATTCCAGGCATGGGTGTCAGTCAATGTCAAAACAGGGAGACAGAAGACATTGAGTTCTAAGAGACAGTTTGGCTAGATTGTAGAATGGGGAGAGGGAGTAATATGTAACAAAACTGGAAAGATAGGTTGGAGCTAGGTTGGAAAAGCCTTTAAAAACTAAATGAGTAGTTTTATATTTTATCCTAAACAGAAAGCAACTGGAGTGATTGAGTAGGAAAGTTACATTGGCAGCAGTATGTAGGTTAGACTGGAGTGTTGGGAGAGACTTGAGACAAAAGTACTAACTACCAAAGGGGTTATTGCAATAATATGAGAAGCAAGCCCTTGTGTAGTGTTTCTAGAGGAGTAGGTTGTAGCAAATTTAATGGGAAGAGGCCTACATAAAAGCACTGGTACACATAGCCCTTTCTGGATTTTGGCTCATTTTTGCTCCAAGAGCTTGCCTTTAGTAGGTCCTGGGATTGGTTTACAATTATGTTATTACTCTCCCTTTTTGCTTATAGACTCTTCTATTTATGGGAATTTAGACCTCCTAGGGATACTATTTCAATGTGCCTCCATGGTGTTGGTGACTTCTGAATGGAGTCAACATCCTCCCCTCCTCCACTGCTCCAAGATTCAGCTGGGCAGAATTCATCTCTTTATATAAATCTAAACCTTTCCCCATATCTGTACCAGCACCAGCATCCATCATTAACCACATAAAAAAGGATTAGCAGCCTCTAGTACACACACACATATATATGGATGAATGGATACAGAAATGAAACAACAAGAATGAAAGAATATCGAACAATGACGAAAACGGTTCATGTGGATAGGAAACAGAAACCAGTGGCTGTGTAGGTAGAGTTATAAGCTTCACCCTCTGAACTCAACTTTCTCCCCAAAAAGAAAAGAAATTTTCCTTAGCTTAATGGAGATACCAACATTGAGTCAGTTACTCATTAATAGTCAAGTGAGGGGAAATACATTCCCTCTTTCTGCTCCAGTTTGACCAACATACACTCAACAGTTCTCATCTGGAGAAAAAAAAACACCTTTGATTGTCTGTGTGTCACATGCACTGTATATGGGTCCAGTAGCCATAGGTTGGATGCCTCTTCTCACTCCCATGTCTTCTTCCTCGCATAATAGGTAAGAGGAACTTCCAGCTTCTTTCTCCAGAATTGTATACCTGCACAGTGCCAGAAGTCCACATTCAAACATATCACAAACTAGTGAACTGGGATTACATATACTTGAGCTTCTCATCCCTATATCAGTTCAAGTTTTATATTTGGTAAGTTTTCCAGCAAACAAGAAATATGAAAGATAACACATGCACAAAGTGAATGAGATTAATTAAAGGATATTTTTTTTGCTTTTTGGAGGGCAATTGGGGTTAAGTAACTTGCCCAAGGTCACACAGCTAGGTTTTTGTTTGTGTGTGTTAAGTGTCTGAGGCTGGATCCAAACTCAGATCCTTCTGACTCCAGGGCCATCACTCTACTCACTGTGCCACCTAGCCGCCCCTTAAAGGATATTTTTTATAGTCAGTCAAGCACATCTTTCCCCCTCCCCTTTAAGGCCAGAGACTCAAGTACTATAGTTCTAGGTACTTCTGGGAGAAGTATGTTTTTTTTTTCATATTCAGTCTCATGCCAATTGTCCGAAAGTCACAAAGAGCCATACCCAGATTGTCTCATGAGATACAATAACACAAAATGACTTTGAAGTTTTCCCTTTATATTCAGAATAAGTTCTATAACTGAAGTATATTGATAATGCTACCTTGTTTTCTCAGTTCCTAGGAATTCCAGAGCAATGATTAGTGGAAAGACAAAGTATCATTTGTTGTCTCCTTTCCCAAATCTCCGCTTTCAAGAATTATAATAAGTTGAAGGGTGACAGGAGAAGGAAAAAGGAAGAAAGAGAGTTTGGCTCAACTAATGGTTGACTGCAAATTTGTTATTCACTTCATGGAGATAGGGGCCTGTTCCCGATGTTCTTGGCTTTCTCTGCATTCCCAGAGATGAGGATGGTAAATATCAACAAGGAAAATAAAACAAGGATATCATTGTTTATCCATGACCTGAATTTCTCATTCAACTCATAACTATACAGTTAGTCTTCAAGGCCTTAAAGCATGCTATCCCTATAGGTGCAGTAAACATTCACTTTCAGAATTTCAAATAGTACTTCCTGTTCAGCAGGCAAGTGCAGGTAGTTAATTCAGTGACTCCCACCCTGCATGGATTTCTCCATGTAGAGTGTTGTTCAATTGGTTGGTAGTCACTGAAGATAATGAAAGAACTGCAATAGTGTGGCATGGTACCGAAGATATAACTTTATATTAGTATACAGGTAGTTTTGTACCTGATGAGCCTGTACCTATAATATATCACCAAGGCCAATTCAGCCTTGAAGAAGAGAATCCTTCTGAAAGACTAATTAACAAGAATAAGTACATTCCAAAATAAATCCTAGCTCAAGTCCCTAAAGGTGCTAACCATTGTCACTTGTCCTTGACTGAGCCAGGCTGGCTGTTTCTAGTATATCAAAAGTCTCTTGGGGAAGTCTAATTAGCTCCTTGATACCATTTGTTAGAGGAATATTCCTATGAGATAGAGGGTGACCTGTCCTTTTAGACTTGACATTACAAAGGTCACTTTGGACTGGACTGTGGGGATTCCTGGTATGGCTAAAGGTCCATAGAGTTTTGTGTAAAAAATACTGGAGGGTCTTCCACCTACTTGGAAACCAATCTGGAAAATTTATCTTACAGCTGTTGGATGGGGTAGACAACTTTATAGTAGCTATTCATTTGCTTTCACAAAGACCTTTAAGATTTCCTCATACATTTTTGAAAGTTATGGCATATATATAGAAAATCTAGGCATATGTTAGATTATGGGTGATTTACCTGTGACACTATTGAAGAGGGAAGGGTGATAAGGAGGGGGGGAGGGTAAGTGGTTCTGCCAGGGATACCTCTCCTGGCATCCAGTCTGGAAGGAATTCACCAGGCTCAAGCAAACTTTGAAGCCGAAATTGTAAAGTTTATTGTTAGGCTGTAGAGAACAGCGGGCTAGATTCTTATGGAACCTGCAAACTCGAAGAGGCCACAGGCATAGTTTTAAGGGGTCAATTATGCTAACTAGGTGAGTAAGGGTGGGATCAGGGAGGAGTTAAGGAGTGGTCAGTGCTCAAAGGACCATACACTTTTAATATCAACTGCGCAGGTGTATTGCCCATGATTCACTGGGAAATAGCTCAAGAGGGGCTAGCTGGAGGTGTGGTTTTAGGCCTGACATGTCACTAAAGAGTGCCCAGTCTGCCTCCCACCAAGGTCATCAGAGACAGTGTGGGTATATAATTGACTAAGGAGTTACCCTATAGATAAGGTATTGAAGAATTTCTGGTGGGGCTGGCCACTCTAACTAAGGGAGATAACATTTACATAACTTATTGTTTCAAGCAGAGATAAACAGGTCATGAGTTGTTGCTGGGCAGAGTGCTGGAAGGGGGAAGGGGCAGAGTCAATGCTCTGAGGCTGGGGGGGGGTGGTGGAAATGTGATCTTACAGACTGCTTTTACAAATTGATTTTACAGACATAGATCCCAAAGCACCCCATTTACAAACTGATGTTACAGATTGATACTACAGACATATATACATCACAAGGACCCCATCACTATCATCCATAGAAGAATAATTAGGATAGTTAAGGACCTTGAGTTGATGTTATTTGAGTACTGATTGAAGGAACTATGGATATTTAGCTTGGAGAGAAGACTCAAAGGAGACATAATAGCTGTCTTTAAGCATTTCAAGGGTTATCCTGTGAAAGAGTAATTAGACTTGTTCTGTTTGACAGCAGAAAGCAGATCCAAGATGAATGAATGGGCGGAAATTTCAAAGAGGCAAACTTATTTACTAACAATTAGAGCCATCAAAAAGTGGTTATGGGGGTGGCTAGGTGATGCAGTGAATAGAGCACAGGCCCTGGAGTCAGGAGGGCCTGAATTCAAATTTGGCCTCAGACACTTGACACACTTACTAGCCATGTGACCTTGGGCAAGTCACTTAACCCCGATTGCCCTCCAAAAAAAAAAAAAGCAAAAAAAAAAAAAGTGGTTATGTCAAAAGTTAGTGGGATCCACCTCATTAGAAGTCTTCAAGCAAAGGCTAGATGACCAGTTGGTCGATAAATGTTTATTAAGCACCTTCTATGTGCCAGGCATGGGGACATAAATACAAATAAAAACAAAAACAGTCCCTGACCACAATCTTACAATTTAATGGGGGAAGACTATACATAAAAGGAAGCTAAAAAGACTGGGGAGGGAGAGAAGGTATTAGATAGGGAGGCATGATGAAGAGCCCCAGAGAAATCCAAAGGCAATGTGACTGATAGGAAATATGGAGAAAACCTGTGCTAAGTCCCCTCCTTAAAATAAAGGCCCTAGAGCCCATGACCCTTTCCCTCCAGTCAAAGGGTCTAATTAGAAAGGCAGATTGTACTAATGAAATGTGAATTCAGTCTTGTAGAATAAGATATCTCAGTGATGACTTTCCTGGGGAAGGAAGGCCCACTTGTCAAGTATGTTATAATAAGGATTCCTTTTGGAGTCTGACTGCTAAGATCCCTTCCAACTCTCAAATTCCATGATTCTCTAGGACATTCTGCTAAATTTCTTTTGGTATAAAAAAAGGATAAAGGGGGTCAGCCCTAATTGTCAGTCATAGTGGGGAGTGCTATGCCTTATGAACAAAGTAGGGATTCAACTGAACTATTGAGAGTCTACTACATGTAAATTACTGCACTACCTACTCAAGCCCCATGAGCAATACAAAATTAAATAAGAATTTTCCTGTTCTCAAGAGCTTACAAAATTTAATACTAGAAGGAAAAAGATAAAAGACATGGACAAATCTCCTTAGTTCAAAGTAGAATGTAAAGGGCAGGGGAAGGGGTGGAGAATTTGTTTTTTTTTTTTTAAGTGTTCTGTGCATTTAGAGTAAAGCAAGAGTGATCAAATCTAATAGTGGGATCAAGTAATGCTTTAAGAAAGATGGCATCTTAGTTGGGCCTTGAAGGTGGAATAGAATTGTGACAGGTAGAAATAAGGGAGAAAATCATTATAGGTCAAGTAAAGGTATGGAGTAAGGTGTGACCCAATCTCCTGATCTCATCACTTTAAACTCTCCAGAAGGCATGTATTATCTTACCAGGGTGTGTAATTCACCACCTCACCTAAAACAATGCAGCATATTTGGGGATACAATAAACCGTGTAGCATGCATCTCAGGAAATCCCCTCCTATGAGGGTAACCACAAAGAAAGGAAATACAAGAGGGTGAGACTAAATGCTTTAAATGGAAACACCAGGCACCATGTTATCATTCTGCACTAGATGACAGCAATGCGAAGGTGTGCCCAAAGATGGAACAGAGATTGTAGAGACTAAACTAATTCTTTATCTTGTTCTTTGCTGAGAATTCTTGGGTGATTCCCACTTCCAATTATCCTGTTTTATTTTTTTAATTAAATTTTATTCTTTTAATAACCAAAATCCTCTTTCTCTCCCCATTTTCTTGCCGCCACCACCACCCTCAATGGAAAAAAGAAAAACAAAGCTTTTATAACAAATGTATATATTCAAACAAAACAAATTCCTGAATTGGCTACATCCAAAAAATATATGTGTCTCAATCTGCACTCTAAGTCACCTCTCTATAAGAAGATGAGTAATATGTTTCATAATAACTCCTCTGGAATAGTAGTCAGTCAGAGTTTTTAAGTATTTCAGAGTTGTTTTTTACAGTACTGTTATTATAATTTGTTCTCCTGATTCTACTCACTTCATTCTGTAACAGTTCATTTACGTTTTCCCAGATTTCTCCAAAACCATACCTTTCATCATTTCTTACAGTATTCTATCACATTCATATACTATAACTTGGTCAGCCATTCCCCATCTGACAAACACCCTTTTAATTTTCAGTTATTTGCCACAATGCAGTTACTATAAATATAGTATATATTTATATAGTACAGTACCATATAAATATAGTATATGTACTATAAAAACACCATAAATACACAAGTACATATAAGAGCTTTTCTTCTTTGGGGTATAGTTAGTCAACAAGCATTTAGTTAAATGCTTACTACATTCCAGGCAGCAAACAACAGACTCTGCTCTCAAGTTCACAATCTATGGAGGAAACAGAATGCAAACAACTATGTAAAAACAAGATGTAGGCAGAATAAACTGGAGGAAGTCTCAGAGGGAAGGCACAAAGATTAAGGAGGGCTAAGAAATGCTTCTTGCAGAAAGTGGGAGCTAGCTGGGACTTGAAGGAGGCCAGGGAAGTTAGAAGGTAGAAATGAGAATAGAGAGTGGGGACAATCAGTGAAAATACTCAGAGTGGGAGATGAAACCTTCTGTGCAGGGCCAGTTTCACTGAGTCAGAATGACTAAATGTGAGTGATATAAGAAAACTGAAGGGGTAGGAAGTGACCAGGTTATGAAGGGCTTTAAAAGTCAAAGAGAAGATTTTATATTTGATCCTACAGGTAATAGGGAGGCACTGGAGTTTTTTGAATTGGGGGTAGGCGAGGCAAGGGAATATGATCAGATCTGCACTATAGGAAGTTCAATTTGATGAATGGAAGATGAGAGTGGGGAAAGATTTAAGGCAGAGAGACCCACCAGCAAGCTGTTTCAATAGTCCAAGTGTGAGATGATGAGGACCTGATGAGGGTGGTTGCAGTGTTAGAGGATGGGGGAATTTATAAAAAAAAATGCTATAAACAGAAATGACAGATTGGATGGCAACAGATTAGATATGGAAATGAGAGTAGAGAGTTGGGAATGACCCCCAGGTTGCAAACCTGGGAAATTGGGAGGATAGAAACATAGAAACAGGGACGTTAATAAAAGGAGAATAAGAAGTTAATAAGGGATTTGAGGAAAAAATAATGACTTCAGTTTCAGACATGTTGAATTTAAGATATCTACAGAGCATCTCATTCAAGATGTCTAACAGGCAGTTGGAGGTGTAAGACTGGAAGTTAAGAGGTTCAGGCTAGACAAGCATATGAGTCTTCTGCATAGAGATGATGATTGACCATAGGAGAGCTGATGGGATCACCAAGTGAAATAATATCCAGGGACAGACCTTAGGAACATTCATGGTTAGTGGGAGTGACATGGATGACACTCTAGCAAAGGAGACAGAGGAGTGTTCGGACAAGTGGGATGAAAACTAGGAGAGAGCAGTGTAATGAAAACCCAGAGAATAGAAAATATCAAAAGGAGGATGATTGACAGTGTCAAAGGCTCAAGAGGTCAAAAAGAATGAGGACTAGGAAAAAGTCATTAATTTGTCAATTAAGAGTCATTAGAGAGAACAATTTCAATTGGATGGTGAAATCATAAGCCAGAATGCAAAGAGTAAGAACAGAGAGGAAAGGAAGTGAAGGCACTTATTTTTTCCACTTATTTATTCCTTTTGAAGGAATTAGCTGCAAAAGGGAGGAATGCTATTAGGTGATAGTTGGGGGCGGAAATTATGGATTAAATGAAGGTTTTTGAGGATGGAGAGACATGGGCCTGTTTGTAGACAGGAGAGAAGCAGCTAGCAGGAATGATTTAAGATTAGTGATTGAGTGGGCAAGATAAAGGGAACAATCTGAGATGAGGTGGAATGGAATTATTTGTGGCTGTAGAAGAGTTTGCCATGACAAAGAAAAGGCCACTTCATCTGAATGATGACAGATGAAGAACAGGGGAGAAAAGGGAACTATTTTTCCAGTGAAATATGAGGAAATGCAGTCTCAGCTGAGAATGGAGGGTGGGTGGGTGGAAGGGAAGCTGTGATAAGTTTGAGAAGAGATGAAAAGATTTGGAAAAGTCTTTGTGATGAGTGGGATAGCGAGTCATTTAGGGATGTGTAAAAGGATTGCCACAGTAAGGATCAGTTGAGATTATGTAACATAAATTTGTAGTGGACGCAGTCAGCACAATTTCTTGATTTTCTAGATATAGATTCAAGTACTAGTATCACTGGGAAGGGTATACACAGTTTAATAACTTTTGGGGCATAGTTCCAAATTGCTTTCCAGAATTGGACTAATTCACAACTCCACCAATAGAGCTTTAATGTTTTCTCACAGGCCCTCCTGCCCTTGTCATTTTCCATTTTTGTCAAGTTCGCCAATCTGATAGATGTGAGATAAAACATCAAATTGTTTTAATTTACTTTTTTTAGTCATTGGTGCTTTGGAGCACTTCTCATATGGCTATAGATAGCTTGGTATAGATCCTAATCACTTCATTCTTAGTTTATTGCAATCATCTACTAGTTGGTCTGCCTGCTCCAAGTCTCTCCCCATTTCAATTCATCCTCCACTCAGCTGTCAAAGGAAATTTAAAAACATAGGTCTTACTATGTAACACCCCTTTCAATAAACTACAGTGGTTCCCTATCACTGCCAGGATCAAATATAAAATTTTCTTTTTGGCATTCGAATTTCTTATGCCCTAGCCCCTTCATACATTTCCAATCTTCTTACACTTTACCCACCTCCTACTTCCTCCACTCCCACCTCCATCATGTACTATTTGATCCAGTGACAATGGTTTCCTTGTTGTTCCTGGAACAGGAAATTCCATCTCTTGACTTTGGGCATTGTCACTGATTGGACACACTATATAGAATATTCTCCCTCCTCACCTCTACCTCTTGACTTTGCTAACTTCCTTTGAATCACAGAATCCCAGCTAAAATTCTACATTCTACAGGAAACCATTACTAGTCCCTCTTAATCCTACTGCCATTCCCTCTGTTGATTATTTCCAGTTTATCCTGTCTATATCTTGTTTATACATAGTTGTCTGAATATCATCCCATTAGATTGTGAGCTCCTTGAGATCTGGGGCTGTTTGCTTTCTTTGTATCACCAAGTCTTGGCACAGGGCCTGGCACATAATAGGTGCTTAATATTCACTGACAAACTGACTGAAGGGTAGGATCACTGGGAATATAACCTACTGGGGAAAAGCTATGTGATTTCTATAAATTATACTGCTACTAGCCCAACTCAAAGACCCAGAAGAAGTAAGACATAAATCCTAGACCTTTAATTCCCAGGCTAATGATCTTCCCACTATTCCACACAGCCCTTCTAGAGTCCTAGTTCTTCAAATGCAGCACACTGGCTACTCTCCAGTTCTTGAGTAGTCACAGTGATCAATTTAATTCCTCAAACAATAACTAAATGCCTACTATACCCAAAGACTTTTGTTGAGTCCACAGGAGAAAGATGGCTGAGCCTTCAGAAAGGTTCAATCCCTAAACATATAATTTAAAGCTTATTTAGTTATATATATATATATATATATATATATATATATATATATATACACATATATATGTGTGTGTGTATGTGTGTGTATGTATGCATATATATATATGTATATAATTTAGTGCTTATAATTTAATGGTAGGAAAAATGTCATGTACAAAAATGATACAAGGCAAAATGTAATAGAAACACCAAGGAAAATTCTCTGAGAAATTGGAGAAAGTAGGGCTTCAGGGAAGGCTTCAGGGAAGGGAGAGGAAGGAGGGAAATAATATTCTAGCTGTGAAGCAATGAAAATTATTTCTATCATCATCAGCAACAAATATTTATTGATTGCATCATCTCAATCTCTGGCACTCTACCAAAGCTTATCTTATCCCTTTCTTATTTCCTAGAAGAATTTGTCATTTGAACCCCTTGAGGTCAAAGAATGTCTTGTTTGTGTCTTTGTGCTCCCAATGCCTGACATAGTGCCTTTCATTTGATAGGTACGTAATAAAGGCATGATAACTTGAATTGACTATTTCAAGGATCTTTGGTTTCTTCATGTGGATGCTCCATTCAAGAAAAGATTCATAACCCCTCTGTGGCTTTAGAGATGGTCAGGAAGAGTTATTGTAACCCCCAGTTCTTCATACTATGACCGACATAGTGTTGAGCCTTTTCACACTTACCTAGCTAGGTCAATTTTCAGACAACAATTACATAGAACTTGTATTTGAATCCTTCCCAGAATGATAGAACCAGCCAGAGCTTTTACTTTGCTGGTATAGTTTTTAAGAACCAAGGGTCACTTCCACATCATGAGAAGACATCAGAAATGAAGCCTAGTGGGGGCTCCTCGCTAAATAGATAACAATAGGTTTACATTTATATGAGGCTTTGTTATTTCACTGAGACCTGGCAATAACTTTATAAAAGAGGTAGTGCATTTATTATTAGCCCCATTTTACAGAAGTGAAAGGTCACAAAAGGTGATCAAAGGTCACACAGGTAGTAACTAACAGATCCAGATTTCTAACCCATGTCTTTTTACTCTAAATGCACGGCTCTTTTCATTACTGCTGATTCCCTGTATTTGAAATATGGTTAATTTCTCTAGGCCTCTGTTTCCTCATCTAAATACAAAGTTAGTGAGGGTAGCTATGTCAATTCATATATTAAATCTTAGCAAAGTTTACTTACTTTTAATTTAAAATAGAAATAGAAATTCCAGTATTTTCTTCCTACATCTCAGTGAACTGTTTTGTGCACTCTGCTGCCATAAACATTAAAATCTCATTAATTAAACTGATGGGGAAGACAATTTGAATGAGTAAAAAGCCCAAAATATAGAATATTTTGAAATAAATGCAATTTTACTATTTTAAAATACTATCCATCATACTAACTCTAATTAACTGCTTATAAAATATTTCATAGTATATAGAAACTTTAAGCAATAGAACATTAGCAATTAATACCTAATTAGTATACAATATGTTAATGTCCTTAAAAACAATTTATAATAGTTATCACTATGAAGTTTGCAAAGTATTTTTCAAATATCATTTCATTTTACTCTCACAATAATGCTGGAGGTAAGTATTATTATCCCTATTTTATAGAAAAAACTGAGGCAGGCAGAGGTGAAGTGATTTGCCCAAGGTCATATAGCTAGTAAATATCTGAAGTTGGATTTAAATTCCTAGTCTTCCAGACTTCCATACTACTTTATCCACTGTACCTTCAGCTGCCTGAAAATATAAAATCATAGAGATGGGAGTAACCTCATGGGCCATCGAGTCCAATCCCTTTATTTTATAGGTGAGCAAACTGAGTATCAGGAAGGTTAAATGCCTTGCCATGAGTCAAATAGGTAGTAAGAGAGGCCAAACTGAATCTGGATCTTTGGACTCCAGAGCCAGAGCTCTTTCACAAGAATTTATTCCTCTACCAATATTACCTATGTTACTTATTTGCTAAATATACTTTAGTTGTATTGGAATATATGACATATTCCACATCAACTCCAAACCTTTCCTCAAGACTCTGGGGTCAGTCAACAAACATATATCAAATGCTTACTTAATGTAGAGTGGAGCATTGTTGTTCCACCTTCTCTCCAGTTCTCCACATTCTTATTTATCCTTCAGATAAACTCATGGCTTAATTTTTCATGATGGCTTTCGTGACTGGTCTAGCCATGGTAATCTCCCTTAATTCCCTTACCACTTACTGCCTATACTACTGATTTAGTACTTTATGCCATGCTCATTGCCTTATAAGCCCAACCTAGTATATACTTCAACTAATGTTAAGACAGATAACCTATCTGGGAGTGGAAAAGATTGGAGTTGGAAAGCCAGACATGTAGAATTGTGCCAAAATGAAATCTGAGATTGACTTGAGTAGTTATAATTGTCACTATACAGCAGAGGTTCTTAACCTTTGTGTCCTAGACTCCTTTGGGAGACTGGTAAAACCAATGGACTCCTTTGAATGTTTTAAAATGAAGAAAATACAAAGGATTGCTGAGGAAATGATATTGAAATATGGTTATATTAAATAATATTGAAGTACAGTTATAAAAAAATGCATAAGTTCACAGACCCCAGGTTAAGTATCCCTGCTACATAGGGTTAGAGAATTCCCTCTACCAATGGGTCAGCATCTTCTCTGCAACTTCATCCTTAGAGAATTTCCAAGAGCAATGAAAGGTTAAATTTCTTACTTAGGGGGTTACACTGCCAGGATGTGTCAAAGGCAGGACTGGAGCCTGGGTTGGGGGGATTCTATCCTCTATGATACACCATCTATATAGAATCAAAGAACATCAGATTTGGAAGAGACCGCTCTCTGTAAATAGCATTGAAATAGCATCAATGACTCCATTTTGCTTTTATACACCATTTTGTTAAGTCTCATAATCACTCGAGTTTGGAAAAGTCACAAAATTCCCCCCCACCCCATTTTCCTTCATCTGTGTGTCCTGGTTGTCTTCCAATCAGACCCTCACCCTCACCTCGGCTCCAGATCTTCTCCTCCAATAAGAAACGAGCTATCTCAACCCTTTCATCCTGTTTTTATTCCCTCCAAACTGTATAATAACTGGGTAAAAACCGAAGTTCTGGGTTCTTGGCTGCAGAGAGCCCCGAAACACCCGCAAGCGCAGGCTCTGCTAAATAAATCGCTTGTCTGGATTTTATTATTTAATCGTACCACCTCACTGGAGCAGCTGGTGGTTTAGTGGACTGCACCTGCAGTCGGGAAGATGGGAGTTAAAATCATATACACATTTACTAGCTGTGTGACCTTGGGCAAGTCCCTTAACCCTTATTTGCCTCAGTTCATCTGTAAAAATGGGGACACAACGGAGAAATGACAAACCACTCCACTATCTTTGCCAAGAAAACCCCACGGCCAAGTCCATGGAGTCAATAAGGATAGACTAAACAACCCATATGCCTCTTCTAGTTCAACCCCTTCCCCAACCTGAGGCAAAAAGCCCCCCACGACGTGTCCCAGGAGGGGTCGTCGGATTTGAAAGCCTCTACTGAGGAGAAAGGCGGTACCCAAGGCGGTGGCCGGATCAACCTCTGGGAAAGGTTAGGAAGGTTTTCCTTAGAAAACTCGCCCACTGTGCGAGTTCTGTCCTCTAGTGCCAAGTAAACACGGATGCCAGCTCTCACGCGCCCCCTCCTCTGGAGCCCTGCAGGGCGATACTGGCAGAGGGGCGGCTGCGGCCACCCCCCTTCCCCCGGCCCTTCGCTGCGACGCCAGCTGGGGTCCCCCCGCCCCACCCCCAGCCTCGGCCTCCAGCTTTTTGTAGGGTTCTTCGGCTTGTTTCGTTTTGTTTTGAAGAGCCCGCCGCGGGTCGCGTGGGACTGGCACAAGGGGCGGGGACAATGGCTGGGGACTTTCCTCGCCGGCCGCCCACCGGGAGAGGCGCGAGGCCCACGCACGCACGCATGCACGCACGCCCCCTGAGTGCGACGGGCTCCCCCGGCGCGAGCCCAGCCAGCTGGCCCAGGCCGCGGAGGGGGCGGGGAGCGGGGAGAACCTGTCCTCTCTCCCGGGAGAGAAGCAGCTTCCTCCGCGGTGTGTGGTGAGACGCCCTCTGACGTGTCCTTCCGCCCCCGCCCCCGGCCCCGTCCTGGGAAAGAGAAGAGAGCGGAGGACGAGGAGCGGAAGGTGGCTCCGGGGCCGGACGCTGGAGTGGGGGACATGTCGTCGCTGTGGGGACACACGCTGCAGCCCTCGCCGCCGGCACCCTCCCCGGCGCCCGCCGCCACCGCGACCCCTTCCCCAGGTGCCGTCAACATTAACCGGCTGCGGGAGCCCGCGTTGCGGGGCCTCAGCGACGCCCTGGACCGAGCCGCCGAGGGCCGGGGCTGGAAGAAGCTGGCGGAGCTCGCGGGGACCCGCGGGCGCTACAAGCTCAGGTGTCCGGGGGCGGGGCCGTCATGGTTGAGGGGCTGCAGAGGGGTCGGAGCGGCGGGGGCGGGGCGGGAGCACAACCTGGGGGCCCCGAGTGCAGGTGGAGGAGAGGGAGGAGGGAGAGGGGGAGAGCTGGCGGCCGGGGGCTCGGGTTGGGAAATGTTGGGCAGGATGAGCGGGGGCGGGGGGGGGGCACAGAAAGGGGAAGTTGAGGGAGCTCTGAGTGTGCCGAGGACCCTCCACCCCTCCGAGGCCAAAGAGAGGACTGAAGTGGGCCCAGTGTGAGTTAGTAAACATTGCTTGATTAAGCCCCTTCTACCTGCCGAGCTCTGTGCCCAGTGCTGGGGATACCCAAGAGGCAAAGGGCAGTGCCTGCCCTCAGGGAGCTTACAGTCTAATGGGACCCCAAGCTCTGTTCGGGCTAAGTAGGAAATAGCAGGTGGGGAAGGCTTCCTGTACTAGGTGGGATTGTAGCTGGGACTTAAAGGAAGCCAAAGGAGGTCAGAAGAGGGAGGGACAGCCGGAGAAAATGCTCCGAGTCAAGAGGCCGGAGAAAGAGGAATATTGTAGGGGTAAAGGTTAAAGGGCAAGAAATGTTGGATTCGTGTGAGGCTAAAAGACATTGAGAAAAACATGATTTAAATAGAAAGGGAGGAGGAGAGAGTCTGAAAAAGAAGGGTAAAAAAAGTGATGGGACCAGAAGAATGATTAGAAGGAAATAGTGTTTGTGGAGAGAGCAACAGGATGAGAACTGGACTGGTATCGTTAATTCAGCCAATCTGTAAGGATTTATTTTGCCACTCTTATGTGCCAGGCTCTGTTAAACGGCTGAGGATACAAAGAAAGGCAAAACAAGTCCATGCTCTTAAGAAACTCAGTCTAACTGGGGAGACCATGTGAAAGCAACTATAGCCAAACAAGATAGATAGAGGAAAATAGGAGACTCAGTGACTATTTTTTAAGCTTCTTTTATGTGCAAAGCCCTCTGCTAAGCAATTGGGGGTACAGAGGTAAATGACACATATGTATTAATTTCAAGAAGTTTACATCCTGGTGGATGAAATGGTACAAAAGTAACAAAATATAGCGTCATGGACCTAGAGTTGAAAGTTTAGTCCAATAGTCTCATTTGATGGATGAGTCCAATAGTTTCATTTTATGGATGAGTCTCAGAGAGAAAATGATTTGCCTGAGGTCACAGAGGTAATAAATAGGATAATCTGAGATGCAGACCCAGGGCCTCTGACTCTGCACTTAAAAAAAAAAAATTCTTTTTTCCTTTTTAATTTTTATTTTCGGTTCCAAATTATATCTCTCCTTCCAGCCCCTCTCCTACCCATTAAGGAGGCAAGAAATATGATACTCATTATACATATGAAGTTATGCAAAACATTTCCACATTAGCCATGTTGTGAGGAAAAAAAGAAGCAAGAAAAAAAGGAAAAGTATGCTTCAGTCTGTACTGGGAGTTCCTCAGTTCTCATCTGTAGGTGGATAGCATTTTTCATCTTGAGCCCTTTGGAACTACCCTGGATCACTGTATTGATCAGAATAACTAAGTCTTTCGTGGTTGATTATCTTTAACAGTATTGCCAATACTGTGTATAGTGTTCTCCTATTTCTGCTCACTTCACTTTATATCAGTTCATAAAAATCTTCCCAGGTTTTTCTAAAACTGTCCTCTTCACCATTACTTAGGGCATTCTTAGACCATTTCTTACAGCATTATAGTATTCCATCAAAAGCATATAACTGTTAAGTCATTTTCCATCTGATGGGCTTCCCCCATTTCTGTTTTGTGGCACCACGAAAAGAGATACATATGGATCTTGTCCCTTTTTCTTTGATCTCTTGGCATAGAGGTCAAAGGCATAGCAGCATTTTGGGACCAAAGGTTATGCACAGTTTTATAGTCCTTTGGGCATAGGGCCAAATTGTTTTCTGCAATAGTTTAAATCAGTTCACAGCTCCACCAACAGTGCATTAGTGTAGCTATTTTCCCACATCCCCTCTAGCATCTGTCCCTTTTCATCTCCATCATCTTAGCCAGTCTGATGGGAGGGATGTGGTACTTCACAGTTGTTTTAATTTGAATTTCTGTAATTATTAGTGATTTGGGGCATTTTTTCATATGACTATTGATAGCTATGATTTCTTCTGAAAACCTACAGTGCACTTTCCATTGCACCATACTGTAATAAAACAGTATGTGGAAAGTACCAAGGGTTGTGCAAACACAGGGATGTGGTAATTCAGAGGAGATGGGATCAATGAAGTATTCTGGAAGACTTAAGTTGTGATTTGAAGGATGGCTAGGATTTTGACAGGCATAGCGAGGGAGGCATTTCACATAGAAGGAATGGAATAAAAAAAGGTAGAGGCGTTCATTCATACAGAATCACATATTTAGAGCTGAAAGAGACATCAGACTCAGACTCAGACATCATCTAGTCCAGCCCCTCATGTTACAAATGAGGAAACTGATACCCAGGAAGGTTAAATAATTTGCCATGGTTACACAGGTTCTAAGAGCCGGATTTCAACCCCAGGATCTCTAATTGCATATTGAGCGCTATTCTTGTACCATGTTTTTGAGGAGAAAAGTAGTGTGAGAGGCATGGCATACTGGATAAATTGCTGGTCTTGAAGAGATAGGAAGACCTGGGTTTATGTCCTGTCTTTGATACCCATCATCCTTTATCCCATCTGCCTTTCCAACTATTACCTGTCTCTCTCAAAGTCTTGTTCAAGGCTCAAATTTCCACGAAGCCTTAAGATCATCAGGTCATAGAATTAGCACTAGAAGAGTCCTTTGTTTTATAGACCATAAGATGATAAATTTGTACTGGAAAAACCCTCAGAGGTCATCAAGCCCAACCCTCTTACTTTGTAGATGAGGAAACTGTAGCCCAGAGAGGTCAAGTCTAAACCCAAGGTCATAGAGCTCCTCCTCTCCCTTACCACTGGTATAGCCACTTAATCTTCCTCTCTGAATTTCTGTAACAATTATATACTGTTGCACTGGTTACTTCTTTCCCCCCTGTGTACTATGGTATTGTCTCCACAACTAGATTATAATATCCTGGAATGCAGGTTCCATGTATTTTTCTTCTGTGTTTTTAATAGCACCTGAAGATTAGAGAAGGAACTTAAATGCTTTTTGATTACATCTTTCCCTCAATATTATATTGAACATCAGCGTAAGAATCACAAAATTTCAGATTTGTAAGGGACCCCAGAGGCCATCTAGGCCCACCAATGCCTTTTCTGCAAAATCTGGAGTCAGGCAGTTACTGTTTTGAGTGAGAAGATCCCTATGCAGATTCTGGGATGTCAGTTGACAAGCATTTATTAAGCAACTGTGCTGCATGATGTGGGTATAAAGAAAAACTATAAAAGGTCCTTCCCTCATGGAGCTCACCTTGTATTGAGGGAACTAATATATAAGTACTTAAAAACATGCATGATAAGAGCATTTCCCAAACAAATGAAGTTTGAGAACTTAAACAAATAAACGTTAAAGCTTAATCTATTAAAGCTTTAAATTGCACTCAGATTTTTGGGACATTTTGTATTGCATAGGTGAAAAGCAGTCTGAGAAAGGAAAGCACTAGTTGGGGGAACCAGGAAAAATCTTAAAGAAACCCAGGGAAAGTATAGGAAGACAAAAGTAATCAACAAGCTTTTATTAAGAATTTACTATGTGCCAGGAACTATGTTCAACACTGGGGATTTAAAGAAAGGCAATATGATGGTTTCTGTCTTTGGAGGAGAAAACATGCATAAAATTGTACTTACAAAATATATACCAGTCCTAGCAATGTGTGGAGAAGAGGAGGACCAGGAAAGGCACTCTTCAGAAGGTGGGATTTTAAGGAGGGGAGAGACTGAGGGAGAGCATTTCAGGCATGGGACCGTCATTGAAGAGGCACAGAGTTGGGAGATGGGAGTACTTTCTGTGAGGAACAGCAAGAAGGTCAGTACAGCTAAAATACAGATTATGAAGGGGAAAGTAAAGAATGAGAAATTAGAATGATAGGAAGGAGACGGAATTTCAAGAGCTTTAAATGCCGAGTTTATGTTTGATCCTGAAGGTGATAGGAGGTCCCTGGAGCTCATTGAGTGGGGAGTCAGTGTGGTCAGACCTACACTTCAGAAAAATCAACTTGGCAGCTGAGTGGAGGATGGACTGGAGGGACGAGAGATTGGAGTCAAGGAAACCAGTTAAGCTACTAAAGCAGTCCAAGGGAGAGGTGAAGAGGGAGTGAATTGGGATTGTGGTTGTGTGAGTGGAGAGGATTCATCTATGAGAGATGTTGTAAAGATACTTCGCAGCAAATTGGACGTGTGAGGTGAGTGAGAGTGAGGATGAGGCTGAGATTTCTGGCCTGGACGTTGGAGAAGATGGTGGTATCCTTGACAGTAATAGGAAAACTGGGAAGAGGGCGTGGTTTGGGGGAAAGATAATAAATTCTTTTTTGGACATTTTGGACAATTTGACATTTTTGGACAATTTGAGATGGAATAGGAATGGATATTATAGATGTGGGAATCATCTACTTTTATATGATAAGTTAACCCATGGGAGCTGATGAGATCACCAAGTCAAATAATAGAGAGCAGAAAGAGAAGCAGGCCTAGGACAGAGCCTTGGGAGACATCCAGGGTTAATGGGCAAGTTATGGATGAAGAAACAGCAAAGGAGACCGAGAAGTGGATCAGATAAGAGAACCCGGAAAGAGAAGTGTCACTAAAATCCAGAGAAAAAAAGGTCCCCAGGAGAAGGCAATCAAGTATCAGATGCTGCAGAAGGATTAAGAAGAATGAAGATTGAAAAAAGAATATTAGACTTGCCTATTAAGATAGCATTGACCGCAAGAGATTGGAAGCCACATGGCAGAATGTTTAGAAGGGAGATGAGAAGAAAGGAAGTAAAGGCACTGAACTTAGAGTTTAGCCAGAAAGAAGAGGACAAGATAGGATAGCTGGTGGGGATGGTAAGATCAAGTGAGTTTTTTAAGGATGGGGAAGACATGGGCATATTTGGAAGCATAAGGAAAAGAGCCAGTCGACAGGGAGAGGTTTAAGATAAGAGAGGAGGAAAGGGGCAGTTTATTGGAGAATTTTGGTTTGTTTTGAAGCTTACATTTTGTTTTATTTATTTTTTTGTGGATAATTTTATTAAATTGTAAGCTTATTTTCTTTTTTCTTAAATTTCATTTATTTACATATTTTTAATTTTCAACATTTACTTCCATAAGATTTTGAGTTCTAAATTGTATCCCTCTTTCTCCCTTTCCCCCTTCCCAAACTGGTATGCAATCTGATATAGTCTCTTCTCATATGCATTCATATTAAATTTTCATATTAGTCATGTTGTAAAGAAGAATTAGAACCAATGGGAGAAACCGTTAGAAAGAAGAAACAGAAAAAGAGCAAATAGTATGCTTGGATCTGCATCCAGACTCCATAGATCTTTTTCTGGATGTGGATAGTATTTTCCATCATAAGTCTTTTGGAGATCCTTGCATTGCTGAGAAGAGCTAAGTCTATTATTAAAGTTAGTCATTGCACAATGTTGCTGTTACTGTGTATGATGTTCTCCTGGTTCTGCTCATTTCACTCAGCATCAGTTCATTTAAGTCTTGGTTTTTCTGAAGTCCCCCTGCTTTCTTAGAGCACAATAGTATTCCATTTCTTTCATGTACCACGACTTGTTCAGCCATTCCCTAATTGATTGGCACCCTCTCAACTTCCAAATCTTTGCCACCACAAAAAGAGCTACTATAAATATTTTTGTACATGTGGGTCCTTTTCCCATTTTTATGATCTTTTTGAGATAGCACCTAGAAGTGCTATTGCTGGGTCAGAGGGTATGCACAGTTTTATAGCTCTTTGGGAATAATTACTGGAGAATTTTTGAAGGAATGGCATCCAGGGCACTTGTAGAAGGGTTGGCCTTAGCAGGTAGAAGTGCCACCTCTTCATCAAGACAAAGGAGATAATGGGGGAAGATAACTAAATGACATAAGATAATATCTGAATGAGATGAGGTGGAGGGGAGAAGGCAGCCTTCTCAGGGAATGATCAGTGAAATATAAGGTGAGATCTTTAACTGAAAGGATAAGGAAAAGGATATGCTTTGGAAGTCTCAAGGAAAGACAACAATGTTTGGTGTAACAGCCACTGTGGAGAAGGGAATACATAATAGATCAGGGAGCAGATAGAATGTTTGCCTTGCTGATGTAATTGGGGATACAATTTGGTTTGGGGATACAAACTTTGTTCAATATAGATATCTTCCCAAATTAATGAACATTTCTCAGATGCCTGCTTGGACTCAGAGCATTATGTTAGGTCCTGGGAATACAAATATGAAAATTGACAGTCTTTTTCCTTTAGAAAGGCTTAGTTTTGATTTATACATATTAGTTGGGTGTCTGTGGAATAGTTACCTAAGCTCCCTGAACCTTGGTTTCCTCAAGTGTAAAATGGGAGTCATAATACTTATATATATCATATATATATTATAATATATAATATATGCCTGGCATAGAAATTGCTTAGAGCCAAGACAGAGTCTTATGGAAAGTGGAGTTTTCTATAAAGGTGTTAACCATGAAGATATTATACAGTCACACAAGAGAGCTAAAAACATCTGGCAGGTTATTTAGAAATTTTTGTTTTTGCTTTAGGACTCAATTCATAGCAAAGAGAAAAAAATGATCTATTTGACAAGGACATAGGAGAAATAAGTATTTCTAAAACTTAGTATATTAACTTTCCGCTAAAAGTCCTATACTGAAGTAATGAGTGACATATAAAATAATGAGAGGAAAAGGGAATGATTAAGAGATGTTGTGGAGGCAGAATCAATAAGACGTGAAAACTGATTTGGGGGAGGAAGAGAGATAAGGAAGATCAAAGAAAATTTTGAGGTTATAAACCGGGGTAAGTAGGAATCAATCTCTGGTTTCCCTTAACAGAAATAGAGAAGTTTTGGAGTAGAAGAAGTTGGGTTGTGGTTTTTTTGTTTTTTTGTTTTGTTTTGTTTTGGGGGGGAAGGCTAAGAAAATGTGAAGATAATGACTTCAGTTATTGACATGTCAGATTTGAAGTAACAACAGCATATTCAGATGGAAATATTCAGCAGGGCTTTGGAGATGCAGAACTGGAAAGACAAAAAGACTGTGGGGGAGGAGCGGGCCTGTCTAGATTTGAGAACTCATGTGAGCAAATGCAATCACCAGTGAGAAAGTGTAGAAGTGAGAACTCTGTGTGGTCTTGGGGAACATCCACGTTTCAAAGTTAGGAGATGAACTGTATGAAGCCATCAGACTGATGGGAAGAAAACCACGAGTTATTTTTGGAAGAGCCCAGGTTTCTCTGAGTACTAAGATAAAAATGATGTGAGAGAACGAAATACAGAATTAGGAGGAAGTTTGTAAATGGCATAATGGGAGGATATTAGGAGCCAAGAGGGGAAAGGGCTGACCTGGATAGAAACGAGAATTGGGGAGAAGTCATAGGTAAAAGTAGACACTGGGGTTAGAGGAGCAGGAGGTAAGAGAGTGATGACAGCTAGACATGCGGTGGCTAGTCCCGAGAAGCACGGCAGGAATAGCCTTTTCTCTCGTTTTTCCCTCACCACCGAAGACCTTATGAGAGTTGGGACTAGATTAGGACATAGGTGGCAATGTTGGTAGCAGACAAAGTAATGCTGCTTCTCACTTCAGTGGTGGTAGCAGCCGCTACCCTTAGGGGTTATATGAAGATGTAGCACAGTGTAGATACCAGTTTTGCAGATGGTGATGAGAGTGGAGATCGTGCCTTCCTGCCAGTGTTACCAAGTGACGAAAAGGCCTGTGAGATATCTTGGTCAGTAAATACCAGATGATCAGATCACCCAAGGACAGATTAAATTTACATTTTCACTTCTTATTCCCTTGACAAAGTATGAAAGTCTAGAAATTGACATGTGGATTAAGTTCCTAAAAATGTTTTTATTTTCAGTTGTCTGGACTAAATTCCTAAAAATGTTTTTATTTTCAGTTGTGTGGACTTAGAGCAATGTTCTCTTAAAGTACTGGAACCAGAAGGAAGCCCTAGTCGATGTTTACTGAAGCTCCTGGGTGAAAAAGGCTGCACGGTCATGGAACTGAGTGAGTTGCTTCAGGCCATGGAACATACCGAGGTTCTCCAACTTCTGGGTCCTCCAGGTTTGTTTTTTCTTTAAAATTATTATTCATAGAGCTGTGAGGACACTGTGATGAGAAAATAATCTCATTTAAGTGACTGAATTATGTTGCCATGCTAATTGTAAATGTATTTAGTCACTTTTTCTGTTATTTTGAGGAAATAACTGTAAAACAGCCTTCTTTTGAAGTCTTCAAAGGAAATTGTGATTCAGCAGGCCAATGAAATTGAGAAATGTTTATGAATAACCAAGTCTGGCCTCTAACTTTCTGAAGAATATGTGATTATAAAATTGATTTTAAAGTATGAGATCACCAACAGTCATATTTTTTTAAACTTGGTTCAATATAAATATCTTCCCAAATTAATGAACATTTGTCAAATGAATGCTTGGACTCAGAGCATTATGTTAGGTTTTGGGGCTAGAAAGTGAAAATTGACAGTCTTTTCCCTTTAGAAGCATACAGTCTAGTACAAGGATAAAACATGTAGACAGATTAATACAAGTTAGAATGTGATAAATGCATAGAAGAAAGTCAAAGGAGATGGATTAAAAGATTTGTGGAAGGGATAGATCACTTCTAGCAAAGGGCATCAGGAAGGACATCATGGTGGGGGCATCCCCTGAGCTGACCCTTAAAAGAAGAAAAGGATTTCACAGAAGCGCATGAGATGGAGGAGGACAAGATGAGATTAGCTGGAACTTCTAGTATGTGAAGGGGAGGACCTTGAATGCCAGACCAAGAAGTTTTTACTTTAATCCTTTAGTCATTGGGAAGCTACTGAAGGTTTTTTGAGCCTGAGATTATAGGATCATGCCTGTGCGTTAAAAATACTACTTAGGGGGCGGCTAGGTGGCACAGTGAGTAAGAGCGCCGGCCTTGGAGTTGGGATGACCCGAGATCGAATCCGGCCTCAGAAAATGAGCACCCACGCATAAATAATGACTAGCCGTGTAACCTTGAGCAAGTTACTTAACCCCAATTGCTTAAAAAAAAAAATACTACTTTGGCGACTCATGATGAAAGGTACTGTCCACATCCAGAGAGAACTAATAGCTCTGAGTAGAAATTGAAGCATTTAAATTTTTTTTCTTGCTTTTTTTTTTTTCACATCATGGCTAATATTGAAATACTTCAGAACACCTCATATGTATAATGCATACCATATTTCTTAGCTTTTTAATGGGTGGGGGAGGGGTGAATAGAGAGAATTTGGAATGAAGGATAAAAATACATTTTTTTCTTTAAAGAAAGAAATATTATTTTGGCAGCAGTGTGCAGGTTGGTTTAGAAAGGAGTGATACTAGAAACAAGGAAACTAGTTAGGAGGCTGTAGTTTAGGTAAGAGTTTATGAGAATGGGAATGGAAAGGATGGGGGTTGGATGTAGAGGTAAAGTAAACAGTACTTAGCAGGCTGTGGAGGGGAGCTATAGTGAGGGAAAGGAGACTCAAAGGTAACTCCGAGTATTTAAGTCCAGTGAATGGCCCAGTGGCCATAAACAGAAGGGAGAAACTTAAAAGAAAGGTAGTTCTATGGGAAAGGTGGGTTAGTTTTGAATTTGATAAGATGGCAGGGAGCATGTATGAGTGTCTAATCCAAAATTGGGAATAGAGGACTAAGAAAAGACTGTTGGATATAGAAATTAGCTTCACAGGCTTTGTACTTAGTGGTTTTTTTTTTTTTTTTTTGCTTTTTGGAGGAGGGAGGGCAGGGCAGTTGGGGTTAAGTGGCTTGCCCAAGGTCACATGGCTAGTACATATGATAGTGATTTGATTGGGGGAAGATTTCTTGTTCTCTTACTTGAAGATCTGAATTTATTAAAATCTTCAGGTACCTTAAACTCCTGCACAAAGTCCTACTCCAATATTTCATCATGTCATGGAGATTACCCAGGACTCTTGAATGCTGTACCAATTCTGACTGTTTCTGTCATGTTGTAAAGGCCACAAACTATGTGTGCTTTCTAAGGACCAGCCTCTTGCTAAGTATGGAGACATTCATCACCACTAGGCCAGCTGTTTTGTGACAGAAAATTTAACTTTGACAATCCTATACACAATTTGGGGGCATAGTTCCAAATTGCTTTCCAGAATGGCTCTACTAATTCACAGTTCCACCACTAGTACATCAATAGTACTGTTTTCCCTTAGCCCTTCCAACACTGGTCATTTTTATTTTTTGTCAGTTTTGCCAATTTGATGAGAATGGAACCTCAGAGTTGCTTTAATTTAGATTTCTTTAGTTGTATGGAGCATTTTTATGTAAGTGTTGATATTTTGAGTTTCTTCCCTTGATAACTGCCTTTCATTTCCTTTGACCACTTGCAAATTGGGAAATAACTCTTCTTATAATTTTGAATCAATTCTTTAGATATATTGGAAATGCAGTCTTTAACAAAGATTTTTTTTTTGTTGCTACAAAGATTTTTTTTCCCAGTTAACTATTTCCCTTCTACTCTTAAGTTCATTAGATTTGTATGGATAAACCATTTACACTTTATGTAATTAAACTTGTCCATTTTATTTTATGTGATCTTTTTTATCCTTTGTCTTGAACTTTCCCCCATTCCTAAATCTCAAAGGTAACTTCTTCCTTGTTCCTCTAATTTATTATGTGGCCTTTGAGATCTAGGTCATATATCCATTTCGTATTTATTTTGGCATATGGAGTGAGGTGTTGGCATAAAACTAGCATTTGCCAGACTGCTGTCCTGTTTTCCCAGGAATTTTTGGTCAAATGAGAATTTTGAACTAGATGATCTCAAAGACTTCACATCAAAAAGAAAAGCCTTCTCATGATTATTAAGCTAGGTTTGAGTTTTGAGTCATATGTCACCATGAAATGTTATGTATGAAATTCTGTGACCATATTTTATCCTTTAGTTTTGAGAAGCAGGATGCTAACTCAGTGCCACTCTGAAAAGCTCAAGTATCCCTCCTTCAAAAAGTCCTTTATGCCCTTTTAGCTTTTTTCCCTAATGATACAATTAACATATTCTTTTCACCATCCCTAAGACAGATTGTTCTGATAACCTACAATTTTTTCAGGATTGTACCTAGGACACTCACATTTTAGGAGAAAGGCAAGAAACAAGGAAAAGTATTTTGTGCTTTACCAATTATGCACTGGTTTTGGATATTTAATTTTAAAGTAGTTATGTAGTATATCCGGAATAAGAAGATAAGGAACCATTTGTCATATGAGTATCATTAGGATGAGAAAAAATATTTTGTCTTAAGAATGTTTCTATCCCAGGGTGGCTAGGTGGTATAGTGAATAGAACATTGGCCCTGGAGTCAGGAGGACCTAAGTTCAAATTTGGCTTCAGATATTTGACATGCTTACTAGCTGTGTGACCTTGGGCAAGTCACTTAACTCCAGATGCCTTGTCTTCCCCCCTCCAAAAGAAAAGAAGAAGAAAAAAAGAATGTTTCTATCCTCCATTCTCCTTTTCATATCCACATTTATTTTTAAATATGACAAAAATTCTTAAATTATAGTGAGTTTGTTTTTCCTGATACTCTTGCCATTCACTCTTAAGTGTCTGGCAGATCTATAAATATTAAAGTTGTTCTTAGAAATTATTTTTTCCTGTACTTAGTTAAATATCCTGTAAGATGTTTCAACAAAACTAGCCTTTATTTTTTTTAAGGGGGAATCCCTCCTCTGAATTTATCTATGAATTAAATATAATTAGAAACAAACAAACAAACAAAAAAACCCTAAACACAGTGAGGAAATATAAATAGGACTTAGAGACAGAAGTAGGTATCCTTGATATTTGGTTTGTGTTTTATGAAGCTATAATGCTATAATCACAATGAATGGGTAAGTTATAACTACCAGCAGGAGAAAATAATTTAACTAGATATATGGGACACTGTTAACCTAAAGTCTCATGTATTTAAGAACATTACAAATCAAGAAACAGGAATTACAGGGCATTGTTTTTGTCACTTTTATTTAAACAAGAACATGGGGGATAAATGTGCTTATTGCTAGAACAAGTTTGTCGAGTTCACTGAATTCTGAATTATCTGCACACAGATTATCTACTTTGCGAATTATCTTTGATGGCCTCCCCTTTTTTAGGTAGCAGATTTTTACAGCATAAAAATTTTTTCCCCAATCAGTAAGAACTATCCAAATGGACTGTGTCTAGTAGAGTTGATGGGGGAAAAGATTGGATATGTTCAGAAAAGAGGAAGGAGAGAGGTGAATGTGGTTCAGTTATGACTGAATATTTTTCAAATTATTATTTAACAATTACTGCATTTCTTCATTGGATCTACAATCCTCTTTCATTACAATCCATCCTCAGCTTCTCTTATATGTGTCTTCTTATTTATGTTTACACGCAGATCTTTCACAGGATTAACCCATTGTCTTCTTTCTGAGTCTTTTTGCTTTTTTGTGGGTATCGGTGCAATACCCAGTCATTGAACAAGCATTTGGTAAGTGCCTGCTACATGTCAGGCAGTATGGTAGGTTGTGGGCATACAAGTACAAAGAATGAAATAACTCCCACTCACAAGGAACTTATATTCTAATTGGGGAAATAACAAGTGTATATAAGTCAGTAAATACAAAGTACTTAAATATGGGGGAGGAGAATACTAGCAATTGGTGTCAGGATTGTGATGCAGGATATGATGCTAGAATTGTGTCTTCAAAGAAGAGAGGAATTCATTGAGGCAAAGGTAAGGAGGAAGTGCATTTTGGGCATGGGGAATGGCCAGTGCAAAAGCACGATATGGGAAATGGAGTATTATTTTTGAGGAACAAAGAAAAGGCCATTCTGGCTCTATGGGATGGGAAATAATGTCTAATGAGGCTGGAACGATAGGTTGGGGCTAGGCTCTGCAGGTCTTCAAAAGCTAAACAGAGAAGTTTATATTTGCTTCTCAGTAGTAAACCACTAGAGTTAATTGAAGAGTCACATAGTTCTGAGATTAAGGGAAATCACTTTATCAGGAATGTATAGGACGGATTTGAGTGGTGAGAGACTAGGCAGAGAGACAAATTAGGAATTATGGTGCCTTTGGCAAAAAATAGGAGTTAGTAAGAGGGAAAGGTTTAAGGGGAAAGATAAAGAATTCAGTTTTAGACATGTTGAGTTCAAGATGTTTCTGGGACAGCCATCTGTTATCCATCAATCTCACTCTATGATAGATCCACCTACATTTTCTGGACATAGATTTCCTCAGTGAGACCCCTTAATTCTTTTTCTTGCTCTTAAGAAACTTGTACTTTGTATTGGCAATTAGCATACACTTTTCCATTGCCCTTTGGGTTATCTATAATTTTATTTCTTTGGAAACCGGGATACTCTGAGATTTGTAATTATACAGCATCATTTGGAGAAAATTTGTATTAAAAAGATAGGGTTTTGTGCCAGAGAGCAGCTGAAATTTATTAAAAGCACAACATAACATGTTTTTTTTAACTTTTTCAGTGTGTTGATTGGTTGTGCTGCTTTTTTCCCTCTCTTTATTTTTTGTCTTTAGAAAACACTTTTTATTATATGGGTTGAGGGATACTGGGGAAGCCTGATGATGCAAAACAGAAGACATCAAAAAAACCTTTAAAAAGCACCCCGTGATTTTCCAAATGCAGTCTGTTTTCTTCACGCTGAACCCTGCTTACTATCCATTTGCAGAATCATGATAATAAATAATACTAGCTCATATTTGTAAAGAACTTCAAAGTTTATAGATTACTTTCTTCACAACCCTTATGAGGTAGGGTATTTTCCCCCAAAGCTAAATATATTTTAAATTTTTTTAAATTTTAAAATTGTTCCTTTTATATATTCATGTTCCTCTCCCTCCATGAACATATTTGAAAGCAAACTATATTCAGAATGTTTGAGATAATTGTTACTACTGTTTGATGTTGGGGTGCTTACTTGTATCTCCTAACTTTAACTGTGTCTCAGTTATCCCTACTCACAAGTATGTATTAAATTTTTACTTCAAAATGTATTTAGATTGGGACGGCTAGGTGATGCAGTGAAAAGAGCACTGGCTCTGGAGTCAGTAGGACCTGAGTTCAAATCTGGTCTCAGACACTTAACACAAAAACTAGCCATGTGACCTCGGGCAAATTACTTAACCCCAGTTGCCCTCCAAAAAAAAAAAAAAAGGCAAAATGTATTTAGATTTTTAAATCCACTGGGTTCCAAAAGCAATCATTATCAATACCGTTTTTTCTTGACAAATATACAAAATTATAACTGATCTTATAACTTTGTTTGAATTGGTTAGATAATTCTGCATTGTCTATAAATAACAATTTGGTATGATGGAGTCATTTAGAGGACCTTTTTTCATTTCTTATATATTGCTGCATTGAAATAAAAATCAGTTGTGCTATGGGAGGTATTTTTGTTTTTTTCACCATTTTTTTATTTATGTCTCCAAGCAGAGGCCAGTATTGATTAGATTACATAATATTATTGTTACCTTACATTTGTATAGTGTTTTGCAGTTTTCAGAGCATTTTTGCTTACATTTTAAAAAATAATGTATTATTTGCCATTCTGAACTTGAAAATACCAACATATATATATGCAATTACATGTATAAAGAACTAATAAAGAGGATTGTACATGAAATTCTGAATCTGTATTACAGCCTGCTTTTTAAAAGTATATAATAAATAAAACATGTTAGTTTCAAAGATACCTTGCTTGTCTGTTTCTCCTTTCTTCTTTTCTGTGCATTAAAAAAAATACTTCAATGCTCCTTTTCTACCTTTTAGGTGTCACCCTTGCTATTCTACCTCCTCCCTTTCTATTCTCATTTAAAAAAAACAAAACATGGGGTGGGCTAGGTGGCACAGTGAATAGAGCACCGATCCTGGAGTCAGGAGGACCTGAGTTCAAATCTGGCCTCAGACACTTAACACTTACTAGCCTTGTTACCTTGGCAAGTCACTTAACCCCAATTGCCCTACCCTTCCCCCTCCAAAAAGCAAAAAAATTAAAAATTAAAAAACAACAACAACAACAAAATAAAGCCAAGCCCATGTAACAGATAAGTAAAGTCAAGCAACACAGTCAAGATTGTCCTTTGCTGCACTGAAAATGGCTTTGTCCTGGGAGAATGGGATTGGCCTATAGGGAAACATATGTTACTTAGAGATGTAGGAACTTTTGGGGAATATCATATTTATCTTTCTTGCAACACAAAATTTTTTCAGGATTGATGTTAAAATGCAAAAGGTAGTACTTATTTTGAGCAGCTGTCTGGGCAAGAGGATACTTTTGAGTAATTATCTTACAAGTGTAGGGGCATTCCTTATATTATCAGCTTCTAGAGGTGCAAATACATAGTCTTTTTGAAGAAGTGTTTTATTTGTAAAAGTAAAACTATTATATACATTGATACATTTAAGTTGATGGGCATAGTAGATAGATTTCTGAAAAGCTGTAATTATATTTTAAGTGCAGGAGGAAAGAGAATTTCTTAAAGGGAATTTGTGAATCTTTTTAGAAAATGCAGAATCACCCCCTAATTTATCTTTTTTATGTTTTTAATTTTTATATATCAAGTCTTCAACACAACTGCATATGTTTTATTTATAGGTGTTGCATGCATTCACTTGCATAAATACTAAGTTTCATTATATTGTGTAATATTTTCTCAGGCTTACAGGAAATCAAGTCACCTGTCAGACTACCCACAGATAATATCTAAAAATGTGTTTATTTGCCCAGAAGTTATGCATGTCTTTTTAAATAGAATTTTCATTTATATCCAAGAGCCATCATATATATCTAAATATACATTAAATTCCATGTATCTGTGATGTCCTTAATTATAATTGCCTAGCTTTTCACTCTCACGGGAGTTAAATGGGTGGCTGAGGGTAAAACATATACTCCTTTATCACAGTTGTAATACATGTAAGGAAGGAAATGAGTGGGTAGAACAGGAGAATTAAGTATTGAGAGTGCTGTTCTTTACTAACTGAGAGCAGTTTTAAAAATAATATTACATCTTAATTCCCAACTGTGAAGCAACATGTAGGCTTAGTAGACTCAGTTTTATGTTAGAAAACCAAACTACAGAAGGTATTTGGAGTACATTACAGAATTAGAAAATCTTAGATTTGAGAAGGACCTTATTTAGCTCAACTATCTACCTAGTCCAGGAAATCTTTTTAACGTAATTCCTGGCAAATGGTTATCTAGCTCAAATAATTCCATTGACAAGAAGTTTGAAGCTTAATTCATTTTAAAAAAAATAGCTGATAAAATTGTTGAACAATACTATATAGGAATTTTAAAAATCCCTTTTTGGACATATATAATTGTGTTTTTGCTATTACCCAAGAATATTTGTTAGGGTAAATTATTAAATAGTTTTAAGAGCATACTGTTTTCCTTCTGACAGAGAGGTGATAAACTCGAGAATGAAATACACTTTGTCAAATACAACCAATATTGGAGTTTATTTTGCTTTACTATACATATTTGTTACAAAGGTTTTGTTTTTCTTTTTTCCCCTCAATTTGGAGAAGGAGGCAGTAGAAAGGAAGAGGGAAGGAGGAAGCTATGGTTAGGGTTGCTGTAACAAAAAGGAAAGAAATGATCATTGATATTTGCTTTTGAAATGCACAGGGGAAAAAAAAGAGAATAAGACCAGAAGGAATCACAGATTAACTGGTGTGGGGAGACGTCAGTAATGAAGCCTAGATAGGAGTGAAGGCTGGCTTGAGCACTTCCTTAGAATGGTGGTTCCAGGAAGAGCTTATCCATCAGAGAAGGAGGCCTCAGAGGCCAAGGCATTTTCCAGAGTGAGAAGGCCACAAGGGGAGAGGCATCTTACAAGGAAAGAAGGTTGTTGTTGGGGATAGTGAAGTCTGGAGAGCCAAGATGGGAGTTGGGAGAGGTAGGAAGGAGAGTGAGCGCTATTAGCTGGCTCATGTACTTCCTTAGAATGGAGGCTCCAGGAGGAAATGTGTTTATAGTGCTATTTTAGCTGATGTTTAAATTCAGAATTTAAGAAATAAAAACAAATGAATTGAAAAATGGTAGAAAAAATAATAGCTAACATTTCCATAGCACAGTAAGTTTTACAAAGCACTATATGTGCGTTATCTCATTTAATTCTCACAATTGTGAAATAGATGGTATTGTATGGGGAAACTGGGTCCCACAGAGGTTAAGTGTGTTGCCTAGGGTTTCACAGTTAGTGTTCAATGCAGGATTCTTGACTCCAAGTCCAGCACTTTGTCTGCTATATCACCTAGAGAGAAAGAATGATGAACTCTTTAAGTTCTCTCAGGGTTTTGTTTTTTAAATGTTTTCTGCATCCTCCAGCGTCTGCTCCCTTTCTAGAATGCCAAGGGTTCATTAAATCATAGAATCATAGATTTATAACTAAAAAAAGGAAGCACTCTTGAGGCTCACAGAGTTTATGACTCTCTCAATATCACATAGGTTGGAACATAGCATTTGAATAGAATAATGAGAAACTTGAAAAGCTTGGCTGGGGCCATATCAAGGAGGGCCTTATGTGCCAGGGTAAAGAGCTTTGATGGTTGGAAAAACTTTACCCGGGAAGTAGGGGAAAGACATGATCAAAATCCCAATTTATATGGATTTTTTATTCAGCAATTCTTCAAGTTCTTTCAGTGTTTTAAGTCTTTTCCGTAACAGTTTCACCATCCTAAAGTTCTTTTGAGAGAACTTCTATACCAGATATTGACATATTACTAGTGATATGAATATCACACCATAAAGCATATCTTTATAAATGTCATATGTTCAACTATTTTAAAATGAAATGAAACCTTTTACTAGAAAATTTCAGCACAATGCTTTTATTATAAATTTTTAGCATTATGGTAGGGCATAGGACATTTATAATGTGTATTGTGTTATAAAATATACCTTCAGAATAATAATAACATTTATATTGCAGGGACTGTGCTAAGTAGTTTATAATTGTCACATTTCATCCTCACAGCAACACTGGGAAGTGGGTGCTATTATTTATCTCCATTCTACAGTTAAGGAAACTGAGACTAAGTGGTCTGCTCAGGGTCACACAACTAGTAAGTGTATAGGACCAGATTTGATCTCAGATCTTCCTCACTCCAGGCCTGTTGCTCTATCTATACACAACTTCACTGCCTGAATAATAGCCCTTTACCTTATAAGAATTTTTAAAAATCAAGTTTATTTTATAATTTTGTTCTATATCTGATAGTTACTGTTTTATCCAGAGGAAACTGCTGAAATGTCAGCTCCATTCATTTGGCAAAAATTGATTGAGTGCCTACTGTATGCCAGGCTCTGTGATAGGTTCCTAGAAAGGTGCAAAGATGAAAAAGTCACAGTCCCTACTCTAAAGGAGTTTAAAGTCTAGTAGCAGAGGTAAAATATGCACACCAATAAATTTAATATAAAGTAGAATGTAATAAATGCAGAGGTGCAATTCAAAGTGTCATAAAAGGGCAGAAAAGGGAGAAGAGTATGTCTGGCTAAGGGATCTGGAAACACTTCATGACTTTCTGTATCTGAGTCAACTCAGTGAAGAATGGTTACAATTTTGATTGAAAGAGATGGGGATGGGTAAGGTTCCAAGGTATAGGGTGTAAGCAAAGACACAAAGACATGTAATTTGGTAGATGTTTTAAAGACTGACAAATATTTTAGTTGATTTTAGAGGTGGATATAGAAAAGAAAATAGTATTATGAAAAGGTTGGAGTGTGTTTATAAAAGGCCTTGAATTTGATACTAAAGAGTTTGCGTTATTCCATAGCAGAATCACAATATTTATAACAACATCTCACATGTGTAAAATGCTTTAAAGTTTTCAAAATGCTTTATGTACCTTATCTCATTTGACTAATGTTTAAATAATATATTAAAGGATCTGTACCTTTTACACCACACCCTATCATGATATTTTGCAGTGAGCAAGCTAGAAATGTTTTTGTTAGATGTGCTTCTTTCTGAATAACTTTCCCAGAACCATTGCATTCACTTCTTCTATAAACTTGACATAATGATTGTTTATGGGAAACTTATGACAGTAATAAGTTCACAGCCTAATTGCAAAATTTTCATTTAATTTGGGAAATAATAATTAGGGAAGTTTCTTTTGAATCATTTTATCACATAGTAAAATCATTTTTGTTTTTTCCCCTTTAAAGGAATAAAGATTATTGTAAACCCAGTCTCAAAGGCTATATTAGCAGGACAATACGTCAAGCTTTGTTGTCGGGCAACTGGACATCCTTTTGTGCAATATCAGTGGTTCAAAATGAAAAAAGAGGTAATAACTTCTAAAATTTATGTAAATTCAGACAGATAGATAAGAGAATTAGGAAAAGTAAATTAGTGCACTGAATATGTTGGGGGAATTTCTTTTAAGGTACTCATAAAAATTGTATTAACTTTGCAGTTTATTTCATTAGATGTTATTCTAGCACCACTTAGCGCAGTTGGAGTTCTTTGGTCAGTTCTTTGGTACATTTTCCATGTGGTGCCTCTGACCTTTTGCACCTTTTACATAATGGAATGTTTTGGATCAGTAAAAATGTAATATTCCAAAATTCATAACCTCTTTTATTGGGTTTTTCTTAAAACCTTAGTTCTTTTATGTTAATTCTAATAATAGATATGCATTGAAAAAACTTATTTCTTTATGGTTATTTAACTCATAAAAATATTTTACACAAAATAGCAGAGGAGCAATTTCTAATCCCTATTAGATGTGAGTAATGGAGCTATTTTTTAAAAATTGTATGGAGCGGCTAGGTGGCGCAGTGAGTAAGAGCGCCGGCCTTGGAGCTGGGATCACCCGGGATTGAAACCGGCCTCAGAAAATGAGCACCCACACAAATAATGACTAGCCGTGTAACCTTGAGCAAGTTACTTAACCCCAATTGCTTTATAAAAAAAATTGTAGTATAGTCAGTTTTCTATTACATGAGATAATGAGTAGGCACCTTTTGTGACAGAATAACCTATGCAGAATTGTCCATCCCAGAAGCTGAGCAAATAATGAAGTAGTAAATTAGTGATACAGGTTAAATGAGGGCATTCTGGTTGATTAGTCCATTTTCTCCTCCACACTTTGTTTACCCCTGTTAAATTACTTATCTTTCACAAAGACTGAAGTTGAAGTTTACCTTTATGATTAATAAACAATAAATTAGAAGTATATCATGAGTACTAACAGTATTTGAAGAGAAAACAAACAGGAAAGTAATCAGAAGTTAAGGGAGGAGATAGCCATTGATTGGGGAATGACTGACCATGTGGTAAATGAATGAAATGGAATATTATGGTGGTGAAGAAATGAGGATTATGGAGGAAGAAGAAAAAGATGTGTATAAACTGATGCAAAGTGAAAAAAACAGAACCAGAAAAGCAATAATCATGAAACTCTAGTGGTCATTTTGCTCAAAAGAGGCACCTTCCTTTTTTCCCCCCAGAAGTGGGAGACTGTAGGTGTGAAACACTACAGACTTTTAAAATGTGTTGTTTAGATTGGCTGAATTATTTTCTTTCCTGTTTCGTCTTTGTTATAAAAGATGTCTCTAGTGGGGTAGCTAGGTGGCACAGTGAGTAGAGTGACGGCCCTGGAGTCAGAAGGACCTGAGTTCAGATCCGGCCTCAGACACTTAACACAAACAAAAACCTAGCCATGTGACGTTGGGCAAGTTACTTAACCCCAATTGCCCTCCAAAAAGCGAAGAAAAAAAAAAGATGTCTCTGAGAGCTGTGGCAGGGGTCGGGGCTGGGAGGGGGTGGTTCGACACAGGGCACTGGCTCCAGACAAATAAACATGGAGTCCATCTTCCATGAGAAACAAGAAGGCTCACTCTGTGCTCAACATTGTCTGAATAATCTGTTGCAAGGGGAATATTGTAGCCCTGTGGAATTATCCTCTATTGCTCATCAGCAAAATGAAGAAAGGATGAGGATGACAGAGGTAGGAGTCACTAGTGAAGACTATTAAACATTTTTACAGCAAACTTTAGGAAATATGGATGACTGGTTTCATCTCTATTCAAGTTATAAGCAATGCCCTGAAAGTTTAGGATTTAGAGCTAATCCTCTTCAATAGTCCAGAGTATCAGAGGCTCGGGATCAATCCTATAAATGAAAGATTATTTATTTGCAACTATAAGGAACATTGGTTTACAGTTCGAAAATGAGGAAATCAGTGGTTTAACCTAAACTCTCTCTTGACGGGTCAAGAATTAATATCAGATACTTATGTTGCACTTTTCTTGGCTCAGTTACAACAGGAAGGTTATTCCATATTTGTTGTTAAGGGTGACCTGCCAGACTTGAAGCTGACCAGCTCCTGCAGATGATTTGGGTACAACAAATGCATAGACTTTTTTTTTTAAACAAATGCTTTATTAATTTCTGTTTTACATCATTCATTTCCGCCAGATTTTGAGTTACAATCATTTTCCCCCCATTATTCCCCTACCCAACCTCCCTGAATAGCAGTCCCACAAGATATCGCTTCCTCCAATCTGCTCTCTCCCATACCTTCTCCCATACCCCCATCGACTTTTCCATTAGAGGAAGATGAATCTTTGTGTCCCAATGCCTGCACATCTTATCTCCCAATTATAGGCAAAAGAGTATTAATAATAGTATTTATATATATATTTGAAACATTTAATGTTACGACCTCGAATTTCAGATCCATTTCCTTCCTCCCTTGTCACCCATTCCCTCTTGGGAGATAAGTAATTCAGTATATGTTGTACATGTCTAGCTATGCAAAACATTATCATAGTAGATATATTGTACAAGGCTGCTTATAATTCCCTCCCACTCACCCCACCCCCACCTGGTCCATTCCCTACATGATCCTGTCCCTCTTCTATAGTGGGTACTTCCAACCTCCCCTCACCCCAAGGATGCCCTCCCATCCATCATCCCTCCTCTCATCCCCCTTCCCCCTATCCTGCTGCAGGTTGAGATATCCCATTTAGTATGTATGTCATTTTCTCCCTGAACCAAATTCAATGTGAATGTGGTTTTGCCTTTTTAGACTTCCTTATTCTCCCCCTCCTTTGCAACCACTTCCCCCCCTACATGAGATAGTTTACCCTACCATGTCTCTCCCCATCTCCTCTTGCCACTTTCCTCTCTCACCTCATAATTTCATCCCTTGAGTATTCTCCCTTCCCAACAAATTCAACCTATGCCCTCTATCCATATATAACTGTAACCATATACACACATATTCACATATGTATTCATATGACCACACCCCCTTCTTCCATTATTTTCATAATGAGAAAGATATCATCAGTCACAGTTATTGCTTTTCCATATAGGAATGTAAATAGTTCAACTTTGATAAGTTCCTTTTGATTTCTTTTCCCTGATTACCTTCTCAGGCATCTCTTACTTCTTGTGTCTGGATGTCACATTTTCTATTCAACTCTGGTTTTTTCCTCAAGAATGCTTGAAAGTCCTCTATTCCACTGAATGACCATATTTTCCCCTGAAACAAAATACTCAGTTTTGCTGGGTAGGTGACCCTTGGGTTCATTCCCAGCTCTTTTGCCCTCTGGAATATCATATTCCATGCCCTTTGATCCCTCAGTGTAGAAGCTGCCAGGTCCTGGGCTATTCTGATTGTGTTTCCACAATATTGAAATTGTTTCTTCCTGGCTGCTTGTAGTATTTTCTCCTTGATCTGGGGATTCTGGAACCTGGCTATAATATTCCTGGGAGTTTTTTTTTTGGGATCTTTTTCAGGAGGTGATCGGTGGATTCTTTCAACCTCTATTTTGCCCTCTGGATCTAAAACATCAGGGCAGTTTTCCTTGAGAATTTCTTGAAGGGTGATTTCTAGGTTCTTTCCTTGATCATGGCTTTCAGGTAGTCCAATAATTTTTAAATTGTCTCTCCTGGATCTATTCTCCAGGTCAGTGGTTTTTCCCATGAGATATTTCACATTGCCTTCTAATCTTTCATTTGTTTGGATCTGCTTAACAGA